>JARHVA010002144.1:210000-1410000 GCA_037957365.1 Torreya grandis | reverse complement strand
AGATCCAATAACATGTGGACAAAGATAGAATCAGTGGGTCCAAATAGATTAATGGTGTGCATGTAATCATACAAAGCAGATTTGATGGTGAGCAATAAGTCAAAATTTTAGTGGATCCTAAGATCAAATTAATGGGTGATAAGTATTTTAAGCATGTTAAATTAGTAGAATATATATGGCTCATGTCCATTCATATAGAAGAGAATCAATATTACACATGTAAGATGAGAAATCAGATCTAATAGTATTTATGTAAGCTATTTGATGGTCAATATTAAAATTTAAATACACGAGACTATGAGTAGAGGTAGAACATAGTTGAGGTCAAAATAAGAATCCTACAAGGATCATTCCATTTTCATTAGAGCTCAGTCAAACATCATTAATCAAACATAATTATATAGACAAGTTTATTATTGATAAATCTATGTTGCCATTAGAATTTTGAGATAGAATAGGTTTGGTCAAATCCAATATAGTTCAAAACAATACTATGTAACATATAGATCTCCATTGATATAATGACTATACAAAAATCAATAATTTTCATTGGTTTTCAATCTATAGTAAAGGTTCATATCCATGTTGGGGTAGATGCAGACATAAATAAGATATGGTTGAGTGTCTCATCCTTTGGCATAGTCATAGCTCTGATAAACAACCACTAAAAGTAGACCTGGAGATGACTCTGTTAGGATCAAATATATGAATATTGTGTCTTCATAATCAATTCAAGTGGGAGATGGTATAAAATCCCAAAATGGATATCTGGTGATTAAATAAAGTAGATAGAGCATTTAATAGCTTCTTAGGGTTCCTCAGGGTTTCTCTTCATAATAATATTATGACTCATCACCTTTGGTAAACTCTTATCCTCTAGTATGTTGCTCAATCAATGAAATTATTTGGAGACTATTGGGATAAAATAAAGATGTTTATTGATATAAAATTGGTGCTGATTTGATGAAAAGGTGGTAGTAGCTCATTTAATGTTCTTGGTTAAAATTCTCCCTCTTCTCTCTTTTCCCTTTTCTTTATATTACCCATTCTTTCTCATTTTTAAGAATATGCTCATTTTTTGGAGTATCATGGGACTCTCTAAGATATTGAAAAATATGCTCATTTTGATTAAGCTAAAACATGTAAAGCATCTGTAAGAACCACCTCTTGATGTAATATAGATGTTTTTTTTACCTATCTCTTACCTTGGATCTATGTTAGGTGAGTTTTACATGATGGCATTATGAAGGAGAATATTCCTTTTCCATTATCCTCATTTTTTACCTCCTTTAGGGTGTTTTTAGGCTATTGTAGGTCTGGATTAGTGTTCTACCTGAACCTAGTCCATGAAACACTTATGCAATCAGCTGGTCTATGAGGTTGTGTAAGCTAGCATTGTCTTCTGAAAATCTAGTGTGGGTTCAAGCTTATGGTAGTTTCCCATTTTTATTTGGTGCATCACCTCATTAACTTTATTAGGATCCCTTTCCCTATTTATAACCCTTTTCCATGTAGTAACATTAATATATGTGATCCATCAAGAGGAAGTTTGCCTTGTCTAGAGGTTTAGCACCATCATAGGTTACCCATAGCCTAGGGTTATCATAATATTATGGCTTAGTTAGAGGGAGCCTAAATAAATCTCTCCAAGGATGTAGATTAACCCTATAATAGGTTATTATGTGAGAAAGTAGGTAGCACCATATAGCTATGTTGAACTCTCTTATTCCAATATACTTGCCTACCACACCTCAATGGACCTTGGCTCTACCATGAAGCCAATTGTGGAGTTTGAGTTTTGATTGGAGATAAGATGTGTGCTTGTAGTCAGGTCCTTTTGGTGTGATTTTGAATTTTTTACTGTGTATGTTCCTTTTGTATATCATTGCCTTTTATTTCAAATGATTTGGATTTTAATTTTTTTGGATTTTATTTTCCTCCTCAATATGTATTTGGAAGACCAAACATGGGTGTTAAAGATGACTTTTATTTGAATTATTTAGACTTGGTTTCAAAGAAATAAAACTTATATAGCATGGTGTCTAAGAGTCTCATTAATTTAGGTGATAAAAAATTGTTCTCTTGAATTCAACCTTGGTTTATTTGCAAGGTGGGAAGAATACCATAATACTCGACATCTACTTTGAGATCAAGAATTTGATTACCATGGAGATCATATTTAGAGTGTATTTAGTGTACATTTATGGTATTAGAATCTAATTTAATCTTAGGAGTATGTAGAGTAGGGGAAGAAGGTTAATGGATTTTGATTGGTTTGTCATTAGATTCATTGATGAGGGAAGAATTAGATGTAATTATTAGTTTTGTAAGTGGTATAGAGGATGAAATAATTTTTAGAGGTTTGAAAGGTAAGATTTTTTCAACCACCCAAAGAGTATTAAGGAGTGGAGAATTATCAAGAGGCATGTGACCTTCAGGAGATAACTCAAATTTAGTGTAAATGGTATGAACATTATCATTAAAATCATGTATTTGAGATTAAAAATTTTACAATGTTAAACATCCAAGTCTCATGATTGAGCTTGGGTCATGATGTGATTATTGTCATAGGTTGGATAAATTTTACGTGATTGAGATTTAGGAGAAATTTTGGAAGGGGCAATGCCTAGATCACTAAATTTACATGGAGACATGATTAAATGATCTTGGTATAATCTGGCCACACCATAATCATTGCATTTGAAAGCATTTTCTATGTAAGGGGCTTCCTAAGCATTTCATGGAGGGGAAATCAGTGATCTCATCAATGAGAGGGATGGTGTGATCATGAGTAAATAGAGGAAGCCACTTTGATATGTAAGGAGGTAGCTTAATATTGTTATCAATATGTTGTAAGTCATTAGGTTCATCATCATTTAAATAATCAAGAGTGACATGTAAATCCTAATTTATGTCGACAAATTCAGGTAAGGGAATACTATTGATTGTTAGAATGATAGGAACGTGATATTGAGATTTAAGATTTGGAAGTTGAATACTCCAAGGGTTGGGATAAACTTTATGTTTATACATTTTACTATTATGAAGGAACTTGATACATTGGTTACTGGAAGAGACAATATCCCTCATTCTATGAGTCCATGGTCATCTTGGAGTATGTTGTAAGATAGGGGTAAATTAAGGACCATAAGTTTAGTTCAAAAAATCTTAGGTCTAATTATAAAAGGGAGCCAAATACAACCAAGTGGATTTTGATTAGTTTTATCAAATCTATGACATGTTAGGCAATTTTTCTTGAGATGATATTTATTATATCCAAGTTGTTGGATGAGCCACAAATATGTCACATTAATACCGAAACCTTCATCTACTAAAAATTTATAAATGAAGGTGGTATTGATGGTTATTTTAATTAATAGGGGTGGATCATCAGCATGAAAGAGTATCTCATCATTAATCATGTGTTCTTTGAGGAATTCTAAGGAAGGTTTTAAACAAGGACAAATGGATTCAATGGTATACATGTTGGTTAGTTGAGGCTCATGAGAGGGTGGTTATTCTATGGAATATGGTTCTTCAATTTATTACAATTATTGTATGAAGAAATTACATTGATGAGGGGAGGTAGAAAATAATTATATAAGATTAATATTTCAGGGCATGGAGTTGAGATCTTCTAAGAGTCCCAATGGGTTTTGGAAGAAGAACTAGTGCAAGGTTTAGAAGGTAAGGTAGACTTTGGAGGAATAGTAGTGGTTGTTAATTTGGAAGGAGATGGTTTCTCATTAGTTGTCAAATATAGGTGAGTGGTTATAGCATCTGTGAGGAGTTATTCTTCCAAAGATAGTTTCTTAGGTTTAGTGATAGGATCTTTATGATCTATTTTTTAGCAATAATTGACCTTGGTTGTGTTGACATATTGATAATTATTATAATATTTATCATATTTAGTGTCAATGGAACAAACATCCTTGTTATCTTGTTGAGCATTAGATGTGGAAAAATATTTTTGTTTATTATAAGAAGAAGCTTTGGTATCTCGTTTTTTTTATAAATAGTATTATACTCTTAACAATGAAGTAGAATCATGGCTTTGTGATTGAATGAATCACCAAGCATATAGGAGATAGTAAATTTGGTAATTCTTCTATAAGATTCATGGGAATGACTAGTTTTAGTGTGGACCCAAAAAAATTGATTAGGGTCATATCATTTAGGAGGATTATTAGGATAAGTAAATAGTTTAGAGGGTGATAAAAATTATTTCATTTATTGTATAGTCAATGGTGTGTGAGAAGTTGGGGGATTGTTAGATTTGGTAATTCTCATCTTAGTTAAAGGAATATTATCAATTATTACATTGGTATAAGTTTGAAAAGACCCTTTGAGTAATTTAGTATTAGGTTCAAACTATTTTATTAATAAGTATTAACACTTTTCTTGGTAAAGAGCTTCCTGAAGCATTTGAGGGGAAATTTTTCAAACCTTATATTAAAGAGAAGGATTTATGGTAGTTATAAAGAGTTTAAATATATTATCATCATTCATGTTATGGTCAACCTTGTGGGACAAACATTTCCATTGATTGATAAAATCATGAGCTGACTTAGTGGGAGATTACTTAGCATTGATGAAATGGCCAAGGCAACTTTCAAGAAGATCATTATGTTAAAACTCTTTAACTATATTATTGATTAAATCTTATAGTTACCATATGGAAAGTTATGGAAGTTGGTTATACCATTCCAATACATCACTAGTGAAGTTTTTAACTAGAAGTTTAGTTGTGGTGAAAGTATTAGTTTGGATCCAATATTTATAAATATTGTTAAATGCCTTAAGGAAAGATGCAGGGCCTTTAGTCCCATCATACTTAATAGTTGGAGATATTTTACCAATATAAATGGAAATAATGAAAGGGGCTAAAGGCTCATTTTGTATGTTTTTAAGCATCTTGATATTCATGATAGGTTTGAGAATGAAATTTCCTATAGAATCTCTAAGAGGTGGAGGAATAAAGTTTTGGTTATTTTGAGGGAGAAAAATGGGAGGTTGATTAGCCATATTGATCAAATGGTGTTGTAGTTACATCATTTAAGAGGCATTAAATGTGTGCATTATGTTTAGTTGTTACACTATCTGTGTAAGAATTTGGGTTGTATCAATTGGTGGGTTGGTGTTTGTAGGAAGACTCCCTGAATTGGTATTAGGTGGAGAGTTATTAAGAGGTGGATTACTAGTGGGGTTATAAGATAGACTTGTGTCAATCACTCCCACATTGTTATGAGATGATTGAATATAGGAATTATCTTGATAGGTACAAAAAATATTTGATCCACCTACCTCATCTTGAGGCATGATTTGAACCATGTTGCAATCCAAAGATGAGGGAGGGGAAGAAGTACTCCAAGAGTGAGGATTCTCTTATGAAGTGAAGAAAGGAATAAAGGAGCACCCCATATAGTGTCTAAATGGATTTAGGTTGTCAAAAAATATTATGATAGGGGATTCATGATGCTTGATGAGAGAAAAAAAAATTAGGAAAGAAGAAGACAATCAGGGATAGAGTCAGTCGAACAAGGAATAGAGTCAATTAGATAAGGAATAGGGTCAGCCAATAAGTGACAAGATTATCTAATACGTACCAAGTCAATTGATTAAATAGAGTGATAATAAGACATAGGCTAAAAAGAGTACAAATTCATATGGGTTGAATATGTACTATTGGACATAGGATAAAATAGAAAGATAAGAAGACACAATCATGCAAGTTGACTGTGTACTATAGGAAAATATGTGGAATAGCCTATAAGAGACTAGATTGATTATGATGACAATGTTATAAAATAGGGGGAAAAATTTTCAAAATAATTTGAATTAATAATGAAATCAAACACATAAATAATTGGATAAATGTGAGCAATCTAATCAGGGCACATAGCACAAACCTTATACCAACACTAGCCAATGGAAGTTTTGAAATACAACACACAATGATCAAAGAAAAAGTAATCAACTAAAAATTAAATGCTAACTAGTAGGTCACCCTAAGTGTTAATATATTATTTGAAAGTTTTGATTTTAAGTTGATAGTAAAGTTGGCTTAAATAAGGAATTAAAAAGTAGTCTAAAGTTGGTTTAAGGATGTTTGGGTTGAAAGGGATCTGTATTGGCAATGTTATTAGCTTGGTATTGGGGCCTACCCCCTCACTTCACAATTTTATAGTGATGTGTAGGGTGTTTTTCCAATATATACCATTAACCACATATTTATACTTAGCTATAAAACCAAGTCAGCTTCCCCATTAGTGATGAAATCCAAGTAGGCCTTGGGAAGACAAATTTTTAAATGTTTTTTGAATTTTAAATGGTTTGGTAGTGTGTAAAAAATATTAAAATAGTGTGACTAAAATGGTAATTTAAAAAACCACCTATTTAGACTATGGAGTTACTCTAAGAATGTAAATAGTTGATAAGGAAATGTGAATTAATTACTATTAAATATATGTTAATTCCTTGATTAATAATAATACAAAGTTGATTTAGGTAATACTATATGCAAATAGTATAGAATAGAGTTGACTAGGTCATTGTTATTTTGTAGAAGTAAGGTCTTTAAGAATAGAGTCAAACATGTTGACTATATCTCTTAGATAGAAGATAGACTATAGAAATAAATCGACCAGGTCAACCTAGTTAGTTGTAGGTTTGTAGTTTTGAAAGCTACCAACTTGTGAAAAATATAACTAAAAGAAGTACTAAAATGATAGACAGATAAAATAAAATAACCTTGGTTGTCTTGAAAATTATTTAGATTACAAATTTTATGTTGTAATACTTTAGTTGTTTCTTTAAAATTCTACAAACTAGATCAACTAGTTTGATAAAGTTTTGCAAAACCATGTGTGCTAAAGAAAAATAAGGAATAGGGTCGACCTATTCTACAATGTTTGTTGATCTATATGTTGGTATAAAGAATTATCCAATAGAATTGAACTATTTGATAGTGTATGATAATTTGGAATTGAATAATGATATTATGTTTAACTATTTGATCTAGTAACTTGTAATTGATAAAGAACTGTATAGATAGAATAGAGTTATTTTGAAGTGATTATTTGTTAAAAATGTGCATAGAAAGTTATAACTATATCAACTAGTTTGATATAGTACTATAAATATATAAAAATATAATAAAATGATAAAAAAATTATGGTGTGAAATAAAAATTTCAAGGTTTAGATTCATGTCAAGTTCATCAAAATGTATGCAAAGGGAAATGTAACTAATCTATAAATCAATCCTAGCTCAAAGAAAATAAATCCTACTTACACTTTTGATTGTTGATACATTAGATATTTAGGGTCATGACCAAGATGGATCTACTATACCTAGCTAAGGGATATGTTACCATTATAATATCACTAAGGAGGGTTATAAAGCCTCCATTCAAGAAAAACTATGCAATAACTCTAACTAGGTCATATGTTTTCATGTTAACAAAAGTAAATGACAAGAAATTAAAATCTAATCTAGTGCTCACCAAAGCTTATGGCACAAAATGGGGTTAGTAAACATAAAATTAAACATGCATAAGATAATCCTATTTAAGAAATGTATAGGTAAGACCCTAATACATGGAGATACTACCTTGAAGACAAACCCATCAGGACTCAATCTCTCTCTTGGCCAAAGGTGTTTTTCAAGAGGTTGTTATGGTTTATAAGAATCACTAAGAAATGCCAAAGCATCTAAGACTTATCCACAAAATAAGATTCTTATCCATGTATAAACCCTAAGCTAAGAATCCTCAAGTAGGATGGTGGAAGAGTAGATTATAAAGAAGCACAAATGAATAATTAACTCTTTTTATCTCTCTAAGAATGACAAAATGAATGTGTTGAATCTAACCCTAGTCTTTTCTAAAATTTTAGCTGATAGGGTTAGCCCAATCAACTTTGTATCATTATTGACAAAAAATAAATTAGGTCTTAGTCTAGGTCTGTCAAGGGCTAACCTAGACCTTAAATGAGTTTTGTCAATTAGAGTATAGAGATAATGGACATGACATTGTATGGTAAACTATCAAAAAGTATTTTAGGATAGGGAAGGGATACTGAAGGTAGAAAATAACTAGAGGAGGGTGAAAAAGAAGAGTAAAATATTAGGGGAATATTTTTAGGAGATAGGTGTGTAGATATAAATTGGTAGTATAGGGACAAAAATCCTATGAAGAACCAATGGTATGCCCACCCCTTTCTTGGTTCACCCTTTAAGGTGTGTACTCAGATACATTAAGAGTCAATGGGTTCTTACAAGATAGAAAGCATTAGTAATTGATAAAGTTTGAAAATATTGTGTATACAAGTCCTACTCTCTATAGTCACCAATTTTTACTCCAACAAAACACAATAATTCACATACCTAATCAGGTATATTCATTCATTATAATTCTCTAGTTTGTTGTCTTTTTATGTTTGATAGCCATCTTAAGCAAAGACTAATATTACATATGTTTCATTGTAGGGTTTTGTGGAGAATGGTTTAGCAATGTCGCTTACATTCATGACTATACTTCATAAGTAAGTTTGGGTATGCACTTTTTATTTTAATATAGTACTTTTGATTTGATACATTACTATGATAAAAGGTGGGAAAATATAGACACATAAATTAAAATTTAAGATAAGATAGTGCACTTGTGACTACTCCTTTACACACTTGGATCTAGACCTATCCTAGGGGCCTTTTAATCACTTTTGACCACCTTGTGCATAGAAGACTCACTTTTATAAGTTTATTGAAGACCCCAAAATGCACCTATTCATCATGTTATCAACCTCAACAATCATTAAATCCATATTATAACCTTAGCACCACTATTTCTACCCATTATACAACATCCCTCTATTAGACAAGAATGCCTCACTTTGTTATCCAATCCCCATTACTTATCCTACCACCAAATAATGAATAATTTGAGGATTTTAAAGTTATGGAAGGGTTATTTTATGTCCCTAATAATACCCATTCAAAGTAATTTCAAAGATGTGACTATATGAACACATTTAAAACCATTTTTCACACAAGAGAGGATTTCACATTAAAAATAACCAGAACTCAAATTTCACATATAGATAAAATTCCTTATTTATGTCAACTCTGACTACATACATCCTTAATAGCATAGAGCTAAAGTTTGATTACATATTCAAGGTCATAATTCATGGTTAAGGCACTTAATCATGCTAATATTTCACTAGCATATATCTCTTTACACCATTTAGTCACACACCACCATAACATTAGAGAACTACATGAAGTTTGATCCCTCTTTGGAGTATTAGTATGTAGGTATCACTCAACACATGGGGTGTTGAGGTCATGTCCAACTTCAATCCATGGCCCCTTTTTATTCCATTTATTTATATTGGTATTCATATGTCAAGGAGTTAGGTTTTTGAAGTAAGAATAGTCATATAGTGGTCTCCACAGTTGATTGGAAGCTCTTGCATGAAACACCTATTATATAACTAAGGCAAATAAAACCCATAAACCCTAGAAATTTATTATATATTGGACATGACTGGACTCATAAAGGATAGCAGAACCTCCCCTCTCTTTTATAACTTAGAATGTTATTTTCTATGGCTCATTTCAACTATAAATCTAGTTTTATAGTCACCAAACCTAGCCACATTACCAATTTCAACTTTTGATTCATCTTGAAACATTGTTTTCTAGTAAAATCTTAGTTTACTATTGCACTTTCCTTATTAAGTTTCTATATTTATTAAGTTATAAATAATTGAATGCTTGATATTTATAGTATTATTATTACTATTTTTTCAAAATATTTTATCATTTATATTAATTTAAATATTAATAGGTTTTCCCAACTTTGATAAATCAACTACACCATTTTGATGAGTAAAATAAAATCATCAAAATCAATTGAGGTCGTAAGTGCTTACCCACAACTTGACAAAAAAAACTAAGGGGAAATTATTTTACTTATTTATAATGTTATTTAACTAATTATTAACCTATAGGTATGTATTTGGATATGTATCATCATTATATGTGCAACACTAGTCAATTTTGAGGGTTGACATACTAAGATTTGTGTATATGGAAACACACTTGTAGAAACTAAAAGACATCAAAGTAAATTGAAAGAAACATACTTTTATTTTCTCTAGGATATTTCTTGAAAATTAAAGGGTACATATGATCATTCACCATGTCTTATGTAAAACCATTTATTTATATTCTCTCCCATTTCTTGTTTTTTTTAGCTTCATCCATTTTTTATTTCCTTGTCAAGTCATAAATAATAAATTAGAAAGGAGTATTGTGAAAATTTATGGATAATTATAGGCATATAAACTAACATTTAATGTTAAAATGGTTCACTTATGACCATCCTCTTACATTCACTTATCTCATTCCAAATTACATGGCCCTAATATTCTATTCATATATCTATATGTGGATAATCCCTATCTTGAGGCAATTCAGATACATAATTTTTCCTAATCTTCACTCCAAATACTTTAAGCTCATCATGTAACTAATTAACACTTATATATTATTTACCTATAATTTTTATATAATTCTAATCCTTCATGACTATCCCATCCACTAATATCATCTAATTCTTTTAAATTCATCCTCCTATCAAATCATGGCTAATTGTTCAAATTCAAAATAACTTAACATTTCATCCCCACATGTTTTACATGCCCCATATAATTAATTTCCAAAAATATCACTATAAATCCACATTTTGAACCATTTCTCACACAATATTCTCATACATGGAAAATCACTAGAACATCTAACTGCACACTAAGGAATAAACACCTAGTCTTCCCAATTCAGAGTTCATACAACCCTAGTAGCTTGGAGTTAAGTTTGAATACACCTCAAAGGTCATGAGGCATAGTTGAAACACTTAATTACACAAATATTTCATTATAATTTAGCATTATAATAGTATTTTACACACAATAATGGAGCATGAGAGAACTATATGGAGTTTGATCCCTCTTTGGAGTATTGGTATGTAGGCATCACTCAATGCAAGGGGTGTTGAGGTCAAAAATAACTTCAAATACTAACCCCTTTTTCCATTTTATTTATTTTATTCATCATTTTATATTAATATAGAATTTCAAGTCAATAATGAGGTACTCAGTGGTTTTTGAAGTATATAACACACACACACACACACACACATAACCAATAGGTAATAATGTATAGACCCATATTTTCATAGAGGGAAAAAAACCTACCAGATGTTGGTGTTCCCTTAAAACTAAAACATAGGTTATCATTATTTTATTAGTGTGACCTCATCTAGATATCAAGTGAATCCTATTTTTTGATTCATAATCAGTCAACATAGTCACATAGTTAGAGCTATAGTCTCTATTACATCCCTACACTGTGGGCTTTCTAGCTAAGTAATCCATCCATGTCCTTTCCCCTTTTATAATATTCCTATATTTATCTAGTTGAAAATCATAAATACTTAATTTATTTTTTATCTTAGTTTTTTTATTTTTACACAAAATTTTATGATAATCAGGATCTAAGCATTTCTCTTATTTTCTAGCTTTAATAAAACATATTAGTGAAACTGTATTTTTGTTTAAGTATTTCCAAAACATATATTTACCTTAAGGATATAACATTATTTTTAATATTTTTTTATTATTTTTTTAGATCTTGTCTCTTATTTTCCCTTTTCCTTTGTGTAAATCATAATTTTTATTCTTTACCCTAGGGTTTCACCGTCTTTTTATATTAGGGTTTTCTTTTCCTAGGCTTGTGAATTATATTTCCTTGTTCAAATCATATATGATCCATAATAGATCTATTTTAAAATTTAGTATAGTTTTTTTATTCATATTGATAAACTCATAAAAAAAAATTGTTCTCCAAATTATTGTGAAGTTTTTTTTGGATTTTACAATTTACTCATTTTAGTAAATTTGGCCTAGGAAACAAATAATGTATCAATTTTCAAATTAATTTATAGGTTTCATTTATTGATTTATTTTATCAAAAACATCTTAAATATTTTAAAATGCATAATTTATCTCCTCTATTAGTTGGTTATTTAGTTTTCACACCATATAATGGTTATAAGGATTACTTTTGGTATATACTTTTTAATGCAAGTAATAATTATTCAAATTGCATGGTGTAAACTAAAAACATTCAATATAGTTTATAATTATGAAAAAAAAATTATAACATTAATTTATGATAAAATTAAGTTTGAACTTAATCATAATACACCTTTAATGTCTATGCTAACTTCTATCAACCCTCCTTAAAATGGTAATAGCTACTTTCCCTCTAACTAGGTTCATGCTATCATTATCCCAAGAGGTAAGGTATCCCACCCTATAAGGATAAATTAAGTTAAAAACATGTAATTCATCACCCCCATCTACCTCCCACATCTCCTTTTTATGGTGTTTTTATGCATATCCAATTAAAATTACCTAGAGTTTGTGTTTGTGAATCCTTCACGATCAAATAGTTACTATGGGAAGGATAATAAAAGAATTTTGAAATAAAAAATGGAATTTTAATTTAAATATCACATCATTGGAAAATCATCTCACATTTACAAATATTTTATAATATTTCAATGTTAATCATTCATTTTTACTTCATCTAGAAATGTTAAGCCTAACAAGACTTCATATCAAGATCGAAATCTTAAACAAAATACATCTATAACTAGTGATTAAAAATTTATGAAATTTTTTAATAATATCTCAAATGAGATTCCAAGATAAATTCTTAGAAACAAGTTGATCAAACTACCTCCTATGCATCTTCTAAGGAGATCAAAAATAATATTATTCATATCATATAATAGATAGGCATCTTACAAATAGATGTGTGGATGTGTGGCTTCGAAGAAGAAAAATAATAAAAATATATCATTGATAGTGGTGATACTATAATAGATACATCATCCAAGAAACCCACTCACATTATAATTCCATTCCCTAAGGAATAAATACAAGTAGGACAAGTGGAAAACTCATAATTAATACAAAATAAATAAAGATAATATATAAAATAATAATTCAAATGAAAAACTATTAAAAATGGAAAAAATAGAGTAAGAAAAAAAAGGACAAATTAGAACAAGCAATATTACAAAAGGAACGAGATGAAAAATAAAAATTTCAAAAGGAAAGTATCGTAAAGGCAATGTTACAAAAAGAGAAAGAACATAAGTTACACAAACAAGTTCAACCTAAGAAATAAAGTATCTTTAAGAAAGGGTTTCTAATAAAAGATGTTAAAAACCAAAAAATGCGTACAAAAAATAATGTTAAAAGTGTGGTTCCAAAGGAGGAAATTACAAGCCATTCCTCATATCAATAGCCTTTCACTATCATTTCTCACATAAATGGCAAACAATTTACAAATGTCAAAGTTATGGACTACTAAGAAATAATTTTTTTCTCTACATAATTTATTTTATCTCTTGGATATAAGAAATAACACAAATTAAACTAATACATCTATAACATGTTTGGGATCAATTGAGTTAACAATATTTTTCCCTTTAAAGAGATTTATCTTACTTTCAACATTATTTTTAATCCCAAGTCCATACAATGTTTTACTTTGGATGATCAAGATTAAACTCAATAGGATAAATTAGATAATCATTAATATTGTATTACATTTGATCATGAAGGAAACTTCATTTCCATTTCAAAAAAGGGAAAAAATTTAGAGTAAGAAAAGAAAAAATAAAACATGTCTTCAACTAATATTATGGCCAAGACATATAATTGAATATCTATAGATGCATAGGATAAAGTATATATTATAAAGTAAAAATCATAAAAATCAATGCCATAGCATGGGGAATTTGGTTTTACATATCCAGATATAAAATAAGACAATAATGGCATCTCACAATTTCAAGATCCATAAAATGATTAGACCATGATGATTACAATGCTTAATATTGGTATGATTATGATGATACATGACCTATACACAAGCATCCCCTTGATGATATCCTTACCCTATATTATAATCATTCCTTGTGCATATATTAGTTACTTATCATACTATAATTCTTTTTAAAAATTCCAAATAAAAAGGACTTATGCATGATATGTGTAGTTTATTCACAATAATTGATTTTAACTCAGTATACATAGTACTTATTTAGATTCATTTTTATATCAAAAATTCTTCACAAGTGTACTTGAGTGAGTTTCATAACATACAATTTTTCATTTTAATATGTAATTTCAAGTGGTGATATTGTCTCAGACCTAGAAAATATACATAGCCAAAATGACTCTAACCCAGACAGTAATGCACTATGTTCTTATTTAATTCATGTGGACTTATCCTAGTGAGCACAAGCTATCAATTTTCATATCCAAACTAGTCACAAGACACCTACATCTATTTCACATCTGAACAAGTTCATTGGGGTCATCCTCTTACACAAGCTTTATCCTTCTATGACTCTCCATTGTGTTCATACTTCAGTTCGATACATTATGAAAAATCCATCATTTTTTCTCACTTAAATTTGCAATGTTATTTTTCTAGATACTTGAGTTTCTAAATATGTTGATGTTATAAATTACCTATGTTGACCGACTACACTTATTCATGCATGTTTTTTGTGTTTGTTTTTATGCTTCATGTTTTGCGTGTGTTTAATGTTTTAGATTATGGACATTTTAACATGTCCTTATTTACATCTCTAAGCATATTGTATGCATATATGTGTGAATTATATTTGATCATATCCCTTGTATGAGATCCCTTGGCATTATTTCTTGTTTGTGTGTTTTTGTGTGTGATTTTTTATGTATGCATCATGCCCATGTCACATATTTGCTTAGTTACTCAATTTTTAATGCCATAATGAACATCATGCATCTTCCCCATTTTTTTATGCCATGATGTATATCATGCATCCTTCCCCAAGTTAATCTATTTAGTTTTACTTACTCATTATATGATCATTATTTCTTATGTTACTAATTTCTAATAGTTATCTAGACATGATATTGTGTATGTTTGGATCCACATACAAATTATGTTACTATATTATTGATTAATTTATCAATGATGATGCCATAATCTCTAATTTTATCATTAGTACTTAAATTTCAATCTTTTACATAACATCATTTGGCATAACCACATATTTTGAGTTAAGTTGTTGTGCAGTCTTCATAACTCACCTTAAAATAGGGAGCATACATAGTGGCTTATCTTAGATACTAAGCTACAACAAACCCATTACACAAATAAGAAAATACAAAAAATTCTCAATTGATCATAGTTCACTCCCATATTTGGACAAGGGCATAGGTTGGTTGTGTCCAAAAAATATGTTGTCATCCTAGCAAGTAGAAAACAATGACTTCTAAAATTTATTAAAATCACAGGTAGTTATAAGATAGTTTGTAATAGGTATCCATAAAAAATATAGAATTACACTTAGATTTGTCTCAAATTTCACTCAAAATGGAGGCATCATGTGCAGCATGTGTTCTAGGTTATCACATAGGTTTTTAATAATAAATTCACTTTATATTACTTATTCTTGATATTAGTATGCTCATATATTAGATTTAGGGCATGTGCATAGAAAATTAACACCTCCTTGATTATTTTTTTCACTAGTATTTTAGATGGAATATGCAACCTATGTCATTCTTTACAATATATACATCAAACCTAGATTATGTTATTTTTTCACCAATTTTTCACCAAAAATGAATCTTATTCCATATGTAATAGCTGATTCACCCTTTCACACTAGTTTTACACCAGGTTTTACACTATAAATGAACTATTAGAATTCATATAGTTATTCCAAGTTAGTTTACTACTTTGGGTATGTAATGATGGATTCAAGTATTATAGACACATAAATTCTACCACATTAGTGTCGTAATTAACTTTTATAAATATCAACACAATCTCCATTATTATTGACTAACCCAACCATCATCTAAAATATGGATTTCATCCTAAGTCCACTAACGTTGCTATTTCCCCATTATTCAAATAGTTAATTTATCAATATTAGTTAACTAATCCATTTACAATTAATCATGCACACATAATTCCATAATTAAATAAAAAACATTAAAATTCCAAGTCAAAAACCACCACCTCAATTATCTCAGCCAAGAGGTTGAGTCACCCAACCATTTCTCTAATTATCTCATTATTTAACCATAAAAATCTAGATTAGGGTTATCTAGGGTTAAAGGGGATAGAGATAGCCTAAGGTACAAGGGTGATAAACTATCTCTATGGTATGCCAATTTGATGTTAAAACTCAAATATAACATATGTTTAATTCATTAAATATAGATAGGTTAAAATAGTAAGTATAATTATGCTATATATAGAAATGATAAAGAAGTATTATACTCAGCTAATTATGATATTGACATAGTTTTGGATATAAAATAGTCAAGAAATAGATTAGAATAATATTCTATAATAATCAAGAGATTATAGATTAGGTGCCTCTAGAGTTGCAAATCAATGCTACTATCTAAACCTTATATAGGTGTCTTATACGTAATACCTACTAGAAAATGATATGACTTCTTGGATGCTTTTAGGTTTATCTTCACCTTCACTCTAGTGCATTCAAATCTGGGTAATGGACTATCACTCCTCATTTACAAAACCCTATCCCTTCATCTTCATAGTGACTTTCAGAAAAATGGGTTAGTGAGAACACAGTGTTGAGCTAACCCCAAATATCCCTCTATCAATGAGTACTACCTACATATCTAATACTTTGAAGAGGGCCTCAGACAGATGTAGTTCTCCCTTACATGTTGGCTTGTGTGTGAATCATGCAATATGTGGAAAGTAAGTACAACAATGATCAATCTTCTAAATTATAAAATATATCTCTTGGGATACTCCTTCAATACTTTAGACTTGTGTATATGTTATTCATATGACTGATATGAAAATAGGAGAAAATAGGTAAACTTTAAATTTATCTAATGCTTGACTAAATGCTTTAATAAGTTACCTTAGATATTTTCTACATGAGGAATGAATGAGGAGTGATTTTTTATTTATATCAATCCCTTTAGAGAAATAACTTGCATTAAATTACTCAGGCCAACCATTAGGATATGTTTCATTTTAAAATTAAATGACTTTAGGGCACTAGACAATTGTGTCAGAGTAGGGAACCTACATCGACACAAGTGTCTATCTAGGATGCTAGTGTCCAAGGAATAATAAAGTAGGTATAAGCTTAGAACTTGCATATTTGGAAGATAATCAAGTTTTAAACATTATAGGCAACATATAAATTTAGTATCAGCAACATCAGACTAGGCAAACTAATAGATATGCCAAGGGGCATAGGATAGAGTAGATATGAGACTTCTAAAAGTAGGAAAAGGTATAAAACTAATAAGAACAACCAATATTTGAGTTTTCTAAGTGTACAAGACTAAGGTACTATATAATCCATAAATATCATCTACATTTCCCTCCCCCCTTAATATAGTAAAGAAATTATTAGTTTAAAGGACAATAAATGGGTACATGGGTGTGTATAAAAAACCTTTCTTTTACTTGAGTCCATCTTGAGTACTTTGATAGTGACTATCCTATAACCAAGAGCATGTTACAATACATAATTAGTGCATATAATCTAAAATTGAAAGTATTGAAAATATTAAAATTGAAAGATTAAGGTTTAGGAGTATGCTTGTGTATTGGTGCAACCACCTTGCCTAGTCATAAGTTGATTTGAAACGATGTATCATTATAAGGCTTTGAAATTAATATTAGGACAAATATATAAATATAAAAAGTTAATATATCTAAGGAGATAAAGAGATAGAGATATTGTAAGGTACATGCCCCCAATCTTGAAAAAAAGGTGAGTTGTCACCCAGTAGTTAAGATTAGTTCAATTGTGCAACCCAATAATAATTATAACCTAGTGAGTATGAGTGAGCAAATTCAACTCATACTATCAAACTAGTGAGGATAGATTATACAATCAATTCTAACCTAAAAACTTGGCAAGATTGAATGATTTAATCACATTAACCATACCAAACACAAACCAATTACTACAGTAGATTGGCTCAATATAGTCTATAAAATTCCATTCTATTGGGTGATGATAGTCCCTAAGAGTTTTTTGAAATCTAAAACTGATTTGGATTTTATAGTATTAGGTACAAATTGCATAGCATATGCACCTTAGATGTGTCTCATGCTAAAACTATGTATAATAATGGTAACAATGTATATAATTCTTCTAAAATTATGAATTTGAATCATGTAACTATGTGCTTTAGCCAATTTATAAACTGTATAAGTGTGGATAACATGTTTCTAAAGCATGCCCCCAATATATATGGATAAATCTAAAAACTAATATAAGTTCCAATGTGGAGGACATGTTTCCAAAACATGCACCTACTAAATCTAGGTGTGTCAAATACTAAATAAGTGTGGAGAACATGATTTCAAAGCATGCCCCCACTAAATTTGGGTGTGTTGAATATTGAATAAGTGTGGAAAATAGGCTTCTAAATCTTTCTCCCACTAAATCGAAAAATCATGTCAAATGTGAAGAACATGCCTATATGACATGACCCCACTAATATGTCCCCCCTTTTGAGGTGAGGGAATAATATAAATTGATAATTACGTCACCTCAAAAGGATAAGACAACTGAATAATCTTTGAATGGAACCATGTATCATATAGAATAACATTTCATGTAAATGTAGTATTGAATCACATAGAAAAATGTGATTACATGAAGGCCTAAGATTCATGATAAAGATCATGGAAATGTCTATATATCAATAGGACAAGATCAATAAGAAAACAAGCACATAGATAATAGCACTCAAAATCAAGTCAACATACAATGGTCCTACGAGACTGCAAATAAGGGCCATGTTCAAATTTTGCATAATTAAATCAACATGACTTAGTTGAATGCCCAAAAATTAAAATATGACATATTCAAATGTCTATATAATAATAAATAACATATCAAATGTAAAAGAAACAAACAAAGGCATGGTGGCCACAAATAAATGATCATATTCAAATGTTTTAACAAGCAAGATAATAACAAGAAAACAAACTCAAGGAAGTGCATAAAGGAAAGCATAAGAAACCAACATAAACATATTCATAGTATCCCATGGATCAAATGTGTTAAAAATGTTAATTTAATAGCATATCAAGTACCTTGTGAAAGATATAATCATAGATAAAGGCATGTGTAATTACATAAGAGATCAAACATGATAATGAATAAACCATAAAATGATATAACCTATGTGTATCAATATCAAACAAGTGGATACTCCCAATGTCTATATGACATGAGTAGAGGCAAGGCCTAACATCTAAAATAGGAATATATCTTGTATCTATTTATGCATGTATCACACTCAAGTAAAAGCATGACATATGTATATGTAGGAGTAACTAATATGCCATCCATCAACATAGAACTAACATATAGATGTCAAGGAGCCAATAGAGTATGATTATGCTAAAAATATTTTTGGATTTTTAAATTTTCTCATTTAATATATTTATGCAAGTGCATAATGTTTATTATACCTTTTAAATGTTTTCCTTCAAGTGTAGCAAGGTGGTATATGCCTTTTCCCAATTTTTTTGTAACCAAGAATGGTCCCAACCAATTTGGTTTGAACTTTACCTTTTTGTCTTAGTTTGCATTGGTATTCTTTTTATTTTATTTTGTACAAGGTCCCCACGTCAAATTCACATGTCCAAACCTTTTTTGTTATATGTTTATTTTACACGGTCCTGATAGACACATGAGTGTTTAGTAGCATGTGTGTGTTTTACACTCAACTAATCAAACTAATGTATTCTCTTTTCACGGTATTCATTAACTTTTACAATGTCTTTAAGATAAACATGTAAAGATGGTATCTCAAGTTCAATTGGTAAAATGACCTTTGTACCATAGAGTAAGTGTGAGAACACTATTTTTTTATTCTCATAAATCATATACCATATGTTGGTTCTAATCAATGATGTATCATTCAACTATTTTACTAAGTACTTTGATAATTATATTTTTGGTTTCCTCTACCTAGCCATTTCCCTGTGGGTAATATGGTGTATAAAAGACATGCTTGATCTTGCATTTATTGCAAAATTATTTTACCATATTTTTTTAAAATGATGATCCATTATCAAAAATTAATAGTTGAAGGATGCCAAAATGGGAAATAATATTGATCATCTAAAACTTGCATATATCATGCCCTATATTAAACTCAAGTGTAATTTATTTCACCCATTTTTTAAAATATTATGTAGCTATGATGATGAATTTGTGTCTACCAATAGATACCATAATTACCTTTCCAATTAAGTCAAAACCCCATAAGGAAAAGGCCATGGTGAAATAATTGGTTGTAAATCATGTGACAACACATGATTCAAATTATTGTATTTTTCACATTGTAAACATATTTTTCATGTTTGATACATTAACATTCCATGGTAATCCAATTATATCCTTAGCATAATAGTTTTTGAGACATGACACATCCACTAAAATGCCCAATACACTTATTGTGATGCATTTACAAGAGTGCAGTGTGGACCTCATTTTGTTTAAGAATCGAAGTAAGTATCCATCAAAACGTTTTTTGAACAAATAATTTCTAATAATAACATAACTAATTTTTTTAATTATAATTTTTGTTTATCATTTCATTTAAAATGGTATAGTATATAGGATCGATACAGAAAATTATAAATATCACTATACCATTTTATGTTTATAGTATTGTGAGTAATAGCAATAATAGCCAAGGTATTCATTTTATAAAAAGAAATGAAAGGATCTCATAATTATTATATGGTAAAGTATATATGATCATCATTAATATCAAAAGTCATCAAGGATGCTACACCTTTTGTGGTATATGCATGGAGGTTATATTTACATGGATGTATCAAATGTCTTTGTGAGTTTATCTAAAATGTCTTTATATGGTAGAAGATGTTCTTATTTAGTTTGGTAATGATTAGTTACTTGATTAACAAAAAATTGGGAATCACCAAAATTTTGGATGTTTCTTACACAAAGCTTGTGTGATATGGATAATTTGATTATTAAGGCCTCATATTTGCCTATATTATTGGTGTAAGAAAAGGCTAATTTTATAAGAGAAAGGCATGTAGTCACCCTTAGGGATACATAATCCTATACCAACACCCACCCCTATTCTACATTTGTATCCATCAAAGAACATTTTCCATGGATTAGAAGATATATTATATGCTTCAAACTCATCTTGGAAAGCTTTGGTGAGTGGAAAAGAATCTAGGAAGAGAGTTGCAGCTAATTGGTCAGCTATGACTTGAATTTTGAGCTATAAATTTTAGATCAAACTCTATAAGTTGCATCACCCATTTTGTTATGTGGATAGGTAGGCACATTTTATTCATAAGGAACCTTAATGGATATTATTTAATTATAAATTAAATCTCATTATTTATCAAATAATTTCATAGATTTTGAGTAGTAAAAATTAAGGTTAAACATACTTTTTCCATTGTCATATATTTTCATTCATAATCAACTAGATGGTGATTGATATAATAGATTGTATTCTCTTTGTGATTATCATAAAATTGTGTAAATAGGCCCCAATAGCCTCATGGGTGGCTGATATGTAAAGAATTAATGGCCTATATAAAATAAGAGGCATAAGTATTGGTGGGTTTTATAAATATGATTTGATTTTATAAAAACTTTGTTGACACATATCATCCCATACAAATTTTGTGTCCTTTTTTAGTAAATGTGTGAAAGGAATTGTTTTTATCAGCCAACTAAGCAATGAAACATTCAATAGCTTGAATTTGGCCCTGTAAAAATCATAATTATTTTATATTAGTTGTCAATGGAATTTCTACAATGGATTTTACCTTTTTTGGATCAACCTCAATGCCTTGCTAAAAAAAAATGTATCCTACGAACTTTCCCAAATATACCACAAAGTCACATTTTTTAGATTTAATCACACATTTAACTTTCATAATCACATAAACATTTTTTGCAAATCAGTAGCATGGTCTTTATGATGCTTATATTTTACAATTAAATCATCAACATAATCCTCAATAGTTTTATGTATAAAATTATGAAATATATGAGTCATGGCACTTTGATATGTGGCTCCTAGTTTTTTAATCCAAAAGGCATGACTGTATAACAAAATGTACCCTAAGGTATGGTAAATGTAGTATTTTCCTAGTATTTAGGGTTAATTTTGATTTGGTTATATCCTATGAATCCATCCATAAATGAAATGTTTCATATTTAGTTGTAGAATCTACAATCATGTCGATATTAAGTAATGGAAAATCATCTTTAGGACAAGCCTTGTTTAAATCATGGTAATTAGCACAATAGTGAATGTCACCATTGGTTTTTATAATAGGTAAAATTATGGACACCTAGTGTGAATGTGAAATGGCTCTTATAAATCTAGCATCTGAGATCTTTCAAATTTCATCTTTTACCAATAAAACCACTTTAAGATGCATTTTGTAATTTTTTTATTTTACTAGTTTTGCATCTAGGTATAGTAATATGTTATGAATTGTGATAGATGGATAAATCCTAGGAATCTCTAAACAATCCCAATAAAATAATTTAGGAAAACATTGGAGGACCTATCAATAGTTTTTCCTTCATCATCTTGCATCATTGTAGCAAGTAAAGCTAGTCAAGGGTCCTTATTTATTCTAAAGTTATATGCGATTGTTTCTTCATTTAATAAAGTATATCTCTCTATGATAAATGGTGTGGTAGGAATATTTTTTGATCCATTATTTTGATATTGGTATCATCACTCTCATAAAATTAAGCATGAAGAAAGTTGGCATGAGAAAATCTATTCTTATTATAGTAGGGAAGGATGTCCTCATATGCCCCCCAAGTAATCTAGTAATGATTCCTCATTAGATAACTCATCCAATGTAAAAATTTTAGGGGAATCACCATTATATATTAAATTGGGATTGACTAATTAGATCTCAATTATAGAGTTATTCATGCATTCTGTTTGGGCATTTTTAAAAAAAAAATATACTGTAAGAGGTATACTTGTGTCTTGTAACTTTTTTAGAAAAACTCAAACCTTGTTGATTTGTATTATTTATAGGATAAAGAGGTTGAGTAATTTTTATAATTTTAACCCAACCCTTATCCCTTTTATCCATATTTGATCAAATATCGAGAACCAAAATCAGGATTATATGATTGTAATGTAGTAGTATTGATTTGTTAGACTATTGCACAATGTTTAAAGGGATTAGTATCCATTAGACATGTGTAAATGAATATATAATGATTAAATTTTGATAATTAATGAAACATATAGGTAACTACATACATCTCATGTATGCAATGTCATCCTAAGAGAATGTTATAGTTTAAATCATTTGACATAACTTGACATAAAGTAGGTAATGTACAAGGCCCAAAGTAATATTTAATGTGATTTATCCCAAAACCTATAATGAAATATTATCAAATACCTTTATAATAATTTATATGGTTTTAAATCTAAAGGTCCAATTTTATTTAAGGAGATAAAGGATATGTTTCAAATGTTGAGCCCTGAACCATTGTCCACAAGAACTCATTTTATAATTTTTTTACAAACACACACCTAGATGTAGAGTGGAAAGTAGATATTTATAAGATGTCAAGATGGTAAATACTCATTTTTAAAGTATATATTATACTCATTCCACTTTATTTAATTTAATATAGAGACCACATATGGTGGTTTGACATTACAAGGGAGTATGGCCATGCACAATGCATCCAAAAGGACATCCTTGTAATGGGATGAATGGTGTAGCAAATCCAAAAGTGAAGTTTTGGTATTAATATCCTTAGATTTGGTGGTAATATGACATTGGTAGGATGATTATTTCATGGACTCCCTTTGTAATTTTTTATTAATAGGTAAAACTCCATTGTAAACATTAGAACAATGAGTATGCAAGAATGCAGGGTTGGAACCCCTTATAGATTGGACTGATTTAATAAGTAATACAATATAAAAAGTAATATAAGGTATTTTAACATGATATAATTTATATATATATATATAAAACATGATTTTAAGAAAATAGAAGCTCTGATTCTTTGCAAATTTTAACACTTTATTTTTAGGATTAATCAAAAAAATAGAATGTGTTTCAAAAAAAGAGATAAAAATGCATAAAATAACTAGGGTTTTAAGTTAAAATTTTGATTTCACTAGATGTTTAACCCTAAAATATATATATATTAGATATATCTAGGGTTAAATGGGATACAAATATCCTAAAGTACAAGGGTGATAAATTGTCTCTATAGTAGGTCAATTAGATGTGAAAACTCAGATATAATATATGTTGAATTCATTAAACTGAGATAGGTTAAAATAGTAACTAAAAATATGATAGATATATATATTAAAAATAAGTAAAGTAATTATTTTATTGTGATTTTGGCATAATTTTGGATCTAGAATAGGTAGGAAGCAAACTAGAAGAAGATTCTAAAATAATCACTAGATTCTAAATTAGGTGCCACTAGAGCCATAGACACTAGCATCATCCTTGGATGGTTGAATCTATGTTCATATTTGAAATTTACATAGGTGTCTTATACATAATACCTACTATAAAATGGTGTGACCACCTGGATGCTTTTAGGTTTGTTTTCACCTTTGCTTTGGTGCATTTAGATCTAGGTCATGGACTGTCACCTCTCATGAAATTGTAAAGCCTTAGTTTTTCATCTTAATAATGACCTTGTTAAAATGGGTTAGTGGTAACATGGTGTTGATATGAACCCAAATACTCATCTATTAATGAGCATTACCTATATAGCCAATACTTCAAAGATGGCCTTAGACTGATGTAGTTTTCCCCTATGTGTTAGGTTGTGTGTGAATCCTGCAATATGTGGAAAGCAAGCACAATAGTGATCTATCTTGTAAATTGGAAAATATAGCTCTTAGGTTTATCCTTCAGTACTTAAAACATGTTTATGTGTTATCCTTATGACTGCTATGAAAATAAGAGAAAATAGGGAAGCTTTGATTTATCAATTACTTAATTAAATGCTTTGATAATTTGCCTTAGGTCTTTTCTAGGTGAGGAATGAATGCGGAGTGATCTTGTATTTATATAAATACCTTATAATAAATAACTCAAATTAAATCACTTAGTCTGACCATTTAAGATATATTTCATTTTTAAATTATATGACTTTAGGGAATTAGACACTTGGGTTGGAGTAGGACACCTGCATCAATGCAGGTGTCAATCTAGGATGCTAGTGTCCATAGAACATGAAATTAGGTACATAAGTGTAAGATAATTAGGTTTTAATAATTATGGGTAGGATATAAATTATAGGTCATCAACATAAGATAGGTCAGACCAAGAGATAGGCCAAGGGGCATAGGATAGAGTAGATGTAAGACTTATGAAAGTGGGAAAATGTCTAGAATTGAGAAGAACAAACAATGTCTAAGTTTACCAAGTGTACAAGAGTGAGGTTTTATATAATCCATAAATATTTTATATACTCACTCAAGGTTTTTATTTATTCAACCAACTCCTTAAGATATTTAAATAAATTGGTGAGTCATCTGACTTCCTTAAAGCATTCATGGAACATTTTAGCTATCCTAAACACATTCAACCAAATTCATTAACTCATTTTATTGACTCATTAAACCAATTAAATTCTCCACATTTATCAACCCCTTTAATGAGGACTCAAATATAACCATCCAAAATTAAGATATCAAATAAATATGGAATTATCATATCCATCCATTTTCTCATCCAATTGTCTATAATTGGAATGCCTTCCTCCATGGTGAGGACCATTCTAAACTAACATCTAAATTAGTATCAAATTATCATTGTGAATATTTTTGATATCAAAGTCATCTATCATTGTGTTCTTAAAATTAACCTTGCATTAAAGGTTTCATTATGAGTATCCATAAACCAAATTTGTAAGAGCACATCCAAGTTAGCAAATAAGATAATTTCATTAGTTGTTAGGTGAAGCTATATTTTCATTTTCTTATTTAAATTTTTTATCATAGGTTAGTTTAGAATAATAATTAATATTTTTTATTAATTTCTAACTTACTTTCTAAATTTTTCATATTACATTCTACCATGCCTAGTGGGATACATTCTCAAATTTCTTTTACCATTTTTCATTGAAGTTTTGAGTTTGTTTCAAGACCTTTTGTTGATTTATTACTATAACATTATTTTGGTAGAAATTATTTGTTATTACATATAAAATTTGATAAGTTTTGGGTAATTATACTCAATTTTAGCTATCATATTAGATTCAATAAAGTCATTTTGTAGATTAGTGAAGTCATTGTGATTAACAGCAAAATTGTTAGATATATCGATGAAATCATTCCTTATAAGTTTTATTCTATGTTTTATTGATAAACAATGAAATGTTTAGTAACTTTGGTGAAATCATAATTAAATTTAGTTAAATATTCATTAGCTTCATCAAAATCATCACTACCTTCAAAAAAATCATCATATTTAGTAGTGAAATTATCACTCACGTAGAAAAATTCATTATTTTACCTTTATGTTCTTTTCTACCTATTTTTTGCTTTTTGTTTCCTATTTTCTATTTTTCTTTCCTAATTTTTACTTTCTATTTCCTATTTTCTACTTTTTGTTTTTATGTTTTTATATAAAAATGAAATCATCCTTGAAATAGTGAATTTGTCCCTACTTTCAGCTAAAATGTTCATAACTTCAGTGAAAATGTTCCTAACTTTGGTAAAACATCTAGACTTTGGTGAAATTGTTTTGATATTTGACAAAATTATTTTGTGAATCGGTAAAAACATACTAGTAATTGTGTTTTTTTGTATTTTATTACTATTATATATTTTTTACTTAAAAATGAAATCATATTTATGAGTATAAAAATCATTCCATCTAATGGTTAAATTATTCTAAGTTTTAGCAAAGTTATTTTTACATCTTTTCTTTCATTTTTTATCTATCTTGCTTTTTGTTTTTACTAACCTATATATTTATCATTTTTTAAATATGTTTCTTGAAACTAATGAATATTTTTTGTAGCACCATAAGTCAAAGATGTAAAAATAAATAAATAAAAATTTACTTACTAATGCTTTATTTTTTAAGTAATAAATTTGTTTGCATTAATTTTATTTCTGCAAATCTCATTTATGTTGCTAGTGGGTGTTTATGAAATTTATTTATGTTACAAAGTGATCATAGAAATAAAAATTAACCCTATAAATAATTTTCATCTCCTGAACTATCTCATGTATGCTTTTTCCTTACATAATAATATAGCCATGGAAATTTGAAATGAGGTAGTTTCTTTCTATTTTTCTTTCTAGGGGCTCTATCGTTTGTGGATTTCATCACCATGAAATAGGTCAAACCCCATGTTTGCTGCGGTATAAAAATTTAGGATCAAATATTTTTCATTCCTAAGCTTTGTTAAACCCTAAGTGATGTGAGGTGGATTTGACCACCAATACCCATGGTTTAAATAGTTCATTTGAGGCTTGATTTTTTAGGAACACTCTAGTGATAGTGATGCATGGAGTGTAATAAAATTTAGATTTTATCCTATCGAGCATGCCTATTAATATTATTCTTCAATAAATTTGGCCTCATCATACCAAAAGGTATTTATAGGATTCCCCTTAGATAATCCTATAAATCCTAGTTTAAGAAATTTCTACTGTAATCAATAAATAATGCTAGGGAAATAACATTCCCTAATATTACTCACCATGTTCTTGTCAAATTTTAGGGCATTATTGATGGGCCATTTATTAGTTATACAACTACTTGAATAATTATATTAGTTTCTTTTTTGTGTGTCTTGCTTGTTTCCTATATGATAAAACCAATAATCAAGTCAATTATTCTCAATCCAATACTTGTTTTTCAAACCAAAATTCAAAACTTGTATTCTAAAAAAGTATTTTTCTAATCACATCAAACCTATCAAAAAACCCAAACACCTTTAAAAACATTTGTAATTAAATACAATATTTAGTCAACTCACATATTTGAATCAAAACCATCTTGAGTCAAACACATATAGGTTGTATCATGTCTCCAATTACAAGACTTTAAGCCGACATGAATAACCCTTGAGATAAAGAATACTTTTTTTAGGGATCCTTTCCATTTTGAGAACAAAGAGGATGGTGTAGAAATAAATGATAATTCTATCCTTTTTAATCAAAGTGAATACACTACAGATGATCTTCCTAAACAAACTCCTTTCCAAGTCAATAACTACTTCCTTCTAAATAAAGATCAAGTCTTACTACATCTTCTAGAGATGGGGGAAATTTTACCTCTAGATTTAAATCCTAAAGATTTACTTCACCTCATTAGTTGGATGTACAAACCCCCTCCCAAGCATGATCAAAATTATCCTATCACATCCCTTAATAAAAATAAGGTAATCTTAGAGACCTCTGATGAGAATCTAGAGCATGTTTCCCACACCCATGTTGATAAAGGAAAATTATTTCTAAATAACCAAACCCAACAAGACCAACAACTTTTTATGTCCAAATGTCTCTAAATAATAAGTTAATAATTTTTTTAATATTTGATCCAATATGAATCCTTCAAATCCCAAATGTAACAAATCCAATAATCAATCAAATAATCGGCAACACGGTGTTAATAAAACCTTACAATCATCCCAAACTAATCAAAATCAATCATCCTTTTTGACATTTAAGGACACGTTGTTTATTCAAAAATGTAAAACTATGAACGATGATATCCAAGGATTACAAGATGGGATCCAATCCCAATTCAAAATGTTTAGGTTTGAAGAACTATGTTTGTACCCCTTTGAAAAGGTGTATTTACCCTTCACTTAAAACCTCCAAATTTAAATATATAAAAAGTAAAAGGTGACCCCAGGTAATACATGAAGTAATTCTACATAGCTTTCCAATAAACTTCCTATAGAGACAAAGTTTTACTTAGGATTTCCCATGCAATTTAAGCAGTCAAGCTTTAGAATGGTTTTTACATCTACCTAAAGGTTTGGTCACTACCTTTGTAGTTCTCTTAGATATTTTCTTAAAACTTTTATTATAATATAGAACATGATATAACTATGCTAGACTTATGAAATGTTAAAAGATAAAATGGATAAATTTTCGCCTCTTTATTACAAAGATGGTGTATATTAAAAAGTCATTCTCGTTGGTCCATCCCTAAGAAACAACTCATCACCATTTTCATAGATAATATCAACCTAGATATGGCCCACCTCCAAGCTCTTTATGTCAATTCCTTTAACAAAATCATCAAAAAAAGAATTTAAATAGAAAGGGAACTTATTCCCAAAGGTCTTGTCAATATTTTATATAAGGATAACCAAACACAAATCCAAAATGTCAAGCCCAAGCTATGTAATAAGAATAATAATGTAGTGGGTGATGATGTTATGTATGTTAAACATGTTCAAAACATTCAATTTACCCCCAACATCACTATACCTAGGGTTCAACCTAGACAAGAGTTGAAACAAAGGACTTATCCTCCCTTGGGACAATCTCTTGAATCAATTTTCCATAGGCTAGTGTATTCCAACATAATTTTATCCCCAAGAACCAAACCTTTTGATTAAAATGTTCCCAAGTCTACTAGGTATAAGGAACATGAATATTATGAATACCATAAAGTCAAAGGTTACTCCACAAATATATGTATGAAACTCAAAAATTATGTCCAAGATTTGATAGATCATGGTGACATAGAAATATAAAATAATGAATCTACACACAATAACCAAGAGATAAGTATATACCAAGATCCCTTTCCAAAACATGATCAAAATTGTTCCCAAACAAATCAAGGTCAAAAATGACCAACAAAGTCAATTCCAATAAAACCACCCATCTATTTGACATTGTTTTCAGTCATGTCCAACATATGGACAACCATGTTGTAGTGATAAAAATCAAATATCGATATTTTACAATCACCACAAGGCACACAAAATCCACAATCCCAAAGTCTCCTCTCCCCACTTCTAAATGCAAGTATAATATCATAAATCAGCTTGAGAAGATACCAACCCAAATTTTTATTTGTGGCCTTCTCAAAACATCCACTACTTATAAGGATATTTTGTATAAAACCTTATAGGATTCAAGAGTCCTTGAGGACATAAACCCATAAAATTTTCAAGAAGTTATAGGATACTTGTCCTCAAAAAATCTAGTCATGTTCGACCAAACTGATATCTCCCCAATTATCCCATCTCACAACTTACCCCTTTATATTGAGGCCATTATTTAAAACATAAAGTAAAAAGGGTACTTATAGATAATAGGTTTAGTTTGAATATATGTACACTAAACTTGAATAAACATTTGGGTTACATGATAATAGAATTATATCCCCATACTATAACCACCAAATTCTTATGATGGGGCATATTATTCAATAAACCTTAATCCATGTCATTTATATCAACCTCCCATAAAAAATTCTTCTTATCAGACCATCATTCCATCCACACTCCATCAATGTATTAAATTTTGTCATTCTAGTATGGAAGTTACCATTCCTGGTGATCCCCAACCTTTTCAATATTGCAAATTTTTGGAGGGGTGATGTAGAAAAGATAACTATTTACCTATTATAAAACATAACTATGACACAAATTAATTGGAATCACAAAAACTCAAGAACTATATCTAGATGAATTACCATCCACATCTAAAATCTCAACATCCCCATTTGAAAATTAACCTTCCATATCCAAACTCAAACAAAGGCATGGGAGAATATGAAATTTAACATGCCTTCTATTTATTAAAAATACATATGTCTTGTCAAAACCATGGTAGGCCCCACTATAGGAATAAATCACAGATTGTTCATAAGTTTAGTAAAACTTCTTTTGTTAATGGGGGTTTCCTTTCAAATGCATAAATTAAGGATTTTAATAATTCTTGGTGTTATAATGATGAGATGGAAACCTATTTTGAGAAACATGAATATCCTATACCCAAAGTAATTATATGAAATATTTTGAATTATAAATGCAAATATTTTGGTCTCAAAAAATAAGGTATTGTTGAACCAATAATTATAAAAGAAAATGAAGAACATTGAGTCATTAGATATAAACCATTTAGTGGTGATCCACATGATTACAACATTAATTTTACCACAATGTTTGAGGAACCATCTTTTGAAATTTCAATTATTTTTTCATTACCACTATATATACCTTTCATCTATAACCCTTTTTAATGACATAATCATCCTAACCCTTGAGCTCAAATATCCTAAAATCGTAAACTAAGACCAACAAGATCCAATCTCACTTGATCACTTTTAGAATGATGAGGCACTTAATATATTCATGGGACTAAGGGATAATATTCCATTAGGTGACCATTTTAAAATATTTACAATCATTAGACAATTCAGCATACTTTAGGGAATAGGAAAAAATCCCTGGTCATAAACAATTTAATCATTAAAACAACAAAAAAGATAATAAAAAAGTTAAGTCCCCTAGTGAAAACCTCTCTAAGGCACCATTGGATAAAGACAATCAAAATTAGGAAGCCATAAATAAATATTCCTCCTACCCATACATATTATTAATATTACTCCACAATATTGATCAAAGAAATCATTGATGTCAACATTGGCATAAATCAAGCACCTAAAATTGGGAAGCTTGCAACATCTCTTAGTGTTGTAAAATAATCACTCCTAACCATAATTTTAAAGTAATTCTCATATATATTTGTCTATTCATATATAAATATTCATTGATTAGACCCATCACTCATTATACATCACCTTGTTATCTATGTGGATGCCAAACCCATCAAATAAAAATTAATAAAAATGCATCCTATGGTAACACTGCTTGTGAAAGAAGAATTACAAAAGTAATTAGAGATGGGTTTCATTAGACCTATTGACTAATTATAATGTATATCCAATATAGTTCCATTCAATAAAAATCCTTATGAATCAGGGTTTGTATAGGCTCTTGGGATATAAAAAAGGCTTTCCCTAAAGATGACTTTCCACTCCCTAACATTGACATGATTATAGATTCAAATATAAACCATGAAATTTTGTCTCTTATAGATGATTTTTTAGGTTATAACTAAATCAAAATTGTACCCAAAGATCAAGACAAAAAAACATTCATTAAACCTTAGGGTACCTTTTGCTATAAGGTCATGTATTTTTATCTCTAAATGTAGGGAAAACATATCAACATGCAGTGACAGTCATCTTTCATGACATTGTTGAGGATTGTGTCTATGGCATATTGGCTAAACTAAAAAAAGGGGCATATCAGCTAAATTAAAAATAGGGTCATATCATTTCATAGTATTACATAGGATATTTGAAAGGTTAAGGGATTACAAAGTCTACTTGAATCCTAAGAAATGTGTTTTTGGGGTCACATTAGTAAATCTCTTAGGATTTATTGTATCAATAAGAGGCATCAAAGTGGATCGAGCCAAAGTAAAAACTATAACATAAATGTCTCCACCTAATAATATCAAATAGCTTTACATTCTACAAGGAAAGATTTAGGCCATTCAAAATTTTATATCCCAACTTGCTATAAATGTCACCCATTTACACATCTTCTTAAAAAGGACACTCCATTTAATTGGAATGAAAAGTTTTAACAAGTATTTTATAATTTTAAAAGCTATTTTTCCAATCCACCAATTTTGATGCCACCCACTCCATTGAATCCATTATTGTTATACATTTCAGCTACATAATATGCCTTGGGGGCTATCCTAGAATAGCATGATGAACAAGGAATTGAAAGAGTGTTTCATTACTTAAACAAGACTCTCATATCTTATGAGATTAATTAATACACCATAAAAAAAGAATGTTTAGTAGTTTTTTTCACTTCACAAAAGATTTTTCATTACATGTTTAATAATCAAACCAAGATCATTATAAAAATTGATCCACTTAGGTGTCTCCTTTCAAAAATAGCTCTTATAGGTAGGCTAGTTAAAAGGGTCATGTTGTTGAGTGAGTTAGACATGGATTATGTTAATCAAAAGGATATTATAGGATAAATTCTTGTAGATCAGTTAGTAGAGGGACCCTAGATAGATAAATAGACATTAACCATGGACTTTCCAAATGAGTCTCTTATATCTCTATATGAGTCATTAGATTGAAAACTATACTTTGATGGTTCCTTCACCAATCATGGTTAGAGGATAAGTATATTTTGAATTACTTCACAAGGTGATTGTTATCATCAAAATTATCACTCAAAATGTGCACCCATTGAAGAGGTTATTCAAGCCTCCTCACTTAAGTGATAGCACAGAGACACCTCTAGGTTGTGGGTGGCCTAATCAGTGAGGTGAATCTATAGATAGCGATATTTCCCTTGATGCTATCACCCTAAAACTACTACTAGACCTATTATTTTCTACGAAAAGGGAGAGATAACTAAAATTAAACTAAACTAGGGATGTAATGCACCAAATTAACACCCTCCACTTTACTATAGTTCACTAGGAACATGAATTAGGCCTGAATCTAATCATACTACTCAACAAGGACCTTAAAGCATGAGTATTTAAACATGGAGGTCATAGACAATGTGTTGAATATAAGGGATAATCAAGAGGACTAAGGAAGACACTAATGACTGAAATCCACTTCTAAACTATGAAAGGCTATCCAAACTCACTGCAAGAAGACAATCCATTTACAATGAGGTAAGAGAGGAAAAATGAGAGAGAGTGAAGGCAATACTACTAGCATTCATCAATAATCACATAATTACACTAATTTAAAACATTTTATAAGGTAATAAATATCTTTATTTAACATTAAAAGGCATAGTAAAATTATTTAATTCAGTGGGAATTTTCCATACTCAGCCAAAGGATCCATAACAAGCCATTCAAGGTAGCATATGTAGGAGAAATGAAGGAAAGAGAGAGAGAGGATGACATTGGATATTCAATGACAACTATCCTCTATTGATTAGGTAAGTTAAAGACAAGAGATCCCATAAGTAGGTAGATCTAATAACTACCTTAACATGTGTTACCTTGATGTGATTATGATATTCTAGATTATGGTGTAGAAAGGATTCTTCAACACCTTGGATGACTCATCACTCTTCATTTGAAACTACCCTCATGATTGGATTTGAGAAGTGAAACTTTGAATTTTTTATCTTATAACTCATATTGAACTATCCTTTTCCCCATTTAACACTTTTTTATGCTCTTCTATCCTCAATTACACCTTTCCTCGCCCCTAATCATGGTAGAGATTCTTCTTCAGTTGCCATATAGGCTTGTTAGTATATTAGTTTAGATTTGCTTGATGTTATCCATTTTAATGGAAATAATACATAAAATATAACTTTATAAAAATTTTATTGGAATATATAAAATCCTAAAAAACATATTTTGGTATGACCCATAGTTTTCAAGTGATCCAGTCATGTTGTTTTATCTCTTCTAGGTGACCATATCACCTTTTCATAAACACCTTTGCATTGCCTTAGGATTTTGGACCTATAAAAACACTTTCATATAAAAGAGAGTGTATTTTTGGGTTTTATAATGTATATTACCTTCCAAACTAACCTCCCTAATGATTTTCATATGTTCATATACTAAAAAAACCCTGTTTATGACTTTAAAACCTATAAAAGTACAACATTAAAAGAATCTATACAAGTGAAATAAAAAAAAGTTACATGGTTAGGGAATTATTTGAGTTTATAATGTTTTTAAATTTTTTATTATTCCAATTCAATTCATTTATATTTATTATACATCTTATCTCTTCCATCAGGTCATATTCAGGGTTTAAGAAGGGTTTTAGGGTCACCTAGTCTCTTAAAGATGGTTCATAAAGTTGAGGGACCTAACCCGAGAAAAAATTATAATAATATTAAGTATAAAACCCCCTTATACTTCCTTTATATTCTAAATATCCCATGCATCTCCTCATGTTAGTTCACATAAACTAAAAACTAAGTTTATTAGCCATATAAGCATGATTGTGCACTCAAAGAAGGTCATTTGGAAAGAAAATGCCTCAAATCATTTTATTTGGATAATAAAATCCATTTTATAGTATTTTAAACATATTATGAAGTATCCCAATGGTTATATCAAATTTTTAACCTTTCAAACCATTGGAATTTGCTTTAAGCCCTAAGCAAGGGTTTGTATATAGTCCCATTCAAGTGACCTTGGTGTTCTTTTTTCAACATTTTCTTGATTTCAAGGTGGTTTAAAACTTCATGAATTTTTCATTAATCCTATCACTCATCCCTTTAGACTCTTAAATTTACCAAACACTTCAAAATATTTAATTTTTCTTAGTTTCTCGCACATAGGCCTATGTGTGATCATTTAGGCCTTTTAAGCCTAATGAGCCTTTTCGAGACCTTCACTACTTTCAATCACTTTAAAACTCACTAAATATATTTTTATAATTTATGATTAAATTTAAATGTTATTTAACCTTCATCCACTTCATTTTTTCAAACCACCACCTCAATTTTCTTTAATCTTTCTAAATAGGCTTGTAGGTGTTGTTTTAGGCTCTCGACTGCAAGTCTGAGGTAGACATTTTATTCATTATAACATTGAAACTTTGATGTTATTTTAAAGGTGTTGTAAAGTATTTTTATGTTATTATTACATTTATAAAATCCTCTTGTTCATCTTCCATCCATCATAAATAGGCACCTTTTTCTTATTTAAGTTTGTTACAGGCATGTAGGTCTCTATTTAGGCTTCCTTAGCTGCCATTTTGAGAGTTATCTTTTTATATAGAACTTTAGTGATTATAAATAATATTAAAAATCTTAATTATGTTATTAAATCTCTCTCCATACCATTAAATACTTATTTCCATGTCACTATATGGCATTTTGATGGCATTGCCTACAAACAAGTTGTAAGTAGTCATTAGGCCTTCTTGACTATAAATCACCAAATATAGAGTTCTCATAACTAATCAAGCCTACTTGAGGTGCCTTTATATATATGTACAGTTTTTTATATTTTATTATTTACCTATAAACATTTTTGTATCTCAAAACACTCATCATCAACATGCTCTTATTTTACCTTTGTCTATTGCTAAGCCTATAGCTAGTCATTAGGCCTAAAAACATTCATTTTCATGATGTTCTTCCTTATTGAAACTATTTGATCCAATGGTGGAATTTTCTATAATGTGTTTAATTTTTTTTAGATATTTTTTTTTACTCTAATATACTAAATACACCTTATATATTCATATAGAATCTCCATAGTCCTTCCTTTGGGTTTACACAGTCTAACTTAAGCACATAGTCCTGCTTAGGCACACAGTCCACTTATGTTGAAATGTTGGGTAATGTTCTAAAAAAAAAGGTTAAATTTATTTATATCTCTTTTAAAATAATATAATACACTATATTTTCCATTCAAGAGGTTTTTACCCTTTCATAAACTAGCATTTGATGCCAATAGTGACCTACAAATCTGCGAACCTATAAGTTCACATTCATCTTTTGGATTAGGATTGAAAAGAAAATCTTGGATATTTAACTCAAATATTTCCACCTATATTTACCTCTTGATATATTTTTTGATAATATTTTAATATTATATTACCTATTCAAGAGTTTTGGATTATGAAAGCACGCCCTTGTTTAACAAGATTTTCTCACCATGACTACAAGTTCCAACTTGCTCAACCATACATGTATGGTTACTTGAATTTACCTAAAATTAATTGAATAAATGGATTATAAAGATGGATTATGGGTATTTATAATGTTTAATATACTATTAAACATTTCATTCATTCATTTTATGCACTAAAGTAACTCACTGCTTCTTTACAACAAGACTATCATTCTCAAACTATCAAATCAAGACCATTTAATAATACTATAGACATGGCCATGATAAACATTTATGTAACATGATAATTAAAGGTAAATTATTTTTAAATATATCCTTATTAATCACTCTCATTCATTTATTCAAATTTATAACCATATATTTGGATAAAACTGACCCTAGTGAGGTTTTGAGTCACCTTTGTACACCCTTAACTTCTTAATGATTGTTCATAGAGTTAAGGAGATTAATAAAACAAGAAATTACACAAAGTGGAAGGGAATTAGTGTCCCCTCTTATATAAAATATCTTTGGTTCTAAATTTCTCTATCCTTAAAATAATAATTAAAAATTAGTTTATTGTCTTGAGCTACCAAGAAACCTAATGGAGAAATGGAGTGGGTTTTTCATTGTTTGGATCTATAGCTCCACTTATTTCATGAATTTGAATATAATAAGACCATATATACCTATATAATATTTTATACCTTTCCCACCAACATAAAACTCTACAAAATATCTCCAAAAATATGCTTTTTTTAAGAGTCCAACTATTCTATCCTTTGAAACTACCGAAGATGGTAAACCAAGTGACTCTTCATCTTTAAATGACCTATATAGACATGGAAGAGAGTGAAAAAACATTTCACACCCTATTTGTCCTACATTTATCTTAATAAATCCTCATTTATATTTTATAAAATGATGAATGGTAATAAAAATTAGACTTTTAATATTATAAATCATTTACCAAGAAACTTGGGGAAAATGTAGATACACATACAAGCATGATGCCATCACTTGATGTTAAGTGACTTAAAAAGACCTCTATTTAAGGGAAAAACCTTCATATTTGTTGTTTATTATTGATTCTCATCTCAAAATTGGAATGCACATTAATACTAAAGTAATGAAATACCTTAATCTTGTCAAAATTACCTTAAACTCTCCAAATTTCTTGAAAAACAATGTGATCAACTTACTAGTTTTATTTCTTTGACCAATTTTATCAACTTTAGACCATGGTTATCCTATAAGGGTCACCACCTTTTCTCCTTAATAATTATCCCTCATCAACTTGATTTCATACTTAACCTTAAATTTGTCAAACCTACCTTAAATAATGTTAAACGCATAATGAAGACCATAAACAATGACCATTTTATGATAACATTATATGACTTGACTCAGCTACCAACTAGACCATCCTAAATGACCTTTTAAGATGCCAATAAAGACACATTATCTATATACACATAATATTTTCAAACTTTTATTGATTACTGACACTTTGTATCTTTTAGGAACCTATTGAGTCTCAATATTTCTGAGTACATGCCTTAAGGGGTGCATCAAGAAAGGAGTGGGTAGACCATCCATGCTTCATAAGATTGTTTCCCTTTTTCCACTTTCCATCTACACACTCATCTCCTAAAACAATTAACCCTAAGCTTATTCTTCTCATTCCTACCCATTCCAATTATTTTCCTCTTTCCATCCTCTTTTTCTCTTAATTCCCTTTTGGATTGTAGGCTGTACTAGGTCAACCATGGTTGACCCTATATAGTTTAGGGGTATTTTTAACTTTTGGGTTTGTTAGCCTTTGGCTGACCTAACTTAGACCTAGTGAATTATCTTTAAAATTATACAAGGTCGACCATGGCTAACCCTTTAAATACAACATTTTTGGGGGGATTTAGGGTAAGATCTACCTATATATACAAGCTCATTTCTAGCCATTTTTAAGAAGAGAAGTGAAGAATAATAAGTATGAATTAACATCTACTTATTGACCATTCTACTTGAGGAATAAAGCTTAGGGTTCCATACTTTATTTGGATAAATGGATCTTATCTTGTGGAAAAGTATTTTGGATGCATAGATAGTTTATGTAGCTTATAGCTAATTTGTCTTTATTATCCTTACATACCACAACAGTCTCTTATGAAGCACCTTGGCCAAGGGAGAGATTGAGGCTCTACAAGTTCATCTTCAAGGTAAGTATTCCTAAATTTATTTCTCCTTTATAAGAGTATATAGATAGTGTAGTTTTGCTTCTCTTCCCATGTATTAAGATTCCATATACATTAACATGAGTATATGTCTTCTATGAATGTTTAGTTTAGTTTTTTATTTTGTTTCTAACCCACACTTTGTGCCACAAGATTTAGTGTGCACTAGATTATATTTACTTTCTTTTTTATTAAACTTAAGTGAAATATCAAACCTTAGGACTCTTTTAGGGTTGTTGCATGATTATGTTATACTATAGGATTTAGAACCCTACCACATATGGTATACTATGACAAGTGATCCCATATATAGGTCTAGCATATCCCCATATTGGCCATGCTCTAACTTAATAAATGTATCCCCAATTAGAAGTGTAGGTATGCTCTATCTTCTCTGAGCTAGGATTGATTTATAGACATGATGTAATTCTGATTACATACACTCTAGTGAACCCAACATGAAACTAACATTTTTAGGATTTATTTCACTTCATTTCATTCTTTTAGCATTATTTTTTATCATATATCTTCCATACTAGATTGACTCTATCGACCCATTCTAATCTATGTGTGCAGGTTTTTAGGAATAGGCAACTAGATCAACTCAAATGACCTAGTATAGGTTTCTAGACTTTTAGTTTAGACTACTAGGTCAACCTAATTGACCCTATACACTTTTAGGCATCCATATTCAGTTACTAGGTTGACCCTGGTCAATCCTATACATTTCAAGCACTTAGTTGTAGGATTCTACAAAACTTGATTGACCCAGTCGACTTAGTTAGTAGAGTTTTCAAGCATATTTCAAGGTTCTTGACTAGAAATCTTCATTCTTAGCATCTATGATCCACCAAGGTTCCTTTTTATCTCTCTATTTATTTATTTTACTTTCTTTCATTTCATAGTTTGTAGTCTTTAAAACTACCCCTACACAATCAACTAGATCAACCCTATCGACTTAATTTTATGTTCTGTGTACTATCTAAATAATTGGGTCAACCCTGGCTGACCCTATTCATTTTTAGACCTTACTTTCCTAGTATATGTCTGACCCTATTTTGTATTTTTTCATATAGTGTCAACACTATACCTTGTTTCAAGATGGAATTAATCACTATATGCTAGTAATTAATTCACACTTTCTTTTCTTATTGCTTGCATGCTTAGAATAGTTCACATAATTTAATCAGAGGGTTTTTAATTAAATGTTTAGTTTAAATATTTATATTTTAAGCATACATGGACAAATCATAAAATCTAAATAATCATTTTAACACTTGTCTACCCTAGGCCAACCTACTTAGATTTCATCACCAATGGGGAAGCCAACTTGATACTCTGGTCAAGTATAAAGGGTGGTTAATGGTATATTCTAGCTAATCACCTAACACCATTATCACTATGGTGTGTGAAGTGAGGGGGTAGGTCTCAATACCAATCATGTATCATTACCACTATAGTCATTTTTATCCCAAACTACTTGAAACCATCCTTAGATTTCTATCTAGTTCCTTGCTTATAGCCAACTTCCCATCACATTTAAAATCATTTCTTAATAATTTAATAAAACATCTTAGGTTAACCAATTGGTTAGCTCTTTAATTTCCAAGTTGATTGCTTGCTCTCTACTCAATTGTGTGTGAAAAAATTTGCATTATCTAGTGTTATTACAAGGTTTTGTATTATGTGCCTCAATTGGATTATCTAGCATTGATCCAATTGGTTGTTTATTTCCCTTCAGTTCTTACTTTTTTAGATTAGTAGCAAAAATTGTCTTATTTCAGTTCAAAACTTGTTACAAACTTTATTTCCTTCCCTTTCTATTATACTAGATCAACCCAATCGACCTTGTACTTTTTTCAGCCTCTGTCCACTATATAGGATTTACCTAGTTGACCCTATACTTTTTGTAGCCCTTTTTACCTCTTTTTCTATATCATATTCATTATACTAGATTGACCCAATCAACCTTATACATTGTTACAATACCTATTTTTATGCTAGGTTGACCTAATCAACTTTATACTATTATTGTCACTTAGATTTACACCCTTTAAAGAGATTCCTAAGATCTCCTCATCCAATTGGCATAATGGAAACACCTCTAGGCTTATGGGTAGCATAAGGATGAGGTGAATCTCTAGATAGGGCTAGTTCCCTTAATGTACTACTTTGGATTGAAAATACACCTAAAATTTGGGAGGGAGAAAAGGGAGAGAGATAATTAAAATCAAACTATCTTAATTGAGGTGATACATCAAATTATATTATGACTTCCAACCATCAATATGTTACATATGAGAATAAAGGACTAACCAAACATACATTCTTTCAATATACATCTTTTCACATCAATGTTACATTATGAGGTTATGGATAAATGTGAAAATATAGGAATAGATAAGAGCCTTGAATGGCACTAATAAAAAAACTAACTCACTCAATCCTTGACATTTCCTAGAATAATTCACATTCCCTACAAGAAGAAGCTTTCCAACTGCAAATAGGATGCAAGAATGAGACAACATGCTAAGGAATCCATAGTCTTCACCAAGAAATATCCAACATTTAAATAACACACACTAATAATATTCATGAAGAGGTAAAATTTAGTATTCTTATTGATCAAATGGTATGCAAATGAGTATGGCTTCACCATACTCAGGTGGAGCATAAGTTACAATGGTCAAAATGGCTAGTTCTTATAGAACTTGAGGGAGAGGGAGGAGAAGAGAGAAGTCCAAGGGTAACAAGGAAAATTGTCAAGCTGATAAAATTAGTTAATTTTGAATGATAATAGTATGTGGGATGAACCATGTAAGGTGAAAAGGAACAATTAGCTATCCAAGTCATCAAACTCTTGCAAAGTGGCATAAAATTCCATATTTTAGCTCAAAAAACTGCCTTCATGATTTGAGCTTCTTGAATGCCTCATAATCTACTAGTAATAGTTTCAATGACTGGAATGAAGTTTAATTATTTCATACATGCCTCTCCATGCATCGTTTGTAGTCCTAGTCTTCTAGAATCAACTAGAAAGAAGCCATCATCATCTATAGTCCAAAAAACTCTTCATGTACCCTCCACATTTGACCTAAAAATTGGATTCATTTTTCCATGAAAATATATGGGAGGGATTTTATGACAAGTTTCAAGACCCACCATGGCCTTAGAAGCATTAGGTACACCTTAAAATCACCTTACTTAGAGTTTTCCATCCTTCTCACTAGCTTGTCCACTATGCCAATTTTGATTGGCTAAGATGAGAGATTTGGTTTTGAACACTTACAAGTTTTTCCTTGGAAATAAATGACAATATGGAGTTATTACAAGTCCTAAGCTTCCCTCCAAACTTTATTTCATCTTCAGACTCCTCTTATAGCCTACACAATGCATAAAACTATCAAGAAAATCCTATTTTATACCCTGTCCATACAAGTTCGTACAACTAAAAATCATGGGGAGTATCTTGAGGGAGTAATTTTTACTTTACAATAATCATCTTATTCAAACTGGTCCATGAGAGTATCTTTCTAACTCCATTTTTCCAAACTGGTCCTTGTAAGGGTTTAGCAAGGGTTTTGAACAATTTGACCTCTGAAGGTTTGTTCATAAATATTTCACATTGAATTTGTTGAAAAATTCCACAAATTGGCTATTAAATACCTCTTATAACTCCTCTAAACCTCTTTGGCTCCCATGCAAAGCATCAAGAGAGATATGAGTATTAAAACTTGTTCTATCTAGCCTTTTTTTCCATCTTGCATATGCCTGATGTTATTTTTGGGAAAAAATGGATTTCTTGATGTTTTATTTGCCTTAAATTTGCTTTAAAACCTCTGTATTCATCCCATAAACATTTTACAATAGTCTATAAATCTTTCTAGTGGTTCAAAATGAGAATGACCTATTATTTGGGCTCTAGGACAAAATCTTACTTAAGAGTCATGACTACAACTCTAGGAGTGTAGGATACCTTATTAAGTTCCATACCCTTTTTCTTGCTATACCATATTTATCTTGATGTTTTATAACTATACACACATTTTTGAAGTGTTTCTATGGATCTTGGCTTCATCTTTTGTCATTGACTCTCAAATCTACCAATTTGTGCTCAAGGGGAAGTACCCACTATCTGAGACAAAATAAGGGGATCATCCCCTATTATTTTAACCAATAAAAATTTTGGATTAGATTTTTAAAGTGGTAAGGATACTTTTTATGAATTTTAACTCTTTATTAGGTCATTTATCCTTTCAAATACTTAAAACCCCCAAACAAACTCTTGTTATCATAGATTGTATGTAGGGTTGGCATTTTAGACAAAGTAATGCATCATAAGAACATTTATTCTACTTATTTACTTATAATGGAGGATCCATTAGGGTATAATGACTATAATTAATTTTTTACAATCCCTACTTATCCCTCCAACCTCTCATGAACTCCGCATACCCTTGCCTAGCTTAGATTGAGCATAACATAACCTTGATTATGTTTGACTTATTTAGGGTTCCTGTAGGTGCTATTTATAATAGTTAGGCATTAAATACAATGTGTAAATCTCACTGAATCTTTCCAAGATGAAATTAATCAAATTAATTTCTTAATTTCACATTTTGGGGTTTGAAAAACCTTCAATACTAGTTAAGTCTAGTTGACTATGTACTCTATCCTTTTGACTATTGTAGGTGCATACCTCTCTAAAGGATCTTGATCATGATATGTGGAGATATTTATTGAGTCCTTAAGGTCACCTAATATTTTATTTTACCTAAATTCCTTTTAATGGTCTATAAAATCCTTCAAAAACCCATGCTTATGGTCAATGTCTACCTACAGTCACCTAAAATTGGTTGTAGGTGAATATTTCACATGAAGGGGGTCATGTAGGTTCTCATAGGGTTCAAAACCTTACAAAAAAAACCCTTCATAATAGTATCTATGCCCATTATTATTCATTTCATCACCCACATTTATATCTCAATGTTGAAACTCCTTTTCATGGATGATATGAAAATTAGGCCCTGGCTATAGGTGGATAGTTTTGGAGCTAGGCATGCATGTAGGTGTATTTGGGGCATAGAACACAGGATACCACTTATTTCAAAGACATTTAGGTCATGAGAGTTCCCTTAAACATTTTTCATCACTCCATCATATTTTACTATTCAATTTTTTACAACCTTTGGATGGAGAAGGTATCTTTGGATCAAACCCTATAGATGTCATTGCTCATTTGTAGTGTTTTTATGAGTAAATTTAGGCCTCTCAATCACCATCTTCCACTGATCCTTTCCCTTTCAAAATTTTTAAGTCTCTTGTATATTCTATATGATTCAAATTTCACATATCTATATCCTCCAACTCTCTATTGTAAATATGTTATAGGATATTCAAAAACACTTGAGACTTCTATTTTTTCATTTTTGGGAAGGTAGACCTGAACAATGTCATTGAGAGAGGCAATTTCCAACTTCCATTTGCCAACTTATCTTCTAAAAAATGATCATCCATGATTTATATATCACATAAATACTTCAAGTAAGATTTATTCACATGTTTCAACCTCTCTCTCATGGCTCTTGCTCTCTATTAATGACACCTATAGGTAATTTTCTTCATACACAGGCAGCAAAGTAGGAAAACTAGCAGTGAACATCACATTTGATCCTAATGGATACTTAGGCATGTAATAATTCCTTCCAATTAAATAATCACGTTTCAAACTCAAACAAGTTCCTATAATTTCATTTCAACATTGAGAACCTTCCATGAAAACACGTGTAAGTGCATTTGGAGTTGTATTTATGAAGTAAATATGAAACAGCCAATATATTTAAAGGATATGCTTTGATAACTAAATAATACCCATTCATGGTGCTCCAAGTACACATAAATATTTTTAAAAATTTTAAACAATTTCTCATTCTCCATTTCAATGTTTTGACCCTTCTTTCATGGCACCTAACTAATTGTGTATAACAATCATAAGGTAGACTAGTTGTGTGGGTGGTTATTACTACAACTCCAAGGAGAATGTTTATTTTGAAGATAATATTAAAACATGATGGGATTTATATGACCTTAAAACATTATATTTAACCTCTCCTCACCTTTTGAAACCATTACCAAAGCATGAAGGTATTGTAAATAGTGGAAACCTATCAATAACACAAAATGGGACTAGTCTGCAAACTTGAAGGTGATTGGCTCTTCAAATCAACTCCAAAATTTAAAAAAAATTATGGGTAACATGTGGGAGAAAATTATAATAAATCTAAGATCAATTATAGTATCTATTTTCTATGGACTTTCTCAAACCAAGGCAAAACTATAGAGTACATAGATTAGTAAGTAGATTTGAAAGGTCAACTTCTTAAGAATGGTTCATAAAGTTCAGACCACCATTACTCTAAAAATAAATATGAAATTGAATCCTATTGAGTTTATAATACACCCCCAAGATCATTTTTCCTAAAAACTCTCATGCTAACCATACCAAGTACAAACCTGCAAGTCACTTTTGCTTGCCAAAAAGGGCGAAAAAATAATACAATGTTTTTAGGCCAAAATGGCACTTTTAGATCATTTCAAATGTGTATTTTATCTTTGAAAATTTGAAGAGGCATTGTGTGATCTTTTCCCATGTGTCACACTTCCCCATGGGCCGTACAAGTGCCAAACTCGCCCTTTTTCTCAAGAAAACTACCCTTTTTTTAGAAACCTACCAGTTTTTAGTTGGTTTTAGTTACTTAAGATATAAGAAGACACATGGGGCATGAAATAACCTTTTAAAACCCTCACACTTCCTAATAAATCCATACAAGTCATTAAATGTACCTTTTTGACCTCAAAATGACACAAAATGACTAAAAGCACTAAAATGACTAAGGACCAAGGCTAGTATAATATTAAATGACATCAATCAACCTATAAAACACATTTTTATATCTATATTGGGCCCCTTAAACACATAAAAGTCAATTTTTTACCTAGGGGTGCCCCAATTTGACTTAAAACTCAAATTTGGTCAACAACTATTTTAGTCACTTCTTAGTTCTTTGCTTTCTCATCTTTCTTCCTTCATCATGAAATTTTTATTTTATAATGACACTAAGTTGTAGTCAACAAACATGATGAACTTTACCAATCCTCATAGGGACTCCCATAGATAGAGTAGGGCTCCTCTCTTGGATGTTAATAACATTCATATTGCCACTCACACAATGAACTATGGGACCCCTCCTAATACCTCTTCACAACATAATCCTCTTTTTTATTATAAGACTAACTTGAGTTAGAGTATACTCCAAAAATGATCTTCTTTATTTTTGAATTTCCTGAACATTGAGGAAAGGATCCTTCTACCATTTACAATCTTATGATTAGTGGTCAAGTTGAAGAGCCTCATTCACCTACTCTTACATTATCAAATGGATTTGGGGGTAACACTTTCTTTGATTCTCAACCTCTTCCTTTGATTTTGACTGCTTCTCATACCATGACCTCTTCTTCTCTAACGTCTTCCACCTCCATGCCTAACATGGTAGGTTCTACATTCAATGGGCCTATCTTAAGATCAACTATCCTTAATCCTTTCACTAGTTATCCATTTTATACCCAAGGCAATAATGCTTATAGTGTTTCTTCCTCTCAACCATTCACTAGTCCATATTTTGCTACACAAGCAAGTTTTGCCACTAGTGCATCATACTCTCATAATTCTTTTCAAGATCCTATCAACACTAATAGTGGTACCCAAGCCACTCATACTAACACTAATTCCAACCCTAATGCTTCTACTAATGTTAATCAAAAACATCAACTTTTTTTGCAAATTCTCAATCAAATGAATACATTTCAATCTCATAACACAAATTAAATGATAACAATGCAAAACCACATTATCCACCCTTAATCTCATCTATAAACAATTTCTTGGGGCACATATAACCAAAATTTTCCCCCACCTCTTATTTTATATTCTCAATGCAATCTCATTCCTCAACCTCCTTTGGTCAACAAAACCATCAAGTATCTACAAAATGAACCTCTCACTACTTAAATTTCTAACATTGACATAGGAGGTATAACACCTACAATTTCTTATAATGGATCAATCAATCCTACCCTTCATCTTAGGACATTATAAATCTTTATAAGGATTGGGTCAAATTAAACACCTTTGCTTCTACAAAGATCCTTGACAAAACCCTCACAGGTGATGCCTTGGATTGGTAGAATCAACTTAGATTTCATTCCATTACTAGTTTGGAGGATTTAATGAATGTTTTAGTGCAAGAATTCCAAACTAGCGATCTTCTTGAAAACACATTGGCCCATTTCATAAATTGTAAAAAAAACAAATATGAAACCACTCAAGCCTTTGTTAAAAGATTCAAGACTTTGTCAAATAAATGTGAACATAACATGCTCGATGATAATATTTTCCATATTTTTACCAATGCCCTCTTTCTTAAGCTTTAATATCAGGTCTATAGTCTCCCTTCGTGTACCTTAGAAGAGGCTATTGACCAATCTAAATTTTAATATTTCCTAATGCATCAATTTGATCCACCCCAATCTTCTACAGGTCCTCATCTATTACAAAAGAAAAAAAAACCATAATATTACCAATGATGGTGTTACATAATCTTATGACACCCTTCACAATGTTCAAGTTGTCATTCCTAACCAATATTAGGAACCCTTCTCAACAATATAATAATCCTCATTTATCTTCACCAAACAAAATCAACGTTCACAAACTTCTATCCTCAACTAAATTTTTTAAGCATCTACCTAGGCCTCTTCCATGAGAGCTTGACCCTACTCGTCCTATGAAATCTTGGTATGAACCTAACAAGTTTTGTTGGTTTCATGCTAGTTGGGGTCATTCTCATGATACCTATAGACAACTTCATAATTTATCTATGTATTTTCTTCTTGGTCTTAATTTTGACAATGATTCCATCATTCGAAAGCATCAACAAGCTTATGAAATTACTTTTAAGGACTATAAACACATGATAAAATTCAAGCCTTAAATCAAGAAAACACTCATTTAGGTATCTATAAATACCCTCTTCATAATCATCAAATGATTCAAGACACTCGAGACAAGACCACCCCTTCCACTAATAATGTATAAAGTCTTGTTGACCCCACTTTTGAATAAAATGTGGTTATCATGACTAATATGTGAAGGGTGGTGGATTTCATCAATTCCCAACCTATCTACACTCCATCTAGAACATATCATGTTATCCAGGACTCTTCTCTAACTCATTTAAATGAGTTGGGTCAAGATGACCTTATTAATTTTGATGATCCAATTTACAATTTTCCCTTGGAGAACACTTCCCATTTTATTTCTACCACTCTTCCATCATCTTCCAATACTAATTATAATCAATATTCTACTAACACTTCTTATTCCAATTCTCAAAGTCAACTTGAATCAAATAATTAATCACAACCTTATTCTAAACCATCTTATTCATCTTACCAAAAAATAATTCAATTCACTTCATCTCCTCCTTCCAAGGACCTCCTTTACCATTATGCACCTATATCCAACAACCTTCTTATGGGTTATGATGAGTGGGATCCCATCGTAGATCTCACTAATATCCCATCCCAAATTTTGTTCCTTAAGCTTATGAAGACTCATCCACATCATATAAACCATCTTATGAAACTATTATTCAAGATGAATGTCCCTCATCTTCCCTTAGCAGGATGGGAGGTAGCCTTATCTAGTTCTGAAGATAGTATATTACAACAATGTGAAGATATGTCTATCAACATTGAGAAAACTTTAGACACTTCTCTTTCCTTGAAATTTCCCATACCTTTTATGATTCTTGATGAGATTATGCTTCATGCAGATGATCCTCCCTTATTTATTAGCATCCAAATAGGGGATATCCAAGTTAAGCATGCATTGATTGATGAGGGTTCCATCACGTATGTTGCTTCTCTCAATTTCATTAAAACTCTTGGATATTTTGAATTCAATCTCAAGTCTACATTCAACACCTACCAAGGATATGATAAAATGAAAATGCCTCCTCTAGGTTGCATGTGGCTTCCCATTACTATCCCACCTATCATCATTCATGTGATATTGATTATCTTTAACTTCCCCCTTTCTTATAATATCTTTCTTGGTAGGTCATAGACTCGTCACATGATAGTTGTTGCTTCTTCAGCCTATCAATGCACTAAATTCCCTCATAATAGATCCATTTATAGGATTCAAGGTGACACTAACCTTTGAAATTTTGAATAATTCTGTAGACACCAAAATCATGTCTACTCCTTGGTCAATTCTCCCCCTTCATCCCCTTGGTCCACTCCTAAACATTTCTAACCCACTCAACTATTAATTTAAAATAAATTAACTATTTTAGATTAATAATCCCCCCTTGACACATCACCCATACCACCTCACCCCTCCTTGGATACCTCTCCTTGGATGCCTCCCTCACCCCATGCCAAATCTTAATTACTTAAACCCCATTTCCTTCCTCCCATTAACCTCTCGCACTCATTTAATCTGCCTTGGACTATTTTTCCAATGGCAATCAACCCTGGTAGTTGCAAGAATGGGTAGAAGGCTAAAAATAGCCTCTTTTCCCATTCTTCAGCCACTGATGTCGGTCAGTATTCGGTCGATGTCAGTGGTTTCGCCGATGTCAGTTCCTTTAAGACTACATTTATGCTTCTATTGCCCCCCCAGGACACTAAAATCACAAACCGAATCAATCCTCTTCCCCCGAATGCAAAAATCCTCTTGCACCTAGACTTTGACCTCTCTCTCTCTCCCAGATGCACACTAAGCATCACAGGCTATAGGGACTCTGCATCAGTCACTCTACCTCTTTGCACAGAGTCTTCTACATCAGCAACAAGCATTTCAAGCACCTCTAGCTCTGCTCCAAGCAAGAGATAAGTATTTCTTCTATCCTTTTATTTCAATAGCTTAGATAGCATCAGTAATTATTTCTCTTTTTACTATTTCTAAGTACTATAGACCAGACCAAACCCTGACTTTCAACTAGACCAGACCTGACTAAACTTCTTCCCAGAGAGGCTGAGAGGCCTTTCTCCTACCCTTACCCCTTTTTTGACAACATATCCCCTACCTTTTGTCCCTCCTAAAGACCTTGTCTACTATCTTACCACACTACATAGACCCAGACTCCTTTCAGACCATTCCATCGACCATAGACAGACCTGAGACTCATCCAAAGCCTCACTGCCCCAACTGACACTGGCCACCATGCCCATTGCCCCCATCAACGTCGGCAGACTAACTGACACTGGTGCCCTCTGACCAACCGATGCTGGTAGACCAACTGACGTCGACAACTATGGCAGACTGATAGTAGAATATAGGTATGCATTACCTTTATTTATTTTGTTTAGTCTTTCATTATTTCTTTTTAACAACATACTTTTTATCAACTAGTGGACTGTCATCCCACAAGGAAGTCTTTGCACTTCTGGGACCGAGCTTCTGCTTGGCAGTCCACCTTATATCCATCTAACAATCTCCTTGTTTCAGTCTCTTTCTTCTATAGGTGTCATCCTCCATAGCCAAAGAGGAGTCCCTACAACGTTTGGATAACAGTACGCAAACTTCATCTGGGTACGTACAAACCCCTAACCATTTATCTTAGTTTCTTACTTTCTTTGAATGTAGAAAAGCAAAAATAGTTTGAAACATTCTGGCACGCCCAGTGGGACACTAGGACTTTTCCTTGGGTTCATACTTTTTCTTCTAAAAAAAAACTTTTCATACAGGTGCATTAGGTCTCTTCTTGCATCCTTTTCCTCTATCTCTTCCAAACGACATCATAAGCAAAGTTAAAAAGAATCCTTCTTTTTCTTTCTTTCCTGCATCTAGAGTAGTGAAGTTCATACTCTTCAACCTTTTTCTTCACTTGTCTGCATCTGAACACACATTTCAATTTGGGCTTAAAATCTATTGCATCTCATTTCTATTTGAATGCATATTTAGTCCACTCACCTAGTAACTTAAAATGCATTATAAATAAAGTGTAGTCCACTTATGTTACACAACCTGACCACTTGCACAATCAAACATCTAAACATAACTGAGACAAAGTCTGACTAGGATTTCATCACCTAGCAGATACCTTACCCTTCTTGGTAATCCTACTTGGACTTCACTACCAAGGGGAGAGCCCACTCTATTCTCTGGTAGAGTATAAACTCTAGGGGAAGTATATACTGGCAAGTGACCCAGCTTATCTTTGGGCTCATGAAGTGAGGGGAGCTTGCTCCTTAGCACCAGGCCATGTACAAAACCTAACATAGACCATGAGCACTGAAACTAACCTGAAACCAACCTTAGACTACTTCTTCTAGGACCCATTCTAAAAGCCAACTTCCCAAACACACTCTAAGGCATAATCCAACAAGACTCTAAAACTTATTCTTAGGAATTAACGTTTAGGGTCTGCTTGTCTTCATCTATTTTTCTGTCCCTATCTGGTTTTTTGATCTGGTGAGGTCGCATTCTAAGATCTAAAGATAGCTTAGACTTTCTTCTTTCTTCTAAAAACTTTTAGTTTTTGGAAACACACAGTAACTGACATCAGTTTTCCACCAACGTCGGCAACATTATTTTCACCGACATCAGTTATCTGACCGACATTGGAAACCTTATTCTCATCGACATCAGTTTTTCAACCAATGTCGGTCACTGTTAGCAACTTTTCTTCCAAAATATCAAATCTAAAACCTGACTTTCTTGCTGTTAGACACACATTCTGAGTTTCTAAAACTAAAAAAACATAGTTTCTGAAACCTGACCCTTTTTGCCTTAGATGGTTTTGACATGCAGTCAAACCAAACTCTTGTTGACCATGCAAGGCAACAACCACTTCTGCCTTCACCCTCCATGACAAGTCCTCTAATGGGGTATCATTCAGACACTGAGACTACTCCTATCCGATCAACTCTAACTCATCCCCCTATTGTCCCTAAAGGGGACCAAAATTTTGAGAGATTTCTTGACCATAACGTCAAGGCTCTCCAACACTATCTCACTAAGAGCCAAACGCGAGACTCTTCAATTCAACCATGTTCATCACATTTGTAGAACTTGATTGTCTCGACTCCACACACTCTTACACCTATAAACGAGGGAGTGACTACCCACCCTTTTACCAATGCCACCATTCAACCACCTTTGGCGGTATCTAGTCAACTCATTCCCTCCAACTTCATGACACAACCACCCCAAGCTTCCACTTCTATCCCAATGACTAGTTATCAATATGTTGCGCCTATACAAGTGCAATAAACTACGTCATATGACCCTCCTAACACCCTCTAGGTACTTTAAAACCTAGGGTGTGCCCCTCACGCTAATCTGTCAGCTGATCTTATTAAGATGCTGATGGATAAAATGTCTAATCTTAAGACATCCATTTCCAGTTCAAGCAATGTTCTTTCATATGAACAAATTTGTAATGAACCCATTCATCCTTCAGTCCCAATCCGACCCTATCCAAGTCGGTGGGAACTCCCCAAGTTTACTCATTTTCAGAGTAAAGAGGACCCACAGCAACATCTACGAGCATTTAGACACGCTTGTTACCTTATAGCCCATGACGATGCGTTGCTGCTACGCACATTCCCCATGTCACTTTCTGGTGTTGCCCTCGATTGGTATAGCTCTCTCACCAGACACTCTCTTTTCACATTCACCCAACTCACCCAACTATTTATCGACCACTTTTTAATCAATATCACCAAAAAGGTCTCCATCATGGACATATATTCTATCAAACAATTTGATGATGAATCGATAGCTGACTTCCTTGCCCATTGGAGAGGTTTGATTAACCAACTCTCCTTCTCCTTAACTCAAACTGAGCTCATTGAGCTCTTTTCTAGAGCGTGTGCCAAACATATTTCATCTACTCTATAGATCCAAACATTCTGCACCTTTGACGAAGCTTTCACCATGGCCAAAAAGCTTGAACTCCGTGCGGTCGAAGAGGACAAGGTCAAATTGCGAAATAACAACACAAAATCCAATGACCCTTCTTTGTCCAAACCTACTTCTTCCCACTCCAATCCCAAGGGAGTGGCCAATGCTATGGTCTTTAGATCACCATCATCAACCATAACCAATCAATCTTAACCTTCCACATCACAAAACATCACCAAATAATTCCAACAACAGTATATACAGCATCAGTATACTCCTATAGGAGAATCATACACTTCCATTTTGGATAAACTTGTCAAGTAGGGGGTCCTCAATCTCCCTCAAATTCAACCAGTCTAATTCAACCCCTCAAAACCTATCCCTGCATGGTACAGGGAAAATGACTTTTGTCATTATCATCGTATCAAAGGCCATGACACAAACAACTGCAAAACCTTCAAAAACATTATCCAGGACATAATAGACAAGGGGGATCTTGTTTTGGATAACCCAAATGTGCCACCCAATCAAAGCTTAGACATCTTTAGACAACCTTTCCCTAATCATCCCCCTAGCCAAAACAACATGCAGACCATGGCCGGTGACTCCAAAGAGCGTAATATACACACAGTCAACACGGTTTTGCCTCCCATTCCTAACCAACCTCTCCCACAGTTTGAAGAGGTTAATCAACCTACTTGTCCACCATAGGTAGAGGATCCTTCCTCTCCCATTTTTCCTCTGCCAATGGAGGATGGTCCTCCATCCACACCTCTTTCACATGTGGGAGAATCTACCTTGACCTCTCCCATATTGGAGGATGCCTTGACGACACCAACGCCGACTACCTCACCCTCATCCTTCTTATCATCAATGGGGGATCATACTTTTTCTACTCCTTAACCACATGAGGAAGCCATGATTATCCCTGTGCTCTATCCAACTAAAGAGCCACATTATCCAATTCCTTCTCCACTGAGAAAGGAACTTATCACTTCACCAACTTTGACCAAAGAAGATCCGGTGACGACTCTCTCACAATCTCCTAAATCTTTTAAATAACCAACTATAAAACCTCATGCAACCTCATCCAAACCCTTGCAGTCATCTACCATGCCGAAATAGGTTAAACCCCTCCGTGTGTGCCCCATGTCCAACCTCACTCACCCACAAGTGACGGTAGACTTGAACCTTACCCCCCACAATAGTAGTCCTTGCACTAAACCAAATAATGCTACTAAACCTCATCAGAGAACTCCTCCCCCACCTTCACCATTACCATCCATCTTGGGTCCACATCCATCTACTTTAGTAGAATTGCTCCCACATCCAACACCTCTCAACAAGAACATGCCATCTCCACATGTGGCCATACCACCAACTAAAAAGGTGACACGACAAACCCGCCAAACAACTCCTAAATAGAAATGGTCAACCTCTACTACAACAAAGAGCACAAACCCATTAAAGGGTTCTTATGCTTCAATGTTATGTTAATTGTTGTAGTCATCTAGCATCATCCTCTCATCTATCAAGCCTTACCAATCTCTCAGACCAAAACCACCTTGGTTAGATGACACTAAAATATGCTGGTATCATCGCACACTAGGGCATGACACTGAGCATTGTTACACCCTTAAGGCCATCATCTATCAACATCTGGCAAAGGACACCCCTCACATTGAGGCTTCTTATGACCACATTTTTGACCAACTACCGACACCATCACATGCATCCAAAACATCTTCACCTAAACTGGGATCCCCATACAAGACTATGGCCCCTCAACCACCTCCTCAACCTTTATTCAAAATCAACACAATCAATGTGGCCACCAGGCCCCAAATTGTGAAGAATAAAGGAACAAACTAGACTTCTACACCTTTGACATACCCATTATTCATCAAGACCTCTCAACCAACACAACCCAAGATTTCTATCTTGGACATGTCTTGACCATCATCACTGGGGGAAATTCCTCCTAACCTCCCTAGTCCACATGACACTTGGTATAAGTGACTCGTGGACTACTTGACATATCCTATCATCCATCCCAAACTCTCTAGTAATAGATGGCAAGAACACCACTCGCTGCACCATTCTAGGGGGACTTCTTTACAAGTGAGGTCTCGACGGCCTCCTTATCCAATGCCAACAACACCGACCAAATATCAACCAAGCCTCAACCAAGTCTTGACCAAGCCTCAACCAAATATCAACCAAGCCTCAACTAAGTCTCGACCAAGCCTTGACCAAATATCAACCAAGCCTTGACCAAGTCTCAACCACGCCTCGACCAAACATCAACCAACCAAGCATCGGCCAAGCCTCAACCAAGCCTTGACCAAACATTGACCAAAACATGCCCATAACATCCTGACCAACTTCACATCCAGCATCGGCCAAGCCTCGACCAAGCCTTGACCAAACATCGACCAAAACATGACCAAAACATCCAGACCAACTTCACATCCAACATCAGCCAAGCCTCAACCAAGCCTTGACCAAACATTGACCAAAACATGCCCACAACATCTTGACCAACTTCACATCCAGCATCATCCAAGCCTCGACCAAGCCTTGACCAAACATCAACCAAGCATTGACCAAACATCAACCAACCAAGCATTGACCAAACATCAATCAACCAAGCCTCAACCAAACATCAACCAACCAAACAATGACCAACATATGACAAATTTAGAACGAAGCAAATGGGGCAAGTTTGCTCCTAATTGATTCAGACCTTACATCATGATGCACAAGCATGGGTCAAGAACTTATCAGAACCTGAGCCCCTTTATGCCTTGCATCTTCGACCAGTCTACTATTAGTCAAGTAATTATTCACTTGACGTTTAACTTGAGCTTGATCCCTTGAGCAATCCACGTCATTGTCATTCCTATTCCTTTTAACCCTTAACCCTACAAACATCAGTTAACCCTTTTGTCAAGCATGAATGCTTCATCCTAATAAAAGGGAAACCCTCTAAACCTCTGTAGTCAAGTCTATGACCAAAATTTTAGTCAACAATATATATATATATATATATATATATAATTGGTATGTCAAAATATCAAAGGTCATAAACTCTAAATGTAGACTGCTCCCTCGAAGGATAGCTATATCATCATTGCTATAGGTAATAGACTGCTCCCTTAAAGGACAGCTATTTAAAGCCCTCAAAATATATATAAAGAAAAATATAGACCACTCCCTCGAAGGATGGCTATGCCTAAATTCTTGCTACAAACAACACTATCTCAGAAGCTTCCCACATCGATTAGCTTCACAACATGACCAAAAAACAAGACAACATCCCCATGTAGACATCTCGTATTGATTAGTCTATCAAAACAAAAACAAAAAACAAAATTGACTGATAAACTATAAAGTCATGGACTTGTCTATAGTCATTTTCAAGGTCACCTATAAAAGGGGTAAAGTTGTTCCTGCCAAAAAGGGTTACCCTCTCCTCACATATCACATTGCCTACTCAAGGGATTTCAAGCTCATTTTAATGTCAAAGTGATTCAATTACTTCTCTAACACAACCAATGGTCAACGACGTAATGCATGAATAGGGCTTTTGTTTCTAAACAACCCCTTATCTATGCCATCATTATGGTCCTTGACAATGAAAGAGCAACATGCCTTTCGCTTCTTATACATCTTGGTCACACATTCAACCAAATCATTTTCTAAACCCAACCAAATCAAACCAAACATTTTTAGACCACTGACATGACATAGTCCATTTCACATAGTTTCTATGGAAAACAATACACATGGAAACTATCAACCAGACACAATTTATGTCAAGCATAAACCGTTACTTGCTAAAGCATAAATAATCTCAGTTCATTCTTAACATGCACCATTAATAATATGGAAAATTGCTAGGGATGAAAGACCACTCAACCAATGTTACAGAATACACAATCACACAATATGGAAAAGGCTGTAACATCATCTTCCCCCTCATCATTTCAAGCATGTACCCTCAGACATATGGGAAGTGTTAAACCTTTAACCATGACCAAAACCACCTATCAACCACTTTGACTCTTCATCTGAACTACATTGGCTTGAGGCCCTAATAACAGGGGCTATGTAGGTAGCACTCAGATGACATGACGTCTTCTGGGGTTAGCTCGGCCACATCCGTTTGTGCATCTACCTGATGGACAAACTATTTTATCCTTTAACCATGACTTAACCTAGTCAAGACCCAATCCATAACTGACCCTCTTCCTCCCTTTTAGGGAGAACTACATTGGCATGAGGCCCTTCTAACAAGGGCTATGTAGGCAGCACTCAGATGACACAACATCTTCTAGGGTTAGCTCAGCCACATCCATTTGTTCATCTATCTGATGGACAAACCATATTACCTTCATCATCCTGACCAAACCAATCATCGACCACTTTGACTCTTCACCTGAACTACATTGGTATGAGGCTCTCAACACACGGGCTATGTAGGTAGCACTCAGATGACATGATGTCTTCTGGGGTTAGCTCAGCCACATTTGTTTATTCATTTATCTGATGGACAAACCATATTACCTTCAACCATGACTTAACCTAGTCCAACCCATCCATAACTGACCCTCTTCCTCCCTTTTAGGGAGAACTACATTAGCCTGAGGCCCTTCAAACATGGGCTATGTAGGCAGCACTCAATTGACATGAGGTCTTCTGAGGTTAGCTCGGCCATTCCTTCGTCTATCCATCTAATAGACCAACTATCTATCTTGACCTGACTCAACCAACAACTTTGGAGATCATGACTATCTCCTCCGACCATGACCACTTTTGAGACAACTTTGCCTTCATTGTTTTGATTGTATGTATGCTACCTCACGAATGGTTAGCAAAATTATTCGCAACCCATTTTGACCCTCACAAGTATTGGATCGTGAGCAAGTTGATCCCCACTACTTGTGACATTTTTGTGTTTTCCAAGAGCACTTCCTAAGCCCAGGATACTTGGAACATGACGACCATTGGAGCTACAGCTTGGATCGAATAACCCAATCAGCTACGACTAAATGCTGGGGCTCGATTATTTTGATTTTGGCACTCCTCGACCTTAACCTGTAACAATTTGACCTCACCATCTCGTGAAGTGGTATGCACGCAATCTCAACTATTGCAGCGTTCACCCTCAACCTTCACCATTTCCATCCACTCTCTATCAAATAGGCCCTCGATTTTAGGTTCCCTTCCCTCGACTCTCGCTTTGAGGGGGAATACCTCATCCCATAATCGGGGCAACCTACATTAATTTTTTGTCTTGCAGTTCACTAGAACAACCAACAAGATGAAAAAGACCTCATCCCATATCTGGGGAAATCAACTCCTATTTTTGTCTTGCAGTTTGTCAAAACAACCAACAAGACAAAAAGGGGCAAATGTAGACATTGAAATCGTGTCTACTCCTTGGTCAATTCTCCCCCTTGGTCCCCTTGGTCTACTCCTAAACATTTCTAACCCACTCAATTATTAATTTAAAATAAATTAACTATTTTAAATTAATAATCCCCCCTTGACACATCACCCATGCCACCTCACCCCTCCTTGGATACCTCTCCTTGGATGCCTCCCTCACCCCATGCCAAATCTTAATTACTTAAACCCCATTTCCTTCCTCCCATTAACCTCTCACGCTCATTTAATCCACCTTGGACCATTTTTCCAATGGCAATCAACCCTGGTAGTTATAAGAATGGGTAGAAGGCTAAAAATAGCCTCTTTTCCCATTCTTCAGTCGCTGACATCGGTCAGTATTTGGCTAATATCGGCAGTTTTGCTGACATCAGTTCCTTTAAGACTACATTTTTGCTTTTGTTGCTCCCCCCAGGATGCTAAAATCATAGACCGAATCAATCCTCTTCCCCCAAATGCAAAAATCCTCTTGCACCCAAACTTTGACCTCTCTCTCTCTCTCCCAGATGCACACTAAGCATCATATGCTACAGGGACTCTGCATCAGTCACTCTACCTCTTTGTAGGGAGTCTTCTACATCAACAACAAGCATTTCAAGCACCTCTGGCTCTGCTCCAAGCAAGAGATAAGTATTTCTTCTATCCTTTTATTTTAGTAGCTTAGATAGCATCAATAATTAGTTCTCTTTTTACTATTTCTAAGTATTGTAGACCAGACCAAACCCTAACTTTCAACTAGACCAGACCTGACTAAACTTCTTCCCAGAGAGGCTGAGAGGCCTTTCTCCTACCCTTACCCCTTTTTTAACAACATATCCCCTGCCTTTTGTCCCTCCTAAAGACCCTGTCTACTATTTTACCACACTACACAGACCCAAACTCCTTCTAGACCATTCCATCGACCACAGACAGACCTGAGACTCGTCCAAAGCCTCACTGCCCTGACCAACACTGGCCACCATGCCCATTGCCCCCACTGACATCGACAGACTAACTGACATCGGTGCCCTCTGACCAACTGACGTTGACAGACCAATCGACCTTGGCAACTGTGGCAGACTGACAACAAAATATAGGTACGCATTACCTTTATTTCTTTTGTTTAGTCTTTCATTATTTCTTTCTAGCAACATACTTTTTATCAATTAGTGGATTGTCATCCCACAAGGAAGTCTTTGCACTTTTAGGACCAAGCTTCTACTTGGTAGTCCACCTTATGTCCATCTAAAAATATCCTTGTTTCAGTCTCTTTCTTCTACAGGTGTCATCCTCCATAGCCAAAGAGGAGTCCCTATAACATTTGGATAACGGTGTGCAAACTTCATCCGGGTACGTACAAACCCCTGACCATTTATCTTAGTTTCTTACTTTCTTTGAATGTAGAAAAGCAAAAATAGTTTGAAACAAATTCCAAGATCATGGTATCTTCAAGATTCCTACTCTTGAGCCCTTACCAAGAATTCCATTCTATGAGTCTCAACATCTCAAATTTTCTATCAATTCAACCTAAGGCTACAATGGGCATCCTAAGCTCATTGGTAAAATTCCTCCTAATTTCTTAGATTTCAATGATTATGAGCTTGATGACATTAACTTAAATATTAAAACCTATGATCTCTTGCCTCATCTCATCTCATAGCCTCTTTCTTCCTTAAAACCTTGCTCTCATAAGCCTCCTTGCAATGACATTCCCATAGTCTTGACAAAAACTAGGCATTTTATTCACCATACTTCATCAAATGATAATTTCATCCCTACTTGAATCATTAACCTTCACACACTAGATTATGATGATGGTTATTCCTTAGATGATCCATTATTAGGTAGTTTTGTATAGGCCTATGATGCCAAGATTGTCCATTATCATTCTTCTTTACTTTAGTATTTTTTTGCATCTCATCATTTTTCATCACTTATAGTTCTTGATTTTTGTATTTTCCCACTTTATTTCAAGGTAGAGATGGAGCTAACACCTCCAATTTTTTTAGATCCACTTAGGAGTATGTTCATGGATCATGTTATGATTGGGCCTTACCATTTTTCTAGGTACCTTAACCCTCATAGCTGGTTTACCCCTGAGGTTAGTTCAACTCTCCTTAGACCTTATATATATATATATATATATATATATATATATATATATATATATATATATATATATATATCCCTCCCCTCCCTCAGTAGATCCTTTATCAAAATCCACTCCTACATCCACTATAGTTGAGCCTCTTCCCACTCCTTCTATAGTTGAGCTTATTTTCACTCCTATTATTGTTGATCTGACCCCTATTTCTAATTTCATTTCTCCTTCTATTGAGCCTAGTTCCATTCTTTCCTCATCATCATTCTCCCTTGTTGATGGTTTGCTTTCTTTGCCTAAGATGGCTCCTATACCCACCAAATGGGTTGATGGGTGTTCTTAGGCTTCTTCCACTCTTATTATACCTCCTTCCATGAGTGTTTCTACTAAAACCACTAACAAGCATATATGTTGCTTCCATGGGACATATAACCATTCTTCTACCCATTGTCACAAGTTGTGACAATATATTGATACCTTGCATCTTTATTCCCTATCATTAGACAAATCCATACCTCCCTCAAAGGTACTTCTTGAATATCTACCCAAGTATGGTGAGGTATATTGTCTATGGAATCTATGTGGCACCCATCATACTAATCATTACTACATCCTTCAAAAACATCTTAAGGATCACCTTATATCCATTCCTATACCTTCTTCTACTCCTCTCATAGGTCATCCCCATAAGATGACTCCTCCATATTCTCCCATGGCTCCACCTCTTGTGGTTCCATCATCTCTTATGGTCCCTTCACCACCTTATGTGCCTTCACCTATGATTTTTTCACTCATGGACCTTCCCTCACCCATAGATCCTTCTCCACCAGTGACTCTTGAAACTCTAATAGATCCTGATCCCATGCATTTTCCAAACCATCCCTCACCTAACTCCCTCCTCAGCATGATTCATTTAGCATTCCTACTTTTTCTATGGAGGAGATTAGAAAATAAGTGTTTGCCTAGTATTCATTAAATATTGATGAGACATTATCACTAGTTCATCTCCATCTTCATAGATATTTATCCAATGTCTCAGATAATGTGTGTGGATATATTTATTAGTATTTATGAGAACATGCATGGTGATTTTTCATTTTCATTTGGGTTGGATATCTACTCCAGTCTTATTTTTATCTATCTATTACATCATTTGACACTGTGTCAAATTGACTTATCATATATGGTGATCTTACTTGTAATATGTTTTTCTTATCTTATCATTTATATTTCACATATGATTCTATTTCTTTATCATTTATTTCTCTCTCTTGCTTGATTTTTTCTCAAAACTCTTTTCTTTCTTGTTCATGATTATTTGTTTTCTTATCTCTATTTTTCATAGTTAATTATCATTGTGAATTGGTTATAAAAACCCTATTCCCTTTGGTTATTTTCTCCCTTTTACCATGTGATCAATTAGCAAAAAATCCTACTCATTACTATCTCCTTACACTAGTCCACTTTTTGGATCTCTTTTTTCCCATCTTCCTTTCTTGCAAACTAAGCAAATACATGATTAAGACTTGAGATCACATGTTAGTTCATTGTCAATCCTAAGTGTCCTAGTCATTATTTGTCTTTGCTTACTTAAATTCCTTTAGCCTTAGCCTGTAGCTCATTCATGTGTATCACTACATCTCTCATTATTGATCATTCCAAGTACATATGGAAGAGGAATCTTAAAAAACCATAAAAATATAAAAGCTAAATCATTTAAATAAAAGGCAAAAATATTATTAAAAGTCAAATCACACTAAAAGATGTGATTCAAAGCACATTTCCTTCTTCTAGTCAAATATCAAACTCCATAGTTGGCCTCACAATAAAGCCCAAGTCTTTTGGGGTGCAATAGGCTAGTGGATTAGAAGAGTATAATAAAAAATCTTTTAGTGCTACCTACTTTCTCACATAAGTATCTAATCTTGATAGTAGACCAACGACTCTATAAGTGGTCCTGAAGAATTGGGAAGACATCATGGGAAGGTAGTATATTTTAATTTTTATTATACCAATCTATCTTCATGAGTTGATCTTAGTAGCATGCCTATTTGCCTACAAATATTTATGTCTATAGTGAATAAGTTTCCTTTGTACATAGATGACCACTAGTCACTTAGTGTCTTCTCATGTCCTAAGTATGCCTCCTATCACTTAAGGTCTTCCCATAAGATGCCTAAGTCTTTATTTTGACATGCCTTTTTTTCATTTCTTATATCCCTCATATTTACTCTTGAGAAATATTATTTTATCTACTAATCACTCCCCTTGGGATTTTATTTATGAGTTGCATTATAAGACCATGGATAGGACCTGACATTCCTCATAATTTACCATCTTTTCATTCCTATTACCCACATACTTTATTACCTAATTTTTCATATTTATTCCACCCCAATGGTTTTATCTTTGTGAGTTGTAGTGTAAAACCACAAATAGGACTTGACATTCCTCACAAAATTTTCAAATACCCAAGTCACAATCCAAAATTACATGTGTCAAATATGAGATAATATTTTACTAATTATGAAGTTACATGTTATTGACATGTGTCCTAGCTTGTTTTAGTGTGTTTTATGATCAATTAATTTCTCTTTCACCATTTTATCTTCTTATTTTTTGAATGCATGTAAGAATACAACCATTTCTTGAATTTTTCATACTTCCCAGCTTGAATTAGTGTGATCAATTTAATACCAATATTTTTCCCATTTTATTTTTATTTTATACTTCCCAAAGTGATATAGGATGATTGATTTACTAATTCATTTATTTTTATACAATTTTTGCCCTTTTACATACCTTCCATTTTATTACATTGTTTTCATACTTCCCAGCGTGAATTAGTATGATTTTACTTGTTTTATTTTGGTACAGAAATCTTTCACTTTGGTTTAGAAACAATTACCTTTTTACCATCTTGTTTTTTTCATTTCTTGGTTCTTTATACTTAGTCATTTCTTTTTATTACACATTTCTCAGCTTGAAAGAGTGTGTAACACATTTTCTTGATTGATTATATTTTTCCAAGTCCTTTTTTCCCACTACTTTTTAACCATGCACCTGTCCTACATAATACTAGAAAAGAAACCACATCTCATATATTTCTTATATCATATATAACAAAGCTAAAAATATATGTTTTAAAAAGAAATATATCCAAATCATCTATATCCACAAACATAATAAACAATAATGACAACATACACAACCAACATAAAAATGCTAAAATTATAATATATATATATATATATCATGAATTTGATATAATAAATACAACCATATATAATGCTTTAGCTCTATGGTTAGGTCCCATCCTATCTATTTGGTGGCCTGAACATGCCACCTGATGAGGCCTCAATTTGACTCCTTTGAATAGTATATTGTAAATAGGTTATCCAAGATCTCAGTCCCTCTACCTATCCCTATATGTATACTACCTACACCTATGACTATGTTAGCTAGGTCTAGATCTCTATCATCTATGACATAGTGGCTAGATGCATATCTCTCTCTTCATATAAGGCCTACCATGCCTAAATTTCACCTACACCCATATCTATTGGTGGTTTCATCCTCTCTTTATGCCTATAGCTATCTTGGTACCTCCCTATCTAGTCTATACTAGCTCACTTGAGCTAGGGTAGATGGTACACTAGGATCCTTCAATGTAGTAGGATCATATTATTGTAGAGTCTCATCCAAGATGTCATGAAGTGATCCCTTCACCAAGGACCCCCATCTCTCCTCTACATCCTTAGATACACCTATAAAATCACACTAGATAGATATTAGATCACTGTTATATCTCAAAATATTTATTTATCTCTACTTCTGAATACAACCTTAAAGTAATAATTTAACCATCTTTTATTACTTTTCTGTCTTGGCTATTATGGTCTTACCATCTATGTAACTACCTATCACAATCTCCCTATCTACACGACCTCCTAGTACCTCCTCTATAGGCCACCTCCTCATCTCAAATGCCTCTATCATGGCTTGTGTCTATCTCAACCTATGCTTAAGTGGTCTCTTTATCATTTATCCCTCCTTTAGCCCCTTTACTAGCTCATCAGGGATGACATCAATCTCTACTATTTCCTACTACCTTTGTTTTCATCATTTCCTTGATGGTCATACCTCATCCTACTATGAAACTAGTAGTGGTACATCTAGTATCTCTACCTTCACCTCATTATCCTCATTCTCTACTCATCATCATGCTCAAACAATTCATGGTCACTCACATCATGGTTTGAGTGTTGGTCTCACTATTTGTGGTCTTAGTCCTCTCTTCCCCCATGGCTCCCTCATATGCTAAGCCCACTACTTAAGCATTAGTATCAGTGTCACTAGATGAGGTAGGCATGTCTATCTTGGCACCCATGCCATTGGATACATCTCTCTCCACCACATGTAGTGTCTAACCACCTTTATCCTCATTGTCACTAGTGCAACTATGTGCCATCTCACCCATGTAGTTATTATATATCTATATGGTTGTCACACTATGTCTATGCATCTCAATGATTGAAGTGTTGCATGTGGGGCACAACCTAATCTACCTAGTCCTCTCTCCATCTCCACACCTAAGATGACCTTTCATCACCCACATGGGGCAACCCAACTGGTCGATATATAGGAAACCTCTTATATATCCAAGTTGTTAGCAATATAATTAGTCCCATGGTCTTATTCCCTCTAAATAGCATCTCATATAGATCATGTATAAGCTAGACCTAGATAATAGATCCCAGATCATATAGAACTCATTCTTCTCACATCATCATACTCAAGGCTACCATGAATAATAGTACCTTATCATTTGACTTATGACATAACACACACTGTGTCAGAAGCCCTATCATATATTTATTTATATCTAGAACCTATGATGTATATACATCATCCATACTGACTCTTCATCCTCTAAAAATCATCTAAGAGCTTGTATTCTACATGGATAAGGCTTTCCTCTTCTCTATGTTGTTTGGTATCCCTGTGGTCATCAGTATTCCTATTATGGGTAGCCCAATGATAGCATAGACATCCCCTAGTATGATGGCCACCTATATCACATCCCCATCCACCTCCCATATAAAGGTGTTATTCATTCATTCCTATAAATTAATGAACATGACTAATAGATCAACACTCATGGGTATCCTGCACATATCAGCTATACCTCTTAGACCTATGGATAATAGTATATCCATATCTCTATCTGATAATCACTCTAATAATGCTAGTAACTAGGACATATCCACTAATCTCCAAAACCTTTATCACCTCTATAACCAAGAAATAACAAAGGATGTATTAGTTCCTTCATGTCAAGTATAGTCACAATATATTCTTTTTACATTTGTAAATAAAAAACAAGCCTAATTTATTTTAAACTTATTCATTTTTTATTTTATCTTATTTTTATCCTACTTGGTCTTTATTTCCATCCTTTGGTCATTTTCAGACATTTTATCCCTCTTTCAACCTTTTGCATGCTTTTTTGTACTTATTTTGGTTCTTTGGTCAAACTAGTTTGACCAAATTTTCCTTATTTTTGCCCTAGTTGACTCCAAAATCGTATTCAAACCTTTTATTTTCCCCTTCCTAGTGTTGAATTATCATCATGTACCCTTAAAATTAGTTGGAAAACTTCATTAGGTTTGTTTCCTATATAATTTATAGGGTTGACCCATTCCTACTAGGTCGACACTATGGATTCTATTTAATTTCAACCTACTAGGTCAACTAGGTCAACCTAGTTCATTTTGCCTATCAACCCCTTGCATTTTCCTAAAAAAGTGATTTTTTTTGCTTTCTTCCTAATTCATCTAAACCCATTTCCCATTTTTCTATTTTTTACCCTTAGAATTTAATTTTGTCTCATTTTGACATCTAGAAAAATTATTGAAAATACACTTAATTCAATATAAATTTCAAACACTAGTTTGAGATTCATAATTGTATACCTATAATGCACCCACTGCTACCTTTAGAACCTCTCCCTATCTAACCTATCATCTCCTCACCATCCTAGCTCATTTGGTCTTTAGAGCTCTTTTTTCTCTCTTTCACAAGTCAATATAACAAATGACTTGTCTTTTCCCGTATTTTAAAACACTTTTCAAAATTCAAATTCTTTAATTATTGTCCTACAGATTCCTTATTTTGTCTATATCTTTATTTTTACTTATCCATTTTCAAAACCATAAAATGCATTGGATTCATGATGATGTATAGATTATTTTCCACTATCATATGTCTATCTTCCAAAAAATTCTATTTTTGGCTATTTTTTTGGCACTAACTTCTACAGGTTCACCTAGTGTTCTTCACATTAGATGCCTTCACTTTTTCTTGTAGATTACTTATTTATCTACAGCATTAAGATAAGTAAAGGTATGTGTTTTTCAATTATGTTATGTCCTTTATCTTATTTTCTACTTACTATACTTTACTCAGAATTAGTGTTGTGTGTTATCATGTTCCATTTCTTAAAGCACCATCCCATGTTGCACTTACATGACACATGATAGGCTTTGAGTGGGGCATATGTATCCACATGATTACTAACACTTTGTATCTTACATAATCTTATCAAGTCTCAATCTCTCTAAGTTCATGCCTTAAGGGGTGGGCAGACCATCAGTGCTTTGTAAGATTGTTATCCCTTTTTCCACTTACCATATACACACACATCTCCTAAAACCATTAACCCTAAGCTTATTCTTCTTGGTCCTGCCCATTCCAGTCATTTTCCTCTTTCCATCCTTATTTTCTTGCCTAAATTCCCTTTTGGACTGTTGGTTGTATTAGGTCAACTGTGGTCGACCCTATACAATTTAGGGGTATTTTTCACTTTTTAGGTTTATTATCCCTTTAGTAAACCAAGCTCAAACCTAGTGAATTATCCCCAAAAACATATAGGGTTGACCATGTCCAACCCTGTATAGCTGATGTTTCCAAGAGGATTTAGGGCAAGATCTACCTATATATACAAGTTAATTTCCAACCATTTTTAAGAAGAGAAGTGAATAAGAATAAGTATGAATGAACATCTACTTATTGACCATTATAATTGAGGAATAAATATTAGGGTTCCATACTTTCTTTGGAGATACGGATCTTATCTTGTGGAGAAGTATTTTGGATGCATAGATAGTTTGTGTAGCCTAGAGCTGATTTTTCTTTGTTCTCTTTACATATCACAATAATCTCTTGAGAAGAACCTTGGCCAAGGGAGGGATTGAGGCTCAGTGGGTTCATCTTCAAGGTAAGTATTCCTAACTTTATTTCTCCTTTGTAAGAGTAGATAGATAATGTAATTGTGTTTCTCTTCCCATGTATTAGGATTTTGTATCATTGATGTGAGTATATGTCTTCTATGCATGTTTAGTTTATTTGTTTGTTTTGTTTCTAACCCCCAATTTGTGCTACAAGATTTGGTGTGCTCTAGATTAGATTCACTTTCTTCTTTACTAGACTTAGGTGAAATATCAAACCTTAAGACTCTTTTAGGGTTGTTTCATGATTGTGTTAGATTATAGTCTTTATAACCCTACCTCACATGGTGTATTATGATAAGTGATCCCCTAATAAGTTATATTAGATCCCTATATTGGTCATTCTCCTACTTAAAAAATTTATCCCCAATCATAAATGTAGTTATGCTCTATCTTCTCTAAGCCAAGATTGATTTATAGACATGATGCATTTCTGATTCCATACACTATTTTATCATCCTAGATCATTAATGACTAATAAAATACCATCATAATGGATATCAAAAAAGTTAATATCAAGTACATCAATGTTTTGAATGATCCTCATTTATGGTAACCAAATTTTGGCTAACATATTTGATGACCTCCAAGGATTACATGCCTACTTGCACCTTAGGCCAATTGCCTCGTCCATTAATTGGGATATGGAGTCATCTCATCTCAAAAAAAAACATGACTTGACCTTGAAACTTGACTATAAATATCTTTAAATAAATAAAATATTTGACTACCTTCACCAACACAATAAGACAAGAATCAAACACGCCAAATCAAGACACACACACAACAAAATAACAAGATGAAACACTATGCTATAAAGTACATAAAAGAAATACAAGATAATAATCAAATAATCTAACCTATACTAACCTACTCTAATAACTTGAGATATATCTAAACAAAACCTTTTAATATTAGAGCAAAGTAGTTACCTTTCTTCATCAAATTCATGTAACTAGAAAACCTGATGATAAATATGAGATAATAGAAAAGAGGCAACTATATGTTGATCTTGACATCCTCTTCTTCAAAATAAAACTTATACACCTCATCCACATTTCTTGAATCATAAGTGATTATATGTATATTCTTTCATTTATTTTGAACATGTTTAGGCTCATCTTCATGTTCTAAAATGAACATGATAGGTAGTGGCTTCTCCTTGTTAGCCTCCAAAAAGGATATATATCTAAAAGGGCATGCTCTTTTAGTAGTATGTAACTCACCAATCTTATCTTCATAGCCAACCTATACCTATTCACATGTTTATTTATCAAATTGACTGAGATGGACCTTGTGGCATACTTGTATGATTGGCTTCAAGAGAAGATCCATCTTGTTTATTGAGAGTTTGAGACCAATGGAGGTATGTTTCATCTTTTAAGAGTGAAAAAAAGTTTGAAAACTGATTTATAGTTTGATATCCCATATTTAATACACTAAACAAGTCATCATTAAGTGTAATTACCTCTTAAAATATTAAAATAGGAGAACTAATTATTTCTTGCATGTTGACTTGCTTACCAAAACTACCTTCCTCTATCTTTACCAACTTATACTCTCTTTGTAGAATAGTGAAACCTAATTAAATTACACCAAATAAGTCTTCAAAATTCCTTTCTTTAGCTTCCAAATCAATTAGGTCCTCTTTTATTTTGTCATACTCCTCTTTGTACCAAGGGATAGGCTCATCATCTTGAAGGAAACAAGGAATCTTAAAGTATAAATTTACCTTTTCTTCAGGACTATCAACTTCTAGTTTGTTTGAATATATTACAACCTCATATGTGTATTCATCCTAATTGGCTTGAACTAAAAAATCTAAATACTTGAGCTGATCCTCATGAGCTATTATTTCACACTAGGAAAGATAATCTCTCTTCATCTTCAAAGAATAATATGTTACTCTCTTCACCAATAGGTGTTTTAATGATGACCTCTTCATCATATACACTTAAAATATCCTCCTCATAGCCATCTTGAGGCTCAATTATAGATATAATTTGACCTTATTTTTTGGCCTCCAATATAACATGTTCCTCTTAAAGGATGGGCTACTTAAACTCACAAATAAGATTTGGGCTCTTGAGATCAATGAGTTTATCACTCTCCTCCTTCCATTCACCAATAAATCATTTAACTCTTGATACGCATTGGTTTTAAACCTTATAAAAAAGGACTTCCTTATTCATTTATATGATTTACTTAATTAACTTCCATGATGGAGAAGTTTTATCCTCTTGAGGATGGATTGGTGAGGCTTGAATAGGTTCAGGTTCTTCTTTGGTCTCAATTTCCCAATCTAAGCTTGTTCCATTTTATTTATCCCAAGATTACACCACTTGATTCCAAATTGTAATCTTAAAGGCCCTTTTGGGGGGTTCTTAAGGAAGAGGAAAAGATTTTTTTGTAGAAATAGCCTCATTATTTTCCCTCCAAGTGGAAATCAAACACTCAAATTCTGATTTATCTTAATCTTCAACCCTTTCAAAAAGAACTTATTTCTTCTTTTAAATTATTTCTTAGATTTAATTGTATGATGGGAAGGCTTGAGTAATGTGTGAAATATTTGGGATGATTTGAAACTCACTTGATTTAGTATTTTGAGAGAGAATAGGTGGAGCAAAAGAGGGTTGAGGTGGAGTAGGAGAAGGCACATGAGGTTGATATTACTAAACTTATTGCCCCTCATGAACCACTAACTTGTCTTCTATACACTAAATTAGGCCATGTATATCCAACATGTCACCATCAATTCTTTGTGGTTCTCTCTCTCAATAAGTGCCTACTCTCTCTTGATTAGATGCAATGAGTTTCTCACGTTCTAAATGATATGACTAGGAACATTTAAACCATAATCCCTTTATCTATCAAGCTCTACAATATGCCTTTCATAGCCTAAAATAGTTTTATTAAATCTTTAGATAGACTAATTGTACATATGATTATGTTGACTAGGAGCAATATGGTCTTGACAAGGCTGATTAGAAGGATGAATAGACTAGAAAGGAGGTTGACTAGATTGGTAATATTATTGAGGAAAAGAGGAAGGGTAATGCTCTTAATAGCAAGTTTGGTATGGCTCAACATGATGCTAATATAACTCAACATGTTGTTGGTAAGGATCAATAAACTATTGGTAAGGGTCAAAAAATATTGATAAGGATCAATATAAATTTGACAAGGATCAACATAATCTTGACATGGCTCACCAACTTGAGTAAAATAGAAATCCACTACAAACTCAGCCATGAAAGCTCATGAGAAAGGTAAATTTTAAAGATAATTTTATTAAAATAATATTTTGGCTACTCAAACTAGCTGAATAAAGTCAAATTCACCATAAGTGCTTATGTTCATGCCTCTAAAGGTTGATACATTGAAGAGAAACACTAATAACTCTTAAATGGATGAAGTCTCTTATCTCACCAGGCATGCCAAAACTATCATCATTAAAAGGTTCACCCATTGAGGATGTTTTTCAAGCCTCCTCATTTAATTGATAGCTTGGAGATAACTCTAGGTTGTGGGTTACCTAATCAATGAGGTGAATCTCTATATAGGGCTAGCTCCCTTGATTCTATCACCTTGAAACTTCTATTAGACTTATTATTTTTGGATAAAAGGGAGAGAGAATAAAATTTAAATAAAATAGGGAGGTGATGAACCAAATTAACACCCTCTAATTGATTATACTATACTAAGAACATGGATTAGGCCTGAATATAATCACACTACTCAACAAGGACCTTTAAGTATGAGTGTTTCAACATGTAGGTCATGGATAATGTGTTGAATAGAAGGGCTAATTAAGAGGCCTAAGGAAGACACTAATGACTAAAATACACTTATAAACTATGCAAGGCTATCCAAACTCACCATGTTACTTACATTAATATAATCCATTTACAAAGAGGTAGGATATGACAAATGAGAGAGAGTGAAGGGACCACTACTATCATTCATCAACAATCACATAAGTACATTGATTAAAAACATTTTAGAAGGTAAGAAATATATTTATTAAACATTCAAATGCATAGTAAAAGTTTTTAGTTGAGCATGGTTTTTCCATACTCAGCCATAAGATCCATAACAAGCCATTCAAGGTAGCATATATAGGATAAATGAGAGAGAGAGAGAGAGAGAGAGAGAGGATGGTATTGGAGAAGTAATTACAAGTGTCCTCTCTTGATGAGGCAAGTATAAATAAGAGATCCTATAAGTAGGTAGATCTAAGAACTCCTTCAACATGTTTCATCTTAATGTGATCTTAATCTTCTAGAAAATGGCATAGAAAGGACTCTTCAAATTCTTGGAAACTCATCACTCTTCATTTGAAATTTACCTCACAATTGGAGTTGAGGGATGAAAATTTGAATTTTTTCTCTTATAAATCATATTTAACTACCATATTCCCTCTTTGACACTTTTTTATGCTCTGTTATCTTTAATTGACACCTTTCTTCACTCCTAATCATGGTAGAGATTCTTCTTCATTGTCCATACAGGGTTACTAGTCCATTAGGTCTGATTTGTTTGATGTTAGCCATTGGAATGGAAATAAGACCTATATGAAAAATTGTTACAACATTTGTGGGAATTTTTCATATCCTAAAAACCAAATTTTTTTATAACCCATAGCTTCCAAGTGACCTAACCATGTTGATTTATCTTTCTTAGGTGACCATATCACCTTTTCACAACACCTCTACACTACCTTTGGAGTTTGGACCCATATTATCACTTTTAGAGGAAATATATTATATTTTATGGTTTTATAATGTATAGGAACTTCCAAAAAAACCTCCCCAATGATTTTCATCTATTCATATTCTCAAAAACCCTATTTATGACTTAAAACCCTACAAAAGTATAGTATTAAATGCATCTATACAAGTTGAATTATAAAAAATTTGTATGGTGAGGGAATTATTGGAGTTTATAATGTTTTATAGGTGCTTATTGGACCAATTTAATGAATTTAGAGTGATTATAGGTCTTATCTCTTCTATCGGGTCACATTCAAGGTTTAAGAAGGGTTTTATGGTCACCTGGTCTCTTAAGGATGGTTCATAAAGTTGAGGGACATAACCTAAGAATAAATGGAAATAATATTAAATATAAAACCCAATTATCCTTCCCTCATAGGCTTATTATCCCATGCATCTCCTCATGTGATTTCATGTGTACTAAAAACTAGCTTTCCTAGCCATGCAGGCATGACTGTGCATTCGAAGAAGGTCATTTGGAAATAAAATGCCTCAAATCATTTGGTTTGGATTATAAACTCAATTTTAGGGTTTATGAAACATATTATGAGGTATAAAAAAAATTTATCAATGGTTTTACCTTTCAATCCACTGGAATCTACCTTAAGCCCTAAGCAAGGGTTTGTATACAATCCCATTCAAGTGACCATAGCATACCTTTTTCAATATTTTATTGATTTCATGGTCACTAAAAGCTTGATAAATTTGTCCTTAATCATATAAATCATCCATTTATACTCTTAAATTTACCAAACACTTCAAAACATGTAATTTTTTTCATTTGTTCACACACAGGCCTATATGTGATCATTTAGGCCTAATTAGCCCTTTTAAGTCCTTCACTACTTTTAGTCAAATTCAAAATCATTTAATATATTTGAATAATTTATTATGAAATTTATATTTTATTTTAATTTCATCCAATTCATGGTTTCAAACCATGACCCACACTTTTCTTCAATATTCCTAAATAGGCTTGTAGGTGGTGTTTTAGGCTCTCGACTACACGTCTGAGGTAGACATTCTATTATTTGGAACTTTGATAGTATTTTAAAGGTGTTATAAAAAAATTTATGTTATTATTAACTTTATAAAATCCTCATGTTCCTATTCCATCCATCACAAATAGGCACTTTTCCTCATTTCTGCTTGTTATAGGCTTATAGGTCTGTATTTAGGCTTCCTTGGCTGCCATTTTAAGAGTTATTTTTTCTCTATAACTTTAGTGATTATAAATAATATAATAGAGATTAATTATTTTATTAAACCTCTATAAATACCTTCCAATACCTATTTCCACATCACTATATGGAATTTTGATGGCATTGCCTACAAACAGACTGTAAGTAGTCATTAGGCCTTCTTGACTATAAATCACTGAATATAGAGTTCTCATAGCTAATCAAGCCTACTTTAGGTAACTTTATCTACATTTACACTTCTATAAATTTTATTATTTACACATACACCTTATTTTATCTCAAAAAAATAATCATCAACATGTTCCTATTTGACCTTTGTCTGTTGATAGGCTTGTAACCAATCATTAGGCCTAAAAACCTTCATTTTCATGATGTTATGCCTTATTGAACCTATTTGATCTAATGGTGGAATTTTTTAAAATATGGTAACTTTTTTTTAGATATATTTTTTACTTAAATATATTTAATATACCTTATATATGCATATAGAATCTCAATAGTCCTTTTGGGTTTACACAGTCCTACTTAGGCACACTATCCTACTTAGGCACACTATCCACTTGTGTTACAAACTTGGAAAATGGTCTGATCAATCAAGTTTAATTGATTTATATACATTTTAAAATAATATAAGTCACTATATTTTTCATTCAACCCTTTCATAAACTAGAATTTGATTCCAATATTGACTTACAAGTCTAAAGACTTATAGGTTCACATTCCTATTTTGGATTAGGCTTGAAGAGAAACTCTTGGATCTTAACCTCCAAGATTACCACTTAAATTTATATCTTGATATGTTTTTCAATTATATATTAATATTATATTACATATTCAATATTTTTTTATCATGAAAGCACACCCTTGTTTAACAAGATTTCTTCACCATGACTGCAATTTCCAACTTGCTCAACCATACATGTATGGTTACCTACTTTTCCTTAAAATTCATTAACTCAGTGGTTTCTATATATGTCTAATGTTTATTTATAAGGTTTAATATAATGGTAAACATCTCATTAATTCATTTTATGCACTAGAGTAACTCACAACTTCTTTACAACAAGACTTCCATGCTCAAACTATCAAATCAAGACCATTTGATACTACTCCAAACATGGCCATGATAAACCTTAATGGAACATGATACTTCAAGGCAAGATGAGTTTTAAATACACCCTTAATAATCAATATCATGCATTCATTCAACTTCATAATCATGTATTTAGATAAAATTGACCCTAGTGAGGTTTTGAGTGACCTTTATACACCCTTAACTTCTTAACAATTATTTATATAGTTAAGGGGATTAACCAGACAACTAATTCAAAAAAGTGAAAGTTAATTATGGTCCCCTCATATGGCCAATATATTTGGTTATAAATTTATCTCTCTTTAAAATACCAAGTGAAAACTGGTTGACTGTCTTGAGCCACCAAGAAACCTAATTATTTGGATCTATAGCTCCACTTATTACATGATTTTGGGTCTAAGAAGACCTTAAGGACCATTATAATATTTTAAACCTTTCCCACCAATATAAACCCTCTATAAAATACCTTCAAAAAACATTATTTCTTCAAGTGTATGACTATTCTACCCTTTGAAATTGCTGGAGATGGTGAACCAGGTGATTATTCATCTTCTAATGACCTGTATGGACGTGGAAGAGAGTGCCAAAGTGTTTCACACCCTTATTCTCCTACATATATCTCAATAAATCCTCATTAATTCTTTTTAAAATGATGAATGATAGTTATAAGTAGACTTCTAATGTTAGAAAGCATTTTCCAAGAAACTTGAGGAAAATGTATAGACACATAAAATCATGATGTCATCACTTAATGTTAGGTGACTTAAAAATACCTCTATCCAAAGACAAAACCTTCATATTTTTTATTTAATATTAAGTTTCATCTCAACATTTTAATTCTCATTAAGACTAAAGTAATTAAATACCTTAATCTTATCAAAATTACCTTAAACCCTCTAAATTATTTGAAAAATAATGTGATCAACTTACTAGTTTTGCTTCTTTGACCAATTTTATTAGCTTTAGACCATGGTTATCCTAGAAGGGTCACCACCTTGTCTCCTTGAGAAATATTCCTCATAAACTTTATTTCATAACTTTAACTTTTTAAAACCTACCTTAAACAATGATAAACACATAATGAACACCATAAATAATGACCATTTGATGACAAGACAATGTGACTTGACTCAACTACCAACTAGACCATCCTAAATGACCTTGTAAGTTACCAATAAAGACATTATCTAGCACCCTAGATCATTAATGACTAATACAATAACTTCATAACAGATATCAACAAATCTAAGATCAAGTACATCAATGTTTTGAATGATCCTCATTCATGATAGCCAAATTTTGGCTATCTTTGGTGACCTCTAGGGATTGCATGCCTAATATTCACCTTAGACCGATTACCTAGTCCATCAATTGAGATATGGATTCATCTCATATCAACATAAAATATGACTTGACCTTGACACTTGAGTACAAACATCTTGAAATAAATAAAATATTTGACTACCTTCACCAACACAATAAGACAAGAAGCAAACACACCAAAGCAAGACACACACACAACAAAAAAAAGGACAAAACACTGTGCTAAAAATCACTTAGATTAAATATAATAAAATAATCAACTAATATAACCTATAATAACCTAATCTAATAACTCAAGACAAATCTAAATAAAACCATTAACTAGTAGATCAAAGTAGCTACCTTTCTTCACTAAGCTCAAGTGACTAGCAAACTTGATGGCGACTATGAGAAAATAGAAAAGAGTAAATTGTATGTTTATATTGACATCCTCTTCTTCTTAAAAATCAAATATATAAAAATCTTCCACCTTTATTTAAGCATAATTTATTAGAGTTATATGTTTGGACTAATTTTGAACATGTTTAGGCTCATCTTCATGTTCTAAAATGAACATGATAGGTAATGGCTTCTCATTGTTATCCTCAAACTAGGCTAGATATTTGAAATGGCATGATCTTTTGGTAAAATGTAACTCACAAATATTATCTTCATAACCAACCTATACCTCTTCATAATTTGATTGATCAAACTGACTGAGATGGACCTTGTTGCATACTTGTAGGACTAGCTTCAAGAGAAAATGCATCTTGCTTCTTGAGATTTTGAGGCCAATGGAGCTTTGTTTCATCTTTAAAGAGTGTACATAACTTTTAAAAATGATTTATAGGTTGATATACCATATTTAATACACTAAAAAATTCATCATTAAGTAGAATTACCTCTTAGAATGTTAAAATTGATAATTAATTCTTTCTTGCATGTTGACTTGCTTGTCAAAGTTGCCTTCCTTTATATTTTCCAACTTATACTCTCCTGTAGAAGAGTGAAACCTGATTTAATTACCTCAAATAATTCTTAATAAATCATTTCATTATCTTCCAAATCAATTAGGTCCTTTTGTGTTTCATCAAACTCCTCTTTATAGTAAGGGAGAGGCTCATCATCTTGAAGGAAACATCTAAATGTTTGGACTACTCCTCATTAGCTAATATTTCACATTAAGAAATATCATCTCTCTCTTCATCTTAAAAGAATGATATGCTTCTCTCTTCACCAAGAGGTGTTCTAATGATAACCTCTTCATCATATACATTTAAAGTATCCTATTCATAGCCATCTTGAGTCTCAATATAGATTTAATTTGACCATCTTCATTGGACTCCAATAAAGCATGTTCCTCTTAAATGATGGGCTACTCAAACTCACAAATAAGCTTTGGGCTTTTGAGATCAATGAGCTTATCACTCTCCTCTTTCCATTCACCAATGAATCCTTTAAATCTCAATATAATTTAGTTTTAAACCTTATCCATAAGGACTTCCTTCTTGAATTTTATGGTCTCTTGAATTAACTTCCATGATGATAAATTTTTAGGCTCTTAAGGAGGGATGAGTGAGGCTTGAATGGGTTTAGGCTCTTCTTTGGCCTCAATTTCCCAATCTAAGCTTGTTCCACTTTATTTATCCTAAGAATAAACTACTTGTTTCCAACTTGAAATATTAAAGGGAATTTGGGGCGGGGGGGTGTGTCTTGAGGAAGAGTAAAAGATTTTTGTGCTAAGATAGTCTCATTATTTTCCCTCCAAGTATCAATCAAACACTCTAATTATATTTTACCTTGATCTTCAACCCTCTCAACAAGAACTCATTTCTTATTTTGAATGCTTTCTTGGATTGACCTATATGATGGGAAGGCTTGATTAATGTGTGAAGGACTTGGTAGGCTTTGAAACTCACTTGATTTAATATTTTGAGAGAGAATAGGTGGAGAAAAATAGGACGAAGGTAGAGTAGGAGAAGGCACATAAGGATAATAGTACTAAACTTGTTTCCTTTCATGAATCACTAACTTGTCCTCTATGCACTTAACTAGGCATATGTCCAACATGTCACTAGTGATTCTTTGTTGGTTCTCTCTCTTAAAAGGTGCCCACTCTCTCTTAATTAGCTACATTGATTTTATCACATTCTAAATAAAATGACCAGGAAAACTTGGAACATACTCCCTTTATCTATAAATCTCTATCATATGCCTTTCATAGCCTAAAATATTTTGCTTGAATCTTGAGCTAGACTAATTGGAAATATGACTATGTTTACTAGGAGTAGCATGGTCTTAAAAAGGCTAATTATAAGGATGAATAGGCTGGCAAAGAGGTTGACTAGCTTGGTAAGATTGTTGAGGAAAAGAGGAAGGGTAATACTCTTGATAGTAAGACTAGTATGGCTCAACATGATGTTAATATAACTCAACATGTTGTTGGTAAGGATCAATAAACTATTAGTAAGGGTTAATAGACTAATAATAAGGATCAACATAAGATTAACAGGGATCAACAAAATCTTGACACGACTCTCCAACTTGAGTAAAATATAAATCCACTCAAAACTCATCCATTGAAGCTCATGAGAAAGCCAAAATTGAAAGATCACTTGCTTAAAATAATACATGGGATACTAAAAATAGATAAATAAACTTAGATTCACCATTAGTGATTATGTTCATGCCTTTAAAGGATGATACATTGAATATAAACACCAATAACTCTTCAATAAATGAAGTCTTATCCCACCAGGTACGTCAGAAATTTTATCATCAAAAGTTTCACCCATTGAAGATGTTGTTGAATCCTACTCATTAAGTGATAGCATGGAGACACCTCTAGGATATGGGTGGCCTAGTCAGTGAGGTGAATCTCCAAATAGGGCTAGCTCCCTTAATTTTATAACCCTAAAACTACTACTAGACCTATTTTTTGCTATGAAAAGGGAGATAGAACTAAAAGTAAAATAAAATAGGGAGGTGTTTCACCAAATTAACACCCTCCACTTGACTATAATGCACTAAGAAGGCCTAAATCTGATCACACTACTCAACAAGGACCTTCAAGCATGAATATTTCAACTTGGAGGTTATAGATAATGTGTTGAATAGAAGGGCTAATCAAGAGGCCTACAGAAGATACTAATGACTTAAATCCACTTATAAACTATGAAAGTCTATCCAAACTCACCATGTGACCTGTGAGAAGACAATTCATTTGTAAAGAGATAGGAAATAACAAATGAAAGAGGGTGAAGGCACCACTACTAGCATTCATTAATAATCACACAAGTACACTAATTCCAAACATTTGATAAGGTAAGAAACAACAACTTTATTCAATATTCAAAGTCATAGTAAAAAAATTTAGTTGAGAATGGATTCACCATTCCCCATCAAAGGATCCATAAAAATCCATTTAAGATAGCATATATAATATAAATTAAGGATAGAGAGAGAGAGGATGGCATTGGAAAAGTAGTTATAAGTGTTCTATCTTGATGAGGTAAGTACAAACAAGAGAGCCTTAAAGTATGGAAATATAATAATTCCCTCAACATGTGTCACCCTTATGTGATCATGATCTTCTAGAAAATGGCATTGAAAGGACTCTTTAATTCCTTGGATGACTCGTCACTCTTCATTTAAAACTACCTTAATGATTGTTGTTGAGGGGTGATAAGTTTTTTTTTTCAATTTTAACTCATTTTAAACTACACTCTTAAATATTTGACACTTTTTTATGCTCTAATATCTTCAATTAACACCTTTCTTCACCCCTAATAATGGTAGAGATTCTTCTTCATTGCTCATACATTTTTGCTAGTCTATTAGCTCTGATTTGCTTGATGTTACCCATTGGAATGGAAATAACACCTCTATGAGAACTTGCTACAACATTGATGTGCATATATTAGAGACTAAAAATCATATTGTGGTATGACCCATAGCTTCTAAGTGACCAAACCATGTTGTTTTATCTCTCCTAAGTGACCATATCACCTTTTCATAAACACATGTGCATTGCCTTTAGAGTTTGGACCTATAGGAACACTTTTAAAGGCAAGAGAGTGAATTTTGGGGTCTAATAAGGTATAGGACATTCTAAAACAACCTCCCCAATTATTTCCATTTGTTAATATACTCAAAACCCTTATTTATGACTTAAAACCCTACAAAAGCATAGGATTAAATGCATCCATATAGGTGAAAGTATAACCAAGTTGCATAGTGAGGGCCTTCTTGGAGTGTAGAATGTTTTTTAGGTGTTTATGGGGTGAATTAAATGCATTTATAGTACTTTTGGGTCCTATATCTTCCATTAGGCCACATTCAAGATTTAAGATGGGTTTTAGGGTTACCTAATATTTTAAGGATGGCTCATAAATTTGAGGGACCTAACCTAAGAAAAACTACCTAGAATATTCAGTAAACAACCCCTTATCCTTCCCTAATAGTCTTAGGATCCCATGCATCTCCTTGTGTGATTTCACACATACTAAAAAATAAATTTCCTAGCCATTCAAGCATGATTATGCATTTGAAGAAGGATATTTGGTAATAAAATGCCTCAAATCATTTAGTTTGGCTTAAAAACTCCATTTTAGGGTCTATGAAACATATTATGAGGTATCCTAATGTTTTTATCAATGGTTTGACCTTTTAATTCACTATAATCTACCTTAAGCCCTAAGTAAGGGTTTGTACACAACGCCATTCAAGTGACCTTAGCATGCCTTTTTCAATATTTTCTCACATTCATAGTCATTAAAAACTTCATGAAGTTTTCCTTAATCCTATCACTCATCCCTTGAGACTCTTAAATTAACCAAACATTTAAAAATATAAAATTTGTTTTAGTTTTTCATACACATGCATGTATGTGATCATTTAGGCCTAATTAGCCCTTTTGAGTCCTTCACTAATTTCAATCATGTTGAAACTCATGGAATATATTTTTAAAATTTATTATGAAATATACATGTTATTTTACCTTCACTCACTTCATGTTTTCAAACCACCACCCATACTTTTCTTCAATCTTCTTAAATATGCCTTTAGGTGGTGTTTTAGGCTCTCAATTATAAGTCTAAGGTAGACCTTTTCTTCATTATAACTTTGAAACTTTTATGGTATTTTGAGTATGTTGTAAATTTTTTTATTTTATTATTACATTTATATAATCCTCTTGGTCCTCTTTCATCCATCACAAATAGGTTCTTTTCCTCATATCTGCTTGTTATAGGCCTACAAGTATGTATTTAGCCTTCCTTGGCTGCCATTTTGAGAATTATTATTTTCTATGTAACTTTATTGATTAGATATAATATAATAGAGATTAATTATGTTCTTAAAAATTTATATGGAACTTACAACACTTATTTTAACATCACTATATGAAATTTTGATGATATTGCCTACAAACAAGGTATAAGTAGTCATTAGGCCTTCTTAACTATAAATCACCAAATATAGAGTTATAAAAACTAATAAATCATTATTGAGGTACCTTTTTCTATATGTAAACTTATATAAATTTTATTATTTACCCATATACCTTCTATTATCTCAAAACACTCATCACCAACATGCTCTAATTTGACCTATGTCTGCTGGTAGACCTATAGCCAATCATTAGGCCTAAAAACCTTCATTTTTATGATGTTCTTCCTTATTGAACATATTTTATCCATTATTAAAATTTTGGAAAATTTCTTAAATTTTTTTCATATCTCTTTTTTACTCTAATATACTAAATACACCTTAGATATGAATATAGAGTCTCCACATTCTTTCCTTTGGGTTCACATAGTCCACTTGTGTTCTAAAGTGGGTTAATGGTATGAGAAATCAGGTTCAATCACTTTATATATTTTTAATAATAATATAGGACACTATATTTTACATTCAATATGTTTTTAGCTTTCATAAACCAACATTTGATGCCAATAGTGACCTACAAATCAGCAAACTTGTAAGTTCATAATCCTCTTTTGGATTAGGATTGAAAATAAACTCTTTGATCTTAACCTCCAAGATTTCCACCTAGAATTCCCTCATGATATGTTTTTAAATAATATATTAATATTATATTACCTATTCAATACTTTTGTATCATGAAATCACACCCTTATTTAACAAGATTTCTTCACCATGATTACAAATTCTGACTTGTTCAACCATACATACATGGTTACCTACCTTTCCTTAAAATTCATTGACTCAATGGTTTATATAGATTTATAAGGGGTATTTATAAGTTTTAATATATTATTAAACATTTAATTCATTTTATGTTCCAAGGAAATTCATAACTTATTTATAACAAGACTGTCATGCTCAAACTATCAAATCAAGACCATTTGACAATACTCAATGCATGGCCATAATAAACCTTGATGGAACATGATAATATAATGGTATATTAGTGTTTAATATGATTTTACAAATCAATCTCATTCATTAATTTAACTTCAAAACTATGCATTTGGAGAAAACTAACCCTAGTGGGGTTTTGAGTCGCCTTTGTACACCCTTAACTTCTTAATGATTGTTCATAGAGTTAAAGTGCTTAACCAAATAAACAATTACAAAAAGTGGAAGATAATTATAGTACCCTCATATTTCCAATGTATTTTTTTCTATATTTATCTCTCCTCAAAGTAACAATTTAAAATTGATTGATTTTCTTGAGCTACCAAGAAACTGGATGGAGAAATAGAGTGGGTTTTTACATTGTTTGGCTCTATAGCTCAGCTTATTACATGTATTTAGGTATAATAAGACCATGGGGACCCTTGTAAGAGTTTATACCTTTCCAACCAATATAAAACATCTTCAAAGTACCTCAAAAAACATGATTTCTTTAATAATATGATTGTTTTGCCCTTTGGAACTACTGGAGATGGTGAAATAGGTGACTCTTCATCTTCCCCTAATTTTTATGGATGTGTACGAGAGTTTAAAAATATTTCACTCCCTTTTTTTCATAAATATATTATCAATAACTCCTCATTTTTATGTTGTAAAATGATTAATGGAAGTTACAAGTAGACTTCCAATGTTAGATAGCATTTGTAAAGATAATTGAGGAAAATGTATAAATGCATACAAGCATGATGTTATCACTTGATGTTAGATGACTTAAAAGGACCTATATCCAAAGGACAAAACCTTCATATTTATTATTTACTAGTAAGTTTCATCTCAAATTTGTAATGCATATTAAGATTAAAGTAATGAAATACATTAATCTTGTCAAACTTACCTTAAACTCTACAAATTGCTTGAAAAATAATGTGATAAACTTAATAGTTTTGTTTATTTGACTAATTTTATCATATTTATAACATGGTTTTCCTTAAAGGTTCACCACCTTATCTCCTTGAGTATTAGTCCTCATCAACTCAATTTCATACTTAACCTTAACTTTATCAAACCTACCTTAAATAATGTTAAACACATAATGAAGACCACAAAGAATGACCATTTGATGACAAGATAACATAACTTGACTTAGCTACCAACTAGACCATCCTAAATGACATTGTAAACTACCAATGAATACATATTATCTATCATCCTAGATCATTAATTACTAATAAAATACCTTCATAATGGCTATCAACAAAGTGAAGGTCAAATACATCAAAGTTTTGAATGATCCTCATTCATGGTAGCCAAATTTTGGCTAACAATGATCTTATCTAAAAATCATTTCAACTAGGATTCCCTTGTGAAAATAACATTGCATAGTATGAATCTCTTATTTCTAGTTTAAAAATATACATCTAATGGGATGTCTAATACTTTTCAATATATGGTGACTCGTATCTTTTCATATAACAAGTCAATGATGAATATCAAGTAAAAGATGATAAGTTTTTCCCTTAAAAAATAATGGTTGATAGCTTAAAATATTATTTTAAGCATATTTATTTTAAGCATGTTCCTCATGAAAATAAAAAAGTATTAGATGCTATGTCCACCATTGATTCTCTTTTTTAAATGCATCTAGGTGTTAGGAAAAGCTACTTCTTTATTAAATTACTGATGGTTCTAGCATATGAAATCCTTGAATCTGAAATGGTTTGTACCAATTTGGTATCAATGGATCTACACCTACCTCCATGATAACATCATACCTCCAAACTTATCCCATAACCATAAAATTTTATTTATCTGACATACTTCATGTTTCACATTGCTCGGTAATACCTTATACCATAGAATCTAAGATGGAACTCTTTTGTGATGTTTAAATTCATATGAGGATAACTAAGATATCAATGAGGTACATGATGGCATTTATGATTCACACATTATTAGAATGTTCCTTACTAATAAAATTCTAAGAACATGTTATTATTTGCCTACAATGGAATTAGATGCCTGCCACTATGTCAAAAAGTATGTATCATGTCAAAGATATGGAGATATTATACATATTACATCTCAAGATTTATAACCTATAATATATTTGTGTCCCTTATATACATGGGGGATCAATCCCATTGGTAATATCAATCCTAAATTTTCCAATGGTTAGAAACACATCATCACTATGATGGATTACTTACTTCACTAGATGGGTGGAAGAAACTCACTTACCTATGTAATTGGGAAAAAATATCTCCAAGTTTATCATAAATTATATCATTTATCATTATGGTATCCCATCCACTATCATTATTAAAAATGGTAATTCCTTTAATAATAACTATGTCAAATCCCTTTGTAATCAATTTCATATCTGACATAAATGGTCCACACCATGTTATCCATAAGGCAATGGCCAAGTAGAGGCATCCAACAAAAACATCATTAAAATATTAAAATGGGTTACCAATGATGTTGGTAACAATTGGAATTTATAACTTTATGTCACCTTATGGTCTTACCATGTTAGTATCCATACAACCATGGGCACAATCCTTTATTCACTTGTATATAGAATAGATTCCATTTTACCAATTGAGATAGAGTTACCCTTATTATGTATCTCCATGCACAATTTAATTGATGGTGAGGAATATAGAGCTTCAAGACTATATGAACTAGAACTTCTAGATGAGAAATGACTTCATACACTTTATCACCTACATGCATATCAAAATAAGCTTCACCACAACTATAATAAAAAATCAAAGATAGAGAATTTGAGATTGGAGATCTTTTTTTGAAAGAGAATCAAAGGAATGCCAACTTTAAATGAGAAAATAAAGTCAAATTTGAACCTAATTTGTTGGGTCCTTATATTATCATATAAAAATATGGATCGAGCACTTACAAAGTGGCAACTAAAGATGGTGAATATATTGATGAACCTTTGAACATCATGCATCTCAAGTGATTTCATGCATAAAGGCTCTAATTCTACTATCAAAAAATAGAAAATAAAAAATAATCAAAAGATAAAGAGAAATATATTATCCACAAGTGAAAACCATTATTATGGCACTTTGGTCAATTACCATAGTGAAATTTAATTTTTGGCATCATGTATAGTGCATACTATGTATAATTACCCAATTTAATTGGGGGCATCCTTAGTTAATTCCATACTTAATGTGTTCACAATCTATCTAATTGTACAAATCCCATCTCATTGAGTTCATCCTATCTTTTTCAGTTACCCTATTAATATATAGTTTTGATCTTGACAAGTATACTAATTCAATATCAATTCATCTTTCATAAAAATCTTGGTACATCCACATTGTCATGTAGCCAAATAGCCACATATGTTATCATGGTATAGTGAAGATTGGGGTACATGACTCCCACTCAATGCAACCCCTGGATATTTATCATACCATCCTCCCATCCATAATAATCCCCCAATCATCCCCACTTCTAGTAATGGAACTAATTTTCCTTTATATATAGTCTAGTTGTCAATCCAAAAATATCAAAAAATCCAAAAACATAGAAAATTTTAGAAACTCCAAAAAATAGAAAATTTGCAAAAGTGATTTATCCTTATTTTATCTAATAACCCTTATCCTACCTTACGTAGATAATTTTATCCTTCTTGGGATATATCATTCCAAAATATACCCCTCTCACATACATCATTTCTTGGGGAAAATCAAATCTATCAATATCATTATTAAAATCTTTCAAAACAATCAGGTTTATAACTTAACAAAGGACACAAACAAATAAAAATATTACTTATTTTTGTGTGTTTGTTTATTTGATTTTTATTTTTGAATTTTGTGTGTTTTATTTTTGTATTTAAATTTTTTATCTTTTCTTACTTATTGATTTGATTTAGTCATGTATACATATTATAGCAGAGTCATCATAGTCTTCCATACCATTGATGCATCTTTTTGTATTCAAAATCAAAAGAAGGTTTCTTAAACCATTTTGGAACTCCATACAAGGATAAATAGTTATTAATCACATATATATAATTATCTCATCTAAAAATATACATTTCATCCATAACACAATATAAGTTAAACCATTTAATACTAACTATCTACTTCAACATTTATTTCAAATATCTTTGACTAAATCCATACATAAATAAATATGCATCAAAATGAAACAACACGAGATATAGTTATGCATCAGATCATAAATTTACAACATCCATACACATATACATTAAAAATCCATCCGTAACATCATCATAATAACATACATGAAACATACATAAAATACCAAAAAAATAGATCAATATATATATATATATATATATATATATATATATATATATCAAATGTCCATGTATACATATTATATCATCATATACATTTCATCACAATACATCAAAAACATAGGTTAAAATATAGTTAACTCTCACTTTGACCATCTAGTAGAGGAATCTAAGTCAGTGATCTTAGTGGTGCTCTCTATAGTATGATTCATGGTGGCCCCATGACAGATTGTGATGGTTTTCCTACTGACTATTATGATGTTATCATCCATGATGTCATAGATTATGTCTCTAATATCCTACAAGAATATTCCATAATATAGGGTATTCTCTAGTAACCGATATTGCCTATTAATATAGGATCCTATAGTAGGAAATTTTCTCCATGGAATGCATAACATCTGATACAACCTTTGTAAGGTCAGGTGTAGTCAACACATCCCTACTTATATCTCTCTCAACATATAGCCTTCATGTCTCACTTCATGTTTTATCTCTCTCTATTTTCAATCTTTGTCCCTCTCATAACACTATATCATGCTCATCAATTTATGTCTCTGCATCTACAGTGATCATATACCCATCTCTCCTCTCCATTTATATAGTCATTTAATATACCTCATTCTATAATTTGATAATATTCATAGACCCCATAGCCAACTGACCATCTTTCCATCTTCCATCACTTTGTAAGCTAGTTATCTCTATATCAATTATGGTGATCTCCCATAAGAGTCTATCAATCAGTGTGTCATCCTCTAATGATTTCATATAATGTGATGGACCTATCTCATCTCCTTCAATCATCAAAATCATAATTTGTGGCACATGTGGAAAGTATACTTTGTATCCTCCATCCCCTCTTATTTCTCACACATCATCATTTTCAATCACAATCATTAGAATTTCCACTCCATCACCCCTTCCCACATCTCCACCATGTAATCCATCACCTCTTCCTCCTCCTCCTTCATCACCCCTTATATCACCCCCAACTAGTATATCTACCTTTACCCTCATCCTCAAGTGTCCTCTCCTTTATGGTCATACCCTTAGGACTCTTTGAACCTTCTCTCTCAATATCCTTGGCCTCAGATGTGGTTTGGTAAGCCTCAATATCCACATATGATCCCACCATTCCCTATATGCATCTATCACCCTTTCATATGTAACATATCTCCTCATTTAAAAATCTATATCCTATAGGTAAATCTAGTTCACCTCTAATACCCTCAAATCTATCCCTGGTCCCCACCATCCTCACTCTCTCAATGACCAAGAAAAAATATGTGGTGCTATAGGAACATCATGTTAGATCCCAAACTATCTCAACACCCTATCTAGTTTTTACCTCTCAATAACATACTCATCTCTCGCCATAATATAACATGGTGTCATCACATAAGCCAAAAATATAATATCCTCCACCTAAAATATATTTTCCTCCATATAAGGCCTCCATGTAATATCCTATGGAGTCAACTCATCCATTGATATCTTGTAGTACGCCCAGTAATAAAATATCTCTATTATCTACCCACTATTGCATGCCATATATGAAAATGGCTCCACATCTGATCTCATTGAAATTTTTCCAAATTTCCTCTTTAGGGATATGTGCTCTCACACCCATAATTATAATTATTTGAAATCACCAATGCTCTTCCCCTTCTTGTATGACACTATGTGAAACTCCTTATATAAATGATATAGTACATATGACTCCTAAGAAAACTTAATGGAAAACACCACCATATCAACACTCACATATACTAATCCTACTATAAAAATCCTTCCACTCTTATTAGGGAATAATATTCCACTTACAAGAAACATTAAAACAAGAGTTAATAAGTCCATATCCTCACTTATCATACAAGCATCCAAATGCATCTTGATCCAATCATCAAGATGATATCATCATCAAATAACCTCCCCAATGACATAGCCTCTAAGATATCTCACTAGTACACTATCCCACACCATAATGATATATTACATATCTACCTTCTCTAATGTCACTATCATCTCCCTAGTCAGTAAATGGAGTACTCATATTTGAGTGACACCTCTCTACCAATGTAGTCAATAACCCATATGGTCACTTATCATTAGCATCTTTTCTATTTAGGATAACCCCACAACCTCTAATACTCCAACCTCATAATCCATAAACCTATTCCTCAAGTGTAGCACTATCGAATGTCTCTCTTGGGTAATCAAAATTAGTAATCTCTTATGCATACAAAAACATCCACAATGATGCATGTTTAGTTTATGAATCAATTTACATTTTAAACCCTTCACTAATTTTATATAAAAAAGTTAAAAACACACAAACATCATTTTTCACTTAACATCATTCACAAATTTCACCAAACCTAACAAATTTTCCATTGTGCAAGATAATTCACCATTACATGATGACTTTGCTAATATGTACAATGAATTCGCTACTAACAACACAAGTTTTCTATTATCAACGATAAATCTACTAAAATACCAATGAATTCACCATTAGAATTACAAATTCACCAATATAATGATGAATTCACCATTGATATGAAAAACCATCATTTGAACAAATTAAATCATTATTTGACCTAATGATTTCATTGTTCTTAAAGACAAAATCATTGTTTACATAGTAATAAAATTATTTCAACAAACTTATCCTGCATTAATGACTCTAAAACTCAAATTTTACAAATTTAAAACATCACTTATTGAATTCCCATGCTCATGTGGTCTTTGGTGTTCCCTCACTTGCTCATTGTGATGTTCAAAATCCATTCCATTTTCACTCTCTCACTTTTACAAACCTAGATCCCAATTCAAAATCCTAGGTGGTAAATAGCAAAAATAAATTATAATTTACCCCTACCTCTTATTTATTTACCCCATGCACCCATGTTTTTACCCTAAACAAGAGTTTATACCCCACCCAATCCATTTTGAGCATGTTTCATAAAGCTATACCATCATTTTAACACAAATCAATTATCTAATACCCTAAATCTATCTACTTATTTATTTTTTGCTTGTATATCAATACACTCATTTCAATACAACTCAATAAGACCCAATGCTTCTTGTTGACCCAATTTTGCCCCTCTGGCAAAATTTTGGTCACCTTCTACACCTGCTTTGCGTGGCCAGTAATCTTGGGTTGCAAGGTCCACCTTCAGGGTTCAAACAGCTCTGTTTCAAAGCATTGGCTCATCAGCCTCGTTCATTGACGTTTACGATATCATAAGGTAGAGTCTTCAAATTTTCACAAAAGAGGAGAGGAAAAAATTGGGGGCATTTAACACTAAGGCAAAAAAGGGCAGACATTTACAAGAATAATGCAGCAGGTGGCAAAATCGTCGCCCACAACACCAGCGGGTAAAAAGAGACTGCCTACACACAAGAAATGGGTGGCAAAATTGCCGCGTGAAGCAGCTGATAGAGAAAAGGAGGCCGTCAACATCCACTGACGTTGACAAAATTGCCATGCTCGATAGCTAATTCGGCTGACATCGACAAAACTTCCATGGTCAGCAGTAAATCGGTTGATGTCAGCAGAAGTTCCGCATGCAGTCCATGACAGTGGGCGGTAAAAATATTGCCCATAACATTAGGCAGCAAAAAAGGCCTACATAACACAAGAAAAGGCCCACCCAGCCACTGGAGGAGCAGACCAACATGCAAAATGAGGCAACAAGCATGGTCCCAATAGACTTATGACATCATCAATAGTATTTTCCCTCTTCCTAATGGAGACTCAAGCTGCCCCTTGACTCCTCTTGGCTCTTTTCATATAAATACATAGACTTGGTCATTTATTTAGATCTTCTCACACTTTTCTAAAGAGCATGCTCTCCAAATTTTCCACCTAAATCAATAAAAGATAGTTTTTACCTCTTTCTTGGATGGATTGTGCAAAGTATGCATTGAATGTTGGTCTATGTCCAGTCATTGTCTCTTAATGCTCTCACAGGTTCAACACCAGCAAACCTGTGATCTACAAAGTGCCACTGTCTGTTGCTGTCAGGATTAGAGTTCTATTTTGGAGGTATAGAATAGGTGAGGTCACCTACAGTGTGTATTTCTCAGCACCTCGGTGAGTCCCTATTTCTTGTGATTTCCATAAGAACCTCCCTGTCATCCCAGAGTACTGGTCTTTTCTGCCAAATCTGAGTGTATGTATGTTTTATTTGGTCCTGAGTGTGGAGGTGGGAAAGTCATTTCATTTTTGGTGTATCACCTCTTTTAGAGTAGGCTGTTTGTTTTCATGCTTTTTCTTCTCCCTTTTCATCCCCCCCAGAGTATATCTATATATCTACATTTTGCACTACCTAAAACAAACAAGATACATCAGAGGGAACTAGCCCATACCTAGAGACTCTCCTCTCCTGCTTCGCCATCCCACAGGCGAGAGAGGAGTTTCCATGTTGCGGGGAGAGGGCAGGAATCTGTTTTCCTGCCAACTGGGTGCACTTTCCAGCGTCAACACTTCCTATTCTAGGCCTACAAATTTTTTGGGGTATATTATTCCCAAATCCACCCTCTTGCATATATTATTTCTTAGGGAAAATCAAATCATGTATATTGTCAATGAGATATATCCTTGTTAGGGGCTAATCATCTACAACCATCATCAAATTATAGCATGCAAGAATCTAATCAAGACCAATAATTTCATTTATTTTTTCCAACCCCTTTTTTTTAAAAAAATTATTTTGAGGGCTCATCTACATCCTTGATCTTTTCATGACTTCTCAAGGGGACATCTACTAAGCTAATCACTCATCCAAGCTACTTGGGGCATCTTTTCACATCTTATCCACTCTACTTTTATTTATTCTTTGAAAAGGTGTTGATTCATCTAATCACAACACCCTTTAAAAGAGGGGAAAATGTATACACCTAAATTCCACCACATTAGTGTTGTAATTAACTTTTCCAAATATTGACATAATTGACATTATCATTTACTAACTTGACCTTCATCAAAAATCCCTATTTTATCTTAAGTCTAATAACATCATTATTTCCCCCTTCATTCAAATACTCAATTAGTCAATATCAATTAACTAATCCATTTCTAATTAATCATGCACATGTAATTTCATAAATAAATAAAACTAATTATAATTCTAAGTCAAAAACTACCTTCTCAATTATCTTAACCAAGAGGTTAAGTCACCCAACCATTTCCCAATGTCACCCAAGGTATTGAATCATAAAACTAACTCCTTGAAATATTAAACTAACTTGGTGAGTCATCCAAGTAACTTGACTCATTCATCAAATCTTTTAGCTATCCTAAAAACATGCAACCAACTTCATTAATTCATTTGACTAACTCATTCAACCACCCAACTAACTTCCCCACATTTTTCAACCACTTGAATTAAGACTCAAATCCAATCGTCTAAAATCAAGATATCAAATAAATTCAAATTTATGATATTTATCCATTTTCTCATCCAATTACATCTAAATTGACATGCCTTACTCCATTATGAGGATAACCTTTAATTATCATCCCAAATTGTAATCAAATTATCATGGTTCATCTTCTTGAGATAAAATTCATTTATCATTACATCACTAAAATTTCCCTTGTAATAAAGATTTCATTTTGAGCATTCACATACAAAATTTACAAGAGCACATCCAATCTAGAAAAGAATAGATCATCAATTATTGGTAGGTGAAGCTATATTATCATTTTCATCTTTAAAATCTTTGTCCAAGTTTCTAAGTTGAGTTTATAATAGGAATTAATAATTGTTATTGGTTTTTAACTTATTTTCTAAATTATTCATATTAAGTACACCTTAATTTATTAATCACACTCACCTATCAATGAGGATTGAGGAATGCATAGTCCAATCCAATATTTTTAGTGAAGAGAAATACCCAAGGGTCATACCCTCTATAATCACTAGTTTTAACTAGTTATAACCATAAAACACAATGGTTTATGTACCCAATTAGGTGTATTCATTTTGTATACACAGAATATTTTCAAACTTTTATTGATTACTGACACTTTGTATCTTACAAGAACCTATCGATTTTCAATCTATTTGAGTGTATGCCTTAAGGGGTGCACTAGGAAAGGGGTGGGTAGACCATCGGTGATTCTTAAGATTGTTATTATTTTTGACACTTTCCATCTACACACTTATCTCTTAAAACCATGAACCCTAGGCTTATTTCTCTCTTTTCTATCCATTCCAATCATTATCATGCTTTATTCCTTCATTTCTTACCTTGTTACCCTTTTGACCTTTTTAGAAAACTAGGTTAACCTCATCAACCTTGTGTTTTTTGGGGATACTTTAGCACTTTTATTTTGTTAGCCTTCCAACTAAACTAGCACAAACCTAGTAAGTTAGCCTAAAAATGTGATAGGTTGACCCGATCAACCTAATACAGCTGACATGTCTGAAATTTTGTAGGTAAGATCCATCTATTTATATAATTTCATTTCATCATTATTAAAGAGAGAGAGTTGAATTAAGTGAATAAGTGTGAATGAACATCTACATATTGACCATTCTACTTGAGGAATAAAGCTTTAGGGTTCGATACTTTCTTTGGAACTCTAATCTTGTCTTATGGACAAGTATTTTGGATGGTTAGGTAGGTTGTGTATCCTAGAGCTGATTTATATTGATTATCCTTACAAACCATAACAATCTCTTGTGAAGGACCTTGTCCAAGGGAGAGTTTGAGGCTTGGTAGGTTTGTCTTCAAAGGCAAATATTCCTAACTTTATTTCTCCTTTGTAAGAGTAGATAGATAATATAGTATGTATTCTTCTCTTCCATATATTAGGATTCCATATATATTGACGTGAGTATATGTCTCCTATGTATGTTTATTTTAGGTGTTGTTTATTTTTTTTGTTCTAACCCCTATTTTTTTCCACAAGCTTTGGTGTACATTAGATTAGTTTACTTTTCTTATTATTAGAACAGTTTACTCTCTTGTTTGTTAGCATAAATGAAATATCAAAGCATAAGACTCTTTTAAGGTTGTTATGCCATTGTGTTAGACTATAGGCTTTAGAACCCTTCCTAGCATGATATTTTGTGATAAGAGATACAAGTTATCCCATAATTAAGTCTATCATATCCCCATATTGGTCATGCTCCTGCTTAACAAGTGTATACCCAATCAAAATTTTAGGTGTGCTCTATCTTATCTGATCCAAGATTAATTCATATATATATCAAGAAATTCCAATTGCATACATTCTGGTGAACCCAATGTGAAACTAACCCTTTCAAGATTTATTTCACTTATTTACTCCTTTTTGTCATCATTTCTATCATATATTTTAACATACTTATTTGATTCTATTGACCCAATTATTTTTCTCTATGCACAAGAATAGGTAATTAGATTAATCAGCTTAACCTTGTATAGGTTTTTAGCACTTTTTAGACTTTTAGTTTAGTTAGGTCAACTAGGTTGACCTAACACATTTTCAGCCACTTTATAACAATTTTTTGTATAGCTCAATCGACCAACTCAATCCAATTCTACAGATTAGATCAATTTTATCCAAGGTTATTGATCAATAATCTCCTTCATTTCCATCTCTAAACCATCAAGGTCAATCTTTTATTCTTTATCTCTTTCTATTCTATACTTTCCTTTCAAATTTCTAGTCTTCAAAACTACCCATATATAGTCAACTAGATCGACCATGTCAACCCAGTTCTATATTCCATGTGTTGTATGAAACAACTAGGTTGATTCAGTTGACCTAGTAGGTTTTTTACACCCTATCTTTAGTAGTACTAGGTTGACCCTGTCGACCTAGTTCTGTATGTTATGCATATAGTGTTTTCATTATCTTATTTAAAAGTTTTAATTCACCTTGTATGTTAATCACATCTTTTCTTTTAGTTGTTTACATGCTTAAAATAGTTCACATAGTCTAATTAGGAGGTTTTTAATTAACTACTTAGTTTTATTATTTCTATTTTATGCACACAAGACAAAATCACATAACATTAATAAGCATTTTAACATTTGACTCTCCAAGCTAACCTACTTAGATTTCATCACCAAGGGGTAAGTTGACTTGATGCTTTGGTCAAGTATAAAGTGTGGTTAATGGTATATTCTAGCTAAGAACCCCACACCCTTATCATTGTAGTGTGTGAAGTGAGGGGGTAAGCCCCAATACCAAGCTTGTATCATTGCCACTATAGTCCTTTTCATCCTAAACTCACCTAATCCCATCCATAGATTGATATATAGTACCATGCATATAGTGAACTCCCTATCATTTAAAATTATTCTTAATAATTTAATAAATATTATAGGTTGACCAATTAGCTAGCTTTACTTTCCAAGTTGTCTACTTTCTCTTTGCTTAATTGTTTGTGTAAGAACTTGTATTATCTAGCATTGGTGTAAGGTTTTTCTTTATGTGCATCAGTTGTATTGGCCAACGTCAATTTAATTGACTATCTATTTAATTTCAACATTTATTTTCTTAGATCAACTACAAACTATCTTGTTTCATTTCACAAAATTATTATTATCTCTTTCTTTTACTTCTTGTTCACTAAACTAGGTCAACCTTGTTGACCTAGCATCTTTTTTAGCCCCTGTATACTACACTAGGTTGACTTGGTTAACCTAGCACTATATACAATATTTTCACCCCTTTTTGTTAGTCTCTATTCTCCATACTAGGTCAATCTTGTGGACCCTATATAGTTTCATAATCCATGTTTTTTTAATAGGTTGACCAAGTCAACCTAATTTTGTTTCAGTCACTTTTTGATTCTTTTATTTCTCATCTTGCTTCTTCTCCTTTCATTATGGACTATCTTTTTGATAACAAAATTGAAGTTTTGTCAACATACAAGATGGAATTTACCAATCCTAATAGGGTCTCCCATAGACAAAGTAGGGTTCCTTTTGAGAATGCTAGTAATGTTCATATTACAGCTCACATGATAGACTACGGGACCCCTCCTCATACCTCTTTACAAAAAAAACCCTCCTCTTCTCTCAGAAGATCAACTTGAGTTAGATTATATTCTTGAAATGCTTTTCTTTATCATAGAATTCCCTCAACATAGAGGTAAGGATCCTTCCACCATCTATAACCTTATGATTAGCCATCAAGTTGAAGAACCTCATTCTACTACTCCCACTTTCTCTTCTAGATTTGGGGGTACCTATTTCTTTGCTTCTCAACCTCTTCCTTCAATATTGACTCCTTTTTATGCCATGACATATATTCCTTAACTTATTCTACCTCCATGCCTAGTTTCTCAACTAACATGGTAGGTTCTACATCTAGTGGGCCTCTCATAAGACCCACTGTCCTTAATCCATCCAATATTTCATTATTTAATACCCAAGACACTCATGCTTCTAATGCTTCTTCCTCCCAACCATTTACTAGTCTATATTTTACTTCACAAGAAATTTTTTCCACTAGTGCCTCGAATTCTCATAGCTCTTCTCAAGCTCATATAAACATTAATAGTGGTACCCAAGCCACTAATACCAACATAAACACCAATACTACTAATTCTAATAACACTAATCAAACTCATCAACTATTTTTACAAACTCTCAATGAAATGAACACATTCCAAGCTCATAGTATGAATAAAATGATGTGAATGCATAACCACCTTCTTAATATTCAATCCAATCCTCAACCAATGATTTAGGGCACACATAACCAAAGTTTTCCTCCTCCCCCTCTTCAAGATTCTCAAGGAAATCTCATTTCTCAACCTTCATTAGTCAAAAAAGTCATCACGCATTTACAAAATGATTCTCTTACTAATCAAATTACTAGCATTGATATAGGAGTTATTACACCTACAATATCTTATAATGGAACAACCAATCCTACCCTTCATCTTAAGACATTTGGAAATCTTTATAAGGATTGGGTCAAATTAAACACCTTTGTTGCTACCAAACTCCTTTCCAAAACCCTCACAAGTGATGCATTGGATTGGTATAATCAACTTAGACCACATTCCATTACTAGTTTGGAGGATTTAGTGAATGCTTTAGTACAAGAATTCCAAACTAGTGATCTTCCTAAAAACACTTTGGCCCATTTCATCAATTACAAAAAAAATGAAAATGAAACTGCCTAAGCATTTATTATATAATGGAAGACTTTGTCAAACAAGTGTGAACATAACATGGCTAATGATAATCTCTTTCATCTCTTTACCAATGCTCTTTATCCTAAATTACAATATTGAGTTTTCACCCTCTCTCCATGCACCTTAGACGAGGACATTAACCAAGCCAAATGACAATATTTCCTTATGCATCAATTTGAGCCACCCCAACCTTCTATGGGTCCTTGTCTATTATTTAAAAATAAAAACCACATTATTACCAATGATGGTGTTATCAATTCATATGATACCATTAACAATGTTTAAACTATTGTGCCTACCCCTTCTTTGGAACCAATTCCTCATTCTCAAAAATATATTAATCTTCATTTATCTTCACCAAATAAAATTAATGTTCATAAACCTCTTTCCTTAGCTAAATTGTTTAAATGTCTACCTAGGCCTCTTCTTCAAGAGATTGACCCTACTCATCCTATGAAAACCTGATATGATCCTATCAAGTTTTATTGGTTTCATGCTAGTCGGGGTCACTCTCATGAGACATGTAAACAACTTCATAATTTATCTATGGACTTTCTTCTTGGAACTAATTTTGATCATTATTATATCATTTTTAAGATTCAACAAGATTATGAAAATGCTCTCAAGGACTATAAAACTTATGATAAATCTCAAGCCTTGAATCAAGAAAACCAATACAATCCCACCCCTTCCACCAATAATGTAGAAAGTCTTGTTGAAATAAATTATGAAGAGAATGTGGTTAACATGACTAATATGCAAATGGTGGTGGCTTTCATTGATTCTCAACCTATCTACACCCCTCCTCCTTCTAAAACATATCATGTTATCCAAAATTATTCTCCAACTCATTTAAATGAGTTGGGGCAAGAAGATCTTGTAACCTTTGATGATAGTCCAATTTAAGATTCTCCCTTAGAAAGCACATCCCATTCTATTTCTACCATTCTTCTATCATCTTCTAATACCAATGATAATCAATCTTCCAATGATAATCAACCTTATATTGACACTTCTTATACTTCTCAAGATCAATTTGAACCTATTACTTCATCATATCAATATGATTTACAACCTTCTTCTAAAACTTCTCATTCTTATCAAAAAAAATTCAATTCTCTTCAAATCCTCCTTCTAAAGACCTCATTAACCATTATTCACCTATATCTAACAATATTCTCATCGGTTATGATGATTGGTATGCCATTATGAAGCTCACTAATCTCCCATCTTAAATTCCATTTATTGAGCTTATGAGGACCTCTCCATGTCATCATAACCATATTATTAAATGATTATTTGAGATGAATGTCCCTCATCCTCCCTTAGTAGGATAGGAGGTAGCCTTATCTGGTTCCAAGGATAGTATCTTGCAACAATGTGAATAGATGTCCATCAATGTCGATGAAATTATCAACACTTCTCTTTCTCTAAAATATCCCATCACATCTATGATTCTCAATGAGATTATACTTTGTGTAGATGATCCTCCCTTATTTATTATCATCCAAATAGGTGATATCCAAGTTAAATGAGCATTGATTGATGAGGGATCTGGCACTTGTGTTACTTCTCTTGATTTCATTAAGACCCTTAGATATTCAAAATGCAATCTTAAGTCTACACATAGCACCTACCAAAGATATGATAGAAGGTAAATGCCTCCTCTTAGGTGTGTGTGGCTTATTATTACTATCCCACCTATCACCATTCATGTAGAGGTGATGATATTTTACTTTCCCCTTTCTTATAACATCTTACTTGATAGGCCATGGACTCATCGTATACGAGCTATCACTTCTTCTACCTACCAATGCATTAAATTCCCTCATAATGAAGTAATTTAAAAGATTCAAGGAGATACTAACCCTTATAACTTTGAACAATTCTAATATCATGATGTTTTCAATATTCTTACTCTTGATCCTTATGCCTAGCATTCCATTTCATGAGTCATAATGTTTAAATTTTCCTGTCAACTAAACCAAAGGTTACAATGGGCATCCTAAGCTCATTGGTAACATTCCTCCCAATGTTTTATACTTTAATGATGATGATCCTAATGAGATTAACTTAAAGATAAAAACTTTTGATCTCATACCTCATCTCATCTTGTAGCTTCTTGCTTCCTTGTAACCTCATTCTCATAAAACTCCTTATGATTGCATTCCCATAGTCATATCCAAGACTCAACATTATATTCACCATGTTTCTTCCAATGATAAAGTTATTCCAACTTGTGTCATTTATCTTCATACACTAGATTATGATGATGGATATTCTTTAGATGATCCTTTATTAGGTGATCTTGTCCAAGCCTGTAATGTCAAGATTGTGTGTTGTCATTCTTCTTTACTTAAGTATTTTTGTGTATATTCTCATGTTCCAAAATTTATAGTTATTTATTCTTGCATTTTTACTCTTTGTCATAGAGTAGAGATGGCACCAACACCTCCAATTTTTATTTTATCCCTGTAGGACTATGCTCATAGATTGTGTCATGACCAAACCTTACCATTTTGCTAGGTTCCCTAATTCTTGTCCTTGTTTTACTCCTGAGATTAATGTCGTCTTCTGTAGACCTTATGTTGATCTTGCCCTTCCCACATTGGAACCTATTTTAGAACCATTTATTATTGCTACTTTCACTATTATTGAGCATACTCTTACTTCTTCCACTAGTACTCCTTCTATTAAGCCTATTTTTATTCCTCCTTCATCACCACCTTCTATTGGTGATGGTTTACTTCCTTTTCCTAAAATGGATACTCTACCGACCAAATGGGTTGATGATTCATTTATTCCTTCTTCCATGTTTATTACACCTTCTCCTGTGAGTGTTTCTCCTAAACATACTCACAAGTGTATCTATTACTTCCATGGGATAAATAATCACTCTTCTACCCATTATCATAAGTTAAAATAATATATTGATACATTAAATCCTTATTCCCCATCAATATACACTATCTTCCCTCCTCCAAATATCCTTATTTAATATATACCTAAGTATGGTGAGAGGTATTATATATTGTATCAATATGACACACATCACACTAATCATTTTTGTATCTTTTAGAAACATTTTAAGGACCATCTTATAGTTATTCCTAGACCTTCTACGATTCCTCTCATAGGTCATTCTCACAATAATGCTCCCCCTTCTTCTCCCATAGCTATACCTCTTGTGGTCCCTTCACCACCTTCTGTACCTCCACCTGTGGTTCCTTCTCCACCTGTGGACTCTCCACCCATGGATCCTTCTCCACCAGTGATTCCTACATCTCCCATAGATCCCATTCTCACACATTCTCCTAACCATATTTTTCCCAATTTCCATCCTCATCACAATCCAATAAGTATTCCTAATTTTTCAATTGAGTAAATTAGAAAAGAAGTATTTGCCTAGTATTCAGTAAAGATTGATGAAACATTAACAATAGTTTGTATTTATATTTATAAAGATTTATCTGATGTCTTGGATAATGTGTGTGGATATATTTACCAATACTTATGAGCACATTCATGGTGATTTTACATTTTTTATTGGACATGTGCTCCAATTTTATTTTCATAGATCTGATTATATCATTTGACACTGTGTCAAATTCTTTCTTATCTTAAATAGTGATCTTCCTTATTGTACTATATTCCTTACTTATTTTGTCAATTACTTTTTGCATATGACTATCTTTCCTTATCATTATTTTATATTTTTCTTTACATATTCTTCTTATCGCATCCCTTAGATTTTTATTTTTTGAGTTGCTTCATAAAACCATGGATAAGACCTGGTAATCCTCACAAAATTACCATTTCTTTTTCTTATTTCATTCTATCTGCCATTGATTTTTTGGCATCCCTCATGGCTCTCTATTTTGTGAGTTACTTTGTAATACCATGGATAGGACCCAACATCCCTCACAAAATCACCATATTTTGCTTGTTTTTGCCTTGTATCTTCATGATTGTTTGTTTTCTTATCCCTACTTTTCATAGACAATCATCATAGTGACTTGGCTATACATACTCTATTCCCTTTGGTTATTATCTCCTTTTACCATGTGATCAGTTAGCAAATATTCTTTTTCATTATTATTTCCTTTTATCAGTCCACCTTTAGATCTCCTTTATCCTTCTTCCTTTTCTGCAAACTAAACATATACATGGTTGAGACTTGAGATCACGTACTTGTTCATTATCAAGCCTAAGTGTCCTAGTCAGTATTTTGTCTTTGGTTACTTACCTTTATTTACCCTTAATCTACATTTCATTCATGTGTATCACTATCTCTCTCATGATTTGTCATTTCAAGTCCATAAGGAGGAGGAATCTTAAAAAAGCCTTCAACATAAATTTAAAATCCAAATCATTTAAACAAAAGACAATGATATCAAAAGGCAAAAATATGTAATATCTTAAAAGTCAAATCACACTAAAAGATGTAATTCAAAGAACATCTCCTTCTTATATATGAATCTCAAACTCCATAGTTGGCCTCATGATAGAGTCGAGGTCCTTTAGGGTGTGTTAAGCCAGTAGATTAGAAGAGGAGAAAAAAATCTTCTAATGCTACCTACTTTTTCATGTAAGTACCCAGTCTTTGTAGTAGAGTGATGGCTCTATAAGGGGTTTGAGGAGTGCAAAACACACTTTGGGGAGGTATGTCTATTTTATTTTTCCTTGTACCAATCTACCTTCATGATTTGATCTTAGTAGCACACTTATATGCCTACAAATCTTTATGTCTATAGCGAATAGGTTTCCTTTATAGATGACCATTAGTCACTTAGTGTCTTATCATGTCCTTAGTATGCCTCTTGCCTCCTAAGGTTTTCTCCTAAGATGCCTAAGTATTTTTTTTTACACTCCCTTTTTCATTCCCTTTCCTCATATTTCCTCTTGAGAGATATTGTTTTGCTTTCTAATCACACCCCTTGAGTACGGATAGGACCCAACATCCCTCAAAAATTACCATCTTTTCTATCCTTTTACCCTTATCCCTAGTGTACTTATTTGTTTATGCTTATTCCACCCCAAAGTGGTGTTACCTTTATTGAGTTGTAGTGTAAGACCATGGATAGGACCTAGCCCTCCTCACAAAGTTTTCTAATAATCAAGTCACCTTTAAATTACATATGTCAAGTATGAGATAAGATTTGATTGATTATGAGGTTACACATCATTTGACATGCTTCCCATCTTAAATTAGTATATTTTATTCTTACTTCTTTTTTATTTCACCTTTTGTTTTATTATTTTTTGAGTGCACGTTAGATTTCAACCATTTCTTGAATTTTGTCATACTTCCTAGCTTGAATTCGTGTGATAAATTTAAGACCAAGTTTTCATTAATTTTTTATTTGTTTTTCTTAACATATGTACCTTATTCATACCTTCCATTTTATTACTTTATGGTCATAATTCCCAATGTGATATTTAGTATGATTTTATTTATTTTAATTTGGTGCAAAAATATTTCACTTTGGTTTGAAAACAAATCCCATTTTTACCATCCTGTTTGTCATTTCTTGGTTATTTATACTTAGTCATTTCTCATGTTATTACACATTTCCCAACTTGAATTAGTGTGTAGTGAATTTTTTATTTAATATATATTTTCCAAGACTTTTCACATGTTTGCTATTAACCATGCATGTGTTTTTCATAATGCTATAAAAGAAACCACATCACATATATTTCCTATAGCATATGCAACAAAGCTAAATACATGTGCTAGAAAGAAATATATCTAAAACATTCACAAACACAACGATCATAAAGACAACATACACAACCAACACTAATAAGCCAAAATAATACATCATATATATATATATATATATATATATATATATATATATATATATATATATATCAAGATTTTGATACAAGCTATACAATTATATATAATGCTCTGGCTTTAGCGTTGGGTTCCATCTTGTCTATCTCATGGCCTAGCCACACTGCCTACTGAAGCCTTGATCTAAATCCTTCAAATGGTATGCTATAATGAGTTAGTTTGAGATCCCAGTCCCTTTACCTATCCCTATATATGTGTTATCTACACATATTCCTATACCAACTTAGTTTGGGTCACTAGATGTGCCTATGCTATTTAGGTCTACATCACCGTATATGCCTACATTATCTATATCATTATGTCTAGATATGCATCTCTCTCATCAAATAGGGCCTATCAGACCTACCTCTCCCTTGTACACATCTCTATTGGTGGTTGCACCCTCTCTTTCTATATCTATCTCTACCTCACAACCTATTTGGCTAGTCTAAACCTGCTCACCTAAGTTGGGGTAAATGATACACTCAGATCCTCCAATGGCAAGGGATTGTACAATTATAGAGTCTTATCTAGGATGTCATGGAGTGATACCCTAACTAGAGACCCCTATCTCTTTTCCTCATCCTAAAGTATGCCTAAAAAATCACACTATATGGATGTTAAATCATTGTCATATCTCACAATATCTATCTATTTCCAAACTTGAGCAATAAATAAATCATATTTTTATTACCTAACTATGTCTTAGTTCCTATCGTCTCACCATCCACGTGACTACCTATCATAGTCTCCCCATATGCATGGCCTTTTATTACCTCCTCTATAAGTTACCTCCTCAGCTTGAACTTGGTTGTCAGGGCTTGTGTTTATCTCAGCCTACACCTAAGTGGTATTTCTCTCATCTAGCTCTCATCTATCTCTTTTATTTAATCACCAAGGATGATGATGGTCTTCACTCTCTCCTCCTTCCTCTATTGATGTTGTATCTTCAATGGTCATAGTTCATCTCTCTGTGGAGCTAGTGGTGGTACATCTAGTATCTCTAGTTCCACCTCTTCTAACTCTACCCCTCATCATGCCTAACCAATCAATGGTCACTCTTGGCATGGCCTCAATATTAGTCTCACTATAAGTGGTTTGAGTCCCCTCTTCTCTTGTGGCTCTTTCATATGTCAAGTCCACTACTCAAGTATGAGTATCAGTGTCATTGGATAAGGTAAACCCATTTGCCCTAGCACTCATGCCACCAGATGTGGCTCTATTCACCATTTATAGTGTCCTATCACCTCTCTCCTCTATAGCATTAGTCTAACTATGTGTCATCTTTCTTAGGTAGTCTCTAACTGCTCAAATGGTTACCATACTATGGTAGTGCATCTCACTTTCTATAGTGCTAGCATGTGGGGCATGGCCTATGCTACTTGATCCTCCCTCTATATCCTCACCCAAGGTAACCTATCATCAACCACAAGGGGAAACCTAGTCATCTGGTACATATTAAATCTCTCATATATCCATGCTATCATTAGTATGATCAATCCCATGGTCTTATGTCCTTTGACCCGTATCTTGAATAGATTATGAACAAGCTAGACCTAGATAATAGAGCCTAGATCATATAAGACTTGCTCTTCCAATATCATCTTGCTCAAGGCTACCATGTATAATGGTACCTTACCATCTAACTTGTGATATAGCACTCATTATGTCACAAGTCCTATCAGTACATTTCAAAGATTCATAATCTATGATATATACACATTGTCCATACTCACACTTCACCTTGATAATATCATTTCTAAGCCTATAGCCCATATGGCTAAGGCTCTCCTCTCCTCTATGTTGTCTAGTATCCCTATGGTCACTGGTGTTCCTACTATAGGAATTCCTATTATGGCATGGAAATCCTCTAGTTTTATAATCACCTCTATCACATCCCCATCCACCTCCTATTTAAAGGTGTTGGTTAGTCATTCCCAACAACCAAAGAACATGACCAACACATTTGTACTAATGGGGATCCTGCACATATCCAATATACCTCCTAGACCTATGGATATCAATATAGCTCTATCTTTTTCTATTAACCTATCTAAAAAATCTAGCAAATAAGACACATCTAACAACCTCTAGAACCATGGCCATCTCTATAATCAGGAAATAACAAAGGATGTATTAGTTCCTTCAGGTCATGTATAATCATAATACATTCTATTTTTAATCAAAAATAATCATAATTTATTATTTTTTATCCATTTTATCCTATTTTGGTCTCTCTTGCCCTTATTTAGTCATTTTGGGCCATTCTAGCCCCCTCTCAGATTTTGGCACATTTTTCTGTGTTTATTCTAGTTCTCTAGTTAACCTAGTTGACTAAAATTTCCCTATTTTTGTCTTATTTTATCCAAAATTTCTTATTTTTTCCTCTCATCTTCTTCTCCCTAGTGTTAAGTTTCCATTCTGGCCCTTATAGACCAACTGAACACTTTTCCACTAGGTCTTAGCTTACAAATTACACTAGGTTGACATATACCTACTAGGTCAACTATATGGATTTTTACGCTGATTTAACATACTTGGTCAACCGAGTATGTTTTATGTGTCGACCTAGTATATTTGGCTAAAAATATGCGTTTTTCTTATTTTTCAACCTAGTACGTTTTATGTGTTGACTTATTATATTTGGCTAAAAATATGCATTTTTCTTATTTTCTCCCTATTTTTTTCAAACCTATTTCCCATCTTCATATTTTATACCCTTATAATATAATTTTACTCAATTTTTACATATATAAATACTTAAAATCAAATTTTACTAAAAAATCACTTAATTTAATACAAATTTCAAAAACTAGTTTGAAATTCATATATGCATACATGTAGTACACCCGTTGTCATTCCTAGAGTTCCCTCTCACCTCGCATGTCATTCCCTCACCATCATAGCTTGTTTTATCTCAAGAGCCCTTTTTATCTTCTCTTACAATTTAAAATAACAAAATGATTTCTCTTTTTCCTATTTAAAACCACTTTTCATCAATTCAAATTCTTTAACTATTTTCCTCCAGATTCCTTGTTTTGCTCAAATCTTTATTTATGCTCATCCATTTTACAAACCATAAAATTCATTGGATTCATGGTTAAATATAGATTATTTTACACTACTATATGCTTATCTTCCAAAAAAAATTATTTTTGGCTATTTTTTGCACTAACTTCTACAGGTTTGCCTAGTGTGCTTTACATTAGATGCCTTCACTTTCTTGCAATATTCTTCTTTATCTAAAACATTAAGGTAAGTTAAAGGTATGTGTTTTTTAATTCTATCCATTCGTTTATCTTATTTACTACTTACTACACCATACTTAGCATCAGTTTTATGTGTTATTATTGTTGACCCAATTTTGCCCCTCAGGCAAAATCTCGGCCACCTCCTACACCTGCTTCACAGGCCCAGTCATTTCAGGTTGCAAGGTCCACTTTCAGGTCTTGACAGTGCCATTGCAGAGAATAGGCAGCGAAGGACAGAGTCTTCAGACGTTCGCAAGAGAAGAAGGGGAAAAAATGGAATGTTCGACACTTAGCCAAAAAAGAGACAGAGAAAATGTAGAGGGCGGCAGAATCGCCGCCCACTACAAGGGCGGGTAAAATGAGCCCGTCTACGAAGAAAATGCAGAGGGCGGCGAATTCGCCGCCCACAACACAAAGAAAGGCAAAGATATCTGCCGACGTCGGCAGCACAAGGGCAGGCACAAGAAACCAAAAAAGCCTGCCCATGGCGGTGAAATGAAAAAGCCCGCCCACGGCGGTGAAATAAAAAAGCCCGCCCATGGCGGTGAAATGAAAAAGTCCGCCCATGGCGGTAAAATGGAAAACCCCACCGCATGGCAGGGAAAGGGAAATTGCCGTGCAGAAAACAACTATACCAACGTCGGCAGATTACCTTAACCGACGTCGGCAGGATTGCCGCCGTCGGCAGCTTATCGGCCGACGTCGGCAGGTTTTCCTACATGAAGTTTGTGTAAAGGGCGGCAAAATCACCGCCCACTATAAGGGCGGCAAAATTCCCCTGCAGTGCACAAGAAAAAACCCGCCCAACCGCCAAAGGAGAAGACCAGTGCGCAAAACGAGGCAACCAGCATGGTCTTGGCAGACTTGTGATGTCATCAATAGTGTTTTTCACACTTTTCAATGAGACTTCTCTTAGCTCTTCTGCTATAAATACAAAGACTTAGTCATTTTAAAAGGAACTTCCTCACTTTTGTAAAGAGCATTGCTCTCCAAACTTCCCACCTGAATCAATAAAAATACAATTTTTACCTCTATTTGGATGGATCTATCAGTGTATGCATTGAATGTTAATCTGTGTCCAGTCATTGTCTCTTGATGCTCTCACAGGTTCAACACCAGCAAACCTATGATCTACGAAGTGCCACTGTCTGCTGCTGCCAGGAGTAGAGTTCTGTTTCAGAGGTATTGAACAGGTGAGGTCACTTACAGTGTGTGTTTCTCAGCACCTTGGTGAGTCCCTGTTTCTTGTACTTTCCATAAGAACCTCCCTGTCATCCCAGAGACCTGGTCTTTTCTGCCGGATCTGAGTGTATGTATGTTTTTTGTCTGATTCTGAGAGTGGATGTGGGAAGGTCACCTGTTTTTGGTGTATCACCTCTTTTAGAGTAGGCTGTTTGTTTTCAAGCTTTTCTCTCTCTTTTCACTCCCCCCCCCCAAGTGTATACCTATATACCTATATTTTGCGTTACCTGAAACAAACAAGATACATCAGAGGGAACTAGCCCATATCTAGAGACTCTCCTCTCCTGCTTCGCCGTCCCACAGGCGAGAGAGGGGTTTCCATGTTGCGGGGAGAGGGCAGGAATCCGTGTTCCTGCCGCTGGGTGCACTTTCCAGCGTCAACAGTTCTGGCACGCTCGGTGGGGCCGCATTTTATCAAGTTCTAACACAGTAGTATTTCAGGATTGATGTTGGTCCTACTACAGTGATTTTCAAAGATTTCCAGCATCTGGCGACTCCACTGGTAAGAGCTCAGTTTTCTTTTTTAAAAGACCAGTTACTTAGCTTATATGCCAAAAGTTACCACCAGGTCAGCTTCAAGAAGGGTTCCCTTTGAGTTCGTTGAACTACCTTTAAACTCTGCTAAAAGACTCAGGTTTGGAAGAACTCACCCTTATCCACTGATAAATCCTCCTAGACCTGTTGCTAGGAACACCAACCCAGCTCAGCCACAAATACAACCTATTCCAGCCATGGCCTTACCTTTTGCAGCTTTTCATGGTGAAAGCCCTTTAAACCTCCCACGCTATGATCCGATCCCCGGAACAGCTCTAAAAAATGTGCCCTTTTTTGATGGAGTGGGACCTATTACAGTTGTTGAGCATATAAAAAATATTGCCAACCTTTGCAATATTCATAATATAACAGAAGAAAATATTGCCATCAGACTGTTAGCCTTGTCTCTGAAGGGGAAAGCTCTCGACTGGTACGGCACCTTGCCTGTGGATTCCATACATTCTTGGAACGAATTGGGCACTCGTTTAACTGATCATTTTGGGGAAAAAAGTGATGGCCTCTCTCTTGCTGAGCAGCTGACAACTATAAAAAGAGCTCCGCATGAATATATGCAGGACTTCAATACGCGGTTTCAAAAGACTTGGGATAGGATTCCCATCCTGGTAAGGCCGACCCCCAGCTACGCTTTCTTGTACTATCTAAAAGCATTGAATAGTGACATTGCTATGATGATTCAATCTATGGGGGGACACATACTGCCAGCTGCGTATGACATAGCCATTGCGGTCGAAAATTGCTTGATTCAAGCTGGAAAAATCGCCCCTAGACCTCACATGCCACTTTTCCCAGAACCGCTGCCCCCAATTCAAGCAGTCTATCCTACAATTGCCCCCCTACCTGTCATTGAAAAGCCAACTGTTGTTCCATCCAATGAATTAAGTGAAGTTAAGGGCCTGTTGCAGAGCATGTCAAATGAACTTGTTGCCCTTAAAAGGCAGCAAGCTCAAAGCCACAAGCCAAACCAGAATTATCAAAATTATGGCCATGCCCCTAGACCCCCTTTCAAAATTATAACCAAGGTCAAGGGCAGCTCACTACAACTAGGCCTTATCAAAACTATAACCCTGGGCCTCCTTCGTCATCTAAAGCCATGGTACCTACACAGAACAATCTAGTGCAGGAGCAGCCAGGTTGTTCAAACATGGGACAAGGTCAAGAGCAAGCTGTCCACCCGAACGACATGATAAATTTTTACCAGAATTTGAAAAATCAAGGTGCTGATTTTTCTCAATTTTTTGAGTTCCCAACTCAAACCAGCACAAGCAACAATCAGACTCAGCCGGATTCTACCCTGATAAATCACGAAGAGGGCGAGCTCTGTGCAATTAATCATGGAGGCACTGCAGTCAATCATGCTGATTGCATTGCGGCCAATACGAGATTTAAAAGAAGAGCAGTTGGAGAAGTGCAGGCTTCCTCTCGGGCAGCGGCGAATCCTCCACCACACCCTTTTCAAAAGGCCCCAATTTCTGATGAACCATCTGTACCCCCAGCTCCTCAGTCTAAAGCTCCAGCCGGCATCAGCCCAAAGGAAAATGCGAAAGGAGTCAGTCCCCAAGTTAATATAGTTGATCAAATGAAGAAATTGCATGTGAGCATTTCTCTATGGGACTCATTGTCTCTTCCGGGACAAAAGGAGGTATTGAAGAAAGAATTGCATGAGCTAGACCGCCAGGGCATCCCAACAGACACTAATAATGTCCTAATGATGAATGGGCAGCCTTCTGCTCCAGGTCAGGTAAGGAAAGAAGAAAAGACTCCCCCTTTTTATGTATCTTTGATCATTGGAGATTTCTTAGTACATAATTGCATAATTGATAGCGGGGCCAGCACTTCAGTAATGCCTAAATGCATTGCTGATAAGATGGGGTTAAAGTACGAAACAATGAACAAAGGATTCTTACAACTAGATGGGACACCCGCAAAGACAGTCGGAGTCCTGAAAGGATTGAGTTTAACATTGCATGCCTGCCCGACATTCTCAATCCCTCAAGATATAGTGGTAGCAGACGTTCCTCCATATTTTGCAATCTGTTTGTCTAGGGACTTTACGTCCAAGATAGGTGGTTATCTAGCTGCAAATTGGTCATACCTGGTTTTCAGAACCAAGTATGGGACCAAAGTGAAAATTGAATCCGAGCCACTCTATAAGGACCACCTAGAGTCCTATTCACCCAAGGCAGTGAATGTCAGTTATACTATCATTGATCCAGAAGACTCTCAAACAGACAAGTCCTCATCTTCTGCTCTTGAAGGAGTCACAGATCTATTCTTGGATGAGTGGGGAAACGATAACTTTGAACACGATCCTTATAAGTTTATTAAGGAGGCAGACCTTGGCGTCTATTGCTTGCATGAAGAGAGTGCCGTCATGCCCAATATAATGAAGAAAAATGAAGAAGATCTTGGCCTGTGGCAGCTATATTTCGACGGTTCCAGAAGCAAACTGGGCGCTGGTGGTGGGGCAATGTTAGTCTCCCCTTCTGAAGAAAGGTACTTTTCAGCTTTTCGTTTCCATTTCTCTTGCACATGTAACGTTGCAGAATATGAGTCTTTGATTCACGGACTTGAGTGGGCAAGAAAGAGAGGGATCAAAAAATTGCAAATCCTGGGGGACAGTGAACTAATAGTGAACCAAATCAGAGGCCTGAACCTGACCAAGAACTCCTTACTGAAATCTTACAAGCACAGATTCTGGGACTTGATGGAGGATTTCATTGCTCTTAACATTACCTCTATCCCCAGGGAACAGAATAAGCAGGCTGACAGATTGGCAGCTGTTGGTGCCCAATTTGATGTTTCGAAGGAGATAAGCAGGGGTTGTAGTTCACGCCATTTAAAAGTGGTGGTCCGGCCTTCAATTCCAGACAATGTTACAAACTGGCAGGTCTTCGAAAACGACCAACAAATAGCCTTTTTTCTAAAGGAAGAAGCTGAATTTGCGGTCCACAATCAGGCAAAATTGCAGCAGCAATATGGAAATCAAATTGTTCAATTGAAGAACAATAAACTCCCTAAGGGTCTGATCACACTTGAAAGTATTTTCAATAGAGAGGACCAACTAAGAAATGACAAAGCATGCATCACTACCAAGGAGGAGAATTATGAAAAAGTAGAAATCTTCAAGGATAAGTTGCTGGCGCTCGGCAAGGTCTGCACGTTTCAAGAAAGACAGGCTTTCATTCTGCTATGCCAGGAGTTCGCTGATATTTTTGCCTGGAACTATAGCGACTTGAAAGGCTTCGATCCAAGGCTCGCCCAACACACCATTGAATTAGATGAAGGCGCAAAACCTGTCACACAAAAGCAGAGGCCTGTTAACCCGATGGTCGAGCTCCTTATGCAGAAAGAATTGGCCAAGTTGATTGAGTCCGGCATTATATTTCCGGTCAAACATTCCTCATGGTTGGCTAATTTGGTTCCAGTTAGAAAGAAAAATGGGGAGATCAGGCTGTGTGTCGACTTTAGAGACCTTAATAAAGTCTCTTTAAAAGATCATTATCCCCTTCCAAACATGGAGCAGATCCTTCAAAAGGTAATTGGTTCCGAACGCTTCTCCCTCCTGGATGGCTATTCGGGATATAATCAGATTTTGGTGCATGACTGTGACCAATACAAAACAGCCTTCACCACTAAATGGGGAACGTTCGCCTACCAGAAGATGCCTTTTGGGCTATCCAATGCTGGTGCTACTTTCTAGCGAGCCATGGACATGGCTTTCAATGGTTTGATAAATAGGAACGTGCTGGTGTACCTCGATGATATAACAGTTTTCTCCAAAGAGGCAGGACAACATATGAAGCACCTCAGGGAAATTTTTGAGAGGTGCAGGGAATTTGGCATCTCCCTAAATCCAAAGAAATGTGTATTCACGGTTCATGAGGGGAAACTTCTTGGCCACATTGTGTCCAAGGAAGGTTTGTCTATTGACCCAGAGAGAGTCCGCTCCATTCTGGAGATGTCCCTACCAAAGCACAAGAAAGCCCTGCAGAGTTTTTTCGGCCGAATAAATTTCATTCGGAGGTTCATTTCAAACTTTGCTGAAATAGTTAAACCCCTAACCTCCTTGCTCAAGAAGGGTGAAGAATTCAAATGGACAACGCCAAGAAAGAATAGCTTTGAAGCTATCAAACAGGCTTTGACCCAGGCTCCCGCTCTGATCAGCCCCGACTTCAACAAAGACCTCAATCTTTATACCTTCAGTAACGGAGAAGTAATATCTGCCATCCTTACCCAAGCAAACAGTGATGACCTCGAGCAACCACTCGCTTTTTTCAGCCAAGGGTTAGAGGACTTCGAAACTAGGTACACCTATGTAGAGAAACAAGTCTTGGCAGTAGTGCGCAGCCTGAAGAAATTCAGATATATGTTGTCAAACAGCAGGATCCATCTCATGGTTCCACATCCTGGCGTCAAGGATTTCTTGACCAATCGAGACTTAAACGAGAAAAGAGCGGGATGGATCACCAAGGTAATGGAGTACGACATAGACATCAAAATCACCAAGTTGGTTAGAGGAAGGGGCCTGTGTGAACAGCTAGCCGCAGATTTGAAACAAAGGGGTGAAGACAGCTTGCTGATCCATGACGTAGCCACTGCAGAAGAACCAGCTGTCGTAAGAGATTGGACACTAGACATGAGGCATTTCCTTCTTACGGGCGAATGTCCACAGGGTCTTGATAGGGCCGGAAGAAGGTATTTTAAACTTCAATCCCTTCCCTATGTTTTGATTGACGGAGTATTATTTAGGAAGGATCTCTCTGGGGTTCTCTTGAGATGCATTGACTCCAGTCAGGCTGACAAGGTATTGGCTGAGTTTCATAATGGGCCAGCAGGTGGCCATTTCGCCCCTAAGACCACAGCAGCAAAAATAATGAGAGCTGGCTATTTCTGGCCCACTCTCTTCAAGGATACCCATGCCTGGGTAAGGAAGTGTCAGAAGTGTGCACTTTTTGACGGAAAGCAGCGATTGGCTGCCATGCCCCTATAACCCATTCAAGTTGAGCAACCATTCATGCAGTGGGGCCTGGATTTTATAGGGATGATCAACCCTCCCTCTAGCACCGGACACAAGTGGGTCCTGACTGCTACGGATTATTTCACCAGGTGGGTGGAAGCCATTGCTTTGAAGGAAGCAAATGAGAGCGCAGTCTTGGATTTCTATGAGGACTTAGTGACACGTTTTGGGGTCCCAGCCACTATAATCTCAGATAATGCCTTGGCTTTTTTGGGAACCAAAACTAGTGAATGGGCACTAAGGTATGGTATATACCTCAGCACTTCGTCAAATTACTACCCGCAGGGGAATGGACTAGCTGAGTCTACTAACAAAAATTTGATCAAGATTATAAAGAGGACCATGGAAGAAAATCAGAAAACTTGGCATGCCAAGTTGAAAACAGCTCTATGGGCCGATCGAATCACTCCGAAAAGATCAATCGGAAATTCTCCATATACGCTTGTGTATGGAAGGGAAGCAAGGCTTCCTATCTCACTCAAATTGCCAGCGCTGGACCTCACACATCAGCTGCAGCTAAAAGAAGGAAGCAGCATGGAGGTCAGATTATGTGAACTAATGGAGCTCCAAGAGGTAAGGAACCAGGCCATGGTCTCTATGATCAGTCGCCAGCATCAGGTGAAAAGACATTTCGACAAGAAGTCTTCGTCAAAGAGTTTCGTCGAAGGAGACATTGTCTTAAAATGGGACGAAGATAGAGCTAAGCCTGGAAAACATGCAAAATTTGATGCCCTCTGGAGCGGTCCTTACATAATTACTCAGTGCAAGCAGCATAATGCGTTTCAGCTCTCCAGGTTGGACGGCGAAGAATTGCGTATCCCAGTCAATGGGATACACCTGAAGCATTGTCACTGAATTTTTGGTTCCGCCGTACATAGTTTCCCTTGTTTTCTTCCCTGTTTTCCCTAAGTGCAGTTTGCACAGTTAGTTGTTTTTAGTCTTGTGTGTTTCCCTTAGCATGGGGGTAATTTCTGTATTTTTGATTTTGGAATCTTCAAAAGTTGTTGTGAACTTGCTTCAAAGTCACCATCCGACTCCGCACCCAATGGATATGTAAGGCAACTGGGTTCTAAGCATAGCAGGCACGCTTCCCCCGTGAGTCACCAAGTTGTTGACCCAATTTTGCCCCTCAGGCAAAATCTCGGCCACCTCCTACACCTGCTTCACAGGCCCAGTCATTTCAGGTTGCAAGGTCCACTTTCAGGTCTTAACAGTGCCATTGCAGAGAATAGGCAGCGAAGGACAGAGTCTTTAGACGTTCACAAGAGAAGAAGGGGAAAAAACGGAATGTTCGACACTTAGCCAAAAAAGAGACAGAGAAAATGCAGAGGGCGGCAAAATCGCCGCCCACTACAAGGGCGGGTAAAATGAGCCCGTCTACGAAGAAAATGCAGAGGGCGGCGAATTCGCCGCCCACAACACAAAGAAAGGCAAAGATATCTGCCGACGTCGGCAATACTGCCGTCGTCGGCATCTTACAGAGACCGACGCCGGTAGAACCGCCGACGTCGGCAGCACAAGGGCAGGCACAAGAAACCAAAAAAGCCCGCCCATGGCGGTGAAATTAAAAAGCCCACCCACGGCGGTGAAATAAAAAAGCCCGCCCACGGCGGTGAAATGAAAAAGTCCGCCCATGGCGGTAAAATGGAAAACCCCACCGCATGGCGGGGAAAGGGAAATTGCCGTGCAGAAAACAACTATACTGACGTCGGCAGATTACCTTAACCGACGTCGGCAGGATTGCCGCCGTCGGCAGCTTATCGGCCGACGTCGGCAGGTTTTCCTACATGAAGTTCGTGTAAAGGGCGGCAAAATCACCGCCCACTATAAGGGCGGCAAAATTCCCCTGCAGTGCACAAGAAAAAACCCGCCCAGCCGCCAAAGGAGAAGACCAGTGCACAAAACGAGGCAACCAGCATGGTCTTGGCAGACTTGTGACGTCATCAATAGTGTTTTTCACACTTTTCAATGAGACTTCTCTTAGCTCTTCTGCTATAAATACAAAGACTTAGTCATTTTAAAAGGAACTTCCTCACTTTTGTAAAGAGCATTGCTCTCCAAACTTCCCACCTGAATCAATAAAAATACAGTTTTTACCTCTATTTGGATGGATCTATCAGTGTATGCATTGAATGTTAATCTGTGTCCAGTCATTGTCTCTTGATGCTCTCACAGGTTCAACACCAGCAAACCTGTGATCTACGAAGTGCCACTGTCTGCTGCTGCCAGGAGTAGAGTTCTGTTTCAGAGGTATTAAACAGGTGAGGTCACTTACAGTGTGTGTTTCTCAGCACCTTGGTGAGTCCCTGTTTCTTGTACTTTCCATAAGAACCTCCCTGTCATCCCAGAGACCTGGTCTTTTCTGCCGGATCTGAGTGTATGTATGTTTTTTGTCTGATTCTGAGAGTGGATGTGGGAAGGTCACCTGTTTTTGGTGTATCACCTCTTTTAGAGTAGGCTGTTTGTTTTCAAGCTTTTCTCTCTCTTTTCACTCCCCCCCCAAGTGTATACCTATATACCTATATTTTGCGTTACCTGAAACAAACAAGATACATCAGAGGGAACTAGCCCATATCTAGAGACTCTCCTCTCCTGCTTCGCCGTCCCACAGGCGAGAGAGGGGTTTCCATGTTGCGGGGAGAGGGCAGGAATCCGTGTTCCTACCGCTGGGTGCACTTTCCAGCGTCAACAATTATGTTTTATCTTGAAACACCATCATGTGTTGCACTTACGTGACACGTGATGAGCTTCGACTGGGGCATATGTATACATATAATATTTTTAAAATTTTATTGATTAATGACACTTTGCATCTTGTAGGAACCTATCAATTCTTAATCTCTCTAAGTTCATGCCTTAAGGGGTACATCGGGAAAGGGGTGGGTAGACCATCGGTGCTTCATAAGATTATTGTTCCTTTTTTCACTTGTCATTTACACACTTATCTCATAAAACCATGAACCCTAGGCTTGTTTCTCTCTTTCCTATCCATTTAAGTCATTGTCATGCTTTATTCATTTATTTATTACCTTGTTACCCTTTTGACCTATTTAGCAAACTAGGTCAACTTGGTTGACCTAGTGTGTTTTGGGAACACTTTAACTCTTTTGGTTTGTTAGCCTCCAGGCCAACCTAGCATAGACCTAGTGAGTTATCCCAAAAATGTGCTAGGTTGACCTAATCAACCTAGTATATCCAACATGTCTAAAAGTTTTTAGGTAAGATCCACCTATATATACAAGTTAATTTCATCATTATTAGAGAGAGAGAGAGTTGAATTAAGCAAAGAAATGTGAATGAACATCTGCTTATTGACCATTTTACTAGAAGAATAAATATTTAGGGTTCAATACTTTATTTGGAGCTCTGATCTTATTTTGTAGAGAAGCCTTTTGGATGCTTATTTAGGTTTTTTAGCCTAGATCTAATTTATCTTGTTTATCCTTACAAACCACAACAATCTCTTGTGAAGCACCTTGGCCAAAGGAGAGATTGAGGCTCGACAGGTTCATCTTCAAAGGTAAGTATTCCTAATTTTATTTCTCCTTTTTAAGAGTAGATATATAATGTAGTATGTATTCTTCTCTTCCATGTATTATGATTTTGTATGCATTTATGTGAGTTTATGTCTCCTATGTATGTTTAGTTTCATTGTTGTTTATCTATTTTGTCCTAACCCCCACTTTGTGTGACAAGATTTGGTGCACACTAGATTAGTTTAATTTTCTTTTTATTAGAATAGTTTACTCTCTTGTTTTTTAGCATAAATGAAATATCAAATCATAGGACTCTTTTAGGGTTGTTGTGTGATTGTGTTAGACTGTATGTTTTCAAACCCTTCCTAACATGATATGTTGTGACAAGTGATACAAGTGATCCCCTAATCAGGTCTATCAAATCCCCATATTGGTCATGTTCCCACTTAATAAGTGTATACCCAATTGGAAGTGTAGGCATGTTTTATCTTATCTCATTTAGGATTAATTCATGTACATCATGCAATTTTTATTGCATACATGTTCCTTGTTATTTGATCTATAATTTTATTGTATTTTTTTTATATTTTAATCTTAAATAAATATTTATTTAGATGTGTTTCATCAAATTTTTCATGAAACACATTTCATCATGTGGCCTACATTTAAGACTATTATCCATAGGTAGGTTTGGGTATAAATCTTATCATTTTAATCTAGTACTTTTGCTTTGATGCATTACTAGAATAAAAGGGTGGAAATGTAGTCATATCAATTAAAATTTAATGTTAAAATAGTGTACTTTTTACCATATTCTTATGTGCACTTAATTCATACCAATTCCACAGCTCTAAGTCACTATTTCTCTATCTCTATGAGTATAATTCTTATTTTAAGATAATCAAATACATTATTCTTATTAATCTTCGCTCTATGTAACCTAAGCTCATCCAATGATTGATTCACACTTCTAACATAGTTACCTTTTCTTTCTAGACAAGTTCACTCCTTCAAGACTATTTCGCATGTCCATAACATATGATTCTACTGGCCATATCCTCTTGCCAAATAACAATTAATTACTCAAATTCAAAATAATAGGTAGTATCACACATTTCAAAATCCCCATCCAAGAATTTCCCAAAATATCACTATAAATCCACATTTCAAACCATTTTTCACACAAGATATTCAAACATGTAAAATCACTAGAACATCTAACTATATGTTGAGTAAGAAAACTTATTCTTCCCAATTTAGAGTTTATACAACCCTTGTAGCCTTGATCTAAGTCTACATACACCTCAAAGCTAACCATTTATGGATAAATCACTTAATTACACCATGATTACTCCATCATTTATCATTACACAAGCATTTCACACACACCACCATAGCATGCGAAAAGTATGTGGACTTTGATCCTTCTTTAGAGTATTGGTATGTAGAAAATGCTCAATTGAGGGAGTGTTGAGGTCAAACACAAATTCAACCTATAACCCTTTTTTATATATATTTTAATTCATTATTATCTTATAATCTATATTTTCAAGTTAATAATTAGATACAAAGTATTTAATGCATCAAATTATGCATCATAGAACACATACACAGGACCAACAGGTAATAGTACACAGACTTAGATTTTCACAAAAGGCAAAAATCCTACTAGATGTCAGCACTCCTTATAGACTATAGCATATTTTATCCCTATTTTATTAACATGGAATCATCTAGAGATAAATTAAATCACTATTCCAAACTAAGTCAGTCACACAATCAAATCTACAGTCTTTGTCAGAGTCATACACTATCAAATTTTTAGTTAAGTAATTTTTCCATGTTTTTTCCCATTTTAGCATCTTTTTATATTTGAAAATTTCTAAATTATAAATACTTAATTTATTATATATCTTAATATTCTCATTTTATGTATAATTTTGTCATATTCAATATCTAAATGTTTCCTTAATTCCCCAAATTTGATAAAATACTAGAAAGTTAAGTCTTTGCCTATTTGTTGCATCAATGTATTTGGAGAACCTACAAAGTATTTCACTAAAATTTCACCTTGAGAAGATTTATTTATTCTATAATTATGGATTGAGTTCATTCCACCTTAGTGTACAAGAGGTTAAGGTTTCCTTTCCAATCTATTCCAAGAGTGTTAAGTATTGATTGTGGGCATGTATTTATTTTCTAGTAAAAATTATTGCCACATCCCTTTTTGACATCAAATTTATCCAATAATTTACTATATTTTTATGTCTATCAGCTTCTCCTCTTATTATCAATCTATCACTCTTATATTCTACATGACATTCTTTCATATTTTTACCCCTCTTTTCTTCATTAGAAAGATACTTTGAGATTTGGCTATAAAGATAACCAACAAGGATCTAAAGGCCTAATGGAAGCACTCAAAAAATAAGAGATCAAAGTTGACAAGAATAAATAGTATTCTTAATTAAGGATGCATAAATATAATGAGAGAGTTTTCATGTGAAAAAATAATATTAATGAATTAATTGGTTTCAAATGAGATTACAATGTGGTATTTTTGGAAATACTACTCACTATGATGGCATAGGATTATGACAAGTGTCATAATCATATCAGGTATGACATAAAATAAAAAACCATAAGTAAACTTAAATGAAAGGGTGTAAAATGGACCCAAGACTTGAACCCATTAGGTAATAATATTGTTCACACTAACAACCCCCCTTAAGTAAAACTTGGGAGGGGGTGGGGGGGAGCGGGAGCGGGCGGAATGTAAAGATGAAAAAATGGGTCCTAAAAATAGGGCCTAATAATGTACCCATGTACAAAATGATCCCCTCAAAATAGAAGAGAAGGAGAAAACTTAGATGAAAAAACTCCCCCCTTCCATGAGAGGATCATGGGAGAAGGTCATGTGATCCCCTTGAAGAAATGTCCAACACCCCTAAGAGAGCTCAAAAGTGAAAGTAATTACTCTCAATTAAAGGTTTGGTGAAGATATCTAAAACCTATTCTATTTTAGGACAATATCAAAGATAAGTGACCTACTCCTAAATCAACTTCCTAAAATAGTGCATGTGGATCTCACTATGCTTGGTTTGATAATGGTGAACTAGGTTCTTAGAGATCTAGATGGCACTCTAGTTTTCATAAAAGATGATATATGGTTGAGTAGTGGTGATGTCAAACTTAGTCATAATATTCTAAATCCAAATAGCCTTAATGGTGACATTAACAACCCCCTAATACTCAGCCTCAATCAAAAAGAGATAAATATCATCTTAATTCATGCTATGCCAACTAATGGGGCCTGAACCAAGATTAAATTTTTAGATAGATGTGGACTTATGATCAGTAATATCATTGGCCTAATCAAAATTTGTATATCTGACCAAGTATAGACTAGTCCTTGTTTCATAGTGAATCCCATTTTGATAAGTGTGTTGTATGTAATACAAGATGTATTTGGTTACTTCCCAATGAATCTCATGTGGCTCCTACATAAATCATGAGTCCAATCCAACCACAAAGGAAATTTTAGGGTGAGAGTGAGTCAAATAGATGAGGCTTCCAACAAGCTGACAATACAAGGTGGCATCAACTAGTGGAGTGTAACACATAGCCTCAAGCTTGAATCATAATAAAAATGGAGCCAATGCAAGATTATAATCAGTCATGTGGAACTAAGTGAAGAGATCAATAGCATACTTGGGTTGATAAAGAGTTTTCTTAGAATAACACTAAGTGATCTTGATCTCATGAAAGTACTACAAAAGGCCTAAGTTAGTCATAGTAAATCAGTCATGTATAATAGGTTTACCTCTACCAAATATGGATGAGGAACTCCTAGTAATAATCAATTCATAAACATAGAGGGATATAAGTAAATTTGAGTTGTCCTATTATATAATGTAGACATTCAAATCTGAGTGACATCTAGAGAATCTAATTGAGAGAAAAAAGGAGTCCTTCTTGGCATACCAATCCTGAGGGGCTTGTTTGAGGTTGCTATAAATGTTTCCAAATATTGAATTAAATGTTGAATAAGTAATAAAACTTAATGAACAATGATAATTTGAAGTGAACACAAACCATAAATTTGAGGTGAATGTGAGAAGTGAGGAAACTATCAAATGGTGAAAAACCCCCACACTAGTATTAAAATCTTACAAAATAAATATCCAATTATAATAACATGAAGAAACTAGGATAATAATGATCTTATGCCAAGAGAGTATCAAGGATAAAAGAGAAACACTATATCAATAAGAGTGTTGTAGTAAGTGTTGAAGAAAGGGAGAGAAGAGTTAATTATAAATATTTAAGAGAGAAAAGGCGTTACAAGGGTAAGCTTTAGCATGTGTTTCATGTGTTATTAATCCTATTATAAGTGGGAAGGATGTGTGTGTCATGTAGGGTGATGGGAGTTACATACAATTAACTCTAAATATAACAAGTGAACAAGAGAGGTGAGTTCCACTTCATAAATCATAAGATAATATGTATTTATAAATATAATAAATGTACACATAACTAAGACTTAAGATAAGCCTATAAACCTATAAGAAGGACTGAAATAAGGTTAATTATCCAACACTACCCCTTAATCTTAATTTAGGGTTACAAAATTGGATAAAACCTTTTACAACCAAATAAGGGAGTTGAAATTACATAATACTCCCCCTTAATAGAAACTTCATTCAAAAGAAGGTGCTACTAAAAGTCACAAGGATGAATGTGTGATCACCAATAATATCCAAGAATATTATTCAGATAATATGGTAAATATTTAATGGAACAAATAATTTTAAGTATGAATGATCCACAAACCCACAAAATAAACAAGCTACACCAATCTTTTAAGTTAAGTAACCATTATGACAGAAAGACAATCTATATACATAATGTAATAAAAGTAGATGTACAAGTAGGAAAATTTGATCAAAGACAACTTACATCATAAAGTGACAAAACATGTAAAATATAATTTATTCAAAAAAAACTCTAAATAAAGCATATATCTTTTGCAATAAAAATCCAAGAATGCAAAAAAAAAATATTTAATCCAAATAGAGATAAATAAAATGTGTCACTTGCAAAATATATTTTGCATGAAGCATTAGAATAATTATTGCAAGAAAACTTATCAAAGTCTCTATAATATTCATTTTATTTATGAATAAAAATATTTTAACTCTTAAAGGTAGGATATATGGTCATTTTCAAACAATACAAAGTGTCATGCATTGATTTACCATAATATTTGTATGGATGTAATTTCTAAATTTATATATGTGATACCCATGTTTTATATAATGTTCACAAGGTTTTCCATGTTTAAATAAAGTATGAGCATTCCAACCATTATAATTAAAATAATTTGCATTATAATTCCTTTGGTGAGTAGGATGATATGATTCCAAATTTTCATTAGAAGTATTTGAAGCATTATAGCCAAGACCTTTACAATTTACAATAGAAGTAGGCAAAAGAGGTTCAATAATACCATATTCACACTTACCAAGTGCACTAATTGAATAGCCCATATTTTGCATGATTTTTAATATGGTGATGATAGAATAAGTGTTTAAATAAGTTTTAGTGGTTTGAGAAGCATAAAAAGTTTCACCATTGTGAGAGTTAGTGTTTATGTTCAAAAGATGCAACTTTAGAATTTAAAGTGTCAATAGATGATTGTATAGTTTGTATTTTCTCAATAAAAGAGGCTTGTAAATTATTTAAAATATCATTTTGACATGAAAATTATTTCTTAAGTGCAATAATTTATTTATTTAAAAAAAAATAGTTTGCATATTTTTCATAAAAATGAAAAAAATAACCAATTTAAAGGTCATGAAAGTAAAAGATGTCAATTTAACAATCAATAAAAAAAATCAATTATTAAAAACTTAGATTCATATAAATAACATTTAAAAATATTCATCTTTAATAAACTAAGATCAATTAACTAGTAAATTTAAGTCTACACCAAAACACTAAAAACCTACTAGAAAGAGTTGCTTTAATTCTTAAGTAAGACTGTTGGCAATTTGGCATATCAAGGCCAAATGCCAACCCCTACAGTTGAAATTTTTTTGTGGCCATCATATTGTTCATTAACTATCAAGTGAAATGACTTTTTCTCAATGTCATGTCAATGGTATCAGTGTCATTATGATGTTTTGACAAAGAATTCAAGTGGTCTTGTGATCTAAACTGACTTGATGGAGATGGTGAAAAGGGAAATTGATGGGTCATCATGAGATTAACTATCCTAATTCATAATATGAAAGGTATGTAAATGATTATAATCTTTGACAAGTGTAATAAAAAATACATAGAAGTCTATTTGAAACCTTTTAGGAGGCTATAATATGCTCTTTATGACATTTAGTGGCAAATATCCTTTGTGAAGTTATGTAAACATTATCTAAAAGGAAGATTTTGGATTTAAAATGGAAAAATTACACCTCAAAATAACACTAAAGTTCCATAATATCTATAAACACATTCATATTATTGTAATTACCTTAATTCAAAAGTCTTATGTTTTGGAAGTATCTCTTCATGCAAATCTAAGGCATAATGTGAGTCTTAAGGAGTTCCCACTTGTCAAAATACCTCATTGTACTCTTAAAAATAATTATTTATTATTTTAATATGCAAAAATACTCTTAATATTCCTTTTATGTCCCTAAATTGGTGGTTCCAAAATTGAAGTGTGAATAAAATGCAAAAGAAAGGCTAGTTTCGTGTGTTTTCATGCAAAAGTATGGATTTATGCTTACTTTTACATATATCAAAGGTCAAGATTTTGAATATGGAGTTATGATAGGTGTTCCAAAATATATTAAATGTAAAATTATTTAAAACATGATCAAAACTGATTCCCAAATAGCATTGAGGTTCTTTGCAAAGAGAGAGAACTCTGTAGGTTTTCATATGGTACAACCATGAGAGAGAAAATCAATATATAGAATTTTGGATGGAGGAAGGGTTATAAGATAGATTCCATATTTGTAAATTGGTTCTCATTTTTAATGTCTCTCATTTATGAACAATCCTTTACATGTTAAGGCACTCATCAAATGTTCTTCATTCAAGCAGGCAAATAATTTTCTGAGATTTCTCCTCTTTTGGTCATCATCACAAGAAAATGGAAGTTTATGGAGTTTGTCAATAATATGAACCACCTTTCCATGACATTATTAATCTTATTTCCATATGTGTTAGGTGATATGGATCTCAAGAAGACAAATAAATGCCAAATATGTAGTCTATAGGTAGTTTGGAGAGATTATACAGTTTAGTGGTTGATCTATGGTTATCAAGACTCATTATGACCTAATTTTAAAGTCTCTTTCATGTTCATATGTTATTATTTTAATTTTATAAATGTTTCTTCAATGTAACATATCAAATAATCCATAAATTTTCTCTCCACATCATCACATTCATAGTTTAGTAGACATTAAAGAAAGTTAGCATTCCTTAAGGTATTTGATGATTCGTAAGTTTCCATTTCTGGTAGTTTATGCTTGTCATACACCTTTAAAATAGTATATTTGGTTAATTCATATTCCTATACTCCCTTAATATCCTTCATTGTCTATCTTGATAGTGGATTCATGCAATTTTCACCTCCATTATGTTTCATTCCTTTACACATTCTTCACACTACCATTTTGCCATTATTGCAAGCTTTTCATTCCATCTCTTTTCTCATTCTCCATGATCCATTATCATCATACCAATTTTAAACCACTTAAACCTCATTGATTCAATATTTTTATGATCTAAGGATGATAAAAATCATTACCTTCATGACACTATGATTATGTTTCCCTACACAGTGCTAAACAGGGAAGAATATCCACCTACAGCCAATAAAAACACAGTCAAGAACTTTTCATGGACGTATAATGAAAAGAGAGACTATAAGATATCTTATTAAAGGTATTTGTTTGAACCATATCATCAAGTTTAAATGAATGTATGATAAGTTCATGAATATGTGTTTGATCTTCTCAAGATCAATTTTTTCCACAATACATACAAGCAACATAAGAATCTCCACCTACAGCCATGCTAAAAAAAGGTGAGATCGAAGATGCAAACTTGGATCAAATCAAGAATATGAGGAGAGAGTTAAATGCAATGAGGATTTCAAGGGAAATCAAGACCTTGAGATTTGAATTAGAGGTAGACCCTGATTATGGATAAAACTCAAATTAGGACATATTTTCATGAAAATCTTCACTTATAGTAGTGGTTGAATGCTTCTTGAAGTATGCTAATACTCTATCAAATTAAGATTGTGAGGAAGGTGTTGTTATTCCTTTAAGTTAAATGAAGTTTCTTCCTAGATTTTGGATTCACTTGGAATGGTGTGGAGATTTTTATCAAGCTATGAGGTTAAATTATAGAATATCATAGCCATTCACCTCATGAACCATCATTTATAACCTTTTCAAGATAAGTCTATCTCCAAGTTGAGAAGGAGATGGGAGAAGAGTTGTCCATGGAAGATATCCATGATCAAATGGAATCTTCATGTGAATAATGAAATGTGTAATATGTCAGTGTATGGATAATATTACCCCAATCAAGTTTCACTTCAAGGTCAACTTTGAAATGGCCACACACAGGTAATACTAAGGTAAATTGTATTGACATATCCACATACCCTATATAGGTGCAATTCAAGATATAATTAATTCAAGAAGGAAAATTATGAAATATCCTATGCACTCAAGTGGTAAATTTGATATCTTCAAACCTTTAGTGAGATCATATGACCTCTACTTCCAACTCATGAAGGTACATAAGATTGTGTACAAAATAGAGATAGTAGTATCTTGATAACATCCTTAAAGAGAAAATATACTAAAGGAAGAAATGAGAATAGGTTATAAATGACTTGGGAGGTATAAAGAGTGATAAATAGTGATTTAATGGATAAAACCACATATAATTCCCCAATTAACACCTACAGTCGTGTTGGCAGAGGTAGTTACATTGAGGAAATGAAGATAAATGGTGTTGTGATAGAGTGCATAAGACTAAGAAAGGAATAATGAAGGATAAATCCTACTGAAATAAGGTCCTATTGACACTCTCATTTCATATTTATAAGGTAAAAATAAGAAAACTTCGTTATGAACCTATGAAACATGAAAACCCAGGTAGCCAACTAGCTACTTTTGGAAAAAATAATTTTTAAGGCCTTTAGAGGCATGATCCAACTATGAAACTTGGTAAAAGTGATGGTAATGAATGGTTTTAACTTCCCATGGTATCCTATAGGTCACATTAGTAGTGTAATGATCCACTATTTTCTCACAGTCCTATGTTTGTCTGTTAACAGTCAACAATGAAGCTAGGAAGACTTTTTGAAAGGATACAATTATGATAGAGGGTTTTGAACTTCATGTAAGGTTTTGTAAGTAAATTAAAGGTAATTTTTATTATTCACACACCTATTGAGAGTGATCATACTTATAATTTCAATAAAATATGTCGTTGAGCGCTAGAACAAGCAGATAGTCTTTAAACCCTACTACCATTTTCAATTGATTCATGTGTTTTTTATCACTTTATGAGAATTATAATGATGTGAAGAGTAATTTAAAACCCTATAGGAGTTTTTGGATTGAATATAATTAAATAATATTATCATTTTTTAGCTCTTGAACCCTTTTTCTTCTTGCATAGTCTAAGATAATCAGTTGAAGCACCTATTCACCACGTACACATTTTGATGGATATTTTGTATGGGAGCTCAAGAAATTCAGGTAGTTCAAGGGATTAATGTAATTAAAATATGTGGTAGTAGGTTTTCCATCAAGGGTCCATATGCTATGAACTATTGCTAATAATTTTTAGACCCATAAAACCCTTATAAAACCTTAAGAGATACTTCATGGAATAAATATGCCCAAATGTGAATTTTAATGGAGTATTTGAGACATGAAATTATTTTTGGGGTCTTCTCAACTCTCCTAAGCATCCATATCTTATTGTTTGGCTGCATGAACCTTGTTATATGGACTATGTCTCAGAAAGGTATTTTAATCCTTTAAGTAAGAACATGAAAGATGTTTTCTTATAAAATGAGTTGTATAAGATATTTGGGTCTCAAAATTCCTAAATAACCTTAGAAAAACCATTTATATGGGTCTTTGTGATCATTTCTATAGGTAGATAGGTCTAGTTGTTAAAATAGAGACCTATGTGCATGCAAATAGAGAGTGAATGGTTTGATCAAGATAATAACATGACTTAAAAATAATTAATAGAGGTCATTTAGGTCATATATAGTGTTTAAAATACTTTCAACTCATTATGAGGTCATGGATCCTAAATAACCATGCATACACATATCCTAGTCTATTGACATCATTAAATAGTGCCATCAAAAAGGGGTAAAAGGAGATAAAGTAAAGTCATGAAGGTCACTTAAAGTCTTTATGAAAATAATAATAATTTTTTAAAATATGTGTATGTTAAATTTGAGCTATAGGAGAGGTGGCATGATTGATCATTTTGGCCTTAAAACTCCAAATATGCTCAAAAAGCATATTTTGTACTCTGAGAGGTGACTTCACATGTTCACCATGGTATGGATATTTTTCATGGGAGGTTAAGGACTTTAGGAGAGATAGATAATATAGTATATTAATGTTTTTTGGCATTGGTTTAGACATTAAATTCCCAAGATTTATGAATCATCATTAAGAGTCATGAGTACTCTTAAACCCTCCCAAAACCCTACTATTGACCTAATTGAGAATAATTGAATGAAAAGGCACAAAACAAATTTAAATCACCTAAATAACACCAATATAATATATAAAACTCAAATAGGTTCGTGTCTATGGTATTTTTTTATACAAATGGTGTATAAACCTATAAAAAATTAGGGTTTAAAGAGGAAAAAGTGTAGAAAGAGAGGTATAAGGTAGTTAAATAAAGTGTTAATAATTAGAGAGTGAATATTGACACTTTTTATACCTCATAAATTCTTATAACATTGCCTAAAAGTACCCTTATAATTTCATTCAAAATAGTTAGTCTACAGTAGTGAAGGACAAGGTGAACTAGTCACCTAATTTCATATATTTACAGGTGTTTCTTGCCTAAGAGGACTTATTTAATGATATGGTAGGTTGTTTTAAGCCTAAAAATAACTATATTTGTATTTTATATAAGTTTAATGTAGGTTATTATATCCATCAAGTACAAATAGTTAGGTTACTAGGCCTAATTAGCTTAGTAGACCTACTTAGTCAATCAAATGAAGCTAAAGATGATGTAGAATATTATTTAGAGGGTAAACCTAAGTGATAATCAAGGAATATTTGAGCCTCACACCACATTACTTCCCATTTAGTTTCAATAACATGCATATTTTTTCTTCAAGTGATAATTCCATGTACAACTCATCTATAACTACGAATTGCATGCATAACTCATCTTGAGTGTCAATACATGAGTTAACTCACCCTTAAGTGGAAAGGTATAATATTTATATAAAAAATTAATGGTGTAAAATGATTAATGAGGAGTTTTAATTATTTAACTAAATATTCAACTACCTTTTTTCAATGCATAAGGTCATGTAGGAGCATCAATCATGAAGAGACTTCTTATAAACTGTTTGTAGTTATTTGTAAAGGAAATAACACTTGGGTTTTGTTGAAGTTGATGTATTTATATTCTCATCTACACCATTTTTATTTTTCTCACATATATTTCTATATTTTTAAGGCCTTATGTATTATTTTTGGATCCCTCAAACTGGTATACAAAAACTATGTTGAAATTGTAACTTGCACCTTGAGTTAATAAGAAAAATTTGTTACAAACTTCTTCATGGTTGATAGTGAATTATTAATTGTTGGTGTGTAGATAAGTTTGATATTCATCTCATTTAATATTTATTCTCCTTCACCTATTTCTATATTTTCATCCTCTATAGTTCACCTAAAGTGTTAAATAATATAACGTGTGTTGAAGAGTGCTAGTGTGTAATGTCTTTATAGACCTTTATTCCCCTACCTTTAGGTTATAGATATTATATCTATCCTTCATCTAAAACACTCATGTTTAGGATTATATTTAGAAATTATTATTGATAATCTAATCCCTTTTGATTCACAAGTGTACACAAGAATAAGGTTTATTGAGGATCATTCAAGAATAGGTGCATCATCATCATTAGTATAGTCTTTCCCTTTCAGTTATCTTTCTCACCCTTTTCACCCCAAAAAATAAAGTAGGTTTTAGAAACTAGTGAAAATTTGATACATCAAAGGAGCTATCCTCATAATATAGAGGTTTGGTTTGAGTTATAGGTATCCCATAGACTATATACTAATCCAATGTTAGTCCAAGTTTGAAAGAGAACTGAGCAATCTACTTCAACAGGGTGAAACTTGGGTTGATAATAGTTTTGACACACCTGATGGGACTAGATTTAGGCAATAGAGTATTCATATCAGTATTTTAATCTTCACAAGTAGCTTCAAGCACTCATTTGGGTCATCATTTCAAAGATATAAGGATCATCTCTTGTTCATAAGTTCTTTGATTTTCATGTGTCTTATGGTGAATGATGGTAGTATATGGGGAATCATTTTATCACATACCTCCTTATCAAAATCCCTATGATCTATCCTAATTCTAAAATGATCCCTATCCATCTCATTATGACCCTTATCAACCCTATATTCACCCTAATAAATAATATGAGAGTCATTATCAAGCCTATTATCCTTATGGACCTCATTCACTTCCTTGGCATTTTAATTATCAACCTAATTAGTCATGGTAATCTCATGATATTATTTCTCATCTCAACCAAGTTCCAATACAATCCATATCAAGCTTTAAATAGACCTTGTTCTGCTATGAGACACACATGGTGAGCATTGACACATAAAAGATCTATGGATAGAATATCCCTAGGCATGAGATTGAGATCATGAGGGATTTATTGCAGAAAGCTAAAGAAGAGTGGGAATATTTCATAATACAATCCCATTCAAAATTTAGTGGTGATATGCTTGACATAGCTTGTTTAATTAAAGGCATTGAAGAGAAGTTGGTACTCCATGAGAGACATCAGGTTCACCATAAATAACAACATGTTCCCTCTATAATTCCACATCAAACCTCAATTGAAATCACCTTTTCCCATTAATAATATCAAACAAATGTGTATCACATCCCTCAAAATTCATCTCAAACCTTTCCAAATTTTCCTACTAGGAAGTCTATCTAAGAAAGACCTCAAAAGGTACAAGAAGTGTGCTTTGAGAAGGTTGAATCACATGTTTCATGTTATATTATAAAAGGGCCTTCATATTTTGATTAATAAGGGGATATCTCCAATGAGATGGTGTTGCACTTTGAAGCTCACCTTGCTAAATAAATTAGCTTGCAAACAAACATCTACATCAATCAATAGCAGTTGTAAAATCAATTACATCTTGGCAAGATTTTCCTCCATTCATACCCATGGCTGCAACAAGTGCAAAAGAATAAGTCACTAAACCCAATTTTATGACTTTGAAACAAGTGTAGTAGTCAAGGGGAGAGAAGATCAGTCAGGCGAGAGATCAAGTGTTGAAGTCAAGGACAAGCCTGAAATTATTCAACCTCCACACCTCCCTCCTTAAAATCCCAAGGCCTTCCCCTCATGGAAGTCTATTCAAGAAAATATGAAGTAGAGATATGAAGTGATGGTTGACATAGATGAATAACTAAGTAAATAAAAAGAATCGTCCATGGAAACACCATTGGATTTATCTCATCTTCTTAAGCTTTTCCAAGGTTCCACCCTATCAATCCTTGAGAAGAAGCCTCTCCTTTGTGACAAATGAAAAAGTTTCATTAGAGGGGATAGGTAATGAGAGTTATTTAAGTGAGAAAGAATGGAATATAACCATTGGGACACCCTTTACCAAGGATAGATGTGCATCGATCTTTCCCAATACAAAAGAGGGTGAAATCTAAGAGGTTGTTAAGATGCAAGTTGAGTTACAAGTATAAGATGAGACACAAGAGAAAGAGGTTTCAATTGAAAAAAAAAATATGGTTCCCATGAATTCCTTGGTCACATGATAGCTACCCTCAATCATAATAGCTCACAAGAACTTGAATTTGTTTCTAAGCAAAGAGATGAACTTTTAGAGTATTCAAACATTCAATGAAAAGCATGTGTTCAAGAAGCTTCTAGCTTCATTGAAGATGAAGTACTAATTATTAGTCACCTAGATGAGCTAGAGTTTGAGTGGGTTGATTAGATGCCAGTTTCCATTGAAGATGAAGATGACCAATTTGTAGTAGAGTTGGAGATGATTTATCAACATGATTCCTCACAAACAAATGGTAAGGATGGTAGTGAACCCTCTGTATTTCCAATTGATCATATAGAGATGGCCTTTTAGGAAGACTTGGAGGGATTTGGTTTAAATTTCGATAGTCTTTCTCCACCCCAAAAGAGATTGAGGATGGTCTTGTAAAGAACACTACTACAATTACTCATCCTAAATCTTATAGGAAAAATCAAGGAGAGACTAATGACATGTTACAATGATGCTTTTAAGAATCTGAATACCTTGACAAACCACTATCTCAAATGGAGCATAATGGAGGTACTAATCAAAGCATATCAATTGAGTTTCCAATACAATCATTGTATGAGAATTTTACAAACCATCAATATCCCATGACTGAAGAAGAATTGATATTGTTGATGTAAGAAAGATGGATATGAGAGGAGTATGACTGGGTCTTGGACTCATTTATATAATTCATGCACCTGAGAGTGGAACTAGAAGGCCCAACTCCTTTCCCAAGAAGCCATGAATATGCCAATGCTCCTAGCTATAAAAAGGAGCTATCAAGATATGGAAATCATACTTCATGGTACCATAGTGGTCAATCAAGATTTACATTTGACCTTGGATGAAATATTTTGAATTTAAGTTAGTTGTTTTAGTTTTTTTCTTGTTTTAATAAGTGGTTAGCATAAGTAGTAGTTTGTTATCTTTTTCTTGTTTTCCTTAGGTTAGGTGTGATTTTTAGCTTAGGTTGTGTTCCTTTTGTTTCTTATGTTTATGTCTTGTTATTATTGTAGTCAAACAGAGGTGTTTCAAATTACAAAATATGTTTGGCAGTCTAAGGTAGTCATCAAAACCATATTTTCATGTTTCAAACTATCATTATCATAAATAGTCAGTGAGTTATCTTGATCAGTAGGCTGGGTAACCCCTATGAGTCACCAAAAATTTTGGCAATTTGGCATATCAAGGCCAAATGCTAACCCCTATAATTGAAAACTTTTTTTGCCCATCATAATGTTCATTAAATCTCAAGTGAAGGGTATTTTTCTCAATGTCATGTCAATGGTGTCAGTGTCGTTTTGATGTTTTGACAAATAATTCAAGTGGTCTTGTTATCTAAAGTGCCTTGATAGAGATGGTGAAAATGGAAGTTGATGGCTCATCATGAAATTATCTATCATAATTCATTATATGAAAGGTATGGAGATAATTATTAGATTTGACAAGTGTAATCAAAATACATAGAAGTATATTTGAAACCTTTTAGGATGCTATAATATGTTCTTTGTAACATTCAGTGGAAAATATCCTTTGTGAATCTATGTAAACATTGTCTACAAGAAATATTTTAGATTTAAAATGGAAAAATTACACCTAAAAATGCCACTAAAGTTACATAATATCTCTAAACACCTTCATATTCATATAATTTCCTTAGTTCAAAAGTCTTATCCTTTGGAAGTATCTCTTCAAGCAAGTTTAAGGCATAGTTTGAGTCTAAAGTAGTTCTCACATGTCAAAATACCCCATTTTACTCTCAAAAAGACTTATTTATTTTTATTTAATATATAAAAATACTTTTAATCTTCCTTTTGTGTCCCTAAATTGGTATTTCCAAGCTTGAAGTGTGAAGAAAATGCCAAAAAAAAGGCTATTTTCATGTGTTTTTATGTAGAATTACAAATTTGTACAAACTTTACCTTACAATAGAGGTCAAGAGTTTGAATATGGAGTTATGATAGGTGTTCCAAAATATATTCAAGGCAAAACAATTTAAAAAAGGCTTAAAACCAATTCCCAAACACCACTGAGCTTATTTGCAAAGAGAGATAGCCCTTCAAGTTTTCAGATGGTATGGCCATGAGAGAGAAAATCAAGATCTAGAATTTTGGGTAGAGAAATAGATCTAAGAGAGACTCCATATCAGGTAATTGGTTATTATTTTGAATATTTCTCCTTTATGAACAGTCATTTACAAGTTAAGGCACTCATCATATGTTCTTCATTCAAGGAAACAACTAGTTGTCTGAGATTTCTCCTCTTCTAGTCATCATGACAAGAAAATGGAAGTTTGTGGATTTTTTTAGGAGTATGAACCACATTTACTTGAAATTATTCAGATTATTTCCACACATGTAAGTTCATATGGATCAAAATATGATAAATTAATGCCAAATCTATAGTCTACAGGAATTTTGGAGATATTGTATGGTTTAGTGATTGATCCATGGTTATCAAGACTCATCATGACCTAATTTGCAGGTCTCTTTCATGTTCTTATGTTCTTATTTTAAGTTTATAAAAGTTTCCTCAATGTAACATATAAAATAATCCATAAATTTTATCTTAAAATGACCACAATCATAGTTTAGTAGACATTAAGGAAATATAGCATTCATTAAGGTATGCTTGATGATTCTAGGTTTCCATTTATGCTTGTCAAAAACCTCCAAAATGGTATATTTGGTTAATTAATATGCCTAAAATCCCTTATTATAATTCATTGGTTATATTTACAGTGGACTCATGTTTTTTTTAGCTTCATTATGTTTCATTCCCTTACACAATATTCACACTATCATTTTTCCATTGTTGCAAGCTTTCCACTCCATCTCTTTTCTCATTCTCCATGATCCATTGTCATCATAACACTTTTCATCCACTTCCACCTCCTTGATTCACTTTTTTTAGGATTACAGCATGATAAATAGAATTATGGTCATGAAACTATGATTATGCTACCCTACATAGTTTTAACAAGGAATAATCTTGACTTCCAGCCAATGAAAACATAGTCAAGAACTTTTCATGGAAGTATAATGAAAAGAGAGATAAGAAGATATATCATTAAAGGTATTTGTTTGAAACATATCATCAAGTTGAAATGAATGTATGATAAGTTCATTAATATGTGTTTGATATTTTTAATATCACTTTTTGCCATAGTTTGTACAAGCAACATAATAATTTCCACGTATAGCCATGCTAAGAAAAGGTAAGATCAAAGATGAAAACTTGGATCAAATCAAGACTATTGGGAGAGAGTTTAACTCAATGAGGATTTCAAGGGAAATAAATAGCATTATATTGAATATTTATATGTTTGTTGGTGTTGATTTAAGACCTTAAATTTACACATAGTCTGTATAAAGGCCAAATCTTTATACACAATCAGGGTTTTGATGAAGAAAGGTTTGTGTTCAAAAGGTGGAGTAATGACTATGGAGGTTACAATGTTAAAAAGTTATGGACATGAGATTTGGATCATATGTATACCTTGAGTATGGAGAAAACTAAAATTAGGACATATTTTCATGAAAATATTCACCTACAGTAGTGGTTAAATGCCTCTTAAAGTATATCAGTACTAGATGAAATTATGCCTATGAGGAAGGTGTTGTTATGCCTTTAATTTTAATGAAGTTTTTGAGTATGTTTGGGAGTAACATGGAATGTCTTGGATATTTTTATCAATACATTTATTATATAATATCATATCCATTAACCTCATGAACCATCATTTACAACCTTCTCAAGACAAGTCTATCTCCAAGTTGAGAAGGAGATGGGAGTAGAGTTGTCTATAGAAGATATCCATGATCAAATGGAATATTCATGTGAATAATGAAATGTGTAATAGGTTATCATATGGAAAATATTACCCCAAGAAATCTTCACTTCAAGGTTAACTTTAAAATGGCCATACACATCTAATACTAGGTTAAATTGCATTAACATATCCACATACCCTATATAGGTGCAATTCAAGATATAATTAATTCAAAAAGGAAACTTATGAAATAACCTATGAACTCAAGTGGTAAAGTTTAAATATGCAAACCTTAAAAAATCTCATATGACCTCTACTACCAACTCATGAAGGTACACAAGCTTGTGTACAAAATAGAGATAGTAGGATCATGAGAACACCCTTGAAGAGAAATTATACTAAAGGAAGAAATGATAATAGTTATAAATGACTTGGGAGGTCTAAATATTGATAAATATTGATGGAATGGATACCACTTATAATTCCCCAATTAACACCTACACCAGTGTTGGAAGAGGTATTTACATTATGGAGATGAAGATAAATAGTGTTTTGATAGGGTGCATAAGACTGAGAAATAACTAATGAAGGATAAGTCCTATTGAAATAAGGTCCCTATAACATCATAAAAGTATTTTTGACACTCTAATTTCATATTTACAAGGTGAAAATAAGAAAACTCGGTCATGAACCTATGAAACATGAAAGCCTAGGTAGCCCACTAGCTACTTTTGGAAAAAATGATTTTTAAGGCCTTTAGAGGCATGATCCAAATATGAAACTTGGTAAAAGTTATGGAAATTAATGGTTTTAATTTTCCATGACAGAGGTTTTTAAACTCCATTTAAGGTTTTGTAATTATATTAAAGTTAATTTTTATTATTAACACCAATGGTGAAAGTGATTATACTTATAATTCATGAAAATATTCCCTTGAGGGCTAGAATAAGTAGATAAACATTAAACCTTTATGAAACCCTACCACCATTTTTAATTAATTCATGTGTTTTCTATCACTTGATGAAAATTATAATGATGTGAATAATCATTTAAAACCTTGAATTTTTTTTTGGATTTAATATAATGAAACAGAATTGTCATTTTTTGGCTCTTGAACCTTCTTTCTTCTTGCATAGTCTAAGACATCCAGTCGAAGCACCTATTCACCACGTACACATCTTGATGGATATTTTACATGGTAGCTTAATATAGTTAGGTTAGTTCAATGGATCAATTTAATTTAAATATATGGTAGTAGTTTTTCCATCAGGGATCCATATGCTATGAACTATTGCTAAGAAGTTTTAGACCCTTAAAACCCCTACAAAACCTTGAGAGATACCTGATGGAATAAATATACCCAAATGTGAATTTTAATGTAGTATTTGAGCCATGAAATTATGTTGGGGGTCTTCTCAACTCTCTTAATTATCCATATCTTATTGGTTGGCATGTGCATGAACCTTGTTATATGGACTATGTCTCAAAAGAGTATTTTGAGCATGTAAGCAATAAATTGAAAGATGTTTGCTTATAAAATGAGTTATATAAGATATATTAGGTATAAAAAATCCTAAATAACCTTTAAAAAACCATCTATAAGGGTCTTTATGATAATTTACATAGGTAAATAGGTCTAGTTGTTCAAATAAAGAGTTATGTGCACACAAATAAAGAGTGAATGGTTTGATTAAGCTAATAGAATGACTTTAAAAGACTTAATATAAGTCATTAAAGTCCTATATAGTGTATAAAATCCTTTCAACACACTATGAGTTCATGGATCCTAAATAACCATGCATACACCTATCCTAGTCTATTGACATCATTGAATAGTGCTTTCAATAAGGGGTAACAAGAGACAAAGTAAGGTCATGAGGGAACTTAAAATCTTCATGAACATAATATTCATGTTATAAAATAGGTGTATGTTAAATTTTATCTATAGGATATGTGGCATGATTGATCATTTCAGCCTTAAAACACTAAATATGCTCAAAAGGCCTATTTTTTACTTTGAGAGGTGACTTCACATGCTCACCATAGTATGGATCTTTTACATGGGAAGATGAGGAATTTGGGAGAGGTATAGGGCATATTATACTAATGTTTTGTGGCATTGTTTCAGATATTTAATGGCCAAGCTTTATGAATCATCATTAAGAGTCCTAAGTAATCTTAAACCCTCCTAAAACCCTATTATAGACCTGATTGAGAATAATTGAAGGAAAAGGCACCAAACATATTGAAATCACCTAAATACCACCTAAATCATCTATATCACTCAAATAGGTTCATGTCCATCATATTTTTTTGTACAAATGGTGTACAGAACTATAAAAAAAATATGGGTTTAAAGAGGAAAAGTGAAAAAATATAGGTATAAAGTAGTTTAAGAAAGTGCCAACCATTAGAGACTAAATATTCACACTTTTTATACCTCTTAAAGTCATAAAATACTTACAACTTTGCTTGAAATTTCCCTTATAATTTCATTCAAAATAGTCATTCTACAAGAGTGAAGGACAAGGTGAACTAGTCACCTAATTTGATATATTTGTAGGTGTTTCTTGCCCAAGAGGACCTATTTCATAATATTTGAGGTTGTACTATGCCTCCAAATAACTATATTTATAGTTTATATAATTTTAATGCAGGTTATTATAGCCATCAAGTATAAATAGTTAGTCTACTAGGCCTAATTAGCCTAGTAGACCTACTTAGTTAATCAAATAAAGCTAAAGATGGCATAGAATACTATTGAGAGGGTTAACATAAGTGATAATCAAGTCATAATTGAGACTCACACCACATAACTTCCCCTTTATTGTCAATCACATGCATAGTTGGTATTCAAGTGAAAATTCTAGGCACAACTGATCTACAACTACCAATCACATGAATAACACACCTTAAGTGTCGATATATGAGTTATCTCACCCTTAAGTGGAAAGGTATAGGAGTTATCTAAAAAATTAAGGATTTAGCATGATTCAATATTAATTTTAATTAGTTAACAAAATTTTCAACTACCTCTTTTCAATGCATAAGGTCATGTAGGAGCATCAATAATGAAGAGACTTTTTGTGGACTATTTGTAGTTGTTTGTAAGGGAAATGACCCTTGGGATGTGTTAAAGTTGATGTATTTGTATTATATTTTACACCATGTTTCTTTTTCTCACCTCTCTTTATATATTTTTAAGTCCTTATGTCTTATTTTTGGATCCCTCAGGCTGGTATACAAAAACTATGTTGAAATTGTAACTTGCACCTTGAGTCAATAAGAAAAAATTATTGCAGACTTCTTCATGGTTGATAGTGTGTTATTGATATTTATTTTGTAGATAAGTGTGATATTCTTCTCCTTTTTTAGTTTCTCTCCTTCACCTATTGCTATGTTTTCATCCTCTATAGGTCACTTGAAGTGTTAAAGAATAAAAGTTGTGTTAAAGAGTGTTAGTGTGTAGTGTCTGTATAGACCTTCATTCCCCTACATGTAGGTTTCAGATCTTCTATCTATCCTTCATCTAAAACATGAATTTTTAGGATTGTATTAAAAAAGTATTGTTGACAAGTTATGCCCTTTTTATTCACAAGTGTACTAAAAAATAAGGTTTATAGAGGATCATTCAATAATAGGTTTATTGTCATCATTATTATAGTCTTTCCCTTTTAGTTATATTTATAACTCTTTTCACCCCAAAAAACAAAGTAGGTTTTAGTAACTGGTGAAAATTTGATACATCAAAGGAGCTAGCCTCATAATCTAGAGGTTTGGTCTAAGTTATAGGTATCCCACAGCGTATAGACTAATACAATATTAGTCCAAGTTTTAAGGAGAACAAAGTAATATACTTCAATAGGGTGAAAATTAGGATAATAATAGTTATGGCATGCCTGTTGGGACTAGATTCAGGCACTAGAGTATTCATATCAACATTTTAGTCTTCAAAAGTAGCTTCAAGCACTCATCTAGGTCATCATTTCAAAGGTATAAGGATCATCTCTTGTTCATAAGTTCTTTGATTTTCATGTGTCTTATAGTGAATGATGGTAGCATATGTGTAACCATTGTATCAAATACATCCTTATCAAAATCCCTATGATCTATCCCAATTTTAATATGATCCCTATTCATCTCATTATGACCCCTATCAACCCTATATTTGTCCTGATCAATAATATGAGATTCATTATCAAGCCTATGATCCTTATGGACCTCATTCACATCCTTGTAATCCTAATTATTAACCTAATTAGTCATGGTAATCTCATGACATTACTGATCATCTCAACCAGGTTCTAATACAATCAATATCAAGCTTTAAATAGAGCTTATTTGGCTATGAGAAATACATGGTGAGAATTAACACATAAAATATCAATGGATAGGATATCCCTAGGCATGATATTTGAGATCATGAGGGATTTATTGCATCAAGCTAAAGAAGAGTGGGAATATTTCATAATACAAGATGATTCAAAAGTTAGTGGTGATATGCTTGACATAGCTAGTTTAATTAAAGGCACTAAAGAGAATTTGGTACTCTATGAGAGACACCAGGTTCACCATAAATATTAGCATGTTCCCTCTTTCATTTCACATTATCCCTCAATTTAAATCCCCTTTTCCCATTAATAATATCAAATAAATGTTTATCACAGCGCTCAAAATTCCTCTCAAACCTTTCCAAATTTTCCTTCTTGGAAGTTTATCCAAGAGAGACCTCAAAAGGTACAAGAAGTGTGTTTTGAGAATGTTAAATCACATGTTTCATAGTAGATTATATAAGGTCCTTCATCATATAATCAATAAGGGGAGATATCTAAAGAGATGGTGTTAGACTTTGAATCTCACCTTGCTAAAAAAATTGAGCTTGAAAACCAACATCCACATTAGTCAATAGCAATTGCAAAAGCAACTCCATCCTAGCAGGAGTTTCCTCCATGCATACCCATGGCTACAACAAGTACAAAATTATAATTCACTAAACCCAAGTTTATGACTTTCAAATAAGTGTAGTAGTAAGGGGAGAGAATATCAATCATTCATAAGATCAAGTGTTGAAGTCAAGGACAAGCCTAAAATTATTTAGCCTCCACTCCTTCATCCTCAAAATCCTAAGGACGTCCCCTCATAGAAGTTTATTCAAGAAAATATGAAGTAGAGATATGAAGTGATGGTTGACATGGATGAATAATTGAGTAAAGAAAAAAAATCATCCATGGCAACACCATTGGATTTATCTCATCTTATTAAGCTTTTCCAAGGGTCCACCATGCCAATCCTTGAGAATGAGCCTCTCCTCTGTGAAAAATGAAAAAGTTTCATTGGATGTGATAGGTAATGAGAGTGAGTTAAGTTTAAAGAAGATAAAAAAAAACATTGGGACACCCTTTACCAAGGATAGATGTGAATCTATCTTTCTCAATGCAAAAGAGGGTGAACTCTAAGAGGTTGTTAAGATGCAAGTTGAGATGAAAGTATAAGATGAGACACAAGAGAAAGATGTTTTAGTTGAACAAAAATAATATGGTTCCCATGAATTCCTTGGTCACATAATAGCTACGCTCAATCATCATATCTCACAAGAACTTGAAGTTATTACTAGGCAAGGAGATGACCTTTTAGAGTATTCAAACATTGAAGGAAAAGCATGTGTTCAAAAAGCTTCTAGCTTCATTAAAGATGAAGAACCAATTCTTTGTCACTTAGATGAGCTAGAGTTTGAGTGGGTTGATTAGATGCCATTTTTCAATGAAGATGAAGATGACCAACTTGGAGTAGAGCTGGAGATGATTGATCAACATGATTCATCACAAGCAAATGGTAAGGATGGTAGTGAACCCTAGGTCTTTCCAATCTATCATAAAGAGATGGCCTTTTGGGAAGACTTGGAGGGATTTTGTTTAAATTTTTATAGTCTATCTCCACCCCATAATGAGATTGAGGATGATCTTATAAATAAAACTACTAAAATTACTCATCCTAAATCTTATAGGCAAAATCAAGGAGAGACTAATGACATGTTACAATCATGATTTTAAGAAATTGAATACCTTGACAAACCACTACCTCAAATGGAGCATAATGGAGGTACTAATCAAAGCATATTAGTTGAGTTTCTAATACAATCATTATATGATAATTTGACAAACCATCAACATCCCATGACTGTAGAAGAATTGATATTGTTGATGTAAGAAAGATGGATATGATAGGAGTATCACTGGGTCTTGGACTCACATATATAATTCATGCACCTGAGAGTGGAATCAGAAGGCCCAAATCCTTCCCCATGAGGTAATGAATATGCCAATTCTCTTAGCTATAAGAAGGAGCTATCAATATGTTGTAATCATACTTCATGGTACTATATTGGTTAATCAAGCTTTCTATTTGACCTTGGAGGAAATATTTTGACTTCAGGTTAGTTGTTTTAGTTTATGTTCTTATTTTAATAAGTGGTTATCACAAGTAGTAGTTTATTGTCTTGTTCCTATTTTCCTTAGGTTAGGTGTGCTTTTTAGTTTAGGTTATTTTCCTTTAGTCACTTATGTTTGTGTCTTATTATTTTTGTAGTTAAAGAGAGGTGTTTCAAATTACAAAATTTGTTTGGCAGTCTAAGGTAGTCATCAAAACCATGTTGTCATGTTTCAAAATATCACTATCATGAAAAATTAGTGAGTTATCTTGACCAGCAAGCTGGTCAACCCCTACAAGTCATCAAAAATGTTGGAAATTTAGCCTATCAAGGCCAAATTCCAACCCATACAACTAAAAAAATTTCATGGTCATCATAATGTTCATTAACTATCAAGTTAAGGGACTTTGTCTCAATGTCATGGCAATGGTGTCAGTGTCATTATGATGTTTTGATAAAGAATTCAAGTGGTCTTATGATCTAAATTGCCTTGATGGAGATGGTGAAAAAGGAATTTGATGGCTCATCATGATATTCTCTAGCATAATTCATTATATAAAATTTATGAAGATAATTATAAGCTTTGTAAATTGTAATCAAAATACACATAACTCTATTTGAAACCTTTTAGGACACTATAATATGTTCTTTATGACATTTAGTGGAAAATCTCCTTTGTGAATCTATGTAAACATTGTCTACAAGAAATATTTTTGCTTTAAAATGGAAAAATTACACATTAAAAGACCACTAAAGTTCCATAATATCTCTAAACACCTTCATATTCATATAATTGCCTTAATTCAAAAGTCTTGTGTTTTGGAAGTATCTCTTCATGTAAGTCTAAGGCATAGTTTGAGTGTTAAGGAGTTCCCACATGCTAAAATACCCCATTTTACTCTCAAAAATACTTATTTATTGTTTTAATATATAAAAATACTTTTACTCTTCCTTGTGTGTCCCTAAATTGGTAGTTCCAAACTTGAAGTGTGAAGAAAATGCAAAAAAAAAGGCTATTTTCATGTGTTTTTATGTAGAAGTATGAATTTGTATGGACTTTTCCATATAGTATAGGTAAAGAGTTTGAATATGGATTTATGATATGTATTATAAAATATATTCAAGGTAAAATTATTTCAAACATGCTCAAAACCAATTCCCAAACACCACTGAGCTTCTTTGCAAAGAGAGCTAACCCTTCAGGTTTTTAGATGGTATGGCCATAAGAGAGAAAATCAAGATCTAGGTTTTTGGGTAGAGGAAGGGATCTGAGGGAGATTAAATATTTGGAAATTATTTCTTATTTTGACTCTCTCTCCTTTATGAACAATCCTTTACAATTTAAGGTGCTCATCAAATGTTCTTCATTCAAGCAAGCAACCAATTTTCTAAGATTTCTCTTTTTCTGGTCATCATGACAAGAAAATGGAAGTTTGTGGAGTTTTTTAGGAGTATTAAACTTATTTACACATGTGTGAGTTAATATTTGAGTTCATATGGATCTAAATAATACAAATGAATTCCAAATCTATAGTCTAAAGGTAGTTTGGAGATATTGTATGGTTTAATGATTGATCCATGGCTATCAAGACTCATCATGACCTGATTTACAGGTCTCTTTCATGTTCATATGTTATTATTTTAAGTTTATAAAATTTTCCTCACGGTACCATAGAAAATAATCCATAAATTTTCTCTTAAAATCATCATAGTCATAGGTTATCAGACATTAAGGAAAGTTAGCATTCCTTAAGGTATGCTTGATGATTCCTAGGTTTCCATTTTTGGCAGTTTATGCTTGTCAAAGACCTCAAAAATGGTATATTTGGTTAATTAATATGCATAAACTCCTTTAATATCAATCATTGCATATATTTATAGTGGATTCATGTTATTTACACCTTAATTATGTTTCATTCCTTTACACAATCTTGACATTGTCATTTTGCCATTGTTGCAAGCTTTCCACTCCATCTCTTTTCTCATTCTCCATGATCCATTTTTATTATACCAATTTTCATCCACTTCCACCTCATTGATTCACTTTTTTAAGGATTAAAGGATGCTAAAAAGTATTACGGTCATGAAACTATGATTATACCACCCTACACAATGCTAATAGGTAATAATCTCCATTTATAGCCATTGAAAATATAGTCAAGAACTTTTCATGAAAGTACAATGAAAAGAGAGACAAGAAGATATCTCATTAAAGTTTTTTGTTTGAACCATCTCATCAAGTTGAAATAAATGTATAAGAAGTTCATGAATATGTGTTTTATATTTTCAAGATCACTTTTTTCCACAATTTGTACAAGCAACACAATAATATCCACGTATAGCCATGCTAAGAAAAGGTGAGATCAAAGATGAAAACTTGGATAAAATCAAGACTATGAGGAGAGAGTTTAACTCAATTAGTATTTCATGGGAAATAAATATAATTAGAGTGACTATTTGTAGGTCTATTGGTGTTGTTTTAAGACCTTAAATTTACACATAGTTTGTACAAAAGCCAAATTTTCATACACAGTTAGGCTTTTAATGAAGAAAGGTATGTGTTCAAAAGGTGGAGTAATGACTTTGGAGGTGAAAATGTTAAAAAGTGATTGAAATTATATTTGGATCATATGTATACCTTGAGTATGTATCAAACTCAAATTAGGACATATTTTCATGAAAATCTTTACCTACAATAGTGGTTAAATGCCTCTTGAAGTATGTTAATAGTAGATCAAATTAAGACTATGAGGAAGGTGTTGTTATGCCTTTAATTTCAATGAAGTTTTTTCCTAGGTTTGGGATTCACTTGTAATGGTTTGGAGAGTTTTAAAAATCCATGAGGTTTGATTATAGATAACATATCCATTCACCTCATGAACCATCATCTACAACCTTTTCAAGTCAAGTCTATTTTGAAGTTGAGAAGGAGATGGAAGAAAAGTTGTCTATGGAAGAGTTCCATGATAAAATTTAAGATTAATGAGATTAATTAGATTTTTAATAGGTCAGGATATGGATAATATTTTCCCAATCAATTTTCACTTCAAGATCAACTTTGAAATGGCCACACACAACTAATACTAAGGTAAATTTTATTGACATGCCCTATATAGTTATAATTCAATATAAAATTCATTAAATAATGAAAATTATGAAGTCAAATATGTACTAAAATGGTAAAATTTATATATTTAAACCTTAAATAAGATCATATGACCTCTACTTCCAACTCATGAAGGTACACATGCATGTGTATAGAATAGAGATAGAAGGAGCTTGAGAACAACCTTGAAGAGAAAATATACTAAAGGAAGAAATGAGAAGATGTTCCCAATGAATTTGGAGGTATAAATAGTGATAAATAGTGATTTAATTGATAAAACCACTTCCAATTCCCTAATTAACACCTACAGCAATGTTGGCAGAGGCAGTTATATTGAGGAAATGAAGAGAAATGGTGTTTTGACAAGGTGCATAAGATTGATAAATGAATACGTAAGGATAAATAATATTTTTAAAATGTCCCTATAAAATCATAAAATAATTTTTGACACTATTATTCCATATTTACAAGGTGAAAAGAAGCAAATTTGGTCATGAACCTATGAAACATGAAAACCCAGGCAGCCCACTAGCTAGTTTTGGAAAAAATGAGTTTTAAGGCCTCTAGAGGCATGATCCAGCTATGAAACTTGGTAAAAGTGATGGTAATAAGTGTTTTTAACTAAAAATTGTATCAAATAGGTAACACTAGTAGTTTATGTATCCACTATTTTGTCACATTTTTATGCTTGTCTGCTGACAGTCAACAATGGAGCTAGGAAGACTTTTTGAAGAGCTAAAAGTATGATAGAGGGTTTTAAACTCCATGTGAGATTTTTTAATGAAATTAAAGGTAATTTTTATTATTAACACATATTTTTAGAGTTATAATACTCATAATTTCATGTAAATATGCCCTTGAGGGCTAAAACATGCAGACGGGCTTTAAACCCTTATGAAACCTTACCGCCATTTCAACTGATTCATTTGTTTTTTGTCACTTTATGAAAATTAGAATTATTTTAATAGTAATTTAAAACCATTAATTATTTTTTTAATTATATATAATGAAATATACTTGTCATTTTTTGGCTCTTGAACCTTCTTTCTTCTTGTATAGTCTAAGATAACCAATCAAAGCACCTATTCACCACATACACATCTTGATGGATATTTTACATGGGAGATCAAGATATTTAGGGTATTTAAAGGGTTAAATATAATTTAAATATATGGTATTATTTTTTATATTATTATTTCATATGCTATGAACTATTACTAAGAAGTCATATAACCCTAAAACCCTTGTAAAACCCTGAGAGATACCTGATGGAATAAATATGCCTAAATGTGCATTTAATGGATTATTTGAGCCATGAAATGATTTTTGGGGTATTATAAACTCTCATAATCATCTCCTTATCCTATTTTTTGGCACATTCATGAACCTTTTTGTATGGACTATGTCTTAGAAGGCTATTTTGAGCTTGTAAGCAAGAACATGAAAGATGTTTTCTTATACAATGATTTTTGTAATGGATATGGGGTATTAAACTTCCTAAATAACCTTATAACAACCATATACAAGGATATTTGTGATCATTTCCATAGGTATATATTTCTATTTATTCAAATAGGGAGTTGTGTGCATGTAAATAGAGAGTTAATGTCTTGATCAAGCTAATACCATGACTTTAAAATACTTCATAGAGGTTATTTAGGTCCTATATAGTGTATAAGAGACTTTAAAATAGTCATGAGGTCATGGATCATAAATAACCATGCATACACCTATCCTGATCTATTGACATCATTGAATAGTGCCATCAATAAGGGGTAATATGAGATAAAGTAAGTTCATGAGGGGACTTCAAGTCTTCATGAACATCATCATCATGTTTTAATAAATGTGTATGTTAGATTTGAGTTACAAGAGAGGTGACATGATTGATCATTTTGGCCTTAAAACACAAAATATGCTTAGAAAGCCTATTTTATACTCTGAGAGGTGAATTCACATGCTCATCATGGTAAGGATATTTTGCATGGGAGGATGATGGATTTGGGAGAGGTAGAAAACCTAGTATACTAATGTTTTTTGGTATTGGTTTATACATTCAACATCCAAGCTTTATGAATCATCATTAAGAGTCTTGAGTACTCTTAAACCCTCCCAAAACCCTACTATAGACCTGATTGAGAATAATTAAAGGAAAAGGAACTCAAATAGCTTGAAATTAGTTAACTACTACCTGAATCATCTATCACACTTAGATAGGTTCATATCCATGGAATTTTGTTATATGGATGGTGTATATACCTATGAAAAAATAGGGTTTAAAGAGGAAAAAGTGCATAAAGAGAGGTACAAGGTAGTTTAATAAATTTCCAATCATTGGAGAGTGAATATTGACACTTTTTCTACCTCCTCAAGTCATAAAATTCTTAGAACCATGCTTGAAATTTCCCTTGTGAGTTCATTCAAAATGGCTAGTCTGTAAGAGTGAAGGATAAGGTGACCTAATCACCTAATTTGATATATTTATAGGTGTTTATTTCCCAAGAGGACCTATATCATGATATATATTTTTTTAAGCCTAAAAATAACTATATTTATGTGTTATATAAGTTTCATGCATGTTCTTATAGTCGTAAAGTATAAATAGTTAAGCTACTAGGCCTAATTGGCCTAGTAAACCTATTTGTTCAATAAAATGAAGTTAAATATGGCATAGAAGACTATTGAGAGGGTTAAATTAAGTGATAATCAAGGCATAACTAAGCCTCATGCCACATAACCACCCCTTTAGTGTCAATCACATGCATAGCTGGTCTTCAAGTGGTAATTCCATGCACAACTGGTCTTCAACTATCAATTGCATGCATAACTCATCTTGAGTACCAATACATGAGTTAACTCACTCTTAAGTGGAAAGCTATAGGATTTATCTAGAAAATTAAGGGCATAACATGCTTCAATAAGAGTTTGAATCAGTTAACTACATCTTCAACTACCTCTTTTTAATGCATAAGATCATGTAGGAGCATCAATCATGAAGAAACTTCTTGTGGACTATTTGTAGCTATTTGTAAAGGAAGTGACACTTGAGTTATGTTGAATTTATGCACTTGTATTATCTTATATTCCATGTTTATTTTTCTCACCTCTTTTTCTATATTTTTAAGTCCTTATGGATTATTTTGGGATCCCTTAAGCTGGTATATAAAAACTATGCTAAAATTGTAACTTGCACCTTGAGTTAATAAGAAAAATTTGTTGCATACTTCTTCATGGTTGATAGTGTGTTCTTGATTTTTTATTTTTAGATAAGTGTGATATTAAAATCCTTTTACATGTCCTTTCCTTCACCTACCATTATGTTATCATCCTCTATATGTCACCTAAAGTGTTAAATAACAGAAGTTGTGTTGAAGAGTGTTAGTGTGAAGTGTCTTTACAGACCTTCATTTCCATACCTTCAAGTTACAGATCTTCTATCTAACCTTCATTTAAAACACTCATGTTTTGTATTATATTAATAAAGTATTTTTGACAATATATTTCCTTTTGATTCACAAGTGTGCTCAATAACAAGGTTTATAGAAGATCATTCAAGAATAGGTGCATCACCATCATTAGTATAGTCTTTCCCTTTCAGTTATCTTTCTAAATCTTTTCACCCCAAAAAATAAATAAGGTTTTAGTAACTAGTTTAAATTTGATACATCAAAGGAGTTAGCCTCATAATCTAGAGTTTTGGTCTAAGTTATAGATATCCTATAACCTATAGACCAATCCAATGTTAGTATAGGTTTGACAGAGATCTAAGCAATGTACTTCAACAGGTTGCAACTTGGGTTGCTAACAAATAAAATTTTAATAATTATCCATAAATCAAGAAAAGCATGTTTTTTTACAAATTCTTTATTAAAACTAAAAGACTTATGAATTATATTCTCAAAAAAAAAATCTAAGTGGAATATGAATTTTTGTCAATTATTTTTTAGAGACAAATGGAAAACAAAATACTTATTTTTTAAGACTGGTCATAAAAATTCACTCCATGTGGGAATGAAAGAGTAATGGTTTGTAAAAATAGAATTATTGATTTGTCTTTTGTTTATGAAAAATAATAAAATAAACCTTTTGACTTTGAAAAAAAAAACATTTTCTTTGATTTGTTTTTTATTTGGACCAATAGCATGAAAAAACCTTTAAAATTTTTGTTTTGTTTTTTTTAAAGATTGCTTAGTAATTAAATTGAGGGGTTTGTTTCTTGTAAAAAAATTGAAGGAGACTTTAAGAAAAAATCCAACCATATGAAATGAAAATGCCACATCAAGTGGCATAAATAAAGATTCTTTGTTTGTTTTTTTTAAATGTTCATATGAAAAGATTAGTTTAGATGTTTGATACATGTTACATCAAGAAAACCAACTTAATATAACCATTTAAGATTTTGATTGAAGTTTTTTTTGGTTTACTAAAGAAAACTAAACATAATAAAAAAGTAATTGTAGAGCATATATGACATGTAAGTTTTTTTTAATATATTGTTCTATGCATAATTTTTAACTCATATTATGTCATTATAACATGAAAATAAGACTGTTCAAAAAAGCGTTAACCTAGGAGATGAGGTGCAACAATTGTATGCCAAAGAATCTAATCATTAGAAAAGGAAAATAATGAATGCCAAACATGGAAGGAATCTATACTAAGACATTCAAGATAACACAATAATGAAATTTAAAGCTTAGAAAAGGTGAATAGCTATGTGAAGTACAAAGACTGAGTATTTATGAAAAATAACACAGACTGCACATAAGCCAAAGACAAAGGTTGCATAATCAAAAATATAAGAATGAAATCATAAGAAGTAAATGAATGTGCAAGATGAAAATGCAACAATCAATAAAGGAAAAAATAAACATAAAATGACTAAGGAAATATCTAATCTATGATAAAAAGCTAAAGGAAAGCACCAAGCATTCATTATTGGATTGCACAAAATACTAAATGTGATATGCATTACAAGAAAGCACATAGAATATAAAATTCCTATTAAAGGATTAGAATGCCATAGTTAGAATAGAAAGAGTGAAAATCTATAAATAAAAAAGAAGAAGAAGAAGAAGAAGAAGAAGAAGAAATACACCCCCTGATATGATAGCCTTTTGTAGAACTACCAGGTAGTAAAACATAGCTAGATAATAAAAACATTGAATAAAAAATAGAAAAATAATAAACCTTGGTTGAAAAGGAAGATAAAAAATAATAGAATGCAAAAATATCCACTAAGAGTGATTCAAAAAAAATCACAATAATTTATTACTAGTTTAATGTTTTGAATGTGATGAAAAACTTAAAAATTGATTATTTCAAAGAACATAGAATGAAAATTGGATAAGAATGGAGGAGGAAGATGAGAAATAAATAGAGAGTGGAAGTGAATAAGACAAAATGGGATTCAAATAGACCCCAAACCTTAATCATAAAGTAAATTTTGGAAAGAGAAGGAGAGGGATGCTTAGTAAGAAAAAAAAAGAGGCATGAGGAGGCAATGGAAGCAATAAGGGCTTGAACTCAAAAAAAAGTGGATAGTTTCTTGGTGAGCACCAAGCAAAGTGACCTCCCATAATTTATATGATATCTTGTAATATAAGAGGACACAATTCCCCCTCAAAATTGAGATCATTAAGATAATTAATCAATCAATGCAATCTTACGGTTGTAATACTTCAAGGAACCAAAATAAATAATTGAGAAAACTATAAGGAATCTATCAAATAAGCTCAAAAAGGAAATGGTAGCAAGAAATGCTAAGGGAACATTGAGAGGAATGGCCATTTTATGGTATCTTAATTTGGTAAAGATAGAGGTCATACATGCCCAAAAATAGTTCATGGTATGTGAGGTGGACAACATAAGATAGAATTGAAATTTTATTTAGTGAACTTATATGGATCACAAAACAAAGAGGAGAAAGAACAAGCATGAAAATAATTAGAAGAGCTCATTAAGAATAGAGAGGAGTCCTTTTGGATAATATGAGGGGATTTTTATTCTCATGTAGATTCATTAGAAAAGGAAGTGGGTAGATTTATAGATGAGGATTTTGGTTCTTTTCAAAAAAAATGATAGATCATAACTCTAGGACATAAGAACAAAGTAAGGATGGCTTACTTGGAGTAAAAAAAGGAGGGAAAGGGAACTAATCCTAGAAAGGATATATAGATTCCTAGCAATGCATTATAAAATGGATAGAGAAAAAACATATCCTAGAAATAGAGGTACTAGAAATAGTAATCTCATATCAATAGTCGATAGCTATACAGTTGACACCTGATAAGAAACCAAGGAGATCTCCATAGATTTAAGAAAATGTGGATGGAACACCTAAACCTTGATAAAAAAATTTAATTTGTAATGTAATTCCTCAAGTCATAAAGAGGGGAGAAAAATGTTTGTCTTTTTTCAAAAAATTAGAGAGCTAAAGGAAGCTTTGAAGAAATGGAATCAAACTACTTTTAGAAACATCTTTCAAAATAAACAAGATCTATTGAGGAAAAGTAGTGAAATTCAAGGAATGAGAATGGAATGGCATGAATCAAATGAACTAATTAAAGAATAAAAGGAAACAAATATAAGGCTAGAGGAAATTTATAAAAAAGAGGAAATATATTGGAAACAAAAGTCTAGAATTAGTTGGCTTAAAGAGGGGGAAAGAAATACAATTTTTTTCATCTATCTTATAGGATCAGAAGATAAAAGAATTACATAAATATGGTGAATACCCTATAAGGAAATACCCTTGAAAAGTTTTAGGAGATGATATGAATACTTGGTTAAATATTGGGAGGGATTTCTAAATCAATAATAAGGAGAAAATAAGGAAGAATGGGAAGATTTTTTGAAGCATATCCCTCACAAGATAACCTAGCCTGATAATAATAGCTTAATGAAGTATGTCTCACAGGAACAAGTTAAGAAGGAAATATTTGATATGGTAGGGGAATGCTCCCCAGGGCCATATGGTTTTCCTTCACTAATTTTACATCACTTTTGGGATCTCCTAGGAGAATAAATTAGGGTAGTCATGCAGAAATGAAAGGAATCCTAGAAGATGTTGAAAGCATTTAATTTCACCAACCTAGTTCTCATACTCAAAAAATTAAATAGCAAAATTCCAAAGTATTTTAGACCAATCTCTCTCTACAATACCATATATAAGATAATATTTTATTTTATATTTAATAGGCTACAGGATCTCCTCCATAAACTTATATCAGAGGAGAAAGGGGGCTTTGTAAAAGGAAGACAAATTCTAGATGGAACAATGATAGCACATGAGATAATTCATTCATTAAATGCAATCAAAAGGCAAGGAATGCTGATAAAACTAGATATAATAAAGGTGTATGATAAATTTGATTAGAATTTTCTATAAAGGATACTCCAAATGTTTTATTTTAGGGAATATTGGAGAAGATGGATTCAAAGTTATTACATAAGTGCTAAGTTATTGGTTATGATAAATGGCTCCCTAGAAGTCTTTTTCTCATCTTCTAGGGGACTCAAGAAAGGGGACCCATTATCTCCTTACCTATTCATACTCATGGTGGAAGCCTTGGGAAAGAAGATGAGATCACTTAGAGAGAAGGGCAAGATAAAAGGGATGTAAGCATCAATAGGAGAAAATTCCCATACTCACTTGTAGTTTTTAGATGATATAATGTTTTTTTCACTTCCCAAACTCCAAGAGATTAGGACCATAAAGGATCTATTTGGAAGATATGAGAGAGCCTCAAGACAATCCATAAATAAAAACAAGTTAAATATTTTATTTATTAATGTATCTTAAAATTTGCAAACCTTTCTTTCAAGAATCCTTGGATTTGGAATAGCCACTTTCCAAGATAATTAATTAGGATTCTTGTTTTTCAAAGGAAAATGGGACAATAATCTATGGTTAAAAGTATTAGAGAAGATGAATAAAAATTTGAAAAATTGGAAAGGAAAGTATTTAACTTATGTAATTAAGATAACCCTTATCAGAACTATGTTGTAAGCTACTACCAACTATTGGTTGTCTCTATTAAAGGCCCAAAAATAAATATTGATGAATATGAATAGGATTATCAAAAAAATTGTGTCAAGGAACAAGGGAAAAATCCAAGTTGATTCTTTTGGCCTGGGATAAGATATGCAAACCACTCTCCCAAGGGTTCAAGAGTAAGAAACCTCCATAAGACAAACTTGGCACTCCTAGAAAACCTAACATGGAGAATATGAGTAAGAGGAAAGGAAGAATGGAGTGAGTTACTCAAGAAAAAAAATCTAGATGAAAAGGATTTGGATAGAATTTTAAAAACTCAGGAAATTTTGAATGGCTCCCTTATATGTAATAATATGAATAAGGCTAGAGAAATCATCTAGAAAGGCCTATTTTGATAGGTTAAAATAGATAAAATATAGACTTATGGGAAGATAGGTGGGTGAAAGACAAAGCTCTAATATCAAACCCAATATTTTCATAACTAAGAGGGGTAATCATAATGTAGTGGGGAAATAAATTGAAAAGATGTTGGGATGAAGGCATGGAGTCAGGGGTTAGGATAGTCACTTGGAAAAAACTTTAGGATGGTGACAGAACTCAGAATGAATCATAAAGGTCCCTAAATAAATTTTGAAATGATTTAGGATCCCTTAGAGCCTATAAGTAGATAAGGTAAAATACAATAGAAAAATAACAAGGGAATATTCATTAAAAATAGGTTACAAAGCCCAAGAGGAGGAAAAGCAAAGGGATTCAATGACCATAGTTTGGATAACAATTTTGAAATCAAAATCCTAGCCCAAAGTAAAAACTTTCTTATGGCTAGGAATGCATGGGAAGATCTTGATAGGTGATAATTTAAAGAGGAGAGGATTTCAAGGTTGTGTCTAAATAATTAAAATAATATTGACCATATGTTGTTACACTCTAACTTCATCTTGGACCTGTGGAACTCCTTTTTAGATAGTTCAAACTGAGCTAGAGTAAAAGTGATAATATATAAAATCATTTGAATGTATGGAAATGGAATAATAAATTGAATATCTTAAAGTATATCTATAACATGGGCCCAAGTTTTGTTACATGGAAAGTTTGGCTAGAATGGAATAAGAAATTTTTTGAAGTAGAGCTTAGGAAAAAATCGAGCAAGGAAATCTAGAAGGATGTGGAAGTTAGTATTCTATAGGTTATCACTATAATCAAACAACTAAAAAATAAGGAAGTAGATCATAAAGATATTAAAATCATAACTGGGGGAGGCCAGGAAATATTTTGAATCCATGCAACCAAGTAAGAAATAAAAAAGTAGGTTACTAAGGAAAAAGTGAAATGGCTACCTCTAGAACAAGATTAGCTAAAAGTCAACTTTGATGGAGCATCATAATAAAACCCCAATCAAATCAGAATAGGAGCCATAATTATAAACCATTTTGATTAGGTGAGAGCCTATCAGGTAGTTTTGATGGGAATCAATATGAATAACATAGAAGAAGCATAAGGCCTTATTTTAGAGTTGATGGTGGCTCTAATAGAGAAAATCACATAACTAGAAATTGAGGGAGATTTGATGCTTATCATTAACTCACTAGAAAATAAAAATATTAACTTAAATTGGAGAATGAAATGGGTAATAGATGAGATAAGTCATTTATGTGGTAGTTTTGAGAGGATAAAAGTCAGTCACATGTTATGGGAAGGAAACAAAACCACAGATTGGCTCGCTAACTCCAGGCTTAAAAATTATAAGGCTATTAAATCAAGTAACATGAGGAATTTTTCCAAGGAAATAGAGATGGAGGAATTAAAGTAAATAATAATTAAATATTACAAAAAAAGGGATAATATTAGAAACATAGCATGGAAAGTAGCCAATATAAAGATTGGTGCTAAAAATCTAATAAAGGAATTTGGTCGACTAATATCAAGGAAAGTAGCAGTTGTTTTAGCTAAGATGTTCAGGAGGGGTCTAAGAAGAATAGGGTGATGTACCAAGAGGGATTCTTTAAAAGCTTTCTCATAGTTGAAATCTCATTCTAAAAATAAAATGACTTGATAAAATTTTAACTCATTCATAAAGAAGAATCTAATTTTGGCAAGGGCATACAATGAGGGGGACATTGAAAGAAATAAAATTACATAGGATGTTAATTCATTTTATTGGAAATGTAGATTGGAATAAATTATAAGGATAGACACTGTGAGGAAGACTGGGAGGAAAGTGTTGAAGATAATAATAGAGGTGGTAGTAGATAAAACAAGAGAAGACGTTACCCAAAAAAAGGAGTGGACATCCTAGTTTAGTTGTATAATGGATGGAGGGAAAGAATAAAGTAATGCACAAAATTAGAGGAATTTAAAAAGAAGAAATGCCTCAGCATAGTATGTATAGGAATATAAATGGCATGACTTGGGAAGATTCTAAAACATAGTGTAAGAAGACAACAAATATATCATGTGTGTATAAAAGAGGTAGAGCTTAATGGAAACTTGCCCTGAGTAGAGTGAATTTACTATGGTGGAAACATAGGTAAAAGATTATAAGAAACAATACCAGAATATTGTCCTCAAGGTGGAAGAAACTAAGGAAAAAATAAACCTAGCATTGTGATTTGAGGTCTTCTCAGAATTGACTATGGTAATTTTATAATTTATTAGACTATTACTCTTAATTTATATCAACGTTATAGAAAATATCAAGACTATGACTAAATCTCCAGCATGTGGGAATCAATATGAACAATGAATTGAGATGGAGATCTAGCCACATAAGATAAATGAGGAAGGTAATGAAGGAAAAAGTGAGGAAAGGAATTTAGTAGTCCATGAAGCTGAGTAATAAAGTGTTAAAAGAGTTGATAAAGGAACTAGAGGAGGCACAATGGAGAAACAGTAACACTTAGGCTAGGAAAGAGAAGGAATCTATAATAATAGCATAGAGCATGAGGGTTTAAGGGAAGCTAACTATAATAGCAGACATTTTAATGTGACTTTCCAAGAAGGTAGAAGGTGGATAAGTGGGCATCACAAATAATTCTTTTAAAAAGGTAATCAAAAAATAAAAGATGTATAAAATGGAGGTGAGGTAGATAATGGAAAATATAAGATGCGAGTGAGCCAATGTGGTCTAATGAAAAGATAATTCTCTATCAAAATTGAAGAAGCTCAATAGGTTAGGGGATTTGAAAATAGGGAAGGAATGTTCCCTAGTAGGGAGAGGTATAACCTATAAGATATACTGATAGACAATCTTAATGATCTTGTCATAGGGATTCAATCCATAAAGGAGGTAGTGGAAAACATTAAAAATCTAGTGGCAAAATAACATAATGAAAATATAGAACAATAGAAGGAGATGGAGGCCTCAAATAGGAGATTTAAGGAGTTTTTCATTGCTCACTTTAACCTGACTAATTCCATCAATAATAACTTGATTCACATAAATAATTTCATTGAAAATAGTGGGGAAGAACTAAGAATTCACACCCAAATACTAATGAGATAGAGGGAGTAAAAAATACTTTAAAGATCATCACAGATGACACAATGAATATGAAATAACATCTACACCATTGGTACTATGTATAGAATAGCAACACTTAGGTTATCCACCATATATAAGAAGTCAGAGAAGAGGAAGAAGACTAGAGTATGAATCACTAATATCTATACATCTAGAATAGAAGCATTTTAATGGTCTATTGGGATACTAGTGGTTTCATGACCTTGTTCTTCTATAAGATATTTTATAGTAGTTTCTTGAATAAAACCTTTTATTTAAAAAAACACAGAATGAAAAAATTGAATTATTACTAATATAGTATTTGAAATGAATGTTTGTTAGTAACTAGAATAAGCTTTACAAACTATAAAAATCCTTGAAAACATCCTTTAGAAACCTAGAAAAAGGATGTTAGAGGGGAAAATAGAGATGAAAAATCTAAGATTCCTCTAAGAAAGGCCTGCATAAAACTTACTAACAATATTAAAACAACTAACACTCTAATAACATGTTATAAATGTTTTCAAAGATCTAATTAAATGTTTAATAAGCAATTAAACTTAAGGAATAATGTTACCTTGAAGTTAACACAAACCACAAAGTTGAGGTGAATGTGACAAGTGGGGAAACTATAAAATGGTGAAAAACCCCATACTAGTTTTAAAATCTTGCACAAGTAATCTCCAATTAAAATAGTATGAATAAGCTAGGATAAGAATGACCTTATGCCAAGAGATAATAAATAATGCAAGAGTAAGACTAGATCAACAAGAGTATTATGAGATTGTTTTAGCAAGTGTCAAAGAAAGGGAGAAGAGATCTCTTTATAAAGAGCTAAGAGAGAAAATTAGTTACAAGAGAAATATTTAGCATGTGTTCTATGTGTCCCTAATCCTCTTTAAAATGGGGAGGATAAGTGTTCCATGTAGGGGGGAAGAGTTACATGTAAGTAACTCTAGATCCAACAAGTGGGCAAGAGAGATGAGTGCCACCTCATAAAGGCTATAATAAAGTGTATTTATAAATACAATAAATGCACACATAACAAAGATTTAGTATAATCCTATAAACTTATAAGAAGGACCCAAATAAATTTAATTATCCAATAGAGTCCATAAAGAGACTTCTTCAATCTAAAAACTAAATAATAATCCTGCATGAATCCTTGTGGATGTTCCATGTAAATCTCCTCTTGAAGATCCCTATGAATAAATACACTCTTCACATCAATCTAATGTACATCCCAACCATGATATATAGTCATAGGGTCAAAGGTTTTAGTGTATTCAACACCAAGAACTTGTGAGAACCCTTGGGCTACTAATTATGCTTTAAATTTGTCAACAATTCCATTTGATGCATATTTGGTTCAATAGATCCACTTACATCAAACCATTTTCCTTCCCTTAGGAAGGGCGACAAGGTCTAAAGTGTGGTTCCTCATCAAAGAGATATACTCTTCTTCCATTTTTGAACCCCACTTAGTAATACTTGATGCTTCATAAAAATATAATGAATCAAAAGTAAGGGAAATGTATACATGTGGAAGATGTTGATGTTGTGTCTAAGTCCTTTAAGTATTTTAAGAATTCTTGACAAAGGTTCCTACTTACTATAGATTATGTTGAACCTGGTGAGGTGATGAATAACATGAAGATGAAAGAGTATATTCTTTAGCCATTAAATATTACCCCTACATGGGTGGAGGTGAAAAGAGTCATCTAAGTCACTATCATTGGATTCCACTATAGAGGGAGGAGGAGTGAGAGGACAAGGGAGGAGGTGTTTCCTTAAACTAAACAATACTCTCAATGAAAAATTTTGTCATCTCTAGATCAAAGATCCAATATCCCTTGACACAATTAGGATATCTAATAAAGATGTAAGATTGAATTTGAGGTTCCAAAGCCTTGTGTTTCTTTGAATGAATTCATGCCAAATCAAGGGAGACAAAAAAATTTAAAATGTTAGACAACTCATTTCCTACCACACCAATATTCAAAATGAGTCATGCCTTTTAAGGCTTTGTGGGAAACTCATTTATAAATGTGAGCAATACAGTTAATAGCTTCAGCCCAAAATTTTAAAGCAAGAGAATAAACATGAAGCATATAATTAGACATCTCCTTCAAGGTCCTATTCTTCCATTTAGAAACACTATTATTTTGTGCTATGTATAAAATTTAATTTTGAATTTTAATCCCTTAAAGATCACATAATTTCTCTAAATGATAGTTCACATATTCTCGGCCATCGTCTATGTTGAGAATCTTGACATATTTTCTAGATTGCTTCTCATCATGAGCCTTGAAGACTTGAAACATGTCAAATAATTCACTCTTATAGAAGTAGGCCCAAGTATATCTAGAATAATCATTAATGAAGGTGATTACATAGCAGGTATTTCTAAAATACAAGGTAGCCCCCCCTCCCCCTCTAACTATGAACTAGCTCAAAGACTTGTGAATCCCTCCAATACTTCCCTTTTTCAAATTGATCCTCTATATTCCTATATATGGTATAGCCTGAACATGAACCATATGAAAAATGGATATGATGGATTCATGTTACCATATTATGCAAGTTTAACTGCTAAAGATAATAGTAGTTTAGATGGCCAAACTGTTCATGTCATAGTTTACTCACTAAATCTAAATGAAAGAGTAAAGTGGTATAAGGAGAATGAGGCATAAATTGGGAGAATGCATATAATTGAGACTCATGACCATCTTATCCCATTGCAACTAAGTAATTATCTAAAATATCTTGAATCTCCACAAAATCAATAGAAACTTAACTTTCTTACCATTCCCAAGATGAGTGATTTGGTAGATGGAAAGAAGTTTAGCACATAATTTATAAACATAAATAACATTGTAAAATGAGCCATCATGCATGTCAACTAAAAATTTCCCAATAACATCCACTTGTGTATCATCACATGTAATATTATGAGGTAATGAACAAGGTTCTAAATAATTAAAAAATTCATGATCAAAACATGTATGATGTGTAGCCCCTGAGTCAATCATCCACTACTACAAATATTTTTTGGTTGTTACTAGTGCTTGTCCCTTCCCTTTATTTGATTTGGAATAAGTTCAAGGAGATTATTCCTTTGTCTAGGATTATGGGAAATTGATGTGATTCTTCTTAAGAATATGGGTCAACTCATCAATTTTTTTAGCATGATAATGATTCTCATCGTGACCGACTTTATTTTAATATGAACAAGTTTCTCTCCTTTTATGAATCCCCTTTCTTAGAATAGGATTTAGAATCTATTGGTATAGGAAAACATGATTATGCATGATACTTTTTTGGCTTGTACATTGGTGGTTTTTGTTTCTTATTAGACCCTTTCACATGATGTGGGTGACCTTTCATTAAAACTTGTGACCTATATGTCTTGAGAATGCCCACTATGATTATTATTTTTTTCAATCATTAACATCTCTAAATATTTCTCAAATGAAGGCATAGTGTAGGCATTTCTCATAGTCATTCCATTAGTCTAAAAACTAGAAAAAAATATTGCATATTCAGAAGTAAGACTACCTAATACATTGAATACCAAATTTACATCCTTATTCTCAATACCATAGTCTTTGAGTTGATGTTAGTTCATTTAATGTAGTGACATAGTCTTGGATATTGTTAAAAAAAAATTGGATCTAGATTAGTGAGATCATTATCAAGTGGATACGCCCCAAACTCATTAGTTTGACCATACAATTATTGAATTTTTTCCCAAGCCTCCTTAGGTTATTTACATTGATCAATATGGAAACTAAGATCAAAATAAATAAATGTACACAAGTACCCAAGATTTTTATTATTTTCAATGAGCCATGCCATTTTTTCCTTAGCATTAGTTGGTTCTAAAATTGTTTCCTCGATGTGGTGAGAATATCATTTACCCATTAAAGCACTCCATGCATGTGATTTCTAAGTTATATATTTGTATGGATTTAAAATATGAAATTTAGTATTACCTATGGTAAATTTTCAATATCACAAGAGAGAACTCAAAGAAAATGGACATATTCACACACCATGATGCCCCTAAAATTGCTCAATGAAAGAACCCCAAATAAAATATGATTTGACATTTTATATTTTAGTGTAGTTATAATTTCAACTTGTAAAAACAATAAAGTGGTCATGATCTCAATGATTTATAATTTCCAAAATTGAGGCTATAATAATGAAAGTACAATTTTTCATCATAATGTATACAAATCAATATCACCATTGTGAATTATACCCAAAAAAATGTGCACATTTTTAAAAAATGCACCTTAAAAGGAGCCTGTATGAGCCCAAACAAAGTCCCAAAAGGTCTAAAATATGGAGAACACCTTAACAATACCCATGAAAAAATGAAATTTGTGGAAAATCCATGCATAAAAATCAAAAACTATCTAAACCACCATGTAGAGTATGGAAAAATAGCCAAAATCAAAAAAACATTGCTTGGAAAAAGGAGGTCAAGAGCCTGAGATATTAGCCTTTGAAGTTGAACTCTAAATTCAAAAACTACATTGGAGAGGGGATCTAAATTTTCAAAACCTTTTTGAAAAATTTAGTAAATTGGCACCAAATTTAGAGGATCTTCCAAATTTAGCGACCTCCAAAAACTTTTAGAGTACCCTCTAAGTTTAGAGAGGAATTTTTGAAAAAAAATTATGATAAAAATTATTTAAAAATAAATTTATACATATATATAATATTTAAAAATTTGATAAAAAGGGAAGGCCAAATGACCTAATGGTGGAGGTTGAACCTCTCACCATGGCCTCAGTCTTAGTGGGGAGGTATGCCCCACCAAAGGAAATAGCCCTTGGTGTGGGGGTCATGCCTCACACCAAGGTTACGGCCTTGGTGGAGGCTTCATCCACCACCAAGGGGCTTCAACCCTTACCATTTAAACACAAACCATGATAGAGCAGGCAATGAACCTTCAAAAAAAAATTAATGCTTCTTTTATATATGTTTTTTTGCCAAAACAACTAAACTAAAAACTTAGATTTTTTGGTCGTATGGCCAAAAAACTGATCTATTTTTTTTTGGATTAAAAAACTCAGATCTACAGGTCAAATGGAAAAAAATGAATCTAGTTTTTTAATATGGAACTAGTTCAAAAATAAATTTTGTAGGAAAAAATGTTAAAAACTATAAAAAAAACCTTGCATGCATCTTGACTTTGGCAATGCAATACGTATAAAATATATAATAGTGTAGGTACAGATCTAGTCATGGGTGTGTAACATAGATTCATTTTACAAAATATGTATCAAAGAGCCCATAGGTGTGTGGGTATATAAATATTTCACACATATTTGACTATTTTAGCAAGCCCACAAGTGCACACCATCCACTTTATAGAAATCATGTAAGTGAAAATCATGCATATGTAACACATGTGTTTTGTATAGGAAAAAAAGATGCATATAAGGTGACCATAGGTGCAGCATACATAAAAAACTTCAATGCATAGGTACATCACACATAAAATATGTAGGTCATTAAAAGACACATAGGTACATGTACTAGAATTTTTCTTTAAAAACTAGGAAAAACACAAAAAGATGGTCTTTTATAAAAATCCTTTTAGATTTGGCTTCTGATATCCAACTTGGATGAAACAGGAAGAAAATATAACTTTCTCACACACCCTAGATTCATGGTGAGTTCATATTTACTCCATAAACCTCTAGAATGTTCCTATAATAAAAACACATAAATCCCCAAGAATATGGTATTTATTTCACATCTTTTTGTTTCTTAGGATCATCCTTGAAAGGATGCAAGAGAAGAGCATACTCAATACTTCAAGAGAATACTAGATCTGCAATCCTAGATCTCTTAAGAGGCTACCCAAGGCACTTCATCCACTCTTATATCATGTGATATTTAGCAATGGAAATAACTAATGAAGATCAAAAGGCCTAATGGAAGAACTCACAAAATAAGAGATTAAAGTTGACAAGAATAAATTGTATTCTTATCAAGGATTCAAAACTATAATGAGAGAGTTTTCATGTGCACCAATAATTACAATGAATGAATTGGTTTCAAATGAGATGAAAATGGGTATTTATGGAAATACCACTCACCAAGATGTCATGGGATTTTGATAAGTGTCATAATAATATGAGATGAGACATAAAACAAAAAAACCTTAGTAAACTTTAATGAAAGGGTGTGAAAAGATCCCAAGATTGGAACTAGTTGAGTAAATAACCATGTTCACAACAACATATATGATGAAAATTATTTCAAAAATATATCTCCAAAATAAATACTTGGGTTCTATTCAAGATTAAAATTGACAACATAATCATGCAAATCAAATTCATAGAGCTAGTTCTATATCTCAAGGGGGGTACTTTTATTATAAACATCAAAGAAAAAGTGAGGGTTGCTTATTATTCTAGGTAGATCATAATACAATTACATAAACTAAAATTTAAACCATCATTTCTTTATATAGAGAGCATATACACTTGCAGGTGGTTTGTAATCTATCATCTACAAGTTAAGTGACTTAATTCCTCCACTTTTTGTCCTTAATTTAGTGATCTCATCTTTGTTTTATATTTATTCCTCTATTTCTTTTTTAAAAAATCATGACCTCCTTTTCTTTCATCATTCTATTGTGATGAATGTACCATTAGGCCTCCAAGGGCTATATATTGACATCTCTCCTCATAAATAATTCTTCTTGACTGAATCCATTAGTCTAATGGAAAATAGTCTCAAGGGATATTTCAATCCCTAAGTCAATGGTATCTATAGATATAAACATCTTATGTTTTTTCTTCAATTGTTTGAATACCAATTTCTAAAATTAATTTTTTAGTCATAGAGTTAGAGGTTCTCATGTCAATATCAATAATTTTATGATCAATTTCTTTAGTGTTTATAGTAATTATTGGATTATTTTATGCTACTATAGGGACTTATTCTACTACAAGTTACATATTTTTTATGGGGACCTAAATATTTATGGCTACTTATTCTACTACCTTACCTAGTGCATCCAACCCATTTTCTTTATTTTCTAATGCCTTAATTCTTACCCTAAGAGATTCAATTTCTCTTTAAGCAAACAGTTGTTCTTGAATTTCTTATTATTATTCATTTAACATATCATTAAGTTCTAAGTATTGATCCATGGCCCTTTCCTCTTCAACAACTTGTTCTTGTCCTATCCTCCATTATTCTTCCAGCCTTATCTCCTCTTTTTCTCTATAGCTTATTTAAGTATAGGGCACCAATATTCCCTTCCCCAAAATCCACAAATACTAAGTTAAATGAGGTATAACCCTCTTCTCCTCCATTTTTAGTGGTTTGGATTCCCACATATTTAGTCTCCTTTGTTTCTTCAAATAATTCCTCATTCTTAATTTTAAAAACTGTAGAGGTCATGGGGGTTTTTTGTCTTGTTATCCTACATTTATTTTTTTGGGATTATCTCCTAGGGGCACTAGATGGAGAAAATTCCTACCTCTTTTTAAGTCTTAAGGATGAATGTATATCCTTTACATTATTCTTAGGGATTGACTTCACTTCCTTATTTTGGGACTTCATAGATGAAGGGGCCAAACTTAATCTTCTTCTTGGCATTCTCTTGACAAGTTCTTCAACTATAAAGTTGTCCCTTTGTTCCTCTAGTGATATTTGTATCATTTCTAAGAAGTCCTCCCATAAAAATTTAGGGATTTTATCCCTTATAAATTTTTTATCAATGAGATGATAGATCATGAAGTGGTGATATAAATCCGTTATTCTTCCTCTGTGATACTCTACTACCATTTTTCTCATAATATTGAGGGAAAAAATTAGTACATTGACATGAATGTTATGTATTATGTGACTAATGAATTTTAATTAGACTATATATATCATGGAATTTATACCTTCACAAGTGAGATACTCCATGATAAAAATAAAAACATCGCACAGAGTAAAGGTAGTGATGATTGAAGTGTTCCCTAAGCAAAGTAACCTAGTTATTCACCAACAATAAAAAATTATTCATCACTTTTTTAAGGTCTAGACTTTGTTTACATCTTTATCCTATCATGTAGAGGTTGGTTAATTCTATTAGTAGATTTTTTATAATGACGATACACATCCCTTTAATAGTGGAAACATCATTAGCAAGCATCTCTGAAAGCTCCCTTTCTACTTTATTTGTCAAACCCCATTAGTCTCACAAAATAACTAAGCCACCATGCATTTATGAATATACCCACTTAGTCTGACCTTCTCATTAGTATGATATGGTATGTTAGCTTATTTCATAACACATCTCTATCCATATTCATATTCATATCAAATAATGAAGTTTGCAGGTCCCAAACTTTGTCAAAATGAGAAGGTTTCTAATTCAAGGGATGACCAATGATTATGTTCACCAATGGGATGTTTGTTGGTGCTTAGTCTCTATCATTATATCCTCCTCCCAAATTTATTCTCATGCACAAGCCACATTAATAATAATTATTTCCCCCCCAAACTATCAAATCACTTTTCCTCAAGTACCTTTGAAAGTGATAAATACATGCACGGAAGGTCATATCACAAATGAAAATAATTGGTAAAAGCTATCATTGGATGCATATAACGAAATGGATATATGATGGGAATGTTTTTTTTAATGTCTAGGGATTTAGCATAGTTGAGGGATTAGTATATATCTATCATAAATTAACATCATGATATTTATGAATGTTAGCATTAAAACATGATTACTTAAAAAAAAACAATACCATTATCCTATTACTAAATGGTTTACCAATCAAATCAAACTTCTACAAGCTAATTTTTTTATTCTATATTGATGTCTTGGTTAGTAACTATAACTTTAAGTGATCATGGAGAATGGTGTGAGAATGGAATAATACTTTTTGGTTATTAAATAATATTTTATAAGATTGAGAAGTGAGGGTGGTGATTTCAATGGTGAATGTGTTAAATGTTTTGTGAGAATGTTCAAAAGAAATAGATTCCAACTTCGTATAGCAACCAATTACTAGTAGATTTAAAAATGCTTGTATATTATTGTAGTAGGTATCCAGTAAAAATCCATCTTATGATAAAATGCCAATAAGATCCAGCTGGTTTTTATTGGGAATGATTACTTTGGAAACAACATTAATCTTGGTGATGATTTTTGAGAATAGTGTTGTTTATGCTTGGCATTTTCAAGAACATAGGTAGATAAATTCTTGAAATCTAACAAGGGAGAAGTGCCTATGATGATCTTCATTTGTTAAATCAAGTTGGTCACTCATGGGAGTTGGTAGGTTAGATAGTGATATGTTTTTTCAATCTATAATTACTTTTAGGGATATGTAGGTTGTTATATATCAATCCTGAAGTAACTTTTAATACCCTTGAAACAACTTCCATACATCTTGTATCAACTCTCATATAACCTATATCAATAATAATATAGCCTATATAAATTATGCATTGATTTTAGGAACTCCTAAGATCATGTATTAAATTATCATACATCTTATAGAAATTGAAAATAGCCTGTAACAACTACACATAACCTGTAACAACTTATCATATAACTTGTAACATCTACAAAATCGGTTGTAGCAACTACAAACAGCCTATAGTAATTGAAAACATCATATATAAACTACATGAGGATTTTGGTTGAATTTGAGTGAACAAAGAAAGAACCCAAAAAAAAATTATATGCTTTTTATTGGCTAAGGATTTGTTTTTTGAATCAAAATTTTATTTAACACTTGGCCATCCAACAAGCTAGTTTTCTATCCAAGGCTATCAGATGGTACTCATACCTTGTTTAGATTAGAGATTAAGTTGTATTTCTCTCTAAATACTTCAGTAACATCCTTCATGGAATCAAAATTTGAGGCATGGTGCTCATCCAATGTTCTAAAGAGCTCCATATCCATGCAATGCCTTTCTTACTAAATGAATTTTCAAATGAACTCCTCCTTGGAGAGTGATTTTTTTATAAATCTTGAGGTGGTGACCATTGACCATAAGAGAAAATCTTACCAGATAAATTATAAATAACTTCATTTCTACATTGTTGAACATTTTTTCTATCTCATATGAACTAAGACATCTTATCTAAATTTTTCCTTTGTGATCCTTATACTTTGAGTCACAATTCAAGGCCCAATCTCCTGACTGAAATTATCTTGTCTTAATGAACATATCATTCCATTTGATTCATTATTTTTGAATTATCTTTATATGTTTCAAGGCTTATATTTGAAGTTCATCTATGGAATTGAGTTGCATTATCCTCTATTTGTATGCTTTTGACAAGTCCATACCAAGATCTGGGGTAGTTCTTAAAGTTTTGAATTCAAATTATATGGGAGTAATAACATTCTTACCATAGACTAGATCATAAGTTGTAAATATCGTGGTGGTCTTCCATGTGGTCCTATAATCCCACAAAAAAATTTAAAGGTCTTCTACCCAATCATAATGGTATAATTATTATTTTGGTAATAATGTGGTCTAATTCCTTGTTTGTGACTTTAACTTGGCCATTAGATTGTGGGTGATATGGAGTACATTTCTTGTGTTGGATTTTATACTCCCAAAAAAATGTTTCAATCAAATCAAATGTGAATTGTTGTCCTTGATCTGTAAATATTTCTCTTAGACCTCTATACCATGTGAATATTTATTCATAAAGGAATTATGTTATCTTCTCATATTGTGCATCTATCAAAACCCTTACTTTGGCCCATTTAGTAAGGTAATTAGTGCATACCTAGATATACTCCTTATTTTTATATGTGGATCTATTGGGCTAACAAAGTTAATCTCCAATTTTAAAAATGCACCAATACTAAGTGTGGTTGGATTTGCATCTCATCTAAAATTATGGGTTTCCACATACATTTACATTTATCACACTATAAGGTATTGTTAAGCATGCAATATACTAAGAGGGGGGTGAATCAGTATATTATATATCTTTTACTTAATCTAATTTATTTTCTTTAACCACTTAATCACACATTCAAGATATGCAATAAAATTGAAATAATAATAAGCACCACACAAGAGAGAGAGAGAGAGAGAGAGAGAGACCAAATTTTTACATGGAAACGCAAAGTGGGAAAAACCATGGAGAATAATCTCAAGTATATGAATGAGAACTAACTCAAATTACAAATTTCACAATCACCAACTTGTAGGAGCACAAAACCCTTTGTCGAGCACCAACACAATAACTATTTGTGAGCACCAACCCACGGGAACACCAACCCCTCTTGTGTATAAAACACAACTATATCTCAATGTTAATTACTCAAAAAATGATAGAACTCTACAATATCTCTTGCTTTTCTCTCCTTTAAAACAAATACAAACCATGCACTCTCTTGCATATTACAAATGGCTTCTCAAGCCTTTATTTATAGCTTTCCAAATGGCCTTTGGAATTCACCCTTTCTGACCCTTCAATCCTCATGGAAAATGGCACCAAACTTGCATGACCCTTCATATCCTTGAATTTGAAAAGTAACATGGTGACCCTTCATAATCAAATGCATCCTTTCCTCTTTTGTCTTTATCTTGATGACTTTTCATATTCAACAAAGTGTCCCTTCATGGAAAAATGTGCCATACCCTCTTTTGTCTTCACATGGTGACTCTTGGAATTCCTCAAGATGACTCTTCATAAGAAAATGCATCCCATTCCTCTTTTGTCTTTACCTCATGACTATTTGACTTCTCCATGGGCCCTCTTTTGACTTATATGTAACCAAAAATATATTCATTAATATTAAATAAATATTAACACACATTATCCAAGATATGAACATTAAAAACACCATTAAATGCAATGGGGCCTTTATCAACAATACTAGACCTTTGACATCAATGACAATATTTCCTACAATCTCCCCCTTTATCATTGATGGCAGCCTCAAACTAAAACTACCACATCCTAAAACCTACACTACACATGCCAACCTACACATACTATCATTTGAAAAACATATAATAATTCCCCCTTACTATAGCAACCTATACCTTTTCCATGTACCTATTTCTACACCTATTTTTGCACCTATACCTATTTCTATTCTTCTCCCCCTTTGGCATCAATGGCAAAGGGCCTATCTTGGAGCTAACACTTAGCTCCCCCTCAACTGATGTTGATCCTCAATGGTAGGAAGTAAAATAAATTACTTACAACTTCTCCTATAGATACTCAAATGTGCCTTTTGGTAGTGTTTTTGTGAAAATATCTACAATCTACTTTGTAGTAGTGATATATTCCATCTTAACATGTTTATCTTCAACCTGCTCTCTCAAGAAGTGATATATGATGGGAATATGTTTTATTCTTGAATGCATCACTAGCTTCTTTAAAATATTAATAGCACTTGTGTTGTCACAAAAAATAGAAATAGATTCAGCATGTTTTACCTTGATATTTTCCAAAGTTTTCTTCATCCAAAGCACTTGAGTACAACACAATACCGCTACAATATATTCTGCTTTAGATGTAGAAAGTGATATTGAATTCTACTTTTTTCTTATCCATGATACTAAGCTATCATCAAGAAAGAAAGCTCTTCCACTTGTATTCTTTCTATCATCTAAACAACCTACCCAATATGAATCTATATAAGCAACTACAATGAAATCTTTGTCTGTGGGATACCAAAATCCATATTCTAATGTCCCCTTGATATATCTAAATATTATTTTCACCAACTAAACATGACTATATTTTGGAGCTGACTGATATCTTGCAGTCATGCCTACTGCATGCATGATGTCTAGCCTTGATGTTGTCAAATATAAAAGACTACCAATCATAAATATATATAAATATTGATCTGTAATAGATGAATATTCATCCTTATTCACCTTATTTCCTATACTCATTGGTGTGCCAACTAGTGCACAATCCTCAAAACTAAATTTTTTCAACATTTCCTTAGCATATTTACTTTGAGATATGAAAAATCCTCTATCTAACTGAAATATTTTCAACCCTAAGAAAAATATCAATTCTCCAATCATAGACATCTCAAATTCTTTTTGCATATTATCGAAAAAATCTTTTATCATCTTTTCAATGTTTCCTCCAAAAATGATTTCATCAACATATACCACAACAATCAATTGATTCTCACCTTCTATTTTGATGTAAAAATTATTGTCAAAAAATCCTTTCTTGAAATCTTGATCCTGTAGGTGCTTATCAAGTCTTACTTACCAAGCTTTAGGAGCTTGTTTCAATCCATACAGTGTTTTCTTCAATTTACATACATGGCTACTAATATTTGAGTTGGTCTCAATGTAGACCTCTTCTTATAGATTCCCATTTAAGAATGTAGATTTGACATCCATCTAAAACACTTTGAAATTTTTAAACACTGCATATACAAAAAACATTATAATAGCTTCTAGCCTTGCCACTAGTGTAAAAGATTCTTCAAAATCTATTCTCTCAATTTGAACATATCCTTTACATTCTAATCTTTCTTTATTCCTGGTCACATCTCCATTTTCATTCAACTTATTTATGTAAACCTATTTTTTTCCTATCACATTTTGAATCTTTTAGTCTAGGCACTAATTCCCAAGTATCATTCTTTATATCTGATTTAATTCTTCATCCATTGCCTTAACCTAATGCTTATCATGTCTAGCTTATGAAAAAAATCTAGGCTAAATTTTAGATAACAAAGAGAAATTAACTTGCTCAGATTCACTTGCCATCATTCTTCTAGTGTGAATTCCTTCATTTATGTCCCTGATGATGTCACTTTCATTATGATTTCTCTGGACATATTTGGATGGGTTTTTGGTGTCCTTTTTCTCCTTCTTCTCATCTTCATTTTATTCTTCAAAATCTTCCTCTTAAATAATTTTAGGAATGTCTATTAGATCACTGACTCTTTGTGTTCCTTCTTATTTTATCTTTACACTTGCACTTTCAACTATTTTCTTGATTATTTCATTATAACATTTATAAGCTTTACTTTTGCAATAATAACCAAGAAATATACCTTTATCTTCTCTAGATTCAAACTTACCTAGTTTTTCATTGGTTCTCTTTATGAAGCATTTGCTGCTAAAAACTCTAAAATAATCAACTATTGTTGGTTTTCTTTCCATAGCTTCTAAGGAGTCTTGTCATTGTTGACTCTCAATAATGCTATATTCTAAATATGTACTACTATAGCAACTACCTCTCTCTAATATTTATCTAGTATATTAAATGCATTTAGCATTATCCTTGACATCTCCTAAACTATTCTATTTCTCTATTCAAGTACTCCATTTTGTTGTGGAGTTTTTCATACTGAATAATGACTCTTTATTCCATAGTCTTCACAAAACTCAATAAACTAATCTAACATGAATTCTCTTCCTCAATCTAATCTTAGGCACTTAATCTTCAAACTAGTTTCATTCTCAACTAATGCTTTGAATGCTTTGAAATGTCTGAAAGCTTCTAATTTATTTTTAAAAATATTACCCAAGTCATATGTAAAAAATCATCAATAAGCAACATGAAATATTTCTCACCTTGAGTACTTTAAGTTTTCATAGGTCCACACAAATCAGTGTGAACAAGCTCTAACATCTGAATGGTCGAGTACTCTTTTGTTTTGAACCTCCTTCTGGCATGCTTCCCATGTTGACAAGGTTCACAAATCATTTTAGATGGCTTTTTCATCTTTAGATTATTTTTTACTACTTGCTTCTTTTTTATGTTGACAATATTGTCAAAATTTATGTGTCCCATTCACCTGTGCCACAACCAACTTTCTTCAATCTGACTCAAACAACATCTTTTACCTTTGATGTCTAATAACATATACAAATTATTGCATGTTCTCTAAGTATCTACAACCAACACATCTGAATCTTTTCTCCTAATTTCACAACCTTCTACATAAGAATTTAGTGTGTGCCCCTAATCACACATTTGACTTGCACTCAAAATATTATGATTAAAACCTTCTACATACAAAACATTTTCAGTTTTAGTTCTACCATTATCCAAACTTAGTGTACCTTTTTTTGCAATTATGGCAGTAGTATTATCTCTAAATTTCACTATGCCACCATTGATCTTCTTCAAGGTTATGAACTTTATTTTGTCTCCTATCATGTGCCTCAAATGTCCATTATCAATAAACCATGGATTTTCTTCATTTCTTGCATGCAAAGTTGTTTGTACCAAATATAGATTTTTTAGGTTGTTTCTTCTCCCATGAACCTATCTAAACCTTATTATTGATGTATGGAGCCTTGAAACTATGGTCCTTCTTGACTGACTCGAACACGCTTCTATAGTACTAAGATATGTGTCAAAATTTGTTTCACTTGTAACATATTACGGCCTCTTCATTAAAGCTTGATAGAGGAGCAAAAGAGTTGTGGCTTCTTCTTGACTCTGCATGAGTTTCTTTCTCCTTATTCTAAAATTGTTATCCCTTTTTTGACAGTCTATTTTCTTATGATCATATCCATTACAATAAAAATAATATCCATAAAAATAGAACTTGTTTGTGTATCTCTAACATGATTGCCTTTTGTAGCTCTATTCCTTCCAAACTTCTTTGTTTGAGATGTCCTCTATATTCTTAACTTCTTCCCTTTTTATTTCCTCCTTTATAAGACCTTCAGCATAGCTCTTTCATTTTTCTATGTTATCCTTGTTTATGAAAGTAATAGCCTCCACTTTTTCTTTTTTAAATCTGATGCCTATCTTATCTGACATTGATCTTTGACTTTCTAATATCTTATTCAAGATATTAGTGATATTCTCAAATTTTGAATCATTGAAAACTCTATCATTGATTACTTTATTTATTTTCTCAAGACCTAATTTTAAAGAAACAATTTCAACATACCTTTCACATTCTTCACTTACTTTTTGCAACTATGCCATTAGATCTTTTTCATTCTTCTTGGCTTCTTCAAAGGGTGCTTGTAGATCTTCAATTGTTTCCTTCGACTCCTTTTCATTTTTCTTGATCTAGAGCTTTAATCTTTGATTCTTCTTCTCAAGAGCTTTTAACTCTTCTATGACACAAATGAGATATCCTTCTAGATTCACTTTGGCTTCATCCTATTCTTCTTCTTGATCATCTATTCTTTTGCTTATGAAGGCATCTTCATATATGGCCATGAATAGAATCTCTTCTTCTAAATCACTGACTCCACTATCTTCAGCTGAGCTAGGATATTTATAATACAAACTCTTCTTCTTGAATCCCTTCTTGAATTTTCCATTGAAATTTTTCTTGTATGTATACTTTCCTTATTCATTGTCATCATTACCCTTATATGGGCACTAAGCTACAAAATTTCCATTCTTTCCATAATTAAAAAAATTTAAAAAGGTAATTTTCCTTGATATTTACCTGTGCCCTTTTTTGTCTTGTGAATGAATAATGATCCATTGTCATATTCATCATCACTAGAATTGTCACTTAATTCTTGAATCTTAACCTTCTCTTTATTTAAAGTCTTGAAATTAGCTTCTCTTTGAGGGTTTCTCTTATTCGATCCGCATCTCATAAGTTGTAAGAATACCATGTAGCTCATCCATCTTTAACTTGGCTAAATTATTCATCTATTCAATTGCCAAAACTTTTGCATCATATATCAATGGTAGAGATCTCAAAAAAAAATGTACCACAATTGATTCTTCTAACTTTTCTCTAAGACCTTGAATCTAATTAACTATTTGATCAACCCATAAAAGATAACTTGTTATATTTTCTTCCTCTTCCATCTTCAAACTCTCAAATTGCCTTCTGAAAGTCTGAAGCTTAGCTTGTTGAACCTTTCCATCACCTTTGTAAATATTCTCAAGTTTTACCCAAGTTTCATGAGAAATTTTTCATTTCATAAATTTAACAAATTCTAATTCACATAAACCACATAAAAAAACATTTAAAGCTTTAGCATTATTTTCACTTGCCTTTTTTTCCACTGGAGTAGTTACAAGTGTTTGTGGCTCTTCATATTCCTCCACCACTACTTGCCAAATGTTGAATCCAAGGGCCATCAAATAAGTCCTCATCTTAATGCTCTAAAAATCATAATTTGTCCCATCAAACAAAGGTGCCTTATTATTAGAAAAACCTTCATGTGATCTAGCCATCATGCTTTCCCCGATCTACCTTCAAGCTATAAATTTTTTTCAAAAAGGAACTTGCTCTAATACCAATTATTAAACATGAAATATACTAAGAAGGGGGGTGAATTAGTATATTATATATATTTTACTTAATCTAATTTATTTTCTTTAACCAATTAATTACACATTCAATATATGCAATAAAATTGAAATAATAATATGCACCACACAAAAGAGAGAGAGACACCACATTTTTACGTGGAAACCCAACATAGGAAAAACCATGGAGAACAATCTCAAGTATATAAATGAGCACCAACTCAAATTACAAATTTCACAAGCACTAAGCTGTAGGAGCACCAACCCCTTTTCCGATCACCAACACAATAACTATTTGTGAACACCAACCCATAGGAGCACCAACCCCTCTTGTGTATAAAACACAATTATCTCTCAATGTTGCTTACTCAATAAATGATATAACTCTAAAATATATCCTACTTTTCTCTCCTTTAAAACAAATACAAACCATGCACTCTCTTGCATATTAAAAATAGCTTCTCAAACCTTTATTTATAGTTTTCTAAATGACCTTTGGCAATCACCCTTTTTGACCCTTCAATCCTCATGGAAAATGGTGCCAAACTTGCATGACCCTTCGTATCCTTGCATTTGAAAAGTAACATGATGACCCTTCATAAGTAAATGCATCCTTTCCTATTTTGTCTTTATATTGGTGACTTTTTCATATTCCTCAAAGTGTCCCTTCATGGAAAAATGCACCATACCCTCTTTTGTCTTCACATGGTGACTCTTGGAATTCCTCAAGATTACTCTTCATGAGAAAATACATCCCATTCCTCTTTTGTATTTACCCCATGACTCTTTGACTTCTCCATGAGCCCTCTTTTGACTTAATTCAGCCAAAAATATATTCATTAATATTAAATAAATATTAACACACATTAGCCAAGATATGAATATTAAAAACACCATTAAATGCAATGGGGCCTTTATCACCAATACTAGACCTTTGACATCAATGACAATATTTCCAATAGGTATATGAAATAGAATTCTTATGTATATTGGGCCAATATTAACCTATAGTGAGGACTTTGGATGTTATCCTCTTTCCTAAAAAAATTCCCCCACAATGTTCTGTTGAAATGTTCAAAGGATATCAAATATTTCATCTTCCTTTACACATCAGTGCATGATTAAGTCATGCCTAATATAAAAGAGGTGTCCTAAGATCCATGATGAATGGAGGTTTCTCCCCTCTATTAAATTGTGTTTTTCTCTTGGTGAAAAATGTTGAAGAATTTATCTTATATTAAATCCAAATATTTAGTAATATACACATACCAAAGAGTTTTAATGGATAAGGAAACAAGATGTTTATCTAGAAATGAGTCATATACCAATAGCATGTGTTTATCATATATCAACCTTGATATAAAATATACAACTACATTATCCTTTATAGGCCTATATACAATATTAATATCAAATTTTTGAATCAATAATAACCATATTTTTATCCTACCACTTTTTACTACTTTTGTTCATCAAATATTTAATTACAGAATGTTTCATAAGAAATAAATAGGATAATCAATAATATAGTGTTGGAATTTATTTATGGACCACACTACTACAAAACTTTATTTTTCTATCATTGTAAATTTTCCTTCTAATTCATAAATATATTTATAATGAATTACATTTAATAATTCATTAATCCATATATTTTCCAAGGATAGGCCCAAGCGTTGTGTTGTATGCATCAGTGTGCAATGGAAAGGTAATTTCTAATCTGTTCCCATAACACTAGTGTTATTAATAGTAGATTTTTAAGGGCTTGGAACACTTCTTGAAATGCATCAGTCCACAGAAATTCAACATCTGTAGATAATAATACAAATAAAGGTGTTGATATTTTATTGAAATATTGATAAATATACAGTAATACCCATCATATCCCTAGAAGATTATAATATTTTTTAATTTTTTTGGGGTTGGTAGGTTCTTGATTACTTAAACTTTGGTAAGGTTTACTTTTATTCTTGTTGGTGAGATTTGATGTCCAAATACAATGACTTATATCATAATCATGTACCATTTATCATTACTTAATGACAAGTTTTTGTATTTAAAACATTGGATAAACTTCTCTATATTATTGATGGTTCTTTATAATAATCCTCAAAGGCCATGAATAAATCCATATAGATTTTTATGTGGTCGTGGACTAGATAATAAAAATTAAAATATCCCTTTAAAAGGTGGAAAGAGCATTAAAAAACCCAAATGGAAGGACCAAGTATGTGTGAGTGACCCAAGGTCATGTAAAAGTGGTATTTTCTTGGTCCTCGGGTATATTCTAATATGGTCATATCCATTAAAACCATCCAAGAAATAGAACTTCTTCCTAGAAAATGTGTCAAGAAATTCATTAATAAATGGAAGATGGAAGTTTTCTTTCTGAGTGGTATCATTGAGATCTTTGTAGTCTACACAAATGTGTCATTTGCCACCCTTTTTAGGCATAATGGTGAGGAGTGATACCCACTAGTTATCATAAATGAGATAAATAAATCATGCATTTAAGATTTTTTGTAATTCAATTTTTATAATTTCTCAAACAATGAGGTTCATATACCTTTATGTTTTTTGGATGGGCTTAAATTCCTCTTTGATATATATATGGGTGCATAAGTTTATATGTATTCCTTTCATACATGATAATCCCATGTAAAGATAATTATGTGTTTTTGTAGCATGGTTTTAACTAGGTTTTTTGTTTTGGATCAATTTTGTTATTAATATTGAGATATCATCCTAGAAATATTTATATTGCTTTGGATAGTGACATCATAGACTCAATGTTACCCAATAGGGTGTTGAAGTTGTACTAGTATGGTAATAATTTATGGAAAGATCCAATGTCTCTCCTGAGATTTGACAATCCCTTAATTGGAAAGATATTACCAAGTGGAAATTATATGTATTGCAAAAGGCTCCATAAGTTTTTTTCATAATATTGGATATGAATATGTCTCAGTATTTTTATTTTAAAGATATACTTCATTAAATAGTAAGCAAGGTTTGTATGGAAGCTTGGTCATTATCCTCAACTTTTAGCCAAAGAGGTTATTCTATTTCAGATGAAGGCTAGGTTGGTGGGTATAATACCAAATTTTTCATAGTGTTTCCATTTGAGATTAGCATATTTCCTAACCTAAAAATGATGAATGCATATATTATATCTAATCAAGGTCTACCTAGGATAAGAGGTTATCCTCCTAAGTTAGATTTTGGTTGCAATACCTTGAATTTTATTGGGTATTACCATGACTCCACTATGATGACAAGGTATTCAATAACTCATTCAATTCTAATAGTTGATATGTCTACCATTTTCATAAAAATGGGGATGTAATGAAGGCTTATGAGACTAAGTTTTTCCATGGCTTCTTTGGTCATCACATTGATGGATGCCCCTAAGTATATTAGAGTTTTTATATTAGGGTATGATTAATTTGGACATCAACAACATGGATTCTAAGGTAAAATTATTTAGATGGGACAATGTTTCTGATTATGATATCTAACAGGTGTCTAACTACTTGGATAGTATTTATATCTTTCTCATTATGGGCAGCTATTTTGAGCCATAGTTCTTAGATAGCCTTGGTATATATTGGGATATCTTTGATTGCTCTAAGTAATGGAATTGAGATATTCTTGATTTGTCCTACAAAGTCAAACTTGGGTTCCAACTCTCTTTTTTAAGGTTAAATATTTATATAAAAGGACGAGTGATAAAAACTACTTGACCCATGCATGTGTTTGAATTAGAAGTGGGGCCTTTATTTGGTGTTTTTGGGTTAGTTATAATGTCAATAACATATTCAAGCGGTTTTTTATTATGGGAGTTCTGGTATTTGGTAGAAAAAATTCTAAATGAAGTTGCACATCATCTACCTCTACCAAATAGGTTGGTTATGTCATCATTTTTCTATTTCATGCCTATTGAACTAAACTAATGTTAGGATTGGGTGCAAGTTAAAAAGGTAATTTAGGAACTCTAGGTAGATTTGAAGCATGATCTTTTGACATTAATTCTTATTGTTACTATTGTTGTAGTTGTTATTTTTGAAATCTAACATTTTGGTTGAGCCAAGGATATTTTCCTTTTCATGATTGTTTCCATTAATTGGAAGGTGGGTACCACTGATAATTCTAGTTTTTTGAATACCATAGATGGTTTTAAAATTGATGTAACTAGGCCTAAGGTTGAGGATTTTATTGTGTCTAGTTATGATTTTGGGTTGGTATTTAGGGCATTTGAGTTCATCCCAATTATGAGGAAGAGCATATGAAAACTATGATTAAAGAATGGAGGATTTGATGACATACCTAAATTTTTTGGTCTTTGTGACCATGGTTTTCATGGGTTCATTCTGATTTCATGAATTTATATAGCATCTAGATCTTCCGTGTTATAATTGTCACCTTTACATAAATGAATTGGCATATATAACTTACTTTCTTCCTATGTAAATATGGGAAGTATACTAATAAAGCTTGTTTTGCTTCTACTTGTTTCCTTTGTGAATGAAATGTGTCTAGCTATGTAGTTATATGATTGATAATGTCTTTATTTGTATCCTAAGTATATTTGTTAATTCCATCCATGAGACTCTATTGGTAGATTTGGAGGATGATGATGGTAAAGTCCTATTGTAAAGGGTATTTTTTACCATATACCTTAAGTAGTTTTTGCATAGAAGGGTGATATCTTCGAATGAAATTTTTAAGACATATCCACTATTCATGAGATTTATAGCTTCCAAACATTCCTCATTAATTCCATTTAAAATATCAACTTGATAGATTTTGTGTCAAACTTTGTTTTGTTTATATTTTTTGCAGACTAAACAATAATATTTCCATGTAGTCTTCCAATGGTGCATATTCTCTTTATGACATCCAAATGATGTCATTCCATCTATAATGTTTTCCTTTACAATAATTTTGGTACTTGGAGAGGAATTTATCCTTCATATTCTTCCAATTAATGACTGCATTATTTCTTAATCCCATGAACCATTGGAGGGTTGTGTCCTTAAGAGTGCCTAAAAATAATTTCAGCCTTTGGGCATCCTATTTTTAGTTCTAATGATGACACAAGACATAAAACTCAAAAATTAAAGTCTTAGTGTCCTCTCTTTCCATTCCCTTGAAATTAGGAAAATCAATGAGGGGAATGTCCTTCATAGATGCATTACTTATGGGGGTGTTGATGGGAAATTTAAAACTTTTAGTTTCTTTGATATAAGTTTCTCCTTCAAGGTCTTTCATGATTCCTCTGATTACTTGTGTACCAATGAATTTTCCAATACACTCTCCAAATTCCTTGTCAATATTTTTGGTCCAATATGAGTATTGAATCATTATCTTAGGTTTTTACAAGAGAAATAAAAATATTTTGGTTGGGGGTGATGTAGTGGAGTATTTTGGAAAGTATTTGTAAATTCAAAAAATATGTCATCTTGCTCAGATGATTCTAGGAGTGCATTTAAATTTTATCTTTTTGGCTAGAAGGGCTTTATGCTCACTTTTGGAGAGAAGTTTAGGTGAGGGTTGGGGGAGTTAAATATTGGATTCCTAGGTATAGGGTGGCCAAATTGGCACTCTTTGGAATTGTATAAAGATATATTTTTTAGGAGTATGAGGATTTTCTTGTCCTTTGGCCTTATATTTATCTACTAATTTAACCAAGAACTCATCATTTGTTGTATTTTATGCCTCTCTTGATATAGCTTTAGGTGACATGCATGGATTGGTTATAGATATATTTATATGGCATATAGTTATTACAGGTGATACCTCAATTTTTTATTCTATATCAATACTCAATATATTAGTTAATAATCAACCTAAGCAATCCCTATCATGTCGTATACACTTATTTAATCTTATTTTTTAATTTTTCATACCCTATCCTACATAGTGTTAGTTATAAAATGTAAAAAAAAACTATTTTTGGTTAATAGAATTGTATAAATTGAAATTTTAACTAGAAAGTAGTAAATTTTACTCTATAAAGCAGGGAATTTAATCTAAAAATTAGGAATCTAACCCAACCTTCTAAGATCCTAATATTTAACATGTATCCCTATCAACATCACTAAAATGATGAGTAATCAAACCATCCAAATCATTTGAGGTCACCTACACTATGCAAAACAAACTAACGAGTAGTTATTTGACTTATTGATAATGCTACTTCATTAATTGTCAACCTAGAGGTGTGTATTTGGCAAGGTATCAACATTGTATGTGTAGCACTAGTCATTTTTAGGGATAAGGTATTAAGATTTGTGTATAGAGAAACACACTTATAGAAATTAAATGACATTAAATTAAATTCTCATGAAAGTGGATTGTGAAATAAATTTATAATTATCTTGGAAGCTTCTTGTAATTATTGCATTGAAACTATAAAATTAAATATGCTTATGAAAAAATCCTAACATAAAAGGAAAATATGTGCACTATAAATATGTTTTAGAAGGTAAAATATACACACATAATGTAGAATAAAACTAAATTAATGGATGGGATTTTCACCATTATTCCTAATTAGTGGGCCCTACCTCAGTTAGAGTTGTGTTACAATCACTTCCTCTACTAGAGTTGATTTTCTTCAAACCACTTTTACTACATGAATGAACCTATAGCAATTAAAATATCTCTATAGAATTACATAAATAACATTAAAATGATTTAGATCTCGAGTCTTCTATTTTCTATGTCCTTTATATCTTAATCTAACTTGTGTCATGTTTTCTATATTTTAAAAAGAAAAGGAAAGCCTTTATTTGGATGGTTTCCTATTGATGGTTACAATCAAAAGTCTAAGCTAACATTTGGAAATATAAAAAAATAGGAAGTATGATTAAAAAACATATTATTGCAACTGATTAGGAGGAACAGTGTAGTGGAGAATGAATAAAGAGTAGACAATCCAAATTTGACTATTCCTTTTAATTTAAATGAGAAACTATCACACTCCTCAAATTATGGGATAAATTCACTCAAAACCACCAACTAACTTCCATAGTTCCAAAAGAGTGTATATATTTATTTTACATGTGGCTCAAAATGTTTTGGTCATTACTACTAGTAAGTCACCCAGTTGTTACGAGTGACCAAAATGCTTTAGCCATTTCTATGGGTAACTTGCCTAGTTGTTGCAAGAGTCTTTTTACTTAAATTTTCCTTAAGATCTACATTTACTAGATTAGTGAAAAATCCAAAAATAGGAATAATGATAAATGACATTGTTTAATTCATAAATAAATAGTTCTAGCACAAATGATCAAATATATATGCAATGTTTTCATTGAGTGATATTATGGTGAAAAGGACTAAAATGACAGCATTGATATATAAATGTATTGGTTGCGAGGTTAAAAAGGGAAGTTTTAAGGGTCAATTTTGATTAATTCCTAGGCTCATTACATATATCTATATGGGATCAAATTTTATTTATTTATCTAATAAACATCTAAAAATTGGTTGACTATAAGTTGAGAATCACCATATAATTGAAGAGATTTTACCTAAAATGTGTGTGGAGTGTATATCCTAAAATCAACACCACATATCCCACTATAATTTTTTTGCATGAAAACCCTAAGTGGTATGCCAATGGCATAATTTTTCCCCAAAGAATAATGAAAACTATTCTTACCCTAGTGCCTGAGGTGTATTTATATCAATATAAGTACATAATCTAATTATCATCATGTAGATGATATTTAGTAAAATCATCTCAAAAAATATCATTGATAAATATTGTGTCAAGTAATAGTGTTGTAGCTAATTCATCTAAAATTACTGGTCATTGGTCTTGTGTGCAAATCCTAATTTTATTTCTCATTACCTTGAAACCATAGCATCACTTTCGACACATGACTGATGAAAATTATTCATGCACCAATGTCTGAGGTGCATTTAGATCCATTAGATTACATAATAAAAATATCATTGTGTATTTTATATGCAGTAAAACCATCTTGAAAATTATCATTGATTAATGTTTTGTCAATTAGTGATGTTTTAGGTAATTGATATTTTATTACTTATCCTTATCATGTGTGAAAATCCTTATCTTAATTCTATTTTACCTTGAAACCCTAGACTCGCTTTTGAAACAAGATTGAATTTTAAAAAGGGGGTTAGAAATAAGGGTTTTATAGCCTTAATCACTCCCCACTAAGTTATTAAGCATTGTATGTGTTCTAATAATCTAAAAATGGATCAAACCACACACACACACACACACACACACACACACACACACACACACACACACACACACACACACACACACACACACACACACACACATATATATATCCCACTTAGGTGTATGTGTCCTCAATTTTTATTCACTATAATACAATGCAATGCTTTGGTTTTTGATGCTTGATAACATGGAACTTCAAGCTTGTGTTTGTGTTTAGGATCACCCCTAGGTCTACTCTTTTAATGGGTTTTCAGATGTCTCTAATTTTATTGGAATGATTAAATGGAGTGATAATGTATTTATCCATCTTTTGTCAAGTGGAAAGTGAATGAACAATTACTGGAAAATGAGTAAGATCTTGGGCTTGATTTTTAATTATAAATGACTCTCTAATATTTTCCCCTATGATCAACATATGAAATATGTTTATACATACCAAATAGAGATATTTAAAATTAAAAGTAACCTTTAGGGGATCCTATATGTTTTTTGTATAAGACAGACTCCAATAGTAACTAAAATTATTCACTTATTTCTTGTATTGTCTAGAGAGGTAAAATTAGTGATCTATAAAATAGTGAAAGTCTACTTAGGATTATGGAGTGTTGTTGCACAAACCATAGAGATCCTTAATATGTTATCTAGTAATTTTTTCTTGGCCAAGACAATATATTTATATCTATAATCCTATGCAAATAGACCATTAAAAAAGGGTTACTAGATATATTACAAATTTGATAAAAAAATCCTCCCTAGGCAATGAATTCAAAATAAAAGTCATTCCTAAAGAACTAGCCATGCCCACAATATATGATTTACCCAAAATTCACAAATAGATCGACATTATTATACCTATTATGGATGTTATCTATTCACCTACCTACAAGATATTAAGTCACTTAGTGAAGAATTTTTTAACCTCTTGTTGGTAACACTCCATCCTTTATCAAAGATTCCAATTATTTTGTTAATAAAGTGGATAACTCAAAACTCAATGACAATAACTTTAACTTAGCTTTGAGTTTGTTTCCCTTTTAGTTAAAATTATATTAGATTAGGCCATGGAGGTTTTATGAGAAGTTCCTGATGATTAAAATGCAAACTTAGTTGAATTTTACCTTAGATCCACCTATTTTAGCTTTCTATTTAGATTTTCAAAAAAAATGGAGATGTAGCAATGGGATCACCTCTTTCCCCAATTTTAGCTAATTTATTCATGGAAATATTTGAAAGGGTTTCTATTCAATCATCTCTACTAAAAATTGATTAGTAGAATTGATTTATACATGACACTAATGTCAGATGGTCACATGGTATGAGAAATCTTATGGACTTCTTTACTCATTTAAAATCCAATTGTAAACATTTAACATATTAGCTTTGGAAACTCAATAGAAAGATAGAAGGATTAGAGAAGCCATTGAAATTGAGAAGCGTCCTCATAACCTGAATATATATGATGTTTTCAAATTAAATCATTTATGAAAGCCTTTATTCCATAAGTTCAACCCATCCATGGTCTAAGGTCATCCTCAGGTTTCCTCTTGACCCCTCTCTCCCTAACCACTTCCCTTTTATTCTTTTTTCTTTTTCATTTTATTTTATTCTAGGTTTCTATTTTGTTTTTCCTTTATCACCTTTTTATTTTAATTTTTAATTTTTTCTAAATCACTATTTTATTGTTAATAAATTATTTTGATCTTGTTTTTCAAAAAAAATGTTTGGTCTTATTCTTTTTCTTAGTTATTTTCTTCTTATGTTTAATTGGTCTTATTGATTTTATTTTATATATTTTTAATTTTAATTAATAAATTAATAATTAGCTATTTATTTAATTATTTATTAAAATTCTTGTGTATTTAGTCATATTATTTTATTTTATTTTATTTTAAATATTTTATTTTTATAATAATATTTATTCTCTTTTTAAAATTATATATTTCTCTTTTTTCTTGCCTTGTTAATTTCTTTTGGTTTAATTGGAGTTTTTAGTTTGTCATTTTTCTTTTATTAATCAAACTAACTTTGACATTATTGATTTTATAATTAGAGAGTTAATATTTTTTATTATTTATTACTTTACCAAGTTTTCAAATGTACTAATTATTAATTTTTAATGATATATTTTTTTTTTTTAAAATTTTGATGACTCGCTTTTCTTTTCTTGCCTTATAGTATTATTTTTCTTATTCTCTAGTTTTTTAAAATGTTGTGAGTTGGCTTTTTGTTTAAATATTTTGATTTTGTATCACTAACCTATTTATTAACTTGAAATTTTTTTATCATTCAAGAATTAGCTTCATTCTTTTCCCTAAATATGGATACAATAATGAGATCTAACACATCAAACATAAATAATTATATGTAGTTTATTTTAGAAGATACCTACTCAGTTCTACACTATGTAGAAACTAAACTAAAAATTAAACTAGACATGTAAAAAGATAGGGTAAAGTGTGCAAAAGATTCAAATGTGTATGCACACATCATGTATGTCAAGCATATGTCAAAATTGATGTTCTCAAGTGTCTAATACTAGATTTATGTGTCTACAATACTCCAACTATTAATATTAGATATGATAGTACAGCTAGATAACCTTTTCATTATATTATATTTCTTATTCAATTGGTTCCGTTTGACCAAACTTTGCCTTCAAGCAAAACTTTTGGTCCCCTTCTTATTCAATACCAATCATTTTCAGGTTACATAAATTCATGCCATGGTTCAAGCTTTGGTTCAGCCCCTTGGTTCAATCGGCAATTGGTTCATCCATTTTCAAGTTCAAACATCTCGATTCAACATGGTTGAACCGCTCGAACCGTTGAACCATTTTTGGTTCAATGGCTTAGTTCAACAAGCTTGGTTCAAAGCGAGTGGTTCAATTTTTGATTCAATTGATGGTTCAATGGTTTGGTTTGATGATTTTGGTTCAAGGCCACCGGTTCAACACTTGGTTCATCGGCCTAGTTTAAACAGTCATTAGCCAGTTCATCGGCGCACAATAGTTGAACTATTGAACTGTTGAACCATTTTGGTTCAATGACTTGGTTCAAGGGTATGACAGCTAGTCGAGGGGTAGTCTTCAAGTTCAAATACCCTTGCGGAGGGCTGGCGCTTCAAATGGAAAGGACTCGGGTAAGTGTTTTCAAATTTTGTTTAAGTCCAAATCCCTTCAGACTTTTTGCCTGAAGGAATTCCTTCAGATAAAAAGTCTGAAGGAATTCGGGCACAGTTCAAGTTTAAAACCAGGGGTCAGGGAGAATTTTTGTAGACTTTTTTTCCATAGGAAAATGTCCACAGACAAAATCCTATGGAAAATACACAAGGCAAAGAAAAACCTAGGGAAATTGTTCACAGACAAAAGTCTGCGGGAACCTAGGAGACCGTCTTAAGGAATAAAGGATCCACTGAAGGACCTCAAAGGGTAGATGCCCTTACGAGGAACTCTCAGCCAAATACAAAGAGCATTTTCAAAGGTTGGAGGGTCACTTTCCCTTTGGGAAGGTGCTAACAAGATACAAAGGCAAAAAAGTGCCCGCAGAGAGGGCCGACAAAAGTAAAGCCACAGAAAGCTAGCGAAGGACCTGATTACATTTTGACAAGGACGAGGACATCCCAGAGGCCATCAAAATTAACAAAGAAAATTAGCCATTGGTTTTCAAACCAATGATGGCTGTGTGAATGTCAAAATTAGCGCAACAAAATAGCCATTTGCTTTCAACTAAAAAGTGCTAACCATGAGAGTCTAGAATGCAGCGACCCACCAGAAGTTCACCCCTGAGGGCTGAAGGAGCCAAAAGAGACAAGAAAGGGAAAAGACAAAGTGACAAGCATGGAATGAGTAAGAAAATGGTCCAAGTGGCAAAGGGAAGCGCCGATTCAAGAATTGACTCCAGCAGGTGAAATAGTGCCAGCAAATTGACCATTAGAGGATGCAAACAGCTAGTAGTGCAACCATTTTTCTCCATTTCACATTAATGAGTAGACAAACCATGTAATAACCTTGATGAAGTGGCCTTACAAATAGACAAAGTGCATAGCTCATTAATGTTTTGAATGACTTGCTCTTCCCATTGAGGGGATGCAAATGGGCCACTTGTAAAAAAGGGTCAGCAAAAGGGCCTCCTTTTCTTCTCCTATATATTGGAGACTTGTCATTTTTGTAAGGATCTTTTCAATTTATAAGGCATAGCCCTAGAAAAATTTCCACTTGAATCAATAAACATAGTTTTTACCTCCATCTTGGATAGATTTTATGTGTATGTCTTGAGTGTTTGTTTGTGTTCAGTCATTTTCTCTTGATGCTTTCACAGGTCCAACACCAGCATACCTGTTGTCTACAAGGTGCCATCTTTGTAGCTGATAGGAGAAGAGCAGTATTTGGAAGTGAAAAATAGAGATTACTTATAGTGTGTATTCTATAACACCTTGGTGAAATCTCTATTTTTTTTTGTGTTTTCATGAAAGCCTCCCTACCAGTTTCTTGCAGCCTGGTCCTTCTGCCAAGTCTGAAGTGTATGTATGTATTTGTCTGATTTCAAGTGTGGATGTGAGAAGGTCAACTTATTTTGGTGCATCACCTCTTTAGAGTAGTTTGTTTTCCTAAAATCTCTCTCCCTTTTCATCTCCCCCCATTATATCTATATATATGTATATGTTAGCACTTGTTGGAATGAACATGATGCATCAAAGGGAGCTAGCCCTTATCTAGAGACTCTCCCCTCTAGCTACGCCAGTCCCATAGGTGAGAGGGGAGTTTCCATAGTTTTAAAGATAAGGTAGGAGCTCAGCCTCCTACCAAGGGTGTGTTAAGGTGTGGAGCCTAAAAGCTTCACATATGAGTGCATTACTAAAGTTGCAGGTTTACACAGTCACCGGCATCGGTCAGGAGCGACCGACATTGGTTAGGAGCAGTTGAAGAGACGCTGGCATCGGTAAAGGATTGGCTGACATCGGTCACAGGCAAGCAGGCAAGAACCAGCGTCGGTTACTTGTGCATCCAGAATGCTATTTCCGAGGACAGAATCGAGTGTTTACATGATGAGTTTAAGTCTTAGTCTTAAGTTCACATTTCTATTATTAGTAAGATTGTTTTTAGAGCCCTTGTTCAAGAGGCTTAACTGTTGGTTGTAAGTGCATGCTCAAGTTTCCTAATTCTATATGTAGGAAAGATCTTCTTAGCTTATAGTAGTAGAACATTGTGAATGTTGAAGAACAGTACAGAGTTGTATCAATCCAGGTTGTTGGAGTTGATTGTACTTGAGAGAGAGAGCTCTTGAGGGAAAGAGATCTAGAGAGAGATCTTGTGCATCTGAGAGAGGTGTGGAAGAAAGAAGTTTCTTCAATTGTATTCCTTCTGTAAAGAGTTTAATACAAGTTTTTAGGGTGGTTTCTTGTATCTCTTGTTCTTTGCTATTTATCATTCTAGTTACTTATCTATCTAATTTAATTCCACAATTTATTGCTTTCATAAGTGTAATCATATTGTTGGTTGATCCCCAACAAGTGGTATCAGAGCTCAGGTTCACTAACAGGTGGTTTAGATCTGTGTAGTGTGTATTGATTACAGGTTGCTCACAGGGGTTTCTGCAGGGATTTCTGTTTGAGTGGGAGAAGCAATGGCAGAAGAAAGTAAATTGAGAATGGAGAAGTTTAATGGCAAGAACTATCAACATTGGAGAATGCAGATAGAGGACTATCTGTATCAAAAAGATCTATACTTACCGTTATGTGGGATTGCAAAGAAGCCCAAAGACATGGATGATGAAGAATGGGAAGTTCTTGATAGAAAGGCTCTGGGGTCTATAAGACTGAGTCTAGCATCTACTGTGATATCTAATTTATCACAGGCAAAAACAGCGGTAGAGTTGATGACTACTTTAGCAAATTTGTATGAAAAACCCTCAGCTTCTAATAAGGTATATCTTATGAAGCAGTTATTTAATTTTCATATGCAAGAAGGTGGATCTGTATCTAATCACCTAAATGATTTCTATGGAATTGTTAATCAATTAAGTTCAGTCAATATTGTGTTTGATGATGAAATAAAAGCTCTTTTAATATTATGTTCTTTGCCTAAAAGCTGGCATGGCTTGGTAATGGCAGTTTCTAATACTGCATCTACTTTGAATATTTTAAAAGTAGAGGATGTTGTTAGTGTTATCTTGAATGAGAAAATTTGTAGGAAAATCACAGAGGAAACATCAGGGAACACTTTAAATCTTGAAAGTAGGGGAAGGCAAAAAGAGAAGAGCAAGAGGAGATCAAGATCTAAGTCTAAGGTGAGAGGTAGATCCAAATCCAGAAATGGCAGGAGGCCATAATGCTGGAATTGTGGAAAGATGGGGCACATAAGCAGAGATTACTGGTCAAAGCCTAAGGAGGACAATCAGCACGAAGGAAAGGATGAGGCAAAGGTTGCAGATATTACACAAGATGCTTTAATATTCTCTTTGCATAATAATATAGAATCTTGGGTATTAGATTCTGGTGCATCTTTTCATGCTACCCCTAATAGAGAGTATTTTAGTGACTATATCCATGGAGATTTTGGAATAGTGTACTTAGGGGATGATGAGCCTTGTAAAATTATTGGCAAAGGTAAAGTGCAGCTAAAAATGCAGAATGGCAACACATGGGTGTTGAGAGATGTTATACATGTTCCTAGCTTGAAGAGGAACTTGATTTCTACATGAAAGTTAGGGGATGAGGGTTGTATAGTAACTCTCACAGCAGAATCTTGGAAGGTGACCAAGGGTGCACTTGTTATGGCCAGAGGTAAGAGAGCAGGTACTCTCTATTTATGTAATTGTGTTACTAACAACTCTCCTTCTGTATTATCTACTTCAAATGTGGATGCTAAATTGTGGCACTCAAGGCTTGGCCACATGAGTGAGAAGGGGATGTCAATTCTTAAGTCTAGAGGTAAGCTTTCAGATTTGAAAAACATAGATCTGGAATTTTGTGAGCATTGTGTGTTTGGAAAATAGAAGAGGGTGAGTTTTCTAAAGACTGGGTCAACAAAGAAGAGGCATAAGTTACAGCTTGTTCACACAGATGTGTGGGGACCGGCTCAGGTAGCTTCTATTGGAGGATCACAGTACTATGTTACGTTCATAGATGATGCTACAAGAAAGGTATGGATCTATTTATTAAGAAGAAATCTGATGTATTTGAGACTTTTAAGATTTAGAAAGCTATGGTTGAGAATGAAATAGGCAAAAGATTGAAGTGCCTGAGATCTGACAATGGTGGTGAGTTCTGCAGCTTTAAGTTCAGAGATTATTGTTATATGCATGGAATCTGTAGGCAAAGGATGGTTCCAAGGACACCTCAGCAGAATGGAATTGCTGAAAGGATCAACAGAACAATCATGGAGTGTGCAAGATGTATTAGATTGCATGTTGGTTTGCCCTTAGAGTTTTGGGCAGAAGCTGTTGACACTGCAGTGTACCTGATTAACAAAGGACCCTCTACAGCTCTGGATGGTGGAATCCCAAAAGAGGCATGGATAGGTAAAAAGGTAGATCTCTCATATCTCAAAGTTTTTGGTTGTGAAGCCTTTATGCACGTAGATAAGGAAAATAGAAAGAAGCTGGATGCTAAGTCTATGAGGTGCACGTTTATTGGCTATGGCTCAGATGATTTTGGTTTTAGATTTTGGAATCTAGGAACTAACAAGGTAATTAGGAGCCATGATGTTGTTTTCAATGAAAAAGTGATGCATAGTGATCAGTTGAAGAAGTTGAATCAATTTGGGTAGATCAATGGAGAATTGGACGAGGTGACGGTCCAAAATGAGCTTGCAGGAAAAAGAAATAATCACTTGTAGGAACACACAGAGACCGACGTCGGTAGGTTAGGAACTGACATCAGCTGTACAAAAACTGATGTCCATCATACAGGGACCGACGTCAGTAGAACAGGAATTGACGTCGGTCAAGAAGAACCGGCATCGGCCAGTAACAAGTCTAGAGGTGGCCGAGGTTGGTCACTGTCAGATAATTTGGGTGGACAGTGTGTTGTGAATGAGTCTCAGACGCCCATCAGGAGGTTAGAAAGAGTAAGTAAGCCTCCAATTAGATATTCTCCTTCATTATTCTATTTATTGCTAACTGATGGTGGAGAACCAGAGAGTTTTGAAGAAGCATTACAGGTGGAGTCCAAGAGTCAGTGGGAGCGTGGCATGGTTGAGGAAATGGAGTCCTTGAGAGAGAACCAAACATGGGATTTGGTTGAGTTGCCAGCTGGTAAGAGGACACTGAAGAACAGATGGACCTACAGGTTGAAGGAAGGTGAGAATGGACAGATGAGATATAAGGCCAGGTTGGTAGTGAAAGGATTTGCACAAAAGCCAGGTATTGATTTTGGTGAGATTTTTTCCCCTGTTGTTAAAATGACTTATATACGGGTTGTATTGTCTTTGGTTGCTATTGAGGATTTGCATCTTGAGCAATTAGATGTTAAGACAGCATTTCTTCATGGTGATTTGGATGAGGAAATATACATGGAATAGCCAAAAGGATTTGAGGTCAAGGGTAAGGAGAAGTTAGTGTGCAGATTGAAGAAAATCTTGTATGGCCTCAAGCAAGCTCCTAGACAGTGGTATTTAAAATTTGACAGGTTTATGACTGAGCATGGCTACAGTAGGTGTCAATCTGACCATTATGTGTATTTTAAGAGATTGGATAATGGTAGATATATTATTCTATTGTTGTATGTAGATGATATGCTGGTTGCAGGATCACACATGCAGGATATCTCTGAGCTTAAAGTGAAATTAGCTCAAACGTTTGCTATAAAGGATTTGGGAGCAGCAAATAAAATCCTTGGCATGAGCATTAAGAGAGATAGGAAAAATCACAGGTTGATTTTGTCTCAAGAGGATTATGTGGACAAGGTGTTGAAACGGTTCAATATGCAGGATGCTAAACCGATAAGCACACCTTTGGCTGGACATTTTAAGTTGAGTAAAGAACAATGTCCTAATTCACATGATGAGGTAGAGTACATGAGTAAGGTTCCATATTCTTCCGCAGTAGGGAGTTTAATGTATGCAATGGTGTGTACTAGACCGGATATTGCCCAAGCAGTGGGAGTTGTAAGTAAGTATATGGCCAATCCAGGGAAGGAACACTGGAAAGCAGTTCAGTGGATCCTTAGATATCTGAGAGGAACCAGCAGTAGGCACTTGTGCTATGGAGGTTCAGATACTTATCTACATGGTTATGTAGATTCAAATATGGTAGGTGATTTGGATGGCAGGAGGAGCACCACAGGATATGTTTTCACTGTTGGTGGAATGGCGGTTAGCTGGATATCAAAGTTGCACTATAGAAGCAGAGTATATTGCAGCCACAGAAGCTAGCAAAGAGATGATATGGATGACACGATTCATGGAAGAGTTTGGAAGGGAGCATGGGAGTTGCAGATTGTATACTGACAGTTAGAGTGCAATTCATTTGGCTAAGAATTCATCCTTTCATTCAAGAACCAAGCACATATAACTAAGGCACCACTTCATAAGATAGGTATTGGAGGATGGTGAGTTGAAGCTGGAGAAGATCCATATAGATAGGAATCCTGCTGATATGTTAACCAAGCCGGTTACAAAGGAGAAGTTGAATCTTCATTCAACTTTTGTTGGTCTTCATGATTGAGTTGAAGATGGAAGAGCTAGAAGATGTTGTTGTACAAGTATTGGTGCAGCTGTTTATCTCCAAGTGGGAGATTGTTAAGGTGTGGAGCCTAAAAGCTTCACATATGAGTGCATTACTAAAGTTGCAGGTTTACACAGTCACTGGCATCAGTCAGGAGTGACTGACATTGGTCAGGAGCGACTGACATTGGTCAGGAGCAGTTGAAGAGATGCCAGTGTCGGCAGAGGATCAGCCGATGTCGGTCACAGGCAAGCAGGTAGGAACTGGCGTCGGTTACCTATGCGTCCAGAATGCTATTTCCAAGGACAGAACCGAGTGTTTGCATGATGAGTTTAAGTCTTAGTCTTAAGTTTGTGTTTCTATTATTAGTAAGATTGTTTTTAGAGCCCTTGTTCAAGAGACTTAACTGTTGGTTGTAAGTGCATGCTCAAGTTTCCTAATTCTATATGTAGGAAAGATCTTCTTAGCTTATAGTAGTAGAACATTGTGAATGTTGAAGAACAGTACAGAGTTGTATCAATCCAGGTTGTTGGAGTTGATTGTACTTGAGAGAGAGAGCTCTTGAGGGAAAGAGATCTAGAGAGAGATCTTGTGCATTTGAGAGAGGTGTGGAAGAAAGAAGTTTCTTTAATTGTATTCCTTCTGTAAAGAGTTTAATACAAGTTTTCAGGGTGGTTTCTTGTATCTCTTGTTCTTTGCTATTTATCATTCTAGTTACTTATCTATCTGATTTAATTCCACAGTTTATTGCTTTCATAAGTGTAATCATATTGTTGGTTGATCCCCAATAGGGTGCAATCTCTTGCATCAATAGTTTCTAAAATAGTTTAAGGCTTATTTCACATGGTAAAAAATAATGGTTCCTATGATGTTTTTCTCTGTAGATCTTGGATACACAAAATGTAGGAAATTATTCATCTTTGCATCAATGTTTGAATTTTTATACACAAAGACCAAATTACTACAATTAAAAGGGATCTCAAATTTAAAAAACAACAAATTTGAGAAAGGTTATACATGAGGATATATTGAATGAACAACCAATATTTATACCTAAAGAAAGGTTCAAGTACAAAAATTTATCCCAGCAAGAGTGTGTTGATCATAATCTATTGCTACTACATAAACATGACAACTTAACCAAAATTATATTATTTAAGATAAAATTATTGAGAAAAATAAATTAGTGAGGAAGAACATGAAGATAATGATAAATATGATGAAAATTACCATGATAATATTATGTCATTCTTTGACCCATGGGTACTTCAACATCTTGATTTGGTTTCTAATGATACTTATGCTCCAAATTATATATATATGTTACTTATTATTATGATTCACTTAACTGTGATGGTATTATTAGTCAAATTTTGCTATTGGTTACTTATGTGTGAAACTCAACACTCAATTTTCCTTTCCTTTTTACTTTACATTTCTCCATCTTGTGTATTTTCTTACTTTCCAAACTAAAAAAATCTCTATTTCATTCCACTCACTTGGTGTTTTCTTCACTTTCAAGCCTTATAGTTCTATCTCTTGCTTAGGTTTATTATGTCTCTTATATTGGTGTTAATAATTTTGATTCAGCATTCACTATTCATTGAAATTAATAATTTCACATGATTTCATCATTAGTTTTTATTTCACTAGTTGTAGATGCCCAAATTTGGTCATAGATACTTGACACTATTAATTCTTAAGATATCTTAAACCACTTGACTTACACTCAAATACATGACTCTTATTCTCCATTTCTCTAACCATTTATCTATATACAGGCTTGACCCTTCTATTTTTCATCACTAATACATCTAATTTCCTAAGCCATTGCCCAACCTCTTTATATCACTCTGGTTGCTTCCAACCTTAAGATAGTTGTCCCTATTTTTTTGGAATAAGTTCATTACCAAAAACCTATCCAGTTAGCATGGCCTTATCCCCATGCCATTTAAATTTTTTATATAAGGGAAAGTGAAGCTGATCTCCAAATCAATCCTAGCTCAGAGAAGATAAGTCACACTTACCCTTCCTCTTGTTGGTACATTTATACAATTGGGGTCATGACCAAGATAGTGTATACACATAATATTATTAAAAAATTATTAATTACTGACACTTTGTATCTTGTAAGAACCTATCAAGTCTCAATCTCTCTAAATGTATGTCTTAAGGGGTACACCGAGAAAGGGTTGGGTAGACCATTGGTGCTTCATAAGATTTTTGTCCCTTTTGCCACTTTTCATGTACACACTTGTCTCCTATAACTATTTACCCTAAGATTATTCTCCTCGGTCCTACCCATTCCTCTTAATTTTCATACCTTATCCATCCTTTTCTTTCCTTAATTCCCTTTTGGTCAATCAACTATACTCAATCAACTGGGTCAACCCAATATAGTTTAGGGGAATTTTTCACTTTCTTAGCATGTTAGCCTTTCATCCAACCTATCTCAAACCTAGTGAATTATCCCTAAAAACACACTAGGTCGATTAGGTTGACCATGTACAACTAATGTTTCTAGGCGGATTTAGCGCAAGATCAAAAAGACTTCTCCACAAGATAAGATTTGTTTCTCCAAAGAAAGTATGGAACCCTAAGCTTTATTCCTCAAGTAAAATGGTCAATAAACATATGTTCATTCACACTTATTTGATATTAATTCTAATCTTATGAAATGGTGGGAAATAAACTTGTATATATATGTGGATATTTCCCTAAATCCTCCCAAAAATGTTGGTTATACAGGGTCAACCCAATTGACCCAGTGTGTTTTTTGGGATAATTCAATAGGTCTGAGCTATGTTGACCAAAATTATTACAAGATAAGAAAGTGAAAAATTCCCCTAAATTATACTAGGTCAATAGTATAGTTTAGGGCATTTTTCACTTTCTTAGCTTACTAGCCTTTTGGCCAACCTAGCTTAGACCTAGTGAATTGTCCCCGAAAACACATTGGGTCAATTGGGTTGACCCTATATAACTAAAAATTATGGGTCAAATTAGGGAAATATCCACCTATATATACAAGTTCATTTCCCACCATTTCATAAGATAAGAATTAATAGTGAATAAGTGTGAATGAACATCTACTTATTGATCATTCTACTTGAGGAATGAAGCCTAAGGTTCCATAATTTCTTTGAAGATACAAATATTGTCTTGTGTAGAGGTCTTTTAGATGATTAGATAGGTTTTTTAGCCTATAGATGATTTATCTTGTTATCCTTACATACCAAAATAATTTATTGTGAAGCACCTTGGCCAAGGGAGAGATTGAGGCTCAATGGGTTTGTCTTTAAAGGTAAGTATTCCTAACTTTATTTATCCTTTGTAAGAGTAGATAGATAATTAATTTGTATTATTCTCCCATGTATTAGGATTACATATACATTTATATGAGTATATGTCTTCTAATACATGTTTAGTTTAATTTTTTTAAATTTTATAACCCCCACTTTGTGCCACTAAATCATAGGTTTGTAGGAATAGGTTTGTAACTTCTATGCATAGGTTTGTAGGAATAGGTAATTGGATCGACCCAATAAATCCAGTACAATTTTATATCCTTTTATATATCCATTTCATTCTACTAATATGTTTACCTAATCAACCCTATATATTTTTAGCACTCTACAGCATGTTCTTGCATAATTTGATCAATCATGTCGACCTAGTTTGCAAGTTTTGCCAACATACTTCAATGTTATTCATCAATAATCTTCCTTAATTTCATATCTAATCCACTAAGGTTCCTTTTTCCCTATCTATTTCTTTATTTTATGTATTTATTTTCATAGTTTGTAGGCTTTAAAACTTCCATTGCATAGTCAACTGGATCGACCCTACCGACCTAGTTCTGTGTGTTGTCTAAAATAATTAAGTTGACCTTGGCCAACCTTATACATTTTTAGACCTTACTTACATAATAAAAGTTTGACCCTATCAACCTTATTCTATATTTTATGCATATAGTGTCAACACTATACCTTATTTCAAATTAGAACTAACTCATATCTTCTAGTAATCAGCTTACACATTTCTTTTCATGTTGCTTGCATGCTTAGAATAGCTCAAATAGTTTAATTAGGATATTTTTAATTAATCTCTTAGTTTCACTATTTCTATTTTATTCACACATGACCAAATTACAAAAACATAAATAAGCACTTTAACATTTTGTCTACCCAAGGCCAACCTACTTGGATTTCATCACTAAGGGGGAAGTTGACTTGATGCTTTGGTCAAGTATAAAGAATGGTTAATGGTATATTCTAGATAATCACCTGACACCCTTATCTCTATGATGTGTGAATTGAGGGGGTAGGCCCCAATACCAAGCTTGTATCATTGCCACTATAGTCCCTTTTATCCCAAACTACCTGAAACCATCCTTAGATTTTTATCTAGTACCTTACTTATAGCCAACTTCTAATCACATTAAAAATCATATATTAATAATATAATAAACATTCAGGTTGACCAATTAGTTAGCTATTTACTTTTCAAGTTGATTGCTTACTCTTTTCTCAATTATGTATGTAAAATCTTATATTAGCCAATGTTAGTGCAAGGTTTTATTTTGTGTGTTTCAATTGGACTAGCTAGCATTAATCCAATTGACTGTCTATTTCATTTCAGTACTTACTACTTTTCATTACTTGAAAATTTATCTTTTTTCATTTTCACAAACTATTTTTAGTCTTCTTAAATTCCCTGTCTAATGTACTAGATCAATTGAGTTGACCTAGTAGTTTTTTTGCCTTCTGTACAATATACTAGATCAACCTAGTGACCCTGTATAGTTTTACAGTCCCTATTTATATGCTAGGTCAACCTAGTCAACCCTGTACTATGTTAGTTACCTCTTTATCCTTTTCTTTCTCATCTCTCTTCTTTTCCCTTCATCATGGACTTTCTGCTAGGTGATGACACTAAGTTACAATCATCAGACATGTTGAACTTTACTAATCCTAATAGGGTCTCCCATAGATAGAGTAGGGATCCTATTTTAGATGCTAGTAATGTTCATATATCCACTCATATAATGAACTATGGGACCCCTCCAAATACTTGTTTGTAGCATAATCCTCCTCTTTTCTTATAGGATCAACCTAAGTTAAAGTATACTCCAAAAACGTTTTCTTTATTTTTGAATTTCCCCAACATTGAGGAAAGGATCCTTCCACCATTTATAACCTCATGATTAATGTTCAAACCTAGTAACCCCATTCACCTACTCATACATTTAATATTGGATTTAGGGGTACCACTTTCTTTAACTCTCAACCTCTTCCTTCAATTTTGACTCCTTATGCCATGACATCTTCTTCTCTAACCTTTTCTACCTCCATGCTTGGTATCTCAACTAACATAATTAGATCTACATATAGTGAGCCTCTCATAAGATCCACTATCCTTAATCCTTCCACTAGTTCATTATTTTCTACCCAAGGCAATCATGCTTCTTCTTCAAAACCATTCACTAGTCCATCTTTTGCTACACAAGCAAATTTTTCCACTAGTGCCTCACATTCTCATAATCCATCTCATGCTCATATCAACACTAATAGTGGTACCCAAGCCACAAATAACAACATAAATACCAATTCTAATGCTTATAATATTAATCAAACACATTAACTTTTATTACACACTCTCAATCAAATGAATACCTTTCAAGCACATAACACAAATCAAATGATGAGAATGCAAAACCACCTTCTTAATCTTCAATCTCGTCTATAACCAATGGCTTGGGGCACACATTAACATAATGTTCCCCCTCTTCTACTTCAATATTCTTAATGCAATCTCATTACTCAACCTTTTTTAGTCAATAAAACCATCAAGCATCTACAAATTGAACCTGTCACTACTCAAATTGCCAACATTGATATAAGCAGTATAACACCTATAATTTCTTATAATGGGTCAACCAATCTTACCCTTAACCTCAAAACATTTGTAAATATTTATAAGGATTGGGTAAAATTGAACACCTTTGCCACTACCAAACTCCTAGCCAAAACCCTCATAGGTGATGCCTTGGATTGTACAATCAACTTAGAGCTCATTCTATTTCTAGTTTGGAGGACTTAGTGAATGCCTTAATTCAAAAATTATAAACTAATGATCTTCCTAAAAACACTTTGGCCCATTTCATTAATTGAAAACAACATGAAAATGAAACCACCCAAGATTTTGTTAATAGATGGAAACTTTGTCAAATAAATGTGAACATAACATGGTGAATGGAAATCTTTTTCATCTCTTTACCAATGCCCTTTTTCCTAAACTTCAATATCAGGTCCACACTCTTTCTCCATGCACTTTGGAGAAATTTATTGACCAATCTAAAGGACAATATTTCATATTTCATCAATTTGAGCCACCCCAACCTTATGTGGGTCCTTGTCTCTTACTCAAAAACAAAAACTATAATATCACTAATGATGGTGTTATCGATTCTTATGATGCCATTCATAATGTTCAAGCTGTCATTCCTAACCCTTCTTCAGAACCAACTCCTTCTCAACAATATACCAATCCTCATTTTTCTTCACCAAATAACGTTAACATTCACAAACCTCTATCCTTAACTAAATTGATTAAATGTCTACCCAGGCCTCTTCCATGAGAGATTGACCCAACTCATCCTATGAAATCCTGGTATGATCCTAACAAGTTTTGTTGGTTTCATGCTAGTTGGGGTCATTCTCATGAGACCTATAGACAACTTCATAATTAATTTATGGATTTTCTTCTTGGCCCTAATTTTGATCATGATTCCATTATCTATAAGCATCAAAAAGCCTATGAGATTACTTTCAAGGACTATAAATCACATTAAAAACCCAAGCCTTGAATCAAGCAAATGCTCATTTAGCTATCTATAAAGATATTTTACCTAATCATTAACCTATTCGAGATAACCAAGATAAGCCCACCCCTTCCACCAATAATGTATAAAGTCTTATTGAACCAAGTTCCAAAGATAATGTGGTTATCATGACTAATATGCAAAGGGTGGTGGCTTTCATTGATTCCTAATTTATCTACACTCCTCCTTCATCTAGAATTATGTTATCTAGGATTCTTCTCCAACTCATTTAAATGACTTGGGGCAAGATGAGCTTGTTACTTTTGATGATCCAATTTATTATTCTCCCTTAGATAATACATCCCATGCTATTTCTATCACTCTTTCATCATATTTCAATACTAATGATAACCAAGCTTCTACTAACACTTCTTCCACTTTTTAAAATCAATCTAAACCAACCACTTCTTTATCACCACATAATTTACAACCTTGTTCTAAACCTTATTATTCTTATCAACATTAATTTCATTGCACTTCAGATCATCTTTCTAAGGGTTTCCTTAATCTTTATGCACATTTATCTAACAATATTCTTATGGGTTATGATGAATGGGATCCCATTGTCGAGCTCACTAATCTCCCATATTAGATTTCATTTCTTGAGCTTATGAGGACTTCCCCACATCATAGAAACCATATTATATATCTATTATTAGAGATGAATGTCCCTCATCCTCCCCCAATAGGATGGGAGGTAGCTTTATCTAGTTTTAAAGATAGTATTTTATAATAATGTGAAGAGATGTTTATCAACGTTGATGAAACTATAGACACCTCTCTTTCTCTACAATTTCCTATCACATATATGATTCTCAGTGAGATTCTATTTTGTACAGATGATCCTCCCTTATTTATTAGCATCTAAATAGGTTATATTCATTTTAAATGTGCATTGATTGATGAGGTTTCAGGCACATGTATCACTTCTCTCAATTTCATTAAAACCCTTGGATATTCTGAATGCAATCTAAAATCTACATGTAACACCTACCAAGGATATGATGGAAGTAAAATTCCCCCTCTAGGTTGTGTGTGGCTTCTCATTACCATCCCACCTATCATCATCTATATGAAGGTGATGATCTTTAATTTCACCTTTCCTATAACATATTTTTGGGTAGGCTATGGACTCACCGCATGAGAGCTATTGTTTCTTTTGCCTGCTAATTCATTAAATTCCCTCATAATGGAGCCATTTATAGGATTCAAGGTGACACTAACCCTTAGAATTTAAAAAACTTTCAAGATTTTGGTGTCTTCAATATTCTTACTCTTGAACCTTTGCCTAACATTCCATTCTATCAGTCTCAGCATATCAACTTTCCCATTAACTCAACCCAAGGTTATAGTGGGCATCCCAAGATCATTGGTAAAATTACTCCTAACCTTTTAGATTTAGATGATTATGAGCCTAATGAGATTAACTTAAAGATAAAAATTTATGATCTCTCACCTCATCTCATCTCATAGATTTTTGTTTCCTTATAATGTTGTTTTTGCAAACCTCCCTGTAATGACATTCATGTAGTCTTGACCAAGACTAAGCATTCTATTCACTATGCTTCTTTGGATGACAAGGTTATCCCTACCTATGTCATTGTTCTTTATACCCTAGATTATGATGATGGTTATTCCTTAGATGATCTGTTATTAGGTGGTCTTGTATAAGCCCTTGATGGTGAGATTATCTATTATCATCCTTCTTTACTTGAGTCTTTTTATGCATCTCATCATTTTCCTTCACTTATAGTTCTTGATTTTTACATTTTTCCCCTTTAGCATAAGGTAGAGATGGAGTTGACACCTCCATTTCTTGAGGATCCATGTAGGATTGTGTTCACGGATCATGTCATGACCGATCCTTACCATTTTGATAGGTACCCTGACCCTCATAGCCAGTTTACCCCTAAAATTAGTACAACTCTCCTTAGACCTCCTATAGATCCCACTCTTCCCTCAGTAGATCCGACTATAGTTGAGCCTCTTCTTTCTCTTTCTATAGTTTATTTTGTTTCCACTCCTACTATTATTGACCCTACCCCTATTTCTGATGATATCTCTCCTTCCATTGAACCTAGTTCCATTCCTTCCTCATCATCACCCTCCCTTGGTGATGGTTTACTTCTATTGCCTAAGATGGCTCCTCTACCCACCAAATGGATTGATGAGTGCTCTCCAACTTCTTCCACTCATATTTTACCTCCTTCTATGAGTGCTTCTCATAAAACCACTCATAGTCATATTTGTTACTTCCATAAGATAGATAATCATTCTTCTACCCATTATCATAAGTTGAAATAATATATCGATACCTTGCATCCTTCTTCCCCATCATTATAAAAAACCATACCACCCCTAAAGGTACTTCTTTAATATCTACCCAAGTATGGTGAGATATATTTTCTATAGCATTTATGTGGCACCCATCATATTGATCATTGTCAAATCCTTCAACAACATCTCAAATATCATCTTATAACCATTCCTAGACCTTTTACCACTCCTCCCATAATTCATTCTTGTAATAAGGATCCTTCTTCTCCCATGGCTCCACCTGATATGGTTCCATCATCTCATATGGCCCTTTCACCACCTTCTATTCTTCCACCTATGATTCCTTCACTTGTGGACCCTCCCTCACCTGTGGATCCTTTTCCACCTATGAGTCCACCTGTGGACCCTTGTCCACTAGTGATTCCTACATCTTTAGTAGATATATACTTCCACACATTCTCCTGACCATCCTTTTCCTAATTTTCCTCCTCAACATGATCCATCAAAAAATTCCTACTTTTTTGGTTGAGGAGATCAAAAAAGAAGTATTTGCCCAATATCTATTGAAGATTAATGAAACTTTAGTAGTAGTTCATATCCAGCTTCATAGACACTTATCTGATGTATTGGATAATGTGTGTGGATAGATTTACCAGTATCTATGAGCACATGCATGGTGATTTCAAATTTATATTTTATTGGACGTGTGCTCTAATATTATTTATATATGTTATATATCATTTGAAATTGTGTCAAATTTTTTCTTATCTTGTATCATGATTCTTACTTGTTGTACTATATATTGCTTATATTATCATTTATATTCACATATGGTTGTTTGTTATCATTTCTTTCCCTTTTACATTAATTTTTTCTCAAAACTCTCTTTATTGTATCTTTATGATTATTTTATTTTCTTAACCCTCTTTTTCACATATAATTTATCATGGTGACTTGGTTATACAAACCCTATTCCCTTTGGTTATTATCTCCCTTTACCATGAGATCAGTTGGAAAATAATATATCTCATTATTATCTTATTTAACTAGTCCACTTTGGATTTTATTTTTCCCTTCTTCCTCTTTTTACAAACTAAGCATACACATGGTTAAGACTTGAAATCATATGCTAGTTTATTATCAAGCCCAAGTGTCCTAGTCAGTCTTTGTCTTTAGTTACTTAGCTTCATTTAGCCTTAGCCTATAGCTCATTCATGTGTATTACTATCTCTTTCATGATTGGTCATTCCAAATCCATATGGAGGAGGAATATTAAAAAGCCTTTAAAAGAAATTTAAAATCTAAATCATTTAAATAAAAGGCAATGATATCAAAAGGCAAAATCATTCTTAAAAGTCTAATCACTCTAAAAGACATGATTCAAAGCACATCTCCTTCTTCTAGTTGAATCTCAAACTCCATAGTTGGCCTCATGGTGGAGATGAGGTCCTTTGGGGTGCATTAGGTCAGTAGATTAGAAGAGGAGAATTAAAAAATATATTTTAGTGCTACCTACTTTCTCTTGTAAGTACCTAATATTCACAGTAGACCAATGACTCTATAAGGGGTCTTGAAGAATGAGGAATATGTCATGGGAAGGTAGGTCTATTTCTCCTTTTATTGTACCAATATACCTTCATGAGTTGATCTTAATATCACACTCATTTATCTACAAATCTTTATGTATATGGCAAATAGGTTTCCTTTGTATATAAATGACCACTAGTCACTTAGTGTCTTCTCATGTCCTTAATATGTCTCTTGCCTCCTAAGGTCTTCTCATAATATGCCTAAGTCTTGATTTTCACACTCCCTTTTTCATTCCTTATATCCTTTATATTTTCTCTTGATAAATATTATTTTTTCTACTGATCACTCCCCTTGGGATTTCATTTGTGAGTTGCATTATAAGACCATGGATAGGACCCAACCATCCTCACAAATTACCATTATTTCCTTTATAATACCCACATCCTTTATACATGATAATCCTATTTATTCCACCCCAGTGATGTTCTCTTTATCGAGTTTCAATGTAAGACCGTGGATAGGACCCATCCCTCCTCACAAAATTTTCCAATACCCAATTCACCATCCAAATTACATGTGTCAAATTTGAGATAAAATTTGATCAATTATGAAATTACATGTCATTTTACATGCTTCCCATATTGATTTAGTATGTTTTATACTTCATTTTTATTTCACCTTTTTTATCTTCTTATTTTCTAAGTGTGTGTAATATTATAACCATTTTTTGAATATTTCATACTTCCCAACTTGAATTAGTATGACCAATCTTTTACAATTTTATTTTTCTTGCATACTATCCAGCATGATTTAGTATCATTTATTGACCTAATTAATTTGTTTTTATTACCATTTATGCCCTTTTACATACCTTCCATTTGATTACTTTGTTTTCCATACTTCCCAATGTGAATTAGTATGATTTTACTTATTTTAATTTAGTGCAACAAATCTTTCACATTGGTTTAAAAACAAATTCCTTTTCACCATCTTGTTTTACCATTTATTGGTTCTTTATATTTACTCATTTCTTGCTATTACACATGTACCACTTTGATATAGTGTGTAGTACATTTTCTTGATTGATTATATTTTTCCAAGTCCTTTTTTGCCTATTTATTTTTAACCATGCATTTGTCCTACATAATGCTATGAAAGAAACCACATCTCATATATTTCCCATAGCATATACAACAAAGCTAAATGCTTGTTATATAAATAAATATATCCTAAGCATCCATAGCCACAACCATAATGAATAACCATAATAAACCATAATGACAACATACACATCTATAAATAATATGCCAAAATGATCCATATATATCTCATGAGTTTAAATACAACATATACAACCATATCCAATGCTCCAACTCTATGTCTAATCTCCATCCTATCTATCTCATGGCCTAGCCATGATACCTACTGAGGATTTAGTCTAACTCCTCTAAATATTACATTGTAAGGAGGCCATCCAAGATCTCAATCCCTCTTCCTATCATATAAGTGTGTTACCTACACCTGTGACTCTACCAGTTGGGTATGAATCTCTATCATCTATGATATTATATCTAGATGCATAGCTCTATCATTTATTAAGGCATGCCATGCCTATAGGTCCCTTGCAACCATAAATTTTTTTTGGCTACATCCTCTCTCTACACTTATATTTGCCTCACTACCTCTCAAACTAATTTGAACCAACTTGCCTGAGCTAGGGTAGATGGTACATGTGAATCCTCTAATGTCATAGGGTTATATGGATCTAGATTCTCATTTAGGATGTCATGGAGTGCTCCCCTCACCAAGGACCTCCATCTCTCCTTTGCATCCTTAGCTGCACGTACAAAATCACACCAGATGGATATTAGATCATTGTTATATCTCAAAATATCTATTTAACTTTACTTCTAAATAAAAACTTAAATCAATAATTTAACCATATTTTCTTACCTATCTGTGTCTCAACTACTATGATCTTACCATCTATGAAACCATTTAGCATAGTCTCCCCATCTATACAGCCTCTTAGCACCTCCTTTATGGGCCATCTCTTTATCTCAAACCTGGTTGTCATGGCTTGTGTTTGTCTTATCTTACATCTAAGTGATCTCTTTGTCATATCCCCTAGCTCACCTACGGGGTCATATGAGATGGTAATAGTCTCCACTCTCTCTTTTTCTTCCTACCTCTATCAACATCATGTCTTTGATGGCCATTGTTCATATTATTTTGGAGCTAGTAGTGGTACATATGGTATCTCTACCTCTACATCCCTTATTCCTCATCTCCTCATCATACCCAACTAGTCCATGGTTACTCTTGATGTGGCCTCAATATCAACCTCACTATTTGTGGCACTAGTTCTCTCCTCCCTCATGGTTCCCTCACATGTTGATCCCACTACTTAGGCATCAATATCAATGTCACTAGATGAGGTAGGCCCATCTACCCTAGAACCCATGCCACCAAATGTGGCTCTCACCACCAAGTATAGTATCTAACCACATTTATCCTCATTATCACTAGTGTAACTATGTCCTAACTTGCCCATGTAGCTAATATGTCCTCATATGGTTTCCACATGATGTCTATACATCTCACTAACTATAATGCTAGCATGTGGGGCATAACCTATGCTACTAGTCATCTCTCTATCTCTACACTTGAGGTGACATATCATCGATCACATGGGGCAACCTAGCTAGTTAGTATATAATAAACCTCTCATATATCCAATCTATCAATAATATGATTGGTCCCATAGTCTTATGCCATCTAACTAGCATCTCATACATATCATGTACCAATTAAACCTAGATGATATAGCCTAGATCATATATAACTCACTCCTCCAAGATCATCCTACTCAAGGCTACCATAAATAATGGTACCTTATCAACTAACTTATGACATAGCACCCACTGTGTCACAAGGCCTATCACAACATTCTATATATCCAGAGTCTTTGATGTATAGACATCAAACATGTTAATTTTCTTACCTAGTAATATCATCTCTAAGATTTTAGCCTGCATGGCTAAGGCTCTCCTCTCTTCTAGGTTATCTGGTATCCCTATGGTCACTTGCACTCCTACTATAGGTAGCCTTAGGATGGCATGGGCATCCTTTCGAATGATATCCACCTCTATTGTATCCCCATCCACCTCCTATCTAAATTCATTAGTCAATCATTCCTAACAATCAAGGAACATGACTAACATATCAACACTGAGGGGGATCCAACACATATTAGCTATCTTACCTAGACCTATGGATCCTAATCTAGGCCTATCTCCCTCTGATAACCTATCTAAAAATTTCAATAACCATGTCACATCCACAAGTCTCCAAAATCTTTGTCATCCTTGTACCCAAAAAAACAACAAAGGATGTATCAGTTCCTTCATGTCATGTATAGGGACAATACATTCTTTTTACATTTCTACACCAAAAACAAGCCTAAATTTCTTCATTTTATTATTTTTATCCTACTTAATCCTTATTAACCTTACTTAGTCATTTAGGTCCATTATATCCCTCTTTTAGCCTTTTGCATGTTTTTTCATATCATTCTAGCTCTTTGGTCAAACTAGATTGACCAAAATTTTCCTATCTTTTTGCTTGGTTGACTCAAAAATTTGAGTCAACCCCTTCTAATCCCCTCCCTACTGTTGAGTTTCCATTATGGACCTTTTAGACCACCTGGTAATTCCAAACTAGGCCATCATCTTATAGAATAAACAAGGTTAACCCATACCTACTAGGTCGACACTATGAATTTTGCTCATTTTCAGCATATTAGGTCGATTGGGTCAAGCCAATGTTTTTTGCCTATTGAACGCTTGCATTTGCCCAAAAAAGTGTAATTTTCTTACTTTATTCCTAAACATTATAAACCCATTTTACATCTTCCTATTTGGTACCCTTAGAATCTAATTTTGTTTCATTTTGACATCTAGAAATGCTTCAAATCAAATTTTAATAAAACTAAACTTAATTCACTAAAAATTTCAAAAACTGGTGTGAGATTCATAGTTGCATACCTGTAGTATTCCTGTTGCCACCTCTGGAGATCCTCCTCACCTAGCATGTAATCTCCTCATCATCCTAGCTCATTTATGTCTCTAGATCTCTTTTTGCCCTCTCTCACAAATCAAAATAATAAATGAATTCTATTTTTCCCTATTTAAAAACACTTTTCAAAATTCAAATATTTTAATTATTTTTTATCAGATTCCTTATTTTGCTTATATCTTTATTTTTACTCATCCATTTTTAAAACTTTAAAATGTGTTAAATTCATGATGATGTAAAGAATATTTTCCTCTATCATATGTCTATATTCTAAAAAAATTGATTTTTGGCTATTTTTTGCACTAACTTCTACATGTTCATCTAGTGTTTGCTACATTGGACACCTTCACATTTCTTATAGTTTACTTCTTTATCTACAGCACTAAGGTAATTTAAAGTTATGTGTTTTTCAATTTAGTCCTTTCATTTATCTTATTTTCTATTTACTGCACTTTACTTAGTATCATATTTGTGTGTTATCATGTTTTATCCTGAAGCGCCATCCCATGTTACACTTATATGACACGTGATGAGATTTGAGTGGGGAATATGTATACACATAATATTTACTAATTACTGACACTTTATATCTTACAAAAACCTATCGAGTCTCAATCTCTCTGAGTGCATTCCTTAAGGGGTGCACTAGGAAAGGGGTGGTTAGACCATCAGTGCTTTGTAAGATTGTTGTCCCTTTTACCACTTTCCATCTACACACTTGTATCCTAATACTATTTACCATAAGCTTATTCTCCTCAGTGCTACCCATTCCTCTTAGTTGTCATACATTATCCATATTTTTCTTACCTTAATTCCATTTTAGTCAATTAGTTGTACTAGGTCAATTGGATTAACCCAGTATATTTTATGTGTATTTTTCACTTTCTTAGCTTGTTAGCCTTTCAATTGACGTAGCTCAAACCTAGTGAATTATCCTTGAAAACACATTAGGTTGACTGGTTCGATCTTGTATAGTCAATTTTTTTTGGAGGATTTAGGGTAAGATCCACCTATATATACAAGTTCATTTCCCACCATTTCATAAGAGAAGAATTAATAGTAAAGAAGTGTGAATGAACATCTAATTATTGACCATTCTACTTGAGGAATAAAGCTTAGGGTTCCATAATTTCTTTAGAAATATAGATATTGTCTTATGTAGAAGTCTTTTGGATGCTTAGATAGGTTATGTATCCTAGATATTATTTATCTACATTATCCTTACATACCACAATAATCTCTTGTGAAGCATCTTGGCCAAGAGAGAGATTGAGGCTCAGTGGGTTCATCTTCAAAGGTAAGTATTCCTAACTTTATTTATCCTTTTTAAGAGTAGATAGATAATTTATTTGTATTCTTCTCACATGTATTAGGATTTTGTATACATTAACGTGAGTATATGTCTTCTAATACATGTTTAGTTTAGTTGTTTTATTATGTTTAACCCCTACTTTGTGTCATAAGATTTGGTGTGAATTATATTAGATTTACTTTATTGTTATTAGAATAAGTGAATGATTTAAACCTTAGGAGTCCATTAGGGTTGTTATATGACTATTTTGGACTGTAGGATTTGGAACCCTTCCTAGCTTGATATGTTGTGATAAATGATTCCCTAATCAGGTCTAGCAGATCCTCATATTGGTCATGCTTTTGCTTAACAAGTATGTCCCAATTGAAAGTGTAGGTATGCTCTATCTTCTCTGAACCAAGATTGATTTATATAAATGATGATTTCATTTAAATATATCTACTAGACCTAACCAAGGATTCCCTTACTAGAATAATATGATTAGATAGGGTAAGCCTCTAGTCAATCAAAATCATGTGATAACCCTAGCTAGGTCCTATGTTTTCTTATATTCACAAAGTAAATTCAAATTATTGTAAAATCTAACTTAGTGTTCACCAAATCTTATGGCATAAAATTGGCATAAAAAACATAAAAGTAAACATTCATATAAGATATAAACTTAAGCCAATGTATAGTAAATCCTAATACATGGAGAGAGAAGCATATAAGATAACTAATAAAAATATATATACTTTAATAAGGAGGAGCAAGAGTTAGGAATACTTAACTTTGAATACAAACTTATTGAGCCATAATCTCTCCCTTGGCCAAGGTGTTTGGTAAAAGGTTATTGTGGTATGTAACAATATCAAGGATATGTCATCTCTAGGCTACACAACTTCTCTATGCATCCAAAAGAATTATCCATAAGATAAGATTTACATCTCCAAGTGAATTATTGAAACCCTAAGTAATGATCCTCAAGTAAAATGGTGTATAAGAAAATTCACAATATATGATGTTCTTCTTCTTCTCTCTCTATAAATGATGGAAATGATGTGTATATATAGCTAAATCTAACCCTAAAGTCTTTTGAAAGTTTAACCGATAGTGTCAACCTAATTAACCTTGCATCAATAATTGATAAAAGTAAGTTAAGTGTTACTCTAGTTCAACCAAGGCTGACCTATGCCCATAACATGCTAATATGATTTAAATACAGGGTCAGCCCAGGTTGACATTATTTAGTAAATGTAAAAAAGAGTTTTTGGCTTAGATAAGGGTTGTTTAAGGTGGTGAATTGCATAGAGGAATGTGTAAGAGAGGATTAAAATATTAAGTAAGTGTATAATATATGTTTGTGTTGATAATAAGTGGTGGTATAGGGGAAAATAATCTTGCAAAGCACCAAAAGTCTACCCACCCCTTTCCTAGTGCACCCTTTAAGGTGTGCACTCAAAGAGATTGAGACTCTATGAGTTATTATAAGAGATAAAACATTAGTAATTGATAAAGTTTTAAAATATTATGTTTATATATATATACCCCACTCAAAACTCATCACATGTCATGAATTTATAACATGGGATGGTCATTTGGTAAAAGAACATAGAAACACACAATGTTTAAGCTAAATAAATTGTAGTAAGAAATGGATAAGATAAATGAAAGGAAAAAATTTAAAAATACATAGCTTTACTTACCATAGTTTTGTATAAAAATAAGGAAGTGAAAGAAATTCTAAGGTGTCTAATGTATGGAATATTAGGTGAATCTAGAAAAAAATAGAAAAAAATCAAAAAATTTGCAAAATATACATGTAATATGTGAAAAGCTTCTCTATGACATCAAGATTATAGAACATCTTAGGGTTTGGAAAAAAAACTAATAGAAAAAAGTTATGATCTAAAAATGGAATCTGATTATATATAATTGATAGGTAAATAATTTTAAATAGTAAATATAAATAGGGTGAAAATTAATTCATTTATTATTTTAATATTCTGAGAAAATTTAAATCTAAGAGACCTAGTTTCAGCCTAGAGAGTGACCATGATAAGGAGATGATAGCTACGATGTGGAAGATGCATAGTGGTCATGGTGGGTGCAACATAGGTAAGAGAAGCATTATTTTCATTTTTTGTGAAATTTTAATTAAAATTAAGATAAATATATAAAATTGAATGTTAGACAAAATGTAGACATTAAAACTGACCTTAAGAAATAATTAGGTAGACTAGGGGTCAAATAGGGTACTAGGTAGGAAACTATAAAACCAATAAATGCCTAAGGCATTTATGGTAAATGGTCAAAAATTCACTGTAGATTAAGAATATATTTAGCCTTGTCAACTTAGTTTGCAAGGCGAGAGAAATATAGGGGGTAATTACATAGTAGTGGGCTAATGTAGTATCATTGGAGATGGTTGACTATGTAGTAGTGTACTAATCTAGTTGGAAACAAGGAAATGACTAACATAGTACCTTCTGGCTAATGTAGTTCATATTATGTGGTTGATATAGTTTTTTGAATAAGGATGAATGTGTAGTAAAGGGGTGATAAAGTATGTTAAAAATAGAAAAGGGTATATTTATTATTAAATAAGGTGATTGCATCTATATGAATAGGCCAACTATGTAATATAAGGTCGATGTAGTATGGTAAGAATGTGATAGGGTTGATTTAGTATTAAATGGGCTAGTTATGTAGAAAAAATGGTAAAATAGAGAAATAAATAAAACAAGTTGATGAAGTAGTTAATTTTTATTTTTTTTAGAATATTTAAGAATTTATTTTATTATTATGACATCGATATCTAATACATTCTCTATTTTTTGATGTTTTGTAGAGGCAATGGAGATTTTGTCATCTAGTGGATGCATCTTAGCTACCAAATTCATTGGAGTGTTTTGCAAATGTGGATAGAGCTCAGCTAGTTGCCTTGGATTTTGGAGGCATAATAGAGATGAGATATATCCCATTGAGTGTTAATCTCGTTATCTTATTCTTAGGAGCATTGTAACAATTGACTAACACTTTCTAATGGGAGGTGGAGGGTGATACTATAGAGGTGTCTATCACTTTGGAGGATGTCCATGCTTTTCTTGGACTTCCTATTGATGGGATGCTAGTGTGATATATCAAAGTCAAAGGATGAGACATGAGCCCTAGCCCAGTGGGTGACATGTTTAGATAGGATATATCCTAGGTTGTGTGTTATCTTTTTTGATGTTTATATCATGACTATATTGGATATCCAAAAGGTCATGATAGGGTTTATGATAGCACAAGTTCTATGTCATAAGTTGGATGAGAAGGCACCACTATACATGATAGCCTTGTGTCAATGTATCTTGGATCAAGGTACCTTTTATGATTTTGGTTCTATAATTTGGGTCCAAATCATCCATGATATGTATGGGATGTTGACCGAGGGGTAGAAAACCATTGAGTACATGGATATACGAGAGATTTCCTATGTAATGATTAGCTAGGTTTCCCCATATAGTTGATGATAGGTTACCTAAGGTTATTAGGTAGAGGTAGGAGCATGTAACATGTGTCATATCCCTTGTTCTAGATTTTTATATTGTCACATGAGGGTAGATTGTATGGTAGCCTTACACACTCACATTGTTGTTATAAGGTAGAGTTGGGCCACTATCATTATAGGTTTGGCAATGATGTAGATCATAGGCCACTACACTTCATGGGTGGAGCCTCATCCAATAGATCATGTACCTAGATAGTTGGGAATACCACATATAAAAACCCCTATAATAGTGTTTGATTCTTGGTCAAGGCATGTTAGAGAGATGAGAGGGAGAGGAGGCACAAGGGTACCTATTGAAATACCTATGATTAGGCCTCAACGAGCAAGACCATCATCTAGTTAGGTATGACAATAGGAGGTAGTGAGGCCTAGTGGATGTGATGCCATGGATGTAGATGCAATAAATGTAGTAGCACATTAGGGACTATAATAAAGGTGACAGTAGTCACTATGAGCTCATTGAAGATGGAGACACCATCAACAAAAGATACACAAGTGCTAGTTATCACACATGGGGATCTTATAATGGTTATAGGTAATAATTGGTTTATAAAGAGGCCACTAAAGAGGGGACATAATAATCTTGGGTGGTAACTCCTAGTTTTACATTAGTACAGAGGTAGTTGACAAAAGAGGTGCTCGATGGGTGAGCAAATGAGGAGATTGTAGTTGGCAATATCGACACAGGTGAGAAATGTTTTGATTTAGTTTATGTTTTTGATATGGAACACTGGTTTCATCATTTTTTATGATAGATAGATGATTTGAGATATATATACATTATATTTGATGTATATTTGGTTTATGGTTTTATAGATACTACTACGATAGAGGAGATCCAATGGGTATCCCTGATTGTGACTACACATCATGATATTTTGGATGGGGTGTTGTCACCTTATGACCCCACCACTTTGGTTGATCTTGTAGTTCCATCTTCCCTAGCTCATGTGATCTAGTTTAGATTGGTGGGAGAGGTCGCATGATAGCTAAAAACATGAGGTGATGGTTTGTAGCCACCTACAAGGGTAGGAGTTGGAGAGGCTCTAGCCTAGTAGGCTTTATCATAAGAGCAAGATGCACACATGATGACTACTATACAACTAAGATAGGTATAGGCCCAGGTGACCAACCTTTAAGGTCAAGTTTCTAGCTTGAGATCCTAAACTACCTCTTTATAATGCACCATTCAGAGGGGTCAATCACAGGCATCGATATGTAGCATGGTTAGGCCACATGATAGGTAGGATGGAGCACAACTTTACAGCTATATCTATTGTAATTTTTACTTGTATTATATCAAACTCATGAGATATATATATATATATATATATATATATATATATATATATATATATATATATATATATTGTATTGTATCAAACTCATGATATATATATATATATATATATATATATATATATATATATATATATATATATATATATTGTATCAAACTCATGATATATATATATATATATATCATGAGTTTGATACAATACAATATATATATATATATATATATATATATATATATATATATTAGCATGGTTAGGCCACATGATAGGTAGGATGGAGCACAACTTTAGAGCTATAGCTATTGTAATTTGTACTTGTATTGTATCAAACTCATGAAATATATATATATATATATATATATATATATATCATGAGTTTGATACGATACAATATATATATATATATATATATATATATATATATATATATATATATATATATATATATATATATATATATATATATATATATATAGCATGGTTAGGCCACATGATAGGTAGGATGGAGCACAACTTTAGAGCTATAGCTATTGTAATTTGTACTTGTATCAAACTCATGATATATATATATAGTATTGTATCAAACTCATGATATATATAAATATAGATAGATATATATTGATATTTATAGTTCATTGATATATGATTTTTACTTGGATTTGTATGTGGATGAGTGTATGGATATATTTCCTTTCTATCACATGTATTTTGCTATTATTGTATATGTTATAGGAAATATGTGATGTATGTTTTCTTTTATATCATTATGTGATACACATGCATGGTTAAAAATAAAAGGCAAAAATGATTTGGAAAAGTATAATTAATCAAAACAAATTTAATACACACTTTATCATGATGGGAAATGTGTAAAAATAAAAGATGAATAAGTATAATAAACCAAAATGGTAAAGTAAATGGTAATAAAATGTTTTCAAACCATGTTAAATATTTTCACCAAGTTTTTAAAAAAAAAAAAAATCATACTATATCATGTTGTGAAGTATGAAAATTTATAATAAAATGGAAATCACATGAAAAAACAATGGTAGAAAAATAAATAATAAATTCAAACAATCATACTAAATCAAGCTAAGAAGTATGGAAAGAAAAAAAAACGTAAGTGTAAATCAAATTAATCATATCAAATCAATATGGGAGATATGTTAAATTTAATAAATTGGTTGTAAACATAAATAAAATAAAAAATAAGAAGATAAAAGTGAATTGCTTATGAACTAAGTATAAAACATACTAAATCAAGATGGGAAGTATGTCAATGATGTGTAAATCATAATCTAACACAAAATATATCAAATTTGAAGCATATAATTTTATTATTACTGTTGGGAGGAGGATAAAACCGGAAGCACACAATTTGATTACCAAACCAAGCAACTTAATATGCGGAAATTAACCAGATTCACCAAGTAACTAGAATTCAGAATAACACAAGATATGAGAGACAATACACAAATTGTATTAACACTTTATACAGAAAAGAATACAATAAAGAAGATGCCACTTCTTCTCCACCACCTTACAGAGGTTTCCCACGCCTCAAGTGAACAGTAATTCTTCTCCCCAAAGCTCTCCCTCTCACAGGTCCCAACACCCAACTCAAAATACAGAGTTGGTGTTCACCTCCCGTGCTCCACGCACACCACAAGTGCTCCACGCACTCCACAAGCACTCCACGTGCTCCACAAGTACTCAAGGTACTTCAAGTAGATCTCCCATGAATCTGCAACAACCTGCAATTCAATAGACCATACTTATGGAAGGAACTCCCTTGCCTTCCTCTCTGCTCTATCCGAGTACACCCCTGTACTCCAAGTAGATCCTGCCTGATACTGCTCCCTGTTGTGTTGCTGTCTATATGACCTTGCACACCTGCAAATCAAACAATGGTTCTATTCACCTGTGAACCTCGACCTTGCACACACATACACCTGCAGATCAACGATCTTACTTACCATGTAGATCTCCTATATAGGCCATGCAACTGTGACCAAGATCCTACACTCTTGAAGAACCCAGCTGGCTCTCCAATCCAGCACCAACACACCTGGTACTGAGGCACTAGGAGGAACGCACCATAGATCTACCTCACACACAGAAGGAGCTTATAATTATGCTCTCTTACTCCCTAGCACACTTTTCCAATACAACCATGAGTCTATTATATAGATCTCATCCAAACAATGATTAGACATCTAATTACAATAATTAGATCCGCAGCTATGAGTCTAAAATTAGCACTCATCATGCAAACTCTTGGTTCGTTAGCTAACTGCCCGTTATTAACTCGCAGTCGAACCACACAGGCGACCGACGTCGGTCCCTGTCTGCCTGGGGTCGCCGACGCTGGCCGATATATGACCGACGTCGGTTGCCTTCCTGTCTTACTCTGCCGACGCCGGTTGGCCAGACCAACGCCAAACACTTCTGACACTCAGCAACTCATTCTGCAACCTCCTCCATGTCTGCATCAGTGAAGCTTTTAGCTCCACAATCCTAACAATTACTTGGTTATAGTATGAACTAGGTAATGGAATATTTTGTGAGTAGGGATTGGTCATATCCATGGTCTTACAATAAAAATCACAAAGGGAACACTAATAAAGTGGAAACAACTATGGGAATGATTTTAAGAGAAGTTTGTAAAGTGGTAATTTATAAGGAGGGCTTGGTCCTATCCATGGTATTACACTACAACTCACAAGTAAAACACCAATGAGTTTATGGTAATAATGAAAAAAATAAGGAAATGTTTTATTATGGTAATTTTTTAGGAGAGCCTAGTCTTGTCCATGGTCTTACTCTACAACTCATAAAGGGAAACCCTAGGGGGAATGATCAGTTAACAAAACAATATTTCTCAAGGGTAAATATTAGGATTATTGTAATGAAAGAGGGAATGTAAAAATCATGACATAGGTGTCTATAATAAGACCTTAGTAAACATGAGTCATACTAAGTACAAAGGAGAGAAACTAAGATTTTAGTAACCATCAAAATACAAAGGATACCCACTCAAAATAAGCACAAATTTGTATAGTCAAAAAGGTGAGATACTAAGATCAACTCATATGAACAATAAAATTAAGATATACCTACCTTCCCACAACATGTTCCCTATTCCTTAAGACCTCTTACAGAGATGTTAGTCTACTACAAAGATTGGGTACTTGTGTGAGAAAGTAGGTAGAACTTATAAAAAATATTCTTCTCATATCCCAATCTACTGGACTACCGCACCCCCAATATACCTTAACTCTATTTTGAAGCTAAATGTGGAGTTTTAGATTTGATTATGAATAGGAAATGTGTTATGAATCATGTATTTTAGTGTGATTAGACTTTTGAATTTGTATGTTATCCTTTTGAATCATTGTCTTATGTTTAAATGATTTAGATTTTAACATTTTTTATGGATTTTAAGATTCCTCCTCTATATGGATTTGGAATAAATAACACAAGTGATAGAATTGATAAATACGAATGAGATTTAGACTTTGGTTTATAGGAGGTTAAGTTACCAGAGATATGATTGACTAAACACTTAGGCTTACCTATGAACCAATATGTGATCTCAAGTTTTAACCATATGTATGATTAATATGTGAAAAAGGGAAATAAGGGAAGAAAGGATATCTAAAGTAGATCTATATATGGTAGTAGTACAATGATAATTATTGTTTACTAACTAATCATATGGTAGAGATAGAATTATAATGGAGTCAAAGTTTATATAACCAAGTCACAATAATAATTATATGATTTTTGAGTGAGATAAGATAGCAAAGAATCAATGTAATAGAAAACAAATCCATAAAAGAAGTGAAATCATAAGCACAAGTGTGAATTCATGAAAATAATGATAAGAATCCATAAGAAAGGTGAAAGTAAATGAAACCATATAAGACACATAAATCATAATATAATGATCCATGAAAAATAGATAAGTGAAACCAAATTTGACACATAGTCAAGTGTATAAAAGATGTAAAAATGGATCACAAATCCAATCCAAATCATAACATATAACAATGTGAAATAACATGATGATGTGGTATATTTGACCACAAATATTATCCACAACATCTAAAACATCTCTATGAATTTGAATTATGGTGGCAATCAGAGTCTCATCAATCTTCATAGAAAGTTATGCAAAGACTTCCTTCCATATTTCCTCAACTAAAAATGTAAGTGTAGATGAAGAAGATTAATGCTCATTTGGGATCTCATGGATAGGATACTCAAGGTGAGTAATGGATGTCTCAATAGGAACAGTATATGTGGGGTGATGAGGAGGTGCAACCTGAAAAGAAGTAGGAGCATTCTTTCATGTGTGACCTGTAGAAGGAGGAATGACTAGTGTTTGTGTCAACTATGGTAAATCATGAAGATGATTCTAAATAACATGGTAGTGATTGGTATAATGTGCACCACACTATTACCAAAGATAGTATACCTCCCCATATTTAGGGATATACTTTGGTAATAACTTAGGAGGAAGTATGGTTTTAATTTTGGGCTGAGCAGTGGTTGGTCCTAATGTGGAGATATATTGTCTATTTTTAGAGTGGAAAAGTGGTTATATATCCCATGAAAGAAAAAAATATGTTTATTAGTAGACTTTGGGGGCCTCTTAGCTTAAATAATAGAAGGAGAAGCTAGGGGAAATTAATATAACTGGCAATCTTTGGTCTAATGACCGATAACTTTATGTATATCACAATAAGGATTATCTAAACATTGGGTAGGCATGGGATTGATATGATTCAAATATTCAATATATTCAGAAATACCCTTAAGGTAGGGCAACACCATATAATACTCATTTAGGAAGGAATAACTCCACAATGTCTCTTCGAGGGGACAACCTCCAATATCCTTTTACAATAGAAGACTCAATGCTTACTTGATATCTTTACCTTGATAATCATCTCCTTTATATAGACATCTATCTAACCAATGGATGGGTAACCTCCTAATCTGAATGTAGGCTGACCATTACCCAATGTACTAATTCCACAAGTTACTCCATTATCCTAATATATTATACCCATATAACTAACTAAGGGGATGTGTGCCACAAGTCAGCATCTCCATCAACCTATATACATTAATATATCATATTCATAGGTACATAGCATTACTTCCCTCCTTGACATATTTCATCCCCGAAACATAGGAAGAAATCAAATAATGAGTGTGCTTCAAATCATTGCACACTTGTCTCCAATCTCGATCATCTAGCCATCCATATGTGATCTTGGTAGGTGATAGCTCTCCAAGCTTATTTATAAATTCCATTATGCTCCTCTAATTTCATTTATGATCATAATTATACTATTCTAGTGTCCAAGCATAATTATTCCTCTTTTTATTCCATGTACCATATTCCATTGCGCTACTCTGATTTCAACCATGACCATAGTAGGTATTCTTCCATGCATAATCATAGTGATTTCCCCATTCATTCCATGTGCCATATTATTTTTTCTTTGGATTCCATGCATATCCATAATGATTGGAAATTTTATTTCCTATATAGACAAAATGATTGTTGTTATGACACTTCCTCACTTGGTTCCATGATTGTTTCCTCTCATGATGATGTGGGTGTCTATATACCTCAACTTTTTCCAATATTTTGACCTTATCCACCTTTGCTTCTATTTCTTCCACCTTTTCCTTCTTTGTTTCTTTAGTAGATGAAGTGTTCATTTCTAGTTTTAGTGTGTTTTTATCTATATCATCTGAATCTTCATCATGCTCTTCATCACCTATTTCAATCTCATCCTCATGATCTACCTGGATTGTTATTGGTGCCTTTTTCACTATGATATCTTGTAAAGTGATCTTCTTTTTCCTATACCAAAAACTCATGAACTTTTTTTGAACATTAATATTCATTATTCCCAAAGTCTCTAACCATGGATATCTAAGAACTATATCTAAATCATCCATATCTAAAGCATAAAAATCTGAATGCAAAACATATTTTTCCATAATGAGCTTCAAATCTTCAAACATTGAAATATTGTTACCATCTACTTGAACCTCCTTGATATTATTTGCTTGAACATGTAGATGTTTAGCCACATTCATGTTAATGAAGCTATACTTGCTGGTAGGGTTTATGGACACAACCACCTTCTTCTTTTGAATGCATCCATGAAATTGAAAAATTGACTCAGATTTCTTTAGAGCCAAATTATTTGAACCCTTCTCTTCTTCTTCTTCTTCTTCTTCTGCTTCTTCTTCTTCTTTATAATCATTATTTTCTTCTTCTTCTACATCCTCTTTTTCTTTTATATCCCATCAATCTAGGAAGATTTGTTCCATTGCTTCCCATGAAGAATACTTTTGCACAAATCTCAATTGATTAAACCACCGATGTTGTGCAAGCCCAGTTTAAGAAAGAGATAATTCTATTTTCCATAAAATTGTTTTATTATTATTCTCCTTAAAAATGAGCCACCATTCTCTAACATCAACATCATCTTCCCCTAAAAATTTTTGCAACTTCATGATCCACAAAAAAAATTAGGGTTTATGAAACCCTAAAATGTCAATAACTCAAACAAAACTAATCCAAAAAGTCCCCAATTTTTATTGTAGCTTCCTTTTATGATATTGGAACCTTAGTAAAAATTTTGTTAGAAAATGTCACAAATTTTTACCTGTAGATTAAATATATGAAAAATAATAAAATTGCAACAAATCACTCAAAATAACTTAAACAATTCTAAATTTTTTATTGTGATTCTCTTATATCTTCTTACATCTCTAGTAAAAATTTATAATAAAAATTCCCTATATTTCAAAAGATATAGAGAAATCAGTATAAACCCTAAAATAGCAATACTCTCTCAAAACTAATTAAAAAATATTGATTTTTTTATTGTGACTTATTTAAAATATTATCCATATCTAGTAAAAAAAATGTGAAAAAATTCACAACCAATCAAAATATATTGATGATTCAAAAAACCAGGGTTTCACTCCACATAAATTGCCCAAATCAAAGCTCTGATACCACTTGATATGATCTTGATATGATTCAAATATTCATTATATGCAAAAATACCCTTAAGTTAGGGTAACACCATATAATACTCCTTTAGGAAGGAATAACTCCACAATGTCTCTTTGAGGGGACAACCTCCAATATCCTCTTACAATAGAAGACTCAATGCTTACTTGATATCTTTACCATGATAATCATCTCCTTTATATATACATATATCTAACCAATGGATGGGTAACCTCCTAATCCCAATGTAGGCTGACCATTACCCAATGTACTAATTCCACAAGTTACTCCATTATCCTAATATATTGTACCTATATAACTAACTAAGGGGATATGTGTCACATGTCAGCATCTCCATCAACCTATATACATTAATATGTCATATCCCTAGGTACATAACAGGGATCAAGCTATGGTAAAGTAATAAGGCCATCACCAAGTAAAGTTGGGGCTAGAAGAGAAACTAGACTAGGCTCATCTGAAGGTAAGGTTGGTTGTGTATCAAGTTTAAGTACAATGGCTAGCATATTTGGAGGAAGCAGACTATAAGGGTCCTGGTATCTAACAAAGTGATAAGGTCCTATCATGGAATGATCCATGAGCATACTCCTAAGGGGATCTATTGTGATTAGAGTATATTATGTTAGTGTTCCATCTCTACCCTATGACAAATATTAAGAGACTAGCATTAGGTGTTATAAAGGAAAGAATGTTAAAAGATGAATAAAAAGTCTAAAATAAAGAAGAGCAATATCAAAGAACTTAATAATGTATACATTGGATGAATTCAACTAAAAATGGGTCATCTAAAGTATAGCCATCATCATATTCAAGTGTATGTAAGTTGATGGTACATGTAAGAATGACTTTGTCATTAGAGGATGCATGATGGATAAAGTGTCTAGTCTTGGTTAAGACAATGGGTATGTCATCGATAAGTGGTTAATGAGATTGAGGTTGTAAAAAATGAGGAAGTTGGGTGATGATGTGAGGGGATATATTATATTTTTTTATCTTGAGTCTTATTTATTCTAGCTCATCATCATCAGAATATAAGAGGTTATGTGGAATGTTACAAATTAATACAAGGTGACCATTATAACTACGAGTGGAATTGACTGGATAGTTGAAGAGTTAAGATTCTTGAAATGGGATCCTAGGCAAAGGTTCAAGGGTAGGTATTTTAAAGACACCACATTCTTAGAATTTTTTAAAATTCTAAGGGTTCATTCTCCTTGAATATTGAAAATATCTCCATTATGAGGGAATTTAAAGTATTGGCATGTGGATGAGGTGACTACTCTCATATAATGACTCCAAGGTCAGCCAAGTAAGATGTTTCATGAAAGTGAAAAGTTAAAGATCATAACTTTTACATGGATAGTGACAAGAGGAATGATAATGGGAATCCAAACACAACCTAAAGGAGGCATTTACCTTCTAATGTATCCTTGAAATGTGTTACGTGTAGATTTTAGGTTGCATTTAAAATATCCAAGTTCTTAATAAATTCAAGGGAGGCAACAAAAGTACCTAAACCTTCATCAATTAAGGCACACTTCCTTGGATATCACTAATTTGGATGATAATGAGTAAATAAAGATCATCTACATAAAGTAATATCTCATCAGGAATAATAGAAGTGATATGGAACTTAAGTGAAAGAAAAGTGTCAACTATTTCATCAACATGGATGGATATCTCTTCACATTTTTTAAGTATACTATCTTTGAATCCAGATAAGGTAGCTTCGCATCCAAATAGAGGAGGACAAGGGATGTTCATTGTGAACAACAATTTTATTATATGTTTTTGATGATGGGGAAAAGTTCTTATTAATTCTAAGAAAGGTATTTGAGATAGGAGATGAGAAAGTTCCACAATGGGATCCCATTCATCATAACCCATGGGAGGATTTTTAGATATAAGCACATAGTGTTGCAAGATCTCCTAGGAAGGAGGGTTGGAGGTACAATTGAACTTATGTTGAAAAGGTGTAGTTGGTTTAGGTTGATTAGAAATGGGTTAAGTTACTTTCAGTGATGTGATTGGGGGTTAAAGTATTTCTTATGGTTGGGTAGAAGAAATACTATTGGAATTTTTGGGTATGTTATCTTGTTGTGTGGATGTTGGGGGGAAATTATAAATGGTATGAAAGGTATAATCAAGTTGTGTTATTGAACATGGAGCTTCAATGGTTATAAATTTCACTTGCCCCAATTACATTAGATGGGATAGGTAAGTGTCCTAAATGACATAGAATAATTGAGATATGTGATGTGTAGGTGTTGGATTTGAGTCAATAAAAGGAACTACTCTTCTCATGTTAGTCATATTAACCATGTTTTATTCATTGGTAGTGAAGTCTATAAGACTATCAACATTGATTATATAAGGAGTAGATTTTTTGATGTTATCTTAGTGGTTGGAAAGAGGATCTTTATAGATAGAAAGATGATCATTAATTTGGTTTAAAGCATGGTTTTCATTTTGAATTTCATGGGATTTAAAAGCTGTGTCATATGCTTGTTGATTTTGAAAATAAGTGTGTCATCATCAAAGTTTGGACCAAGAAGAAAATACATAGCAATATTATGTAATTTTGTACAAGTCTCATGAGAATGGCCCTAACTTGTATGAAACCAACAAATTTTGTTTGGATTATACTATGATTTCATAGGGTAAGTGGGGTCAAGATCTCGTGGCAGAGGTCTTGGAAGACATTTTTGAAGTTCTTCTAGGTATAATGGTTTGTCCACATTAGTGTGGGTAGGTTGAGAAAATGTGGGAGTAAGAGTGTTGTTTATATGGGGAGTAGGATCCACGGCATTGTTTGGATCAATTATTTGGATGGTATGAATAGAATAATAGGTTAAGATGGTTCAAATTGATGCATGAGTAAGTCTTCTCATTTGGTCTGGTAAAGGGCTTCTTCCAAGGTTTTTGGAGAGAGAGTCCTAACCTACTATTGTAATTTGGGATATAGAGCATTAGTGAATAGGTGTAAGAGGTTTTCATCTACCATATTATGCTCACATTGTTTATACAATTTTTACCATCATTTGATGAATGCTTGTGACATTTCAATTTCAAGTTGTTTTCAATTTATAAAGTGGGATAAGTTTTTCTCTAGAAAATCACTAGTTTGGAATTCTCAGAACAATGAGTTGACCAAGTCTTTGAGGCTATTGATAGAATGGGTTTTTAATTGATTGTAAAAATCTAAAGCATCTCCTAAGAGTGTTTTAACTAATAGTTTTTTAGTGCCAAAGGTGTTGAGTTTAACTCAATCTTTATAAAGGTTAACAAATGTTTTTAAATGCAAAATGGGATCGGTGGATCCTATATAAGTAATGGTGGATGTGATAAATCCTATGTTAATGTTAGAAATTTGAAGTACTAGAGGTTAATTTTGTATATGTTTGATTATTTTATTAATGATTGGTGGTTGTGGGATTAGGTTACCATGGGAACCCTGGGGGGGTGGGGGCATTTAGATTTTGTACTTCTCATGAAACTTGTTGAGGTTGGTTTTGAAGATGAATGAGATGATTTTGCATTTGCATCATCTAATTTTCAATATATTTTTGGAATGTATACATTTTATTAAGTGTTTTTAATATGATTTGGTTAGTTTGAGTGACATTTTGAATAGTGTGTGTAGCATGCGATGTATTAGTTTTAGTATCAATATATTTAGTTACACTATGAGTAATAGCATACACCACACTAGTGGCATAAGTAGAATTGGTATCAAAAGAAGCACTAGTGGCATGAGAAGAATTTATATAAAAATATTAAATAGTATCATAGTTAAGGGAATGGGTTTTTGGAAGAGGCCCACTAGAAGTTGAACCTGCCATGTTGGAAGAAATACTTGGTATGGAGGTTGAATAAGTCATAGAAGATGATGTCATGATGTGTGAAGGAGGCAGAACATAAGAAAAAGGTTGAGATGCAAATAAAGTGTTTCCCCCAAATCCATGAGAAAAGGTAAGGGATGGTGAATGGTGTTCTTCTATATGATGACCCATCATGAGATTATAAATGGTTGAAGGGTCTTTTCCTTTATGTTGAGGGAATTCATTGATGAAAAAGAGCATTTCAATTATGTACTCTAAATCACACTCATCTTATAGTGATAATAAAGGGTTATGTATTGAGGATGAATTGTGAGGAGTCTCATAGTTGGTAGGGAGAGTGGCAACATGGACATTGATTTCATCCAAGATGGATGCCACAATTTGTGTCTTAGAGAACCTATTAGGGTATGTAAAACTCATCATCTTTATTTGATTTAATTATGTATTATCATCAAATAATAAATTCATGATGAATAAAATTGGTAAAAAACTTAATGGAAAAAAGGATCAACAAAGAAATAGTTGAACTACTCAATAGTGTTCTATAAGATAGAAAATAGAACAAACTATAAAGGACACAATTATACAGGTCAACTTTGTACTGCAGAGGGAGAAACTAAATAGGTTTAAAAGATACATAATTAGATAATGTGATTTTTTATTAAAAATAAGGCATAACCAATAGCATGTAAGAGATTGTGTTGGCTGGGGTAACTATATTTCTAAAATAGGGAAAAAGTTTGCAAGATAATACATAAGGAAATATAATTGAGCACACAAACAATTAGATTAATGTGTTTGATCTAATTGTAGCATATAGCATAAACCTTGTACTAACATTATCTAGTAAAAGTTTTTCAATACAAAATATAATGATAAAAAGGTAGGCATAAAAATTGGAATGCAAATTTTAATCGAAGTGGTCATTCTTGAATGTTGTTAAGTTATAATAAATTTTGAATTTAATGTGATAGGGAATTGGCTATAAAGAACTAGAAGCCAACCTATGGATAGTTTTAGGTAGTTTAGGCTAAAATGGAATTTATTGGTGATGGTACTAGCTTGATATTGGGGCCTACCCCCTCACTTCACAATCCTACAATGATAAGGGTGTCGAGTGTTTTGCCAATATATACCATTAACCACATATTTATACTTGGCCCAAAAACCAAGTCAGCTTCCCCATTGGTGATGAAATCCAAGTAGGTAGACCTTGGGAATAAAATGTTTAAAGTTTTTTAGTGTTAAGTGATTCGAAAGTGTTTGTAAAAGAGAAAAATAGTGTGAATAAATCAATAAATTAAAAACCTCCTATTTAATCTATGTTTGTTTTAGATTAAGGTAAAAATAGGTTTTGAAGGGGCCCCAAAACCCTATACAGATCAAGAAATATAAAACATTACAAACCACCCATGAAGGCAAACCCACTGAAAAATAGTAACAAAACCAGGTTTTACAAGGACCTAAAACCTCAACAAAACCAGGTTTAACAACTTGAAATCATGCTCAAAAGATATATCAATAGCAACAAGCATAAACCGTGACAAAAAAACCATAGAATACCTTAGGTTTCTCTATCACCAAGAAAGAAGAAAACACCGTCAGATCTAGCATTAATGACAGCCAAACCCAGGTTCAATCCATCAAACCCTAAAAAAGTGATGCCCATAAAAATAATAGCATAAACCATGAAACAAGCCCCAAAACCAGCACCACCTACACCCAATCCATCCACCTGATCAGCTACCCAAACTCCCCCTCAGCAGAGGTAACGCTGCCATGGCAATCGAATCATCAAAGAAAACCCCAACGTCTAGAAGCACCTCAAAATGAGCAACGACCCAGTAGACAAGATATGAAAGTGAATAAGGTAGCCACATGGGTTTGGGCTTGGATCAGAACAACGGTTGTAGAATATCACTTTGTGCAGCTCTCCCACAGGGGCTTCCCCCCACAAAACCACCCCTCGGACCTGTCACCACCACCACCCATCCCATCAACCCTGAAATCTGCAAAGATCATCCCCTACACCTAGAGGAATCGCCGCCATGGCATACAAAATCTCTCTACAAAAACAATGATCCACTCAGCCCAGGGTAGTGGACAACACAGCAGCTGCAAGACAGATATCCAAGGTAAAAAAAAAAATTGCATAATAAAAATAGGACTTTCAGTGTCGCGCCCCAGCACCATGGATCCCACCAAACCTGGTGGAGATCTGGTCTCCAACGAGCGAGGAAGAAGCTACAAGGGTTAGGGTTTCAATGCAGCCACAACCGCATCCGCACTCCCCTTCCCCCATCAACCACTCTTACTTATTTAATCTATGTTTTTTATTCTAAGCAAGAAAGCAACATAAATGAAAAGTGAATTAATTAATAGAAATATATATTAATCCCTTTATTTATGAATATTATAGAGTCGATTCAAGTGAAACTATATGTAAAATTATATAATAGAGTCAATAGGGTTGTTACTATCTATAGAAATAATATCCATAGGAATATAGTCGAACAAGTTGACTAAGTCTGCTAAATATAAATTAGGTTATAGAACTATGTCGATCTAATCGACCCAGTTTGTTGTAGGGTTATAGTTTCATAGATTGTAAACTATGAAAAATAGGACTAAAAATGATAAATAGAAATGACAGATAAGGTAAGAATTAACCTTGATATTTTTGAAGATGCTTAATTTGTAAATTGTATGTTGTGTTACTCAAATGTTGATTTTTATATTCTATGAATAGAGTCGATTAGTTTGATGAAGTTTGCAAAACCTATATGCTAAAATAAGTTATGAATAGAGTTGAATAGGTCAATAAATTTTGAAATTTTGTGGTTAAAAAAGAGAACTATATTGAGCTGATCAATTTAGTTACCTATTGTTGAAGAAGACCTGTATAGAGAAAATAGAGTTGATTTTGAGTGACTATGTGTTAAAATTGCACATAGACTATTAGATTGTATCGACGGGTTCGATACAGTACTATAAAAATAAAAATATATAAGATGATAATAAATTAATGTGTGAAATAAAAACTACAAGAATTAGATTCATGATAGGTTCACTAGAATGTATACAAGGTAAAGTGAAGATGATCTAAAAATCAATCCTAGTTCAGAGAATATAAATCACACTTACCATTCCATTTGTTGGTACATTTAGACAATTAGGGTCATGACCAACATGACCTAACCAAGGGATTCATTACCACAATAATATCACTAGAGAGGGTTCCAAAGCCTCTAATCAAGCAAAACCATATGATAACCCTATCTAGGTCATATGTTTTCATATATTCAAAAAGTAAATGCAAAGTGAAGTAAAATCTAATCTAGTGATCACCAAATCTTATGGAAAAAAATGGGGGTAATAAACATAAAATTAAACATGTGTAGAAGGTATATACTTAATCCAATGTATAGGAAATCCTAATGCATAGAAAGAGAAGCATATAAGCTAACAAATGTAAATATATCTACTTTAACAAGGAAGAGAAAGAGTTAGGAATACTGACCTTTGAAGATGAACCCATTAAGCATCAATCTCTCCCTTCGCCAAGGTACTTTGTAAGAGGTTGTGGTATGTAAGGATAAAAAGGATAGGTTAGCTCTAGTTTACATGACTTCTCTATGCATCTAAAAAACTTCTCCACAAGACAAAATCCATATCTCCAAGTGTAGTATTGAAACCCATGCTCCCCAAGTAGAATGGTAGATAAGTATATGCATAATGTATGGTGTTATTCTTCTTCTCTCTTTATAAATGGTAGAAATGATGTGTATATATAGCTGAATCTAACCCTAAACTCTTCTACAAACTTAGTTGAAAGTTTTATCCCAATCGACCTTATATCGTTAATTGATAAAAGCAAGTTATGTCCTAGTTTGGGTCACCCAAGGCTGACTTAGACTCTAATGTGCTAATATAATTTAAATATAGGGTTGACCCATGTCTACATTGTTCAATAAATGTCAATAAGAGTGTTTGGCTTTGATAGGGGTTGTTTAACAGAATGAATTGCTTGGAGGAGTGTATAAGGGAAGAGTCAAAGCTTAAGAAAGTGTATATGAGATGTTTATGTTGATTACAAGTGATAGTATAGGGGACAACAATCTTATGAAGCACTAATGGTCTACCCACCCATTTCTTAGTGCACCCTTTAAGGCATGTACTCAAAGTGATTGACACTCAATGGGTTCTTGCAAGAGATAAAGCATCAGTAATTTATAAAGTTTAAAAATATTGTGTGTATACAAAGTCTAGTTTCCTAGATTTGAAACATTATTTTAGGTTACCTTGTATGTTTTTCAAGTCAACTAAAGGGACTTATTTAAAAGGTTCATAATAAATAGAAATCAAAGGTCATTCATTAAATGACTTGATATCTATCTTGTTTGAGAAATTTTACCCTATTCTCCCCAAATTCAAGATTAATCACTAGGATCAATCACAAATAAAGTCTGAAACATTCCAAATCAATTCAAGAGATAACATTGCTAAGTATCAAATCCAAATTTTTATTTACATACATATAGTCAAGGATCACAATTACACAATCATCTAAGTGGGAGAATTATATATGGATTGATTCCCTCCTCAAAGTATCTAGATATGTAAGTAGTGATAAATTATCAATGGAGATGATTGGGGTCAGCTCAGTGCATTACACTTCCCCTTATTTTTTGTAAGTTTATAGTGCTCATAATTACCCCTATGGTTTTCATGACAAAGAGAAGGAATATATATATTTATGCATGGAACTAATAAAATTGAAATAATTATTCCTCTTAGCAAACATAAACATGGGTGATAGAATATTTATAGTTTCATCAACTTCATAATGGATAAATCTACAATCAAGGATGTGGTCACACTATGAAACTATCTAAGGAGTGTGGACTCATTCAAACATAGCCACAAAATTTTTTTCCAAACCTAAGTTTTCATAGTAATTTTTATCATATTTCTCACTATCATACATCTATTACAGTCAACCAAAAATGATAAAATATATGTATCTCATTATTGGTTGTACTTACTATATTTAACATATGCCACTTTTAAGTCAATTTCAATTATCAATTATGATTTACATTCAAAATTATACTTAAATGTCACATATTGTAATATAAATAATCTTTCAAATTTTTATACCTATTAAATGCCATTAAATATAAAATTGGGTAAAAAACTAGTTTATTTCACATTATTTTCATCATTTTACTTGATAACATGTCACATTCCTTTGCAAGATTTATTTTGTGATTTTGTGTATTTAGTTTTTATTTTAATTTTAATTATTATTCTCAAGTGACATTTTTCAAAGATTTTATAATTGTTTATCACCTTCAATTTTTGGGGATTTTCTTATAAATTCTTAAATCTAGTCACAAGTACTTGAAAATACTAATTCTTGCCACATCCTAAACCATTCGACTTGTGTCCAAATACGTGACTCTTATTTTCCATTCCTCCAATCAATTTATCTATATACAAGTTTGATCCTTTGTTCTTCATCACTATTACACATTAATTTCCAAGTTAATTATTAGACCTCTATTACATCACTCTCATAATACCTCAAACTCAAAATAGTCTTCCCTAATTCTCTAGGACAAGTGTGCTCTAGGTGGACATGTCAACCGCTATAGACTTATCCACTTGGAGTAGTTGCATCCCATACCAATAAAAAACTAGTATTTAAAATTTGAAATACTTATTTGGGTCTTCCTATATGTTTTATAATGTTAGATAAAATAAATTATCAAAATGTTTCACTATATAATCAAATCAAAAACCTCATTTCAAAAGGAATTGGTTCCTAGATTGGCACTATCTATTGAGCACTTACACACTATTTCACATTGATAAAATATTCCCTATTCATCCCAAATTCAAGATCATTCATAAAGAGTAGCTATAATTCAAGTCTAAATCATTTCAAAGCAAGTCAATAACAATCAATGTCAAGTATCAAAGCCATATTTTTAGCTACATACCTATAACAAAGGAACATTATTTCACAATCATTCTAGGTGGAATAACTCTATAGATTTATTCCCTCTTCAAAGTATCTAGATATATAGACAATAATTAATCATCAAGGGGGTGATTAGGGTCAGCATAGACCATTACACTCACCCTCTCTTTTTTGTAAGTATTTAGCTATCACAAAGACCCCTAGGATTTCCAAAACAAAGAGGATAAAATATAAATATCCACGTAAAAATATCAAAATAAAAATATGTCATCTCACTCATTGATAATAAGTGTAGAAGGCAGAATAGTCAGATTTTTGTCATAGTCAATGCAAACAAGTCTATGATCAATAGATATGATTGACCTATGTTGTTGTCCAAGGAGAGCAATCCTATATAGGAATATACTAATATTATATTTTTGATCCTACATTGTCATAATTTTGATTTTCTCTTCCTTTTACTATTAGTCATCAATCAAAGTCAACTCAAAGAGATCTACAACAATAGACATGATAGACATGTGTTATTATCTAGTGAATGTGGTCTTGTCCATAAGTAGTTTCAGCTTCTATCCTTGATCATGCATAGTCACAATCCTTTCCTTTGTTTATTCACATTGTCAAACATCAAAAAAATTCAACACAAATCCATATTTAATCTAAGTGCATTTCTTATTAGTATTTCCAAAAAATAGCATATTTTCATATTTAGCAAATTTACAATCAGAATTGCTAATAATTGTATATCTTTAAAATTTTGATTACCTTCAATATTTATACATATTGTACAAAATATAATTGTTAAATAAAAAATATGGTAAAGAATATTGATGAACTTGTACCTCTTTTATAGCATTTTTTTCTTTTTCAATTTTTGTTTTAGGGGTTAAGCTAAATTTCTCATTTCTAAAAAATAAAGAGAAATTTGATCACCCTTTACTGGATTTGGTTGAAGACTGCTCTAAAATTTATTTTTGACCTCAGGAATTTAGATTTAATTCTTTACTTTCGTTGCACAATTTTTTTTTGTTGTTTCAATTTCCTTTTTCTTTCCTTCTCTTACTTTTTAGAAATTATGTTTTGATAGTTTTAAAACTCATGAGTTGTCATTCTGGGAAAAGTGGTCTTTGATTTTACCTGAGCCATGGTGTGAGGGGTATTTATCTACTACTAAATTAATTATACATCACTATATATGTATTTTAGTTTTTTCATAGCTACATTATATCAAAAATGCCTAGGTTTTATTTTCAACCATAAGAAGCCTTTGATCGTTTGTTCTTGTAGTGCATTAGTAAGCAGTTAACCCCAAGAATCTACCCTCACTGTACCCTAGATATGGGATAATGCGGCTATGGGATGGTGTAATATTAATTATTTTTTACCCTTTGGGAATTTTTCACTATTTTATAACTTCTACCGGTATATTTGAGAGCTTATAAAGCAAACACACCATGTCTAGTTACACCCATTTTCCTTTTTCTTTTACACATTTTCATGCAAGTCAATAAGGTTAACTCATATATTCCTCTAATTTCAAGTGTTATATTGATTTAAATCCCTATATATCATTTTCATATTCCTTTTATCTCTTCTAAAATGGATAACATAGATAATTTTTATCAATATGATAATACAATTCTTTAAAGTTATGTATAGATTGAATATGATATTAATGAACATGATAATAAAGATAATGAAAGTATGCATGATAATCAAGATAATATTAAAGTATCTAATAAAATTGATCCCAATGAGATTTATGGGGTATATCTTGAGTAAGTCAAATAATTTTCCAATTTCCATCGAAGACTTTATCAATGTCAAAAATAGGTGGATAAGGTTGTCCAATTACTCCTAGCATATAAATTTGTACATCAAGATAAGATTTAATCATATTAAACACAAAAGAAAGAGGATCCATTTATATTTTTTCATACTCCCACTATAGGACTCCAATTAAAACTATTGATTTTATTCCTATATGAACACCTTTGATTACATATATGACATCATCCCTAGGTATTGAGGCATCACATCATTTCCAACATATTCATATGCCTATTTATACACAGGTATTATGCACACCTCCTTTGATTAATATAAATGTTCCATCACAAACCTCACCCAATTCTCACTCTTTTGACTCCAAACTATTATATCCCTACATGCTAAAGTATTTCAATTAGGACAAGGTGTCTCTAGAGCTAGTTATTCAATGGATTGCCATACTTTACTTCCCAATCCTTTGGCACTCAAGATAACATCTTACCCATTACTATCAAGTTTAGTATATCCTAAGCTACCACTCTATGAAGTTAAAATTTATGTTGAATAACATATTAGATCATTCCATGCAGCATGCTTGGATTATGCTTATAATGACAAAATATTACCAAACTTATTCTTAAGAAGCCTTAAAGATTAAATTTTTTCATGGTTCTATGATCTTCCCCATAAATTAGTTAGATCATTCAACCCTTTTAAATATTTATTATATAAAACTTCTCTATCGACATTGGTGAAAATTTTTCTTATTCATAAATTTCAAAATGCAAGCAAGTGTCTACTGAGCCAATCAATGAATATGTTTTTTGCTAAAAAAAATTGTGATAGCTAAGATAACAAAATTATGGTAAATAATGAATTATAATATATCTTCACACATATTTTACTAGCACCACTCCATTATTTTATAATTTTTTTTAAAATTAAATATGTTGATGAGTTATGACATATAGTCAAAGAATGTGAATTCAAACTCATAACTTTGAACAAGCTCAAATATACACCAAATACTCTGTCCACTTAGAATATAAAGATTAAAATCAAACAAAAGTATATGGTCAAATATAATGAAAGTAATAATTAAACAAAAATTAAAAATCAATGTAATATCACAACCAAGAAATAAGCTTCAATTAACAATTCTACCAAGGAGGCAATTTTCAAGATTACCACAACCTCATCATGTCTTGTTATAAAAAATACTTGACTACAATCTCACATATTTTCCTCCACCATTATAGGTTGATATTACCTAGCCTCAACACAAATGATTTAATATTAAATCATATCATTATTACCATAGATGTATCGTAAATTCTAAAAATAATTCTTTTAGGCTAAGGCATAAGATACAAGATCTTATCGATGACAATAAAATTGAGCTAAGCAAACCCACATAGCAAGTTAGACCACAACAAAATGACAATGAAAAATTGAAAATATTCATTAATTAATTTCCAAACCATGACATGATATCAAATAAAAATAAATCAAAGGTACATCATGTTTATAATGTGTATCCTCATCCTTTGACATATGGACATACAATAATTATAATTATTGGTACATTTAAAAACACATTACCACCACATCCAGTGATCACATTTTATGACATTGAAATCATTAATGATGATTTAGATATACATGCACTTTTTATTCAATTTTATATCAATAAACAACCCATACACATTTTAATGATCGTAAACATATCTAGTGAAAATACAATGACACTTTTTTGCTCTCATGGATATCCAGAACAAGATTTACAAGCTACATCAAAAGTTTTAAAGGCATTTAATGGTCATACGTATATAATATTAGGCATATAATTTAACCTCTTAAATTTGGTTCACTAATAATGACTACTTCATTTCTAGTCTAACCAAGCATAGAGGTCTTTAATATGTTATTAGGAAATCCTTGGATATAGAAGCTCTATATAGTACCATCAATAATACATCGATGTCTCAAATATATATACATTTTAATCAAGTGGTCCAATGTTGAGGAATTTTATACAATCACCATATGTATTCAATGGTATCTCCTCCCCCTCCCCTACCACTACCATAGTTGGTTATGGCACCTATTCATAAGCATAATACAAAGACATTTATTACACCTATTCAAGATCATAATAAAAAAATAGTTGTGGAATCTATACATAATCTTTATATACATTTAAATAAAATAAAATTAGTATACCATCCTTGACAACAAGCTTATTATCTAAAATTTATCAAAGGCAACAATAAATCTACATATTCTATAGTGTATCCTAAGGCAATACCTTAGATAGTTTAGTGTGTTATGTGGGGAACACAGACAGTGAGACCTTATCCTATTATAAATTATACTCCATAGAGTCTTGAACCCTCTCAAGTTACACATAATGTAATAGATCCTATGAGTAGTGATCAATAAAGTTAAGTTATAACATTTTATACTTTTTAGATTTAGATTCATCTACATGTAGCACTTTTCATTCACAAAGAGTCACCATCTAATTCCATGGTAAAATAATGCACTATGGCCCTCCCATTGATGGGATAATATTCAATTTTATGTTATTTTCAAAAATATCAAAAAATCTATAAAAAATCAAATGTGCCAAAAATAAATAAAACATTCAAAATATTCTCAAAAAAAAAAAATCAGGACTTGAGCATGACAAGAGTTAGTAGTTTACTTCTTTACACATTATTTATTATATATTTTGGTAGATATCATATTATTTTTCATACATATAATTATTTTTTGAGATATATGAATGTGATGTAGGACATACATTTACATGGATTCTTAGATGTTAGATTCCTTTTTACCAAGTGGACATGCATATGTTGGAGGCATCTTATTATATAGGTTACATTATCATAGGTTATATATATTGATTACCTTTCTAAGATGACAAGATATATATTTAACAATGTATTGTTAATTACTCATACCTTACATTATAATACAATGTGTTACTTTGTTATGATATGGCACTGATACATATTGATAGTGTAGATTAGTTTTCACTTGCTCCATGCTCCTTCGATGTTGTTACTTTCTTGCATAATAGGAAAGAAATTATTTTATTATTATGAGTGGACCATGGATCTTGGACCTTGTGTGCATCAAATTTATTAAACACCTATATGAGAATTTTTTTTGGTATGAGCAACATTTGAACATGTTAAATTCTTGAGGCCTTTAGCCCTATGTTTTTGTGACATTTGAATATGTCCCTTGTTTTCAACATTCTTAATGTCCTTCATGTGTGTCCCTTGGCTTTGTTTATTTTGAAATATTCATGTCCATTATATGTATTCCTTCACCTTATTGTGTGACATTTTTTATTGTGCTTCTTATGCTTGTTGATCTTGATTAGTGGTATCATGATACATACCATGCACTTTTACTACATAGTCTTAATTCAAATTTAGTCACTTTAATACATTCATAATTTATATAGCTAACTTTATATGACATTTTTATACCTCATATTCAATATGTTACATACATGTTTCAATGACAATTACATTTACTATGATAACATAAACTCCACATAATGACATGATTATATATTTATCACATGATATAGTTAACTCTTATTTGAAATGAGTGATTTAAAGGCTACATATCTCATCTTAAATGGGGGGAATAAAAGTGGGTTTGTATAAGATATCCAATACTCCACTAATAAAAAAATATTTAGGAAAATGTACAAGTTTCAAAGATTCAGAGTAAATCAGAAATTAGATTCTATGATAGAGTATAGAGTATAAATTTTTAACAAATTCAAAGTAATTTATAAATCAACACATGATAGATAGTATCACATTAATATATATCATAAAGGCATATGTAATGCATGTGAAATTATTTTCAAATACTAAAGTACATAATCATACACACTTAAATGCATATGCATGGGCATCTATGAAATAAAGACATGATCAAAATTATAGGTTTCACATATAGTTATAATTGAGCATATAGATGCATGGCATTATATATCATTTGACATAGATTTAGGGTCATGATACTTTTTGATGCTCATATACACATTTTCAAAGTTCAAAAGACATGATATTTGTTCATGCACATTTTCCAAGTTCAAATATTACAATTTCAAATAAAAAAGTTGTTATTTAAAGTTTGAATCTATTGGCATTGAGGTCATGATGGGGCATGAATATTATTCATTCTCTTTCAATTATGAAAATAGAATATAGATATTTTTGTATTAGTGTGATTCATATTATTATGACTAATGTAAGTTCAACTCTAGTGACAATCAACAACCTTATCATTTCTTCTAATAAACCCATTGTACGGTTTCATCTTCTATTATGGGTGAAGTATGTTTGAGTATATTGACATTAAAAAGCTTTGACATTACTTCTAGTGAACCCATTATGGTACCACCTTATTATTTATTAGTACATTGGGTAATTTTTCCCCATTCATGAGAATTGAAATAGGCATATTTATAACTCTGTCTTGATTAGTTATTCAAAATTGAGACTCAGTCACTCTCTCTTCACCATAAAGAACCATCTATCCAAATGATTCAATAAGGGGGAATAGTTCTCCATTAAATTTCACAGATTACAAGGCAATATGGTTTCATATCCTTATAGTTATACTCCTTCCTTGCTCTCCATTAAATTTTTAAATTTAAAAATTTTCAAATTTTGAATGTGGAAAAATGACTACATTATATATTGTTGTAGGGTTTTCAAAAATGAGTATCATGCATACTTGGAGTATCTTATCACATAAAAATTGTGTTGTACACACTTAAATTTAATTCACTCTCCTTTACTCTATCAATTCATTACTAGAATAAATGGGGAGGAAATGTAGATACCTAAATCTAGTCACATGTAATTTATAATGCTAATTCATGACCTATCCTAAACTAATCAACTTGTGCCCAAATACATTACCCTTATTCACCATTATTTTAAGCCATTTATCTATATGTAGGCTTGACCCTCTATTTGTCATCACTATTACATAGGAATTTCTAAGTTAGTGTTCAAACCTCAATTACACCACTCTTAGAATACCTCCAACTTAGGACAAATGTCCCTCATTCTATGGGATAACTCAAATACATGAAAATAAGTTTGCCCACATACCTATCCACCTAGATTGGCCATGTCATGTGCTAATTAATGGATGGTTTCTAAAATTTAAACTATCTATTTGTGTCTTCCCACATGTTTCATAAGGTTAGTTAAAGGAAATTTTCAAAAAGTTTTCACTATAGAATCAAATCAAAAAACCTCATATTAAAATGACTTGGTTCCTAGCTTGGTATTACATATTGATCACTACACTATTTCACATTGAGATAATTTGCCTTGTTCCTCCTAAATTTAATATCATTCATAAGGAGTAGCCATAATCCAAGTCTAAAGCATTTCATAGAAAGTCAAGAACTAGCATTATCAAGTATTAATTTCATCTTTCTAGCAATATACATATAGTTAAGGAGCACAATTACACAATCACTCTAGGTGGGAGAACTATGTGTGGCTTGATTCCCTCTTTGAATTATCTAGATATGTAGGCAACGAATGATCATCAAGAGGGTGATTGGCATCATCTCAGCCATAACACTACCCCTCTCTTTTCTTCAATTTTATAACTCTCATGAAGACCCCTAGGGTTTCAAAATCAAAAAGGATAAAAATATCAATATACCCAAAGCAATATCAAATCACATCTCATCCTGCTCAACAAACATAGGCATAGAAGGTGGAATAATCAAATTTATATCAGATATAATGCAGATAAATTCATAGTTAATGGACCTAGTCAGCCTATGTTATTATCTAGGGAGAGTGGTCCCATCTAGGAATATCTTTAGATTTTGTTATTGATCCTATATTTTCATAGTTTGACTTTTCTATACTCTTCACTACTATCCATCAATCATAGTTAACTCAGATAAGTCCACACATGACCCACATGCATTGTTATGTAAGGAGCATGATCTTGTTTAGAAATAATTTATAATTTTATTCTTGATTATGGACAATCACAGTCCTATGTTTTATTATTCATGTTGTCATAGTTATAAAAAATATAGAGACAATCTAATTGAATTTATTCTTAGTGTTTTCAAAGAATAACATATTTCCATATGTAGAAAATTTACAATCAAAATTCTTAATAATTATATATTATTAGAATTCTAACTACCATTAAGTTTTATACTTATTATACAACATTTGATTGTTAAATCAAATATAGGGTAAAACATATGATAACTTCTAAATGATGATGGCATATTTTATTTTGGTAACAAACCAACACACTCCAACAAACTCTTATAGAAGTTGTGGGTAAGTAGGGATCCCTATTTATCTCTTGTTATTTTATGTGTATGCTTGAATTTCTCTCTATATCTTTGATTGGTTGTGATCATTTGTCACATGATGTATTTTTTTTGAAATTCCTTTGCCTTTATTTGGTGAAGTGGTGATTATCAAACATTGGTAGATTATGCTTACACTTGGATACATAGTTTAGGTATATATCATTTTACTATAGTTTGAGGCTTTGTCTCATTGATTTTTACACATGCTACTAATAATTTTGTCAATATAGATACTTGTTTTATTTCCATATGTTATATGTTCATTGGGTGAAATTATTATGTTTACATTGGAGAAAATCTAGGGAAATATTAGGAATATCCAACACTCATAGTTTTAGGTGTAATGTATTCTTACATTGATTAGTTTTTATGCTACTATATTTTATTGGATATATTACTTGATATCTTTGATATTTATTCCTTGTGGTCTAGTGTGAATTATTTCCTTCATATGTTTTCAAGTGTTTTGTGTATCTCCATTTGTCTATTGTGTTTATAAGTGTATGGCATGCTTTCTACTACCTAACATATTTTATGTGCTTCTCATAATTTATTTTTCTTTATATGTGTGTTTGTGTCTTTGATATATAAATTATTTTGATTTATGCTTCTATATGTGCATAATATGCCTTTAATCATGCTTAGATTGTGTCTAATGTGTTTATTATCATTCTTTCACTCTGATTACAATGTTTCTTATTACTATACATCCCCAGTGTGTTGTCATATGCTTGGTTTGTCTTCAACATGTTTGATGCACATTTACAATATATTGGATGTGACTTCACTATTTTATGTGCTTACTACATAACTTTTACAACTCTATTATCTTAAGTATTTACCCTATGCTTGGTCATATATTTGAGATGTCTTTTGTTATGATTATCTTACTAAGGTATTTGGTGTGTTTATGACTCCATGATCTATATCATGCACAATATTTATATCACTTGCATTGGTATATATGATTTATATTATGCATCATTTTTCATAAAACTCTTATACCTAGGGTTTACATTGCTATATCTTAGATGTTGATGTTATATTACCTATATCTTATTACACATGGGGCATATTCTCTTTGGCTTTGCATTGCCTATATCTTGAGCTCATACAAGAAATATTACTCTTGATATTACATTATTCATATCATCAGATAGAATGGGGAAACTAATTCATAACATAAATTTCTCCAAGCATATATCTTTATATATTATATAACAATGATATCAAACTTTATCTTATACATGGTATGTTTAGATCACTTATTTTGATATGCGTGTTTCACAAACTCATCCCAGATCTCAAAATGGGATATATATTCAATTCATTATATTTATAAAAATTCTAACTATTTATATAAAGGTGTTGGCCCTTAAATTTGGTATTTATCACTTTGAAAACATCAACTTTGACATGCTTTGACATGCTTGGACATTGTGCATATATTTGACTCTTGAGCATGATTTTCCTCTATCTATTTACTTGGCCAATTTTATTCACCAGATACATTTATTCAAGATTAGTTGTTTTTATACAAGAACTTTCCAAAATTATATATATTTCATGTCCATATTTCAAATCCCATTTTTACACTTGTGTCAATTATAATAGATGTCAATAATCGTAGATAGTGTCAATTATAATGATAATCGTAGATAGTGTCAATTATAATAGATGTCTCACTCCATGAAAATGTCTAAGAGCCCTCAATGACTATTGTTAAAATTAGGAAGTCTTCATAGGATTTTCTAGACATGTTTCATGGGTCAATATAACGGGAGTTAATGAAGACTCATATATATATATAAATAGCCCTTAATATTAAATATATTCACTTGGAACACTTGAGTATCATTTGGAAAAATCTTAGAAGTCGATTGGAAAATTTTCAAAATGCATATGCATACCTAAAATATTCAAGGATCAGCCCTAGAGTATTCCACAAAGTGAAATAAGAATACATAAAGTTAAAGTTGCATGGTTCCATGTACTAAAGACCAAAAGATAAAATTGCATTCTATATTTTTAAATATGTTGCAGACATGCACACAAACGTAAATGGGATAACTATGTGTCATTTAAGCCCTCTCAAAAATATTAGAACATATGCACAACTTAACTATTCGATGGGGAGTGGTTGGGTCACTCCAACCCAAAATACTAACACCTTTTAAAGGGTAATTATTGACCATTTTGTGAATCCTACATGCCAAAATGCCCCCCCCCTCTTTTTTACCTTGAAGCCTTGTTCTTCACAAAATTTTGCCCTAAATCTAGGTCTTAACCCTTTAAAAATCAAGGAAAAGTTACTTTTTTGTAGGTGTAGGTGTTGTCTCATCAAGCATTGGTCTTTTCTAGCACTCACAGAGTAAATCAGGTTCTCAAAATAACATTACTTGTAAGCTTTACAAGTAATAAGTAGGAGCACTCGACAAACCTGAAAGGATCTATGGCCAATTCTAGTGCAATTCAAGTTTTGAAAATTACTTTACTTGCCAATTTTCATGAGTTGGAGTCATTCACAAACCTGAAAGGGTAAGCAAGAAGCAATCAGGTTTTGAGACGTCTTTACTTCAAAGCAATTGTTTTTCTATGGAGGGCACCTGGGAATTCTATAGGTTCATTTAAAATTTCCCCAAAGGGTATGTGCCCTTGTAGGAGGCACTTCAAATATGAGATGGACCTTTACACAACTTTTGAAGGGTATGTTTAAAGGAAGAATGGACCTTGCAAAGGGCTTTTCATCAGTGTGAGGACCAGTACAAAAGTTTTGAAGGGCACTTTTGGCTTGAAATACCCTTGCAAAGGGTAGTCGATTGAAGAAAAGGGGAAAATATAAGAAGCCTAAAGGGAACTTGCCCTTTGGGAAAAGTGACAAGTGAAGGGATTTTTCCTTTAGACATTTTATCTGAAGGAAAATCGAAGAAGGCAAGCCAAGGTCAAATTCCTTCAGACAAAATGTCTGAAGGAATTCCTTCAGACATTTTGTCCAAAGATATTGGATGGTCATATAAAGTTAGAAGGGTAAGTGTCTTTGTAGAGGGAACTTGGTCAAGAAAGAGGACTCTTTTGACTTTTTTGAAGGGTTGTTTTCAAAGTTTTTGAAGGGCACCTACCCTTGTGGAGGTGCTTTTGGATGGGATAAGCCTTTGTGGAGGGAACTTTAAGAAAGAGAGGATGAAGACAAAAGGCTTGAAGGGCACACACCCTTCAAGAAAAGAAGCAATCAAAGGAAAGAATTCCTTTGGAAAAAATGTCTGAAGGAATTCCTTCAGACATTTTGTCTAAAGGAAAGTGAAACAATAAGGCCCACCAAAAGAAAGCTAAAAAGGCAAGCCCAAAAGAGAATTTCTTTAGATAAAATGTCCAAAGAAATTCCTTTGGACATTTTGTTCAAATAAATTTGAATTACCAAAAGCCTAAAGGCTCAATAAATAACAAGCACCCAAGAGCCCAAATGGTTAAAGACAAAAGGGAAAAATCCAAGGCAAAGGGAAATAAGAAAGTAAAAGAAAACAAGGCATGTAACCTAGAATATGGCCACACAGTACAATAAAGTAAAATCTCAAAATGTTTGAAGTAGTGTGACAAGTCAAAGTGTAGACCCAAGGCTGAAATAGACCAAGGCAAGTGGCATAGGTGTTGTCAGTAAGAAGATTAAATACACTTAGGTGAAATAGTCTCTACTGAAAACCAATAAAAGAATTGGTTTTCAAACTATAGAGGAGAGCAACCCATGTTTTCATGCTTCACCATTAATGCACAGACAGTTGTGCCCAGCATTGAAAAGAGCATAGTCCATTCAACACAACTTGGGGAGAGCTTTATCAATTGCTAGGAGTATCCCATGCTTTTGTAGGCCCAAGACAACAAGGATAGTTACTTGGACATCTACAGCATGTCTCTCCCATATGCAATTGGAAGAATATAGTATCAGCATGGGCTTGTAGTCTTTTTAGAAGTGTTTAACTCAGTATGGGTTTTCATCCCTTAATTTTTCAGCTATTTATTTCCAAGTTCTCTATATATTTGTAACTTCTCATTCGAGAAAAGAGATCTCAGCATTGTATGGTAAAGCCCTGAAGGAATTTACCTTGAATCAAAAGAAGCATTTTTACCTCCATTTGAGCTTGCACTTTTGCATATGTCTATGTTTTTATCTTATGTTAAGTCACTTTATTTTCATGTTTTCATAAGTTTATGCTAACATATCTAGTGTATTGTGAGTTCTTCTCTTGTAGGTCAACAAGAAGTATCCATCTCAGAGTATAGGTGCATGCAAATAGGCTATCCATAGTGTGCCATAGAACACCTCTAGTAGTTCTTCCTCCCTATGTCTCTATAGGATCCCCTATTGAAACACTGATGCAGGAAAGGTTTTCATTTGAATGAAGTGTATGCTTGCTTCTTTCTAGTGTAAAGTGTATGTCAAAGCTAAGTAGACCAACCATTTTGGTGCATCACCACATTAGTTTAGGTTTTTATTTTAGTATTTCTCTCTCTTTTCATCCACCCCCATTATTAGTAGTAGGAAATCTAGGGCCTCAGGGTGCATCAAGGGGAGCTAGCCCCTAACCTAGAGATTCATACCTTAAGTTTGCAACCCATAGTAAGAAGAATGTCTCCATTGTGCCACATGGAGGAAGAGTATTGAACCTCCCTTCAAAGGGTGAAATCCAATACATCAATAGTTTTTTGCATGCCTGATGGGACATTTTGTCCAAGAGGTTGAATAATTCTTGGTGTGTTCTTCAAGAATTATTCAACCTCTTAGACTAAATTAGCCTTTGGAGCCATTCAATCAACACCAATGTTGACGTTGAAGATATATCAACTGGTTGAGTAGCCCAGTGATCATTTAAATATCTTTGGTAGTATGGTTCTTTATGAAGTTTCATGGTTACATATGATTATGAGTTTTTCCCTTTGCAGGTTGGTGAAACATTCAAGGCTTTGCCTCTTCCTCCTTAATTTGAGCAAGTCCTTGGCTAGCCTAGCTATGATCCTTACCAGCCTTGTGTTGATCCTTACCAGGTCCAATATGACCATTTTTAGCCTTGTCATGAACTATATTAGTCTTATGCCTAATCTTCTTAATGTGTTACTTCTCCTAGTCAAACTAATCCTTTTGCCAATCAGCCCATTTCCACCTTCAAACAATCACTATTGGGGTATGATAGGTATGTAGTGGAGCTTGACACTAGAAGGGGATGTGGCTAAGAAATTCTTGATCATCTCATCCATCAAGTGAGAAATGCATTAGAGCTAGTCAAGAGTGAATGGACTCCTATTGAAAGAGCCAATTGGCAAAGGCTTACAAATGAGATGTTGGATGTGAGTGGTTTGATTACATCTTTGGAAGAGAAGCTGAGTATTCATGAGAGGTAGCCTTACCAAGTCTATCAACCTACATACCCATTACTCCAAGTTTCATATCAGCCATACAGAACCCCTACTCATGAGCCAAGTTAAGCATGTCAAAGTCCTTTCCCAAATCATGTTGAGGAGAGTTTTGAAATAGAAAATCTTGTGTTTAAGGCCAATATTGATAAGCAGATTGGGTTGTCAAATATTCACATGCATTAATCTATGTTGGTAGCAAGGGAAGTGGAATCTAAGCCCTCACTACCCTCTCACATTATAACCCCATCACCCTAAAAGGAGACTTTCAGTCCTAAGATCATGAGCTGGAGTAAATTAGTTGAGTCATAAAGTAGTATGGAGGAGAAGGGCATTATTCTAGAGTGTGAAGTACAAAATGAGGCTAGTCCTTCTCAAGTCCCTCCCACCCTTCCTCAAGAAGCTTTTTGTACTCCATGGTTGCCTTCATGTACTCCCCATTTCCATGTGATTCTTATGAGCTCCAAGAAAGACTCTTTCAAGAAAATATAGCTAAGAAAATTGAGGAATTAGAGGCAAAGGTGAGATGGCTTAGTGAAAGCGAGATGGAAGTTTTAGACCTTAGAGAGGAGCCTACATCAAAAGACACCCCTTCTACCAATCCTCAAGATAATTTTGATATTGATGAAGTGTTGGTTAAGTGGAGAGCAGAAAATCAAGTTATTTTGGCCCAAATTCTACCCCCATTTTCTCATGAGCTTTCAAAAATATCCCCTACTTTCCATTCCCAGCCTGATTTTGACAATCCTTGTGTTCCACATCCTTACCTAGTAAATGAAGAATGTTTCTCTTGTGTTGAGGAATCCATCTTGAGGGAAGCAAGTGAAGAGGAGTATGCTCATTTCATGACTAATCAAGGACACTTCATGAGTGCAGATGAGGAGGAGATCACCATAGGTACCCCCTTGGTGAACAATAAGACAAGTCACAAGCTTTTACCTCTATCTTTGATGAGGAAGAGATGATCATTGATTCTTTTCTCACTTTGAAAGATGTCATGGAGGATCATGGATAGATTCTTGATCATTATTTATATGATTTTTTTAAAGTCATTGGGGTAGATTACACTCTTCTTTAAAGAGCTATGAGCTAGCTAAGGGTCGAGAAGGTAGCATTGGGACTCAAATAAGTATGCACAAGAGTAGAAAGATTTTAGATTTATCCTTTAAAGAGATTGGTGGATCTAAAGATGATATTTTTGAAGTCATCAAGGAGGGATATCACCTTCTAGAAGGAACCCATCAGCTCTAGAAGGATGAAGAAGAATCATGTGGGCCTAAAGCTTCTAAAGAACATGATGAACATGAAACCAATCCTCTTGGAGACATGCCTACTAAAGAGATATAAGTTGACCATGAGACAAAGAGTGGGTATAAATATGAAATGTCTACACATGTGAAAGAGTAATATGTCTTCATTAGAGACCTATTCAAAGATGACCTCTTTAAGACTAGACAGTGAAGTGCCAAGGGAGAGCCCTGATCTACAAAGCATTTAATTCAAAGATAAGCATGCTTGGAACTTTGTTTCATCTCATCTTGAAATTGACTTAAGAATTTTCCCCTTTGATCTAAGAGGGATAAAAGCATACATATTTAGTTTTACATATTAGTTTGCTTTCAGTTATGTTGTCTTTGTTTTCCCTAAGTGTGGATTGCATGTGTGTAGTGTTTTTAGCCTTTGTGTGTGTGTTTTCCTTATTGTTTGGGGTAAAATATTTTTTGGTTCTTAGGTCCTTACAAAGATATTTTTTTGACTTCTCCAAGATGCATCCTAACTCCATGCCCAATAGAATTTTAGGCCACCAGTCTTCTCAAGCATAACAGGCATGCTTCCCCTGTGAGTCACCAATTTGTTGACCATTTTGTGAATCTTGCATGCCAAAATGCCACCCCCTATTTTTTGCCTTGAAGCCTTGTTATTCATGACCTTTTACCTTGAAACTAGGTCTTAACCCTTTAAAAATCAAGGAAAAAATTATTTTGTACAGGTGCAGTTGTTGTCTCATCAAGCATTGGTCTTTTCCAACACTCATAGAGTAAATCAGGTACTTAGAATAGCATTACTTGTAATCTTTACAAGTAATAAGTAGGAGCACTCAAAAAAATTGAAAGGTTCTATGGCCAATTCTAGTGTAAGTCAAGTTTTTTAAATTACTTTATTTACTAATTTTCATGAGTTTGAGTCATTCACAAACCTGAAAGGGTAAGGAAGAAGCAATCAGGTTTTGAGATGTCTTTACTTCAAAACTTTCTGAGTAAGGCCTTGAAAAGAGCCTGAATTGGTCTTAGATGCTTCTTAAGGTAAGTGTTTTTCTATGGAGGGTACCTGGGCATTATATAGGGTCATTTTCAGTTTCCCCAAAGGGTATGTGCCCTTGGGAGAGGCACTTCAAAGATGAAATGGACCTTTACAAAACTTTTGAAGGGTATGTTTAAAGGCAGAATGGACCTTGCAGAGGGATTTTCATTGGTGTGAGGACCAATACAAAATTTCTAAAAGGGAAATTTTGGCTTGAAATGCCCTTGCAAAGGGTAGTTAGTTTAAGCAAAGAGGTAAAGACAAGAAGCCTGAAGGGAACTTTCCCTTAAGGAAAATTGACAAGCAGAAGGACTTTTCCTTTATATATTTTATCTAAAGGAAAACTGAAGAAGGCAAGCCAACGTCGAATTCCTTTGGACATTTTGTCTGAAGAAATTTGATGGTTACAGAAAGAATGAAGGGTAAGTGTCTTTGTGGAGGGCACTTGGTCAAGAAAGAGGACTCTTTTCACTTTTCCAAAGGGTCATTTACACAGTTTTTGAAGGGCACCTACCCTTGCAGAGGGCACTTTTGGATGGGAGAAGCCTTTGTGGAGGTCACTTTAAGAAAGAGAAGGTGAAGACAAAAGGCCTGAAGGGTACATGCCCTTCAAGAAAAGAAGCAATCAAAGCAAAGAATTCCTTCGGATAAAATTTTCAAAGGAATTCCTTTAGACATTTTATTTGAAGAAAATCATACCACAAAGGCCTGGCAAAAGAAAGGCACAAAGGCAAACCCAAAAAATAATTTCTTCAGACAAAATGTTTGAAGGAATTCCTTTGGCCATTTTGTTTGAAGAAATATACATTACCAAAAGTTTGAAGGCTTAAGAAATAATAAGTGCTCAAGAGCCCAAATGGTTAAGACAAGAGGGGAAAAGCCAAGGCAAAGGGAAATAATAAAGTAAAAGAAAATAAGTTTGGTAACCCAGAACATGACCACATAGCACAATAAATTAAAATCTCAAAACATTCCAAGTAACATGGCAAGTCAAAGCATAGACCCAAGGATGAACCAGACCAAGGCAATTAGTATAGGTATCATCAGCAAGAAGAGTAAATGCACTTAGGTAAAATAGTCTCTACTAAAAACCAATAAAAGAATTTGTTTTTGAACTATAGAGGAGATCAGCCTATGTTTTCATGCTTCACCATTAAGGCACAACCAGTTGTACCCAACATTGAAGAGAGCATGGTCCGATCAACACAACCTGGGGATGGCTTTATCAATTTCTAGAAGGAGTATCCCATGCTTTTATAGGCCCAAGATAGCAAGGGTAGTGACTTGGACATCTATAGCAAGGCTCTCCCATACACAATTAGAAGAATAAAGTAACAACATGGACTTATGTTCTCTACAAAATTGTTTAACTCAGCATGGGTTTCCATCCCTTGATTTGTTAGCTATATGTTTCCAAGTTCTCTATATTTTTATAACTTTTCATTTGGGGAAAAGAGATCTCAACATTGTATGGTAAAGCCCTGAAGGAATTTGCCTTGAATCAAAACAAGAATTTTTACCTCCATTTGAGCTTGCACTTTTGTATAGATTTATTGTTTTATCTTATGTTAAGTCATTTCCTTTTCATGCTTTCATAATTTTATGCCAACATATCTAGTGTATTGTGAGTTCTTCTATTATAGGTCAATAATAAATGTTTATCTTAGAGTATAAGCACATGTGAACAAGCTATCCATAGTGTGTCTTAGAACACCTCTGGTAGTTCTTCCTCCCTATGTCTCCATAAGATCTGCTGTTGAAACATTGACGCAGGAAAGGTTCTCATTTGAATGAAGTGTATGCTTGCTTCTCTCTATTGTAAAGTGTATATCAAAGCTGAGTAGACCAACCATTTTGGTGCATCATCATATTAGTTTAGGTTCTAATTTTAGTATTTTTCTCTCTTTTCATCCCCCCCATTGTTAGCAGTAGGAAATCCAAGGCCTCAAGGTGCATCAAGGGGAGCTAGCCCCTAATCTAGATATTCATCTCTCAAGTTTACCACCCAAAGCAAGAGGAATATCTCCATTGTGTCATGTGGAGGAAGAGAGCTTAGCCTCCCTTCATAGGGAGTAATCCATCACATCAATAGTAATGTTGGTCAAATTCTAAGATTGGAAATTGTCCAACCCTATAGCTTAAGGGGTCATATCCTATGTTTAAAATTGGCTTGTTAGTCATGTTTAAGGAACTCAAAGCATGTGTAGTTAGTTTCTTGTATGGTTATATTTCAATATTGTCTTAGCAACCTTTGAGTGGAGTATTACATGAAAAGGATTTTTTTCATGTTGTCTTTATTCTATAAATTTGGTGCCCTGATGCATTTTCTTTTTGAAAATATAAGATTTGAAAAATGATTTAGCAGTGCAAGACATGCCTAGGGATGTCAAAATTAAGCTACAGTAAATATCCATTTGAGTTCAAATGATCCTAAGTTTGAATGTAGATCTAATGACATGCATTCAATGATGCCATGAAGATCTAATTGTATGATCAAAAGTCAAAAAAATTATTGAATCAAGATCGATGGTGTGCATTCTTGCATGCAAGTTAAGATCAATGATTTGCATTTAAATACTGAGAACCAAGATTAATGACACATGTTAAGCCATGTAGATAAGATCTGATGGTGAGTGAACAAAGATGATTATAATGGGTCTGAAAGATCTAATGGAGCATGTTTAATCATGCATATAAATATCAATGGCAAACTCATAGTCAAAAAAGTCAAAGGATCCCAAGGATGAACAAGTTACTGCCAAGTGTCACACTCAAGGTGAGTTAAGAAATTAATGATGTGCATTTAATCTTACAGACTAAGATCAATGGCATGCATTTTACTAAGTAGGAAAAATCAATGGTGCATAGGTCAAGGAGCTTAGATCGAATGCAAGGATGCCACATGGTTCAAGCATAGGAATAGATGGAGCTGATAGTAGGATCTTAAGAAGGGACATGTAGCTAAAAAATAACACAATTTTGTGAAGCCCGGGTCAAGGATCAATGCCCATCATTGAAAGTAAACTTTCAAAAGTAAATGAGATTATGACACATGTCCAAAATATATAGTGTGATCAAGATTTTATTAAAGAGTGTGTTATGTAATGGATCTTGATCAGTTAAGATATTTTAAAAGAGCATCAATGTAGGGAGAAGTGGGGGAAGGAATGGTGTGGCTGTTACAACTATTTTTTGAGGTGACCCTAATAAATTAAGAGTTTTTAGGGAACATAAATGCAGGGTGGTTGTAACCACTATTCTAAGTGGAATTGATCTCATTAATGACCTATTTAGCACCAAAATTCCTCTCCCTAGCTTTTCTTTCTTCCTATAAATGTAGGCATTATGCTCTTGATTTTCATTCCTTAATTGGGTATAGAAAACATCTGCTAGAATCATTTTGTAAACTCTTTTGAATAAATATAAGACAAATTTAGATTCTATTTGAATGCTAAGTATACTTTATTAGAGTTTGATTTATAGAGTGTATGTTACTTATTCATCACTTATGTGTTCCTCATTTACCTTAATTTTAGATTGTTAATTAATTGTAGGTTGTGTGAAGTGTTAGCTAGTGAGGTTTCTCTTGAAGTGTCATAAATCCATAGTGTCTTACATAAACTTATCTCTATCTATCCTTCAATTTTTAGGTATTTTTTCAACCTTTACAAGAAATACTCATGTTTGGAACCCTGGCATAGAATATGATCAATCCTTGTCCCCATTGGATTCATTAGCAGTCATGAAAGTGTCCAAGTTGAAAGTGGATCATTGAATATTTGGTGCTTCATCACACTTAAAGTAGGTTTTCAATCATGTATTTCTCCCATTTTCATCCCAATATATTAATTTTTAATAAGAGAGATTCAAATTATCATATTTGAGGAGCTAACCTCATTAAAAACCCTAGAGGTCTAACCCAAATTTAGGTAGCCCACAGCCTAGGGTCATTCCCATGTTGGACTAGGTTTGAGAGTAGGACTTGAACAATTCTACTTTTTGCTAGGGTGCAACCTAAATCTCTAATAGTTATGGAATGCTTTATGGGACCTAAATAAATTAATTTGAACATCATCTTGAGATATATTGATAGCATGGAATTACATTTGAAATTCTTGGAGGAGTCATTAGCAGATTGAAGGATAATTTCATGCACCAAATCTCCACTAGGTCTAATTCAAAAGGTAATCAAGTTTAGTTCATTGAATTTCCTTTAGATATTAAAAAGAGAATGAGGGTACCTATTTAAAACCCCAACCTATCACCCCTTAATCCTCCCATATTTCTAAAATCTACAAATTTTTCTCATACTCAATCCACTAAAAGTCTACCAAAGTAAATGCAAATGGCAAAGCCTAGATTGTAATCTTGTATACCCTTAAATGGTGTCATCCATCTTAGAATTTATCAAAATTATGATATATGTGTTTCCTCTTTAAATATTCTACCATACTTTATAGAAGAAAACTTTACCACTCTTGTAGAGCACATAGCTGACATTACAAACCTTAACTCAGTGCATAACATTATGCAAGAGAATATAGTCATGAGACTACTAGCCACATTTTTGAAAGTCAAAACCCTATAATGGTATAGGGTTATATTTCTTTCCTCAATCAATACTTGGGATGAGTTGGGTGAGTGCCTATGTAAGCATTTTGAATATATAAGTGACCATGTGTCACTTGTTGAATAACTCACCTCAATCAGAAGGGCATCCCAAGAATCTATGGTTGATTTCAACTATAGACTCCAAAAAACTTGGGTTAGGATCCCTATCATCATTAAGCCCACACCCAATTATGTTTTTCTTTACTATTTAAGAGCATTGAATTTAGACATTGTAGTCATGATCCAATCTATGGGTGGGATAACTTTGCCTAAGGCTTATGAGATATCTATAAGGGCATAAAACTATTTGATACAAAGAGGAAACTCATGCCAAGACCTCTCATGCCACTTTTTCCTGAGTTTCATCCAACCCACTTACCATTACTCCATTGACTACTCCAAACAATCGTGCTCAACCTAATGATAGTCAAGTGGATAAATTTGTAAAGATTGAGAGCTTATTGAAGGCACAAAATAACAAGCTAGTGGATATAGAGAGACAATAATATAATTTATATAGGCCATACCAATTTCCCTTCCAAGCCCAATACCCTTCTCAATCCTACAATAGGCCCCCTTATCCATCAAATCAATAAGCCCAAGTCCAAATTACTCAAGGTAGATCTCATAGTAGCTAAAATCCTACAGTTGTAAGTAGCTCAAGAGACTTGGTCCCCATAAAAAACAACCTTGAACAAGAGGGTAAATGGTAATAAGGAGGGTAGTCCAATGAGATGGTAATGTATACAAGTTGAGAAATGTACCAGGATCCTAGTTGGTAGCATTCTCCTTCATTCTAAGGCCATGACACAATGCCTCCTCCACCACAAGGCCCTCTAATGAAACAAGATAACATGCCTACCATGACATCATTAAAAGATCAATTTCAATATCAAGGGAGCATGGTTAAGGCACCATTTTACACCATGTGCATAAACTTTAAATAAGTGGAGCATATGTTTGATCATATAGCAGTAAACATGGGGTAGACTACACAAAGGGTAGATGAACCAGTTGTAACCAATACAAGGGCTATGAGGAGGATGTTGGATGATAATTTGGGACAGTCTAAGGCTTCTTCAACACCTCCACAAGTTATTCAACATCATAAGACTTCAAATATAGTTTTTAAAGCTCTTAAACTCAAGAAACACCTCAACATCATGAATAACAATAAAAGTCTCCTTTTGTTCCTCATGTCACTCAAGTTCCAAGTGATACTTATACTTCCAAGGTGTAGTTCAAAATTACTAGTCTTCCTTTAAATATTATAGATCATATGAAAAATTCTAATGTCACTATGTCTATGTATGATGCTCTATCTATATTAAGATAGAAATAGATCCTTTAACAAGATGTCTCCAAGATTTCTCATGTGAATAAGATAGTTGATAAGGTGAACACTATTTTTACAAATAGTAGTAAGATTAGTCAAATTCAAGTTCCTAGCCAAGCTCTTAGTCAAGATCAAGTTCATAATGTTTTTCATCCCTCTAAGGTTGTCAATCCCCCTCCATTCTATTTGTCAATCATTATAAGGGACTCTTTAGTGCATAATTGTATGATAGATTCAAGATCTTCAACCTCAGCTATGCCTAAAGACATATCAGATAAGCTTGAGCTTAAGTATGTGCCTAATGAAAAAGGTGTTCTTTAGTTGGATGGTTCCCCCACTAAAATAGTAGGTATATTGAAATATCTTAATATTACATTGGCAGCTTGCCAAAATTGTGTCATCACTCAGGATGTAATGGTTGTAGACCTACCCCCATATTTTGCCTTATGCCTATCTAGGGACTTTACTACAAAAATTGGAATCTATTTGTCATTTGACTAGTCAGACATGGTTTTCTAGACTAGAAATGGGACTAGGGTCACTATTAGGTCAAAACCTATCTCTACGTTCCATTTAGATCCCTATATGTCTAACCTTGAAAATGTCAATTGTACCATATTTGATGAGGATGAAAATGCTAGTGAAAAAGAGCCTCATGACCATCTTGAAATCATTTTAGACTTGTACTTAGATGAATGAGAAGCTGATAATCATGGATTTAATCCCTATAGTAATATTGAAGAAGCAAATTTATGGGTGTATTGTATGCATAAAGAGGGTGATGTTATACCTTTCTTAACTAACACCACTCAAGAGGAAGATGGTCTATGGACTTTATTCTTTAATGGCTCAAGGTCAAAGAATGGTAGTAGAGCTGGAGTCATGTTGGTTTCACCCTCAGATCAAAATTAATATTTATTTGCAAGATTTCAATTTAGTTTCACTTCAAACATAGTTAAATATGAAGCCCTTCTACATGGTTTACAAGAGGAAAGAAGAAGAGGTGTCAAACTTATTCAAGTGTGATAGTGAGCTTATTGTGCAATAACTAAGAGGCATAATTGTAGTCAAGAACCATCATTTGAAAGCTTACAAACATTATGTATGAGATCTCATAGAGGACTTTTTGGCATTCAATATATAGTCAATACCAAGAGAGGCAAATCAACATGCAGATAGGCTTGTATCCATTGGAGCTTAGTATGATATTTTAAAAGGAATCAAAGGCAACTAGAGTTAAGATAAGATCAAGATCATATGCAGGCTAGCTATCACTGATAATGAGGTGAGTTGGTAGGTGTTTGAAAATGATGATAAAATTATATATTTTTTGATGTAATAGGTAGAATTATGCCACAAAAATCAAAACAAATTCCAATATTATTATGATGATCAGATAATGCATCTAAGATATAACAAGCTACCTAAGTGACTTGTGACATTGGAAATCATATTCAATGAAGATGACCAAGTGAGAAGAGGTAAGGCATGTATCTAATATGTATCTAGGGACATGATATATTAATGTATATGGGTTGATGGAGATGATAACATGTGTCACACATCCCCCTTAGTTAGTTATAGGGGTCCAATATATTAGGATAATGGAGTAACTTGTGGAATTAGTGTATTGGGTAATGGTCGGCCTACATTAGGATTAATTGGTTACCCATCCATGATTAGCTAGATAGAGGTATATATAAAGGAGATGATTATCATTATAAAGGTATTAAGTAAGCATTGAGTCTTATATTTTAATAGGATATTGGAGTTTGTCCCCTCAAAGAGACATTGTGGAATTATTCCTTCCTAAAGGAGTATTGTATGGTGTTGCCCTATCTTAAGGGTATTTTATTTATACATATATTTCATATTTGGAAATCTTGGTCCACCAATATCTATTGTGTTGTGTTTATATAAATTATATTCTACATATTTTATAATTAGTATAAGTGTGGATCATAATAGTATCTCAACCAAGGAGGAATATTATGAGAGGATAGAAATCTTTAGTGATAAATTGTTGAACTTATGAAAGATCAACACAATAGAAGATAAAATTGCATTTATTACTTTATGTCAAGAATTATCTAATGTATTTTCATGGGAATACAATTATTTGAAGTGATTTGATCTCAAACTTGCACAACATACCATTTAACTAGAGAATAATGTAAAACCAGTCAGGTAGAAATAAAAGTTGAATAATGCAAAACCAGTCAAGTAGAAATAAAAGCTTGTCAATCCAAAAGTGGAGGAGTTAATTAGAAGGGATATTTTTAAGTTGATTGAATCAAGGATAATATTCCCCATTAAACATTCCTCATGGGTGGCAAACCTTGTGCCAGTAAGGAAGAAGAATGGGTAAATACATTTGTGTGTTGACTTTAGGGACCTCAATAAGGTGTCCCTAAAAGACCATTACCCATTACCCTCAATGGATCAGATTCTTCAAAAGGTGGTAGGTTCTTAGAGATTATCATTATTTGATAACTACTCTATTTATAATTAGATTATGGTCAAGGAAGAAGATAGGCATGATGTTTCCTTCACCACAAAGTGGGGCACTTATGCATACATGAAAATGCCCTTTGGACTATCCAATGCTGGGGTAACTTTTCAGAGGACAATGGATGTCACCTTTGAAGGTTTGATCAATGACATGGTACTCATCTACCTATATGATATCACTATTTTCTCAAAGGACCTAGCTAATCATATTACTCACTTGAGGTTAGTATTTGAAGATGCATAGAGTTTGGTGTATCATTGAATCCTAATAAATTAATATTTAGTGTTCATGAGGGTAGGTTATTAGGTCATGTAGTGTCTAAGGATTGTATTTTAAAATACCCTAAAAGAGTTTATTCCATCTTATCCTTACCCTTGCCTCATCACAAGAAGGTTATACAGAGTTTCTTGCGAAATATTAATTTTATAAGAAGGTTTATCCCAGACTTTGCAAAGCTGGTCAGGCCTCTTACTCACATGTTAAGGAAATTCAAGGAGTTTACATGGACCAAATAAGGTAAGAGGATTTTTGAGGCCATCAAGGAGGCCATCTCTAATTCCTCTATCATTATTAATCTTTATTTTAACAAAGAACTCTACTTTTATGCCTTCTCTACATTGGATGCAATCTCTACCATGTTGGTGTAGCAGAATGAGCAAAGTTTGGAATAGCATATAGCTTTCTTTATTTAGGACTTAGAGGGGTATGATTATGGGTATATATTTTTATAAAAACATATTTTTTTATCATTGAGAGGTTTGAATAAGTTTAGGCACATGGTCTCCAATATTAATATCATACTCATGGTGGTGCACCCACGTATTAAAGAGTTTATACTCAAGAGACCTCAATGAGAAAAGAGCTAGGTGGGTGAAAAAATTCATGGATTATGACCTTGAATTTAGATTTAAAAATCATATAAGGGTCAAATTTTTATGTGATCACCTTGAATTAGAGGTAAAACAAGGTGAAGACCAAGTTTTTGTAGTCTATGATAGCCAATAGGTAGCTGCAGACAACACAACTTTTAGTTAGACACATGATATAATCAGATTTATTGAGTTAGGAAAATGTCTTATGGGGTTAGATAGAGCCAAGAGAAGTCACTTCAAGTTTAAAATTATACCTTATGTCCTGATAGATAGAGTAATTTTTAGGAGATACATAGGATGCATGCTTTTGAGGTGTGTGGAATCATGCTAAGTAGACAAGCTACTTAAATAGTTCCATGATGGTCTAGCTGATGGGAATTTTGATAACAAAACCATAACCTATAATATCATTATATCTAGGTAATTTTTTCCCAAAATATTTATATATTCACACTCTTGGGTAAGTAAATTCCCAAAATGTGCAATGTTTGTTGGCAACAAGAAACTAGTTGCCCTTCCCTTGTAGCCCATACAATTAAAATAACCCTTCATGCAATGGGGCTTATATTTTATTGGGATGATAAAAACCCCTTAAATTAGAGGACATAAATGGATCGTTAAATCTACATACTACTTTACAATATGGTTTCAAGCAATTGCCCTTAAGGAAGCTAATGAAAATTATGTTTTCAACTTTTATGATAGCCTTGTGATCAAATTTGGTGTGCCTTCTACAATCATTTCTTACAATGCATTAGCATTAAATATTAAAAAGGTATGTGAGTGGGATATTTTACATGGAATTTATCTCAAGGAATCCTATAACTATTACCCAAAGGTCAATGGACTAGGAGAACCCATAAATAAGAACTTGTTGAGGATTATCAAGAGAATTATGGAAGATAGTCAGAGGGAGTGGCATACTAGATTAAGGACTACCATAAAGGAAGATAGAGTGACACCTAATAAATTTTAAATACACTTTCCATACCTTATTATCTATGGTAAATAAGATAAACTTCCTATATTAGAGCTTGCACACTAACTTGAGATCTTTGAGGATGATGTTATGCAGATAAGGTTGAATGAACTGAGACAACTGGAAGATATAAGGGACACTGCTATACACATCATGTGGTCTAATTATCACCAAGTAAATAGGTCATTTGATAATATATCTTCCTCAAATACATTCCAATAAGGTGATATAGTCCTCAAATAAGATGAGGACCATGTAAAACTAGGAAAACACTCCAAGTTTGATAGTTTTTAGAGTGGGCCTTATGTCATCATAGGTTGTAAAGAAAGTAATGCCTTTGAGACTAATAATTTAAATGGAGAGATCCTACACATACCTATCAATGGGAGGTATCTTAAATTTTTCTACTAGTTTTATCTCATGATCTTTGTACATAGGTAGATAGGTTTGTCTTTACCTCCAAGTGTTATTGCACATTGCTTTGTTTGTTGTTTTTCTACTGTTTAGGTAGTTGTTTGGTGTGTTTTTGTTGATTTCCTATTATTTTTGTGTTTCTCATTGTTTAAAATTATTTCCAAGAGTTAGGAAGAATCTTTATTGTAAGTAACACTTCATTTGTCTAGCCATCATGAACAAACTTGATCAAATTCTAGGTTCCATGACCAAAAAGTTGGTTAAGACAACTGAGTCACCAAAAATGTTGGTCAATTTCTCCATATTGGAAGTTGGCTGACCCTATATCTTAAGTTTTCATATCCTATGTTTAAAATTTGCTTATTAGTCATGTTGAAGTCACTTAAATCATGTATAGTCAGTTCCTTGTATGGTCATCTTTCAATATTATCTTAACAACCTTTGAGTGGAGTATTACATGAAAACGATGTTTTATGTGTTGTATCTTTACTATGTAAATTTTGTGCCTTGACACATTTTTTATTTGTAGATACAAGCTTTGAAGAATGATTTAGCAGTGTAGGATGTGCCTAGGTACATCAAAATTAATCTACAGTAAATATCCATTTGAGTTCAAATGATCATAAGGTTGAACATAGATATAATGACATGCATTTAATTATGCCATGAAGATCTAACAATGTGATAAAAAGTCAAAAAAAATCCCAAATCAAGATTGATAGTGCACATTCCTATGTACAAGCTGAGATTAATGATCCACATTTAAATACTAGGACCCAAGATCAATGGTATGCACTAAGCCATGTAGATAAGAAATGATAGTGAGTGGGTGAGGATGATGATAGTGGGTATCAAATATCCAATGAAGCATGTTTAATCATGTATCTAAAAATCAATGGTGATCTTACAGTTAAAAATTCAAAGGATCCCAAGGATGAATTATTTCCTACCAAGTGTCACAACCATGGTGAATTATGAAATCAATTGTATGTATTTGATCTTACATACTAAGATCAATATCATTCATTTAACTGAGTAGAATAAACCAATGGTGTGTAGGTCAAGGAGCTTAGATTGAACACGAGGATGCCATGTGGTATAATCACAATAATAGATGGAGCTGACAACAAGATCCTGAGAAGGGATGTGTAGCTGACGAATGGCACAATTCTGTGAAGCCTAGGTTAAGGATCAATGTCTAGCATTAAAAACAAACTTTTGGGAGAAAATGAGATTATGATATGTGTCCAAAATATATAGTGTGATTGAGCTCCTGGTAAAGAGTGTGTTCTATAATGGATCCTAATCAGATAAGCTTTTAAAAGAGCATCAATATAGGGAGAAGTGGGAGAAAGAATGGTGTGACTGTTACAACTATTTTATGAGGTGGCCTTGCTCAATTAAGATTTTTTAAGGAGCATAAAATTAGGGTGGTTTTAACCACTATTCTTATTGGAATTGATCTCATTAATGACCCATTTAGTGTTAAAATTCCTCTCCCTAAATTTTGTTTCTTCCTATAAATGTAGGCATTGAGCTCTTGATTTTCATCCCTTGGCTAGGTATAACAAACCTCTGCTAAAATTAGTTTGTAAAATCTTTTGAATCAATATAATACAATTTTATATTCTTTTTTAATGCTAAGTGTACTTTATTAGAATTTTATTTATGGAGTGTATGTTGCTTACTCATCACCTATATGTCCTTCACGTACATTTCTTTAAGACTGTTAGTTTCTTGTAGGTTGTGTGAAATTTTATCTAGTGAGGTTTCTCTTGAAGTGTCATAAGTCCATAGTGTCTTACATAGACCTATCTCTTTCTATCCTTCAAGTTTCAGGTCTCTTTTCAACCTTCACACAAAATACTCATGTTTGGAACCCTATCATAGAATCTAATCAATCCTTGCCCCCATTAGATTCATTAGTAGTCATGAAAGTGTCCAAGTTGGGAGTGGATCATTAAATATTTGGTGCATCACCACACTTAAATTAGGCTTTCATTCATGTATTTTCTCCCCTTTTCATCCCAATATATTAATTTTTAAGAAGAGAGATTCAAATTATCGTATTTGAGGAGCTAGCCTCATTAAAAACCCTAGAGGTCTAACCCAAAATTAAATAGCCCATAGCCTAGGTTCATTCCCATGTTGGAATAGGTTTGAGAGTAGGACTTGAAGACTTCTACTTTCTTCTAGGGTGTAGCCTAAGTCTCTAACAGGTATCTTGTGGTCAAAAATCATAATTAGGCTATGGATGGAAGATATGCAATACAAGTATTTTAGCAAAGGATTAGAGAGGCACACACACACCGGATCACATTACAAGAAAATCATAGCACTCTTAGAAGTATTATAATACTACTATGCTTAGATACACTACTAATCAACACTAATATTCTTCCTATCATAGGTATCAATCTATACTGGAAACATTTAGGTAGGTTTTTAATTATTGATTCTAATCTAAGCAGTTGACAAATCACATATAGAGCATTTTTAAAATTAGTGACAACTTATGTGAGTGATATATAGGCATAATTAGCTAAATATATTATCCCTCTCTTATTTTTTTATTTTTAAATTAATTAAAATATCCAACAATAAATTTTAATTTGGATCAGTGTGTTTAATGCCATATTTTATATAATTTGAACTAGTGCATGGTGTCCTTAATCTTAAATCTCTTAGGTGTAAAATAAGTAAAAAAGGGGAGATAATTAAAACAACATTTTTTCCTATTGAATGAGGCATTTAAACTTCAATAACTCCCATAAAGGGATGTACCCAGGACACACTACCTATTCCCACAAAGAATATATTTAAAATATTATTTAGCATTGTTTTTACACGGATAGGCTAACCTAAAATGGTAGATGAGGGTGGTGGTAGATTATAATGTTTGTAAGATGTTAAAAATTAATGATTTGTCTTACATTTGATTTCAATTTGACCATCAAGGGATAGCTTCAACCTTGAATTTAGTATCTATTTCATTATCACAAAAAATCTTTACTTATTTCTTAGATAATTTGATTGAAAAATCATAATATCTTTGATATATTATAGAGTTTGGAGCTCATTTACTTTCCATGGAAATATGTTTTTGATCCTAACATGGTGGTTTAACTAGATTGAATCCATTTATCACTAGTCAATGATAAATTCATAGAGAAGGCAATGGAGTCATTAATCAATGTGGTATGTTAGAAAAACCCAAGATAGGTGCCTCCAAATTTGATACCTCTCAAAGTATTTTAGATAGATGCATTTAACATATTTGTATTGGAAGATAGTAATAAAAATTTGGGTTTCACTTTATTTTATCGCTAAAAATTGTGTTAAAGATTTACACATATTTAGCGGCACTTGGATCTATATGATTATTATACCTACTCCTAGGTAATTCAGGTATATCACTCCCAATTTTGCATATTTCATTAGATTATTATTATTTGGAACTCACCCATGTGTGTGTAGAAAAATAAATAATGTTTTTTCAAGTCCTTGGGTATATGGACTTTGTTTATAGTGGTTCACACACAAAAAAAATTGTATCCATGTGTCTTCTTTTATTTTGATATGCCTACATAAATAAACAAACATCAAAATAAGGAAAAATATAGGCACCTAAACATTTATTATTTTTAAATTGCATGATATAGAATGTTTATGTACTTCTCAATTATTGGTCAAAATTAAGTGTTATTAGAAAGGGGTTGGAAGAAGGCTTGAGAGAAAGGCTTATAAAATGAAGTGTTTGTCAACTTAATTTTTGATTAACTATTATTGACTTGTAACATTAGAAAGGGGCTAGAAGAAGGATTGAGAGTTACTCAGAGTTGGAACTATCTCTTTATATGTGTAAGGTTACTAACATCAAGTTGGGTAATAATGTCAATGAAAGTGAATTAGGTTGGTGTTAATGTCTTGGGATATTTTGGCCATCTATGACTGTATAGTTAGCTACACATGCTTGTAATACCTCTATGTGTGTGATTCTACATCTAACTCTATGTTTAACTCCAAATATAGTCTTTTTCTCCTAAAGCCCCAAGTTTCACTTGTGAAGGATGGAAACCTATTAAAGCATGGGAAGTGTAATGCGTTGAGATGACCCCAATCACCCCCATTGATTATTGGTCATTTCTTATGTATCTAATACTTTGAAGAGGCAAGTCAAGCCACATGCAATTGTTCCCATTTATGTGAATGTGCAATTATGTTTCTTTATTATCTGAATGCACCTAGAATTTAGCTTTCAACACTTGAAAATATCTTCTCTTGATTTGGCTTAATGTGCTTCAAACTTGGTTTATGAATGTTCTTAGTGACTGATTTGAAATTTGGAAATAATAGGGAAGATTTGTTCAATGTTTAATAATGTATAGATGTCAAGTGAGTAACAAGTATGGGTTTAATTTGTATTTATATAAGTCCATTTGGGTAATTTGGCACACCATAACCATGTTATGTGATTGGGGTGACCCACATGAATGATTTTATTTTGAAAAATAGTCATTTTTGGGTGAGGGACAATAACATCACCCTTAGGATAGTTTTATCAACAAAATTATCAGAGCCTGCCATTAGTGTTTAGCATATAAGAATGTGAATCTGATGATCTAGAGATGTCTGAGTAAAATATTTGGTTGGTTTTACACAAACTGAAGGGCCAAAATTATATAAAACATGTGGATGTGAAATAATGGATAATAAGAGGCATATATGTTTGCACAAGTCATGTATGTTGAAGGTAGGTCAAAATTGACATTTTTAGGTCCTTAATACTAGATTTTAGTATCTACAAATACCACCCTTTTATTTTAGTACTGAAATCCAATAAAAATAATAGAGTAAAAGGATAAAGTATACTTGAGTGTGTACAACACATGTATTTTAGAGATGCCTCCAAATGTACAACTTTGCTCCATACAAACCTATAATGAAAATGTAGTAGTCAATGTCCCTATGTGAAATCTAAAATTGAAATTTGAAATTTGAAAAAAAAATAAGAGAAAGGAAGGAGTACACCTATATGTGAGTAAACCTTGTTACCCTATAACTTGTTGGAGATAATGATTCTTTATTGAAGCATTGGAGAATTGTGTTTCCTTGTTGAATCACATGGAAAGTTTGGGTGAATATGGACCAATTTTATGTAACTATGTAAACCCTATGGTTGAGACTATAAATTCCCCAACCCTCATGAATGTGTAGTGCTAAGACTATTAAGAATCATTGAAACTCAATTTCACTAACTCAAATAACTAATCAAGCTATGATATTGATCCTTAAGATGGTAAAATGGGAACCACATGATGGGTTAACTATGAGTATTTATAAGACTATTGGGCATATTTGAACCTCAACATTCATCACTTTAAAAAACATGAATCAGTCGTTATAGTTGGGCTTATAGATTCAAGTTTTCTCACTGCATGGTGTCACTATGACTATGTTTTCTAATTAACAACTAAAATAGTGCTCACTACAAAAGAAGTAAATGTGCATGAAAAAATATCATGCCTCATTAAATTGATGCAAACTATAAACTATTATAGCATGTATGTGCATGAACTAGTATCATGTCTCATGAATTGATGCCAAATAGTATATAATGTTAAGCATCTATATGCTAAATCTGACAACCTATATCTCAAATGTATATGTATGTGACAATCTATAATTTTTGTTCCTATAAACCATTTCCACCTATTTGGTATATGCACTCAAGTGTATTTTAATATATATTTTATATCTCATGTCTATGTGAATTATGTGCATATGCCCCATAATTTTCATCAATGTGTAAATATTTGTCACATATTTGAGCCAATATAATACATGAACCACTCTAAATCTTTGAAATTTATGCTTTATTCCAAAAATATATTTTTTTCTCATGGATGCTTATGTCTCTATGATATAACCACTAATATGCCCTCATTTTGAGGTGAGGTAAGCATCATGTAAGTCACACATCTCAAAATAAATATTTATTTGTATCATGTAATGTATATATATGTAATAATTTATAGTCATGTCAACATATGGAAAATATATCATCATATTAATGTATATATCATTAAAGAATTTATGTAACATATGTAATGAAATGAATATAAGTGTTATGTCAAGCTATATGTATTAATTAATCATAAAATAGTAACCATCATTGATGTAATAACTAAATAAATCCATGCATTAATGAGGTACATGATGTAAATAATGGCACCACACATAAGGGGGGGTGTGTGATATTGATCACAACACCTGAAAACATATAAATATTATCAAGCTCAACAACCTTAGTAGATAATTCTATATTAATCCACTCATATGCACACAATGTCACACATAAGGCCAAGGGTCACAAACAAGGGACATAATTATGTCACAACAAACAAGTCCATGAGCCATAGACAAAAGATAAATTAGTCACCATAATATATGTCAAGGGCCACAATCTATGCCAAGGGCCACAATCAAGGGACATAAGGATGTCACAAAGAAAGGACATAAATAATGTTACACACACAATAGATAAGTAATGACTAGCATGTCATGAAATGGTAACAACATCAATGAATGGTGCAAGCACAAGAGAGGGAAACTAATTAAGGTATGCCTTTATCTCTATGTTACCTAGGTTAAACACTTATCTATGGACACACATTATCACATTAATCATACTTGACACACTTAATAAAAATTCATTGCATTCATATTCAAAACATTACATTGGAATATAAAATCATGCACACTCTCATACATACCTCTAAAGTCTTATTACATTACATAAAAGAGTTCTAGACTCTCATACATTTCCTTTTGAACTAAAAAAACTCTTTGTTATGCTCATGGAGAGTTCTACTCCTTCACATCTTTTCCCTCTCTCCAAAACTTATTTTTTTAATCATGTATCCCTCTTTACATCCCAAGATTCATGGGGTGTCTCTTTAACTTCTCTGACCTCAACATAATGCATAATAGTTTGTCATCTTTTAACTTTCATGATTAAACACTAATTTTTTAGTAATAGCTCCTTACACATGTCATAGAGCAGGGATAGTCACATGTAATTATCAAACGTTATTGTTATTTGTTTTAACAATTTTGGGAATAATTGGGGTTTTATTCCTAATTTAGTTATATAGTCTGGATTGATAAATTAGTAAATAATATGTATTAAATAAGTTACTAATTTTTGAAATTTATTGGTAATTAGATATTTTCTAAAAATATTAATAAGAGGGAAAAAATAAGACTTAACTTAAATTGTACTAATCTGACTAAAACAAGATCTAATATTCACTATGTAGGCCTAGGAAATTGTTGTAAATAGGATTTTCACTTTCATTTTTTGATTGGATAGGAGCATTGAAAGTGGATAGGAGTGGTACCAACACTGTAGTCCTTATCTAGCATTGTTGTCCTAGAGATCTAAGCTTTTTGGGTTTTGTTCGACAGGTTTGTGTGACCCCGTCTCTAAAGTTTTGGTAGCTAAAAGTCTATAGAGATCCTTGTAGATCATATTTTATTTTCAAACCCTATTTTTTGTTATACTTTGACCAAATTTTAACAAGAGGAAGGGGGCTAGTATGTATAATATTCAATGGACATGGGGCACGTTGCCTATATACCAATACTCCAAAGAGGGATCAAACCATATGGATTTCTCTTTTTGAAAGTGCTTGGTTCAATTATGATATGATAATGTAAGGAAAAACTAAACTGGGTGTGCTTGAGATGACTAGGGACTGGTGTAAAGCTTTGAATAAGCTAGAAATAGTATTGGATGGCTATATGTAGAGAATAGGGAAATTTTCTTGAGTAGTCTTGCTTGTATAATTACTTGCTCTATGATATTTGCAAACCCTTTACAAATGATCTTTAAATGGGCTTTTATATTGATCTATTGGTCATGGGTTGAATGTGTTCATGTTAGGTCAATAAGAAGAAGGATGGGGAATCAGAATCAATTGACCATTGGGGCCATAAATAAGCTTGGACAATAGCACTAAAGCCTGATAGGAGTGGCACTAGTGCTATAGTCCTAGTGTGGTGCTAGTTTCCTAGGAAAATGAGACCTGGGGGGATGGATTGGTCATGAAAAGAGGGTCCTAGCTCAGCTAGGATCAAGTTTGAAAGGCTAAGGATGATTGGGAATTAGTGAAAATAAGCCTATGAGGATCATGAGAGAAAACAAGAGGGACCTATGGGTTGGGTGTCATTAGCCATGATCAAGTTACCAATTTTTGCATTTTATATGATTATATTTGCCCCCCTTTTATTTGAGTGATGTAGCAAAGTGAAATACTAGGATAAAGGAAAGATAGAAAGCATACCTAAACTTACCTACAAGGGTGAAGCCCATGAAGTTGTGTGATGTTGGGTGTGCATAGAGAGAGCATATTATGAAGTATAAATCTATAAGAGAAAATAAAGATTAGATCAATTCTTACTAGATACACTATATCTAAAATAAGAACATACAAATTTGGGTAAGAGAGAGGAAGAGAAAGGAATGAATACACCTCATCGAGTATGCAAGACAATACAAAACTTATTATGCTATTGAGTGATGTTGAATGATGCTGATTAATATTGGGTATGTGTTAAACCAAGAGTAATATTGTGAACAGAGTTGAGTACTCAATTCTCTAGAAAGTGGCTCAAGAATGAAAAGGCTAGCCCTTTGGCTCCATCATCACCTACTATTTCAAGCTAGATGATCCTACATGTATTGATTAATGTTTGGACTATGTGTCCAATCCCTTTGAGTAGGTGGCTCAAGAATACAAATGCTAGTTAGACATTTGGATCCATCATTGCCCTGTGAAGTGAAGCTATGAACTAATATCAGTATGAGATGTAAGTTGTATGAGATGGCTCCTGAAGCCCATAAATTTACTATGATCTAATAATGTTGGCATGGATATCTGAATGTATACTAGAAACTAGGCCACTCTTGGCCACTCTGAAAGATGGAGATTAGGCTTATACACAAACCACTCTAAAATTGAGAATCTAGCTTATGTGGAAGCCACTCAAGAACTCAATAAATTTGGAGGGTAGGCTTGTATGAAAGCCACTCCAAAATGATGTCAACCACTTGCAGATGGAATAAGGCATGTAACTACTAAGATTGTCTGGACAATGCTAAACTAGGAAAGAAAAGAAACAAATATACCACATACATTTCCCCAATCACTGATGTTTGAAACATGGATTTTGATCTAGAAGTTATACCAACTATCATATCTAAAACTAGAAGTGAGAGCCATCATGCCATCATGATATCCCCTGTATCAAGATTCTCTAAGCAAAATGTGTACTAAAATTGCTAATTCTAAATTGGTTTGGCCATGCAAATATGTAGCTAAACCTACTTTTCTACCTACTTCTAGAAATTCTAGTTTTTTTCCTATTTGGACAGGATCACTAGAAATGGATAGTAATACCACTCACACTGTAGTCCAATCTTAGTGTTATTGTCTTGGGCCAAATCTAATGATTTTTATAGATTCTTCACTATCTACTTAGTTTGTTCTAACTAGTTTAATGTTTGGCTATTGTTCCAAGTGTTTCAAAACTAGATTTTTTGGTTGATATGAGCTCTTATCTCTATGATAAAACCCTTGTTTGTTGCGCCCTCTTTTGAGGGTATGAATGGAGACCTTGCAATGACTTCCCTTAGAAGAAAGAGACTTGAAAGTGTGTTATGCTACAAAATATATGATATAAAAATGATAATTAACAAGATATTTTAAGATATATCATGGTTTATATTAAGAGATTGTTAGATCAATAGGGGTATGCCTAGATAGATATATTAATGTAAAAGTATGTGCGATGTACTAAACTAGAACAATAAGTGTTAGTTATTAATTGTTAGTTTTCATGGAGAGACGGATCATGATGTCCATCATTGCATCCAAGAAGTAAGATAATGCATGATTTGAATCATAGAATTGCAAACAATCAAAATCAATCAAGAAACAAGCACATAAATAAAGAATCAAGAAGCATACAAGAATGGCCAAGGGGTCAAACAAATAAGGGACATGGGCACATGTCACTCAAATTGGAAAGTAAGTATACAAGGCATTTTCAAATGCCACATACACGTATAATTGAAATAGGTAAATTGGCATGAAATCCATAATCACATAAAAGAGTATAGGCAAGGGACATTGGTAAATGTCTAAAGGCACACACATGAATAAAATCAAAATACATTGGCAAACGTCCTAAGGCACATACCAAAAATAAGTATGAACTGGGAATGCAATCATATCAAGATACACTATCCATGTAAAGACTAGAAAATACAATCACATCTAACTAATCAAAGCAAGAGTATGAAATTATGTAAGACATGTTAGTACAAGACTATGTATATGTTAATAAATACACAAGTTTTAAATACTAGTGAGTGTCGATAGAGTAATATGTGTAAGCTAGTAAATAATGTACATCAACATGATAACTAGAGTGTGTGGTTTAGAAATGACATAACTTGGATGGTGTAGTCATGTATAATATGCCCCTTGGGAGAAGATATATCAATGTGCATCTCGCATGCAAGAGTAGGATGCCCCCTTAATGGGTAGATTAAAGCAATCAAGGTTTTGGAAGTCAATGCACACACTCAAAAAAGATCAAGTGAAGCATGGTAATATAGATAAATTGACAAACAATAGCATAAAATATCAAATGTAAGTCTAGCATAGGAGTAGAAATGTAAAGCATGGAAAATGCATACAATCAAGATGTTTTTGTGTTTGTGACATATTTGAATGTTTTTGGATTTTAAAACTTTGTGTTTTTTTTGAAATTTTTGAATGTTGTATTATTTTTGGTATTTTTGAAAATGTTATGAACTATGTACAATCAATCATAAGGATCTATGTAAAGGTAATATTGAGAATATTATGTACAAGTAATCAAAATGATATTATATACAAGTATATGAATAAAAGGTTAGGTTGGAGGGGGTAAAGGGTCCAAGGATGGAGATTTTTGGGGAGGGAGATGGAGGAAAGGATCACGACCATCATCAAATGCCTCTAGATCATCATCATAAGTATCATCGTATCATGCAGATGGTGTGTATATGGTGTCATCATATTGAAGGCAAACTGAAGGTTACTTTGGTGGTGGAAATGTTGATTCTCTTCTAGGACATTTAGTTTTGGTAGTAGATTGCTTCAGTGGAAGTGAAGAAGTTGGTCTTGGTGGTGATGTAATTTGAATAATACCATGAAAATATAGTTTATCTAATTTCTTATATAAATTTATACATGAGTTTGTATCATGACCTGTGATCCTATGAAAAAGACAAAATGGGTGACCATCTTGTTGTGATAATCTACTAATAGATCTATGTCATATTATGTACAAGTAATCATAATGATATTGTATACAAGTATATGAATAAAAGGTTAGGTTGGAGGGGGTAAAGGGTCCAAGGATGGAGATTTTTGGGGAGGGAGATGGAGGAAAGGATCATGACCATCATCAACTACCTCTAAATCATCATCATAAGTATCATCGTATCATGCAGATGGTGTGTATATGGTGTCATCATATTGAAGGCAAACTGAAGGTTACTTTGGTGGTGGAAATGTTGATTCTCTTCTAGGACATTTAGTTTTGGTAGTAGATTGCTTCAGTGGAAGTGAAGAAGTTGGTCTTGGTGGTGATGTAATTTGAATAATACCATGAAAATGTAGTTTATCTAATTTCTTATATAAATTTATACATGAGTTTGTATCATGACCTGTGATCCTATGAAAAAGACAAAATGGGTGACCATCTTGTTGTGATAATCTACTAATAGATCTATGTCATATTATGTACAAGTAATCATAATGATATTGTATACAAGTATATGAATAAAAGGTTAGGTTGGAGGGGGTAAAGGGTCCAAGGATGGAGATTTTTGGGGAGGGAGATGGAGGAAAGGATCATGACCATCATCAACTGCCTCTAAATCATCATCATAAGTATCATCGTATCATGCAGATGGTGTGTATATGGTGTCATCATATTGAAGGAAAACTGAAGGTTACTTTGGTGGTGGAAATGTTGATTCTCTTCTAGGACATTTAGTTTTGGTAGTAGATTGCTTCAGTGGAAGTGAAGAAGCTGGTCTTGGTGGTGATGTAATTTGAATAATACCATGAAAATGTAGTTTATCTAATTTCTTATATAAATTCATACATGAGTTTGTATCATGACCTGTGATCCTATGAAAAATACAAAATGGGTGACCATCTTGTTGTGATAATCTACTAATAGATCTATGTCACACTATAGGTAATGTGATTAATCCATGATCAAGTAATATCTATAACATAATTGATGGTGGATTTTGCATGTTGTCTGCCTAAATATGAATGACTAGCTTTATATCCATATAGGTCACCATGTGAACTGTATGTGCTAAGTGATCTATCTGTGGCCATGAATGTGGAGTATATCTTGAGAGTGTAGTGTGAGATGTTAAGAGTGGTGTAGGGTGCCTACTGACAGATCTAGAGACATCTTATTACTCTTTTGGCCCTATTGGTATAAAGCTCAACCCATATAAATAGTCATCTATGAGTGTGGGTGTCGTATCATCATCAAAAGAAGCTTGGGAATCTATATCAACATCATGTACATATGGTAACTCAAAATTTACCACAAGGGGTAATTGTGTTATGGGGGTCTCATCAACTATAGTATTAAAAGATAATAGTACTATGAGAGTATTTGTAACTAATGGAGTAATTATATCTATAGAAGCAATTGGTACTTCTAGAACTAATGTCAATGAATCTAAAACTTTAATAGATGTAAGAATCATGACTGATGGAGTATCTAGGATGACTAAAGCTATTGTGATTGGATAAATATCTAGGATTGAGGGCATGACTGTAAGTGGAGGAGTGTGAGAAGTGCTAATCTCTCCAACCTCATATGTATGTATTTGATCAAGAGAAATGCAATGAGGTGGTGGCTGAATTATGAGATGAGGTGTCCCATCTGGTAAAATAGTTGAATATGACTATAATTTAATAATATCTAAATGGTTGGTTATCTGCTAGACATGTGTATAGGTATCCTTCATGGAGAAACTTAACACATCAATGAAGAGTAGAAGGAACTACCCCCATCATGTGTATCCAAGGTCATTTGAGTAAAAGATTATAATTAAGAGGACCTAGCATGACCTGGAACTGTATAGAGAGAGTTTTGGGTCCTACCATGATATCCAAAGTAATGGTGCCCAATGTCTATCATGGTATATCATCAAACCCTCTAATGTTCTTATATTATTTTTTCATGGATGTCATATATATGCCCATGGTTTGTAAGAATGTAATATTGCATATATTAATTTTGGAACCAATATCAACTAGAACTCTCTTAACTACATTGGTTTTGACTTGAGCTTGTATAAATAGTGGTAAATGTTGAACAATAACTATCTAAGATGTCATGTCATCATTACCAAAAGTAATATCATCTTTGATAGATTTTAGAGTATTGACCACTGATGCAAAATAAGAAGGCTCTAAATCAATGGGCATAAAAGTATGGGTGAGTGCCTAATAAAGAATGTCCTTGAACACATTAGCTTTCTAAAGTAATTCTAAAATGGAAATTTTAGTTGGAGTGTTTCTAAATTGATCAATAATATCACATGCCTTTTGCGGATATGCCTATGCAGGTGGATTGGACCTAGGATGGGAAGGAATAGGAGGGTGGTGGAGCTCCTGACTAGGTGGAGGAGGCATGGTGGCACGTTGAGTAATAGCTCTAATGGCATTATTAACTATATGTATAGGGCTAGTAGTAGCTATGGGAGGAGAGAAAAGATAATAAATAGGTCGATGTTGTGGAGGGACAAAGGGTGTCAACTAGGCTCTCTGGTGATGGGTAGTGACCTAGAGAAAGGTAAAATGGACCATGCAACATGACTTGACATTGATAGAGGCTCCAAGGGAGGTGATGCAAAAGATATCATAGCATGTTTAATAATAACTTTCTTAACATCATCTCATATTATGAAACATAAGCATGAAATGCAAATAATAAAGCTTTGTATTAACATATGATAAACTTCATCATTCATGTACATGATAGTACCAATGATGGTTTCTTTATGTTATGCAAGAAATGCAAGAAATAATTGTAAATAAGTGAAACCCATTTTTCAGATCTGATTTTTTTTAGAATCTAAGGTAATATCTCACAAGCAATAGAACCTAGTATATGCAACTAGGGTTTGAAAGATGATATTTTGAGAAATTACTATGAAATTTTGAAATTGAAAGTGAATTTTTGAGTTATATATGCAAGTAAGAAATAAGAAATTTATTAGGAAATTAGTGATTTAATAGGACCTAGTAGATGCAACTAGGGTTTTGGAAAAATAATTGTTTTGAAATTACTATTGGATTTTTAAATTTGAATGGGTTTTTTAATTTTAATATTCTAATAAAAATTCAAAAAAATGTTGGAAAATTACTAAAAAAATTCTGGGACCTAGTATGGACAACTAGGGTTTGAAAGAAAATTATTTTAAAATTTACTAATAAATTTTAAAATTTGAAATGAATTTTTGATTTTAATATTTAGGTAAAAATTCAAAAAAATTATAGGAAAAACTAGTAGGAATTTTACCCTAGTGTTTCTAGGGTTTTTATGCACAAATGAAGTAAGTCGGGTTCACCAAATATTTTAACAATTTTGAGAATAATTAGGGTTTTATTCCTAATTTAGTTAAATGGTTTGGATTGATAGATTAGTAAATAATATGTGGTAAATAAGCTACTAATTTTTTAAATTTATTGGTAAGTAAAGGTTTTATAAAAAATAGTAATAAGAGGGAGAAAATAAGACTCAGCTTAAACTGTGTTGATCTGATTGAGACAAAATCTAATATTCACTATGCAGGCTTGGGACATTATTTCAAACAAGATTATAACTTTTGTTTTTTGATTAGATAAGAGCATTGAAAGTAGATAAGAGTGGCACCAGCACTATAGTCTTTGTCTGGTGTTATTGTCCTGAGGATCTGAGCTTTTTGGGTTTTGTTTGATAGGTTTGTATGACCTTGTCTCTGAAGTTTTAGCAGTTGTAAGTTTGTAGATCCCTTATAGATCATATATTATTTTCAAACATATCTTTCATTAGACTTTGGCCAATTTCAAACAAGAGGGGAGGTTAGTATGTGTAAGAGTCAAGGGATGTGGATCCACACCCCTTGTTTGGACACACTACCTACATACCAATACTCTGGAGAGGGATCAAGCCAGATGTAATTCTCCCTTCGAAAGTGCTTGGTGAAATTTTGATATGAGAATGTAAGGAAATGCTAAACTGGGTGTGCTCAAGATGACTAGATATTGGTGTAAGGATTCAAATAATCTAGAAATAGTATTGGATGGTTATATGTATAGAATAGGGAAATGTGATAGAGTAGTCTTTCTTGTATTATTGATTGCTTTGTGATATTTTCCAACCCTTTTCAAATGATATTTGAATGGTCTTTTATAGGAATATATTGGTCATGGGTTAAACATGCTCACATTAGGTCGATAAGAAGAAGGATGGGGAACTAAAGGAAATTGATTGTTGGGGCTACAAATGAGTTTAGACAATAGCACCAAAAGTGGATAGGAGTGGCACTAGTGTTATAGTCCTAGTGTGGTGCTATTGTCTTGAGGAGATGGAACCTTGGGGGTGGATTGGTCATGAAAAGAGGGTCCTAGCTCAGTTGGGATCAAGTCTAAAAGACTATAGATGACTGGGAATCAGTGGAAATAACCCTGTGAGGGTCATGAGAGCAATCAAGAGAGACCTATGGGTTGGGTGTCATTATCCATTCTCAAGTTACCAATTTTTTCATTTCATATGACTACATTATTACATTTTAGAATGAGATATTTGGCATGTAGTAAGAATAATAAAACACTAAGCTCCTCGATAAATCTTAGCTTTCAAGTGCTACTACAATAAATAACAAAAAGATGACATTTTTAGGCTGAATGATAGTTACCAAAACTATCATTACTTAATTTTTTCTTACATCTTACACACTACAATTTCTACCATCTCATCAAATTTGGCAATCCAATTCTTACCACAGCCAAAGAACCATCTTTCCAAGTGTTTCAGACTAGACAAATGACATAGTATGATAGAAAAGGATGGTACATTACCATTTTAAATCTAAATGATATGATTTTATATTTTTTAGATTTCACATGTTATGTACTACCATCTCACAAAATTTCACAATCCAACTCTTACTCAAATAAGAGAACCATCTTAATAAGTGTCATAGGCATAGTCTAATAGAATCAGATGATATCTTGTATAGCTCCAAATGATCTAAATTTTTCTAAGTAGGTTGTAAGTTTCATTTAATATTACAAAACCAAATTTCATCATATAATTCTTACCATAAAATGAAAAACATTCTTCAAATTATTTTGAGATAATCATGAGGTATGTTTTTATGGTTATTCTAAAAGATCTAAAATTTGGTGTAGAGGTTACAAGTATTAAGCTATATGAACTCACCAAATTGCATCATAAAATTATTAACACAAAAGAAGAAACATCCTTCCAATTATTCTAATAAAATCAAATATTATGTTTTTGTGGTGACTCAAAATGATCTAAAATTTGGAGCAATGGTTATAAGTTTTAGGTGTTATAACCTCACCAATTTTCATCATAAAATTCATACTATAGAAGGATAATAATACTTTCAAGTGTCAAAGATTAAATAGTCTACACAGACTAACAGAAGTAGATAAAATATCTCTGCACTTCTCTTGTAGTAAAGGAATTCTTTTACAGCAATATTCTAAGAGGTTAACAAGCTCACACCAACAAGAACACAACCCAAAAACCCAAACAAACACATTACACTTTGTTTTTGGTTGATGAAACATTGCACAAATCCTTAGATGTTCTTGATTAACGAAGCTTAGAACAAGTGAAAACTAGTATACACCATCTGTGTCTATCAATGTCACATCATAGTAAAGTAGCATATCCATGTAGTACCACATAAAGTACTAGTAACTAACAAGATGTGTAATAAATCTATGTAGCTCAACATAGTGAAATATAATAGAAATATATAACCTCTTATAATATCACCTTGAGAATAAGATTCCTCCAACATTGGCATTTTCACAACACATTAGAGGATTATGTGGATTATTTAATAGCAAAATAAAAATAGTGACAAGATCATGCAATTGACTTACAACATATATTTGAGTGGCTATGATAGTATATTGTACATTTAAATCCAAATAAATGTGTTTTAGGTATAACATCAGTTAAATTGTTAGGCTTTATTGTATCATAATGAGGTATTGAAGTTGATCCCAAAAAATTCAAAGTTATTATCGATATGCCTCCACCTCAATGGTTGAAACAACTTCAAGCTTTACAAGACAAAATTCAAGAAATATGTAGCTTTGTATCCCAACTAGTAGATGTGACACACCACTTTACAAAATTACTTAAAATGGATACAAAGTTTGAATGGGACATAAAATGGCATAAGAGTTTTAAGGCACTCAAATAATATTTATTGTAACCACTTATTCTCATGCCTTTGATACTAAATAGACCACTTTTATTATACAGTTCTTATACAGATCATGTGTTAGGCCCTTTACTAGCATAGTGTGACAAATACCAAAAATAATGAGCATATATTATATTAGTCACACACTTGTTAATTATGATCACAATTATACTACAATAGAAAAACTATGTTTGGATCTTGTGTTTGCCACACAAAAACATAGACACTATATGATTAATAATGAAATGCAAGTTACTACTATGGTTAATTCCTTAAAGTTTCTCATGTTAAAACCTCATTTGTTAGTCGTATAACAAAATGGTTAATGTTACTCATGGAATTTTTTTTAAATTTATATCTCAAAATTTGATAAAAGGTCAAGTTATTGTAGACCAGTTAGTTTTATCTCCATTAAAAGATATAGAACCCATCAAATATAATTTCAAATATGACTTCATGTCATATAATATTGTTGAGGATACATAGACAATGTTTTTCAATGGCTCAAAATTTACATCAAGTGTTGGTGTAGGAATTGGTCTTATTATTCCACAGGCAGAGCCTATGACATTTGCATATAGATTGGGTTTTTCATGTATAAATAATATCACATAATATGAGGCATTAATTTTGGTTTTGTATGTCATTCATGCTTTAAACATCAAATCCATTAATATATCTAGGGATTCATAATTGGCTATTAATCAAGTTACAATTTTTTATCAAAAAATAATAATAATAACTAATCTCATACAAAAATATGGTACAGTGTTTACGTGCACAATATGATAATTTTTCAATTGAGAATATTCCATGAAAGTATAATCATCATGCAAATGCAATTTTAGTATAGCATATTTAATACTAGTTGACATAAATTATGATATAGAAATATTAACTATATGAAATTTATAAATTCCATTAGTTTTAGATGTAGAACTAGTAGATTTATCAGTCTTAGCAACTACGTGTATTGCAAAAGGCTCGGAATGGTTCAATCATATATATAACTTTTTAAATAAGTTAATTACATTAGATACCTTTACCATAAATGATAAGCACAAATTATAGAGAGATGCACTCTAATATGTTATTATCTAAGGGGACTTATTTAAATAGTTATTTTATGGAAAATTACTTCAAGTACTAAGTACTTGAGAAGTTAAGTTAGCAATACAATAGGTACATGATAGTGATTATATCTCCATTTCAATGGAAAAACAATGTCACACAAAATACTTTAGCTAGGTTACTAATAGCCTACTATGGAAATTAAATGTGAAAAATATGTAAAACTATGTGAAAATTTCCAAGGGCATAACAATCTTAACCATGTCCCTTCACATGTATTGTAACCCATCATTTCTCCTTGGCTATTTCACTTTAGGGGTTTGATTTGGTAAGAAAAATCAATCTAGAATCATCATGTGGACATAAATTTATAATTACAACCACTTGAATATCTCATAAATGGGTCAAATCTATACCCTTACAATCTACTGTTGGAGAAGACATATGTTTATTCTTGATGATACACATCATCTTTCACTTTGGGATTCCTTCAACTAACATTATAGACAATGGTACATCTTTCAAGGATAAGATTGTCAAAAAAAAATTGTTCTAAATATAAGATTCGACACACATTTTATACTTCATATTACCCTAATGTAAATAGATAGTCAAAATCTAAAAATAAGACTATAAATAAAATCTTGAGCAACATAGTCACTTAATTTAGTGACAATTGCCACAACTAAATAGTTTATCTACTATGGGCTTATTGCAAGAGTATCTACCCACCCATGGGGGATAGTATATATTCCTTGTTCTATAGGATAGAATCAATAATTCCATTAGAATTTTAAATTCCATCTCTAAGAGTATCCCTCAAAGGTATTATTACATATGATCAATACAGAGAGAAACACTTACATGAGTTAGAACAACTAGACAATAAATGTATACAAATAGTAAAACATATTCGAATATATCAGAATTACATTCAAAAAGCATATAATAGAATAATTCAAAGTAGAGAGTTTGAGGTTGGTGACTTGGCCGTAAATGAAAATCTAAGGAATGTGAATGCAAAGGAAGTAACTAAAGGCAAGTTTAAGCCTAATTGGTTGGATCCATATGTCATTATAGAAAACTTAAACAAAAACATTTATCATCTAGCTTCACTTAAAAGCAAGGCAGACAATAATCCAATGAGCATTATGAATCTACAGTGGTTCTATATTGATCATTTAAAAATATAAAAATACACATATATTCAAAAATAAAAATAAAAAACAAATATTTCATAAAATTTAAAAATCATGACCTATGCATGATTTGTGTAGTTTATTTGAATCAATTAATTTTTGTTGAATATATATATATATATATATAATTTATATCAAATATGCATCGCAAGTGTATATAAGTGAATATAGAACATATATTTTTCCATTTACAAACACAATTGTAGGTCATTTAATTATCTTAGACCTAGAAATGCTTTCACAAATAAAAGAGCTCTACCTAGATAGAAGTACATTGTGTTGTATGATTCCATCAAAGGTGTCCCATTGAATGTAGGATATAAATTTTCATATAAAAATAAGACACATGCCTCCTATATATTATTTAGATTCCATCAAGGTCATTCGAGGCATTAGCTTACATAGGTTCTATCATTATTTGGCTATCCCTTATTGCTCATACCTCAATTCTTTACATTGTGCAAAATTTATCAATATTGCTCACTTATATTTACATTGTTATCTTATTATCTACCTAAGTTTTTGAATATATTAATGTTATGAATTGCTGATAATGATCAATTACATATAGTCATGCATGTTTTTCATGTTTTATTTCCTGCTTCATATCTTTTGTGTATTTATTATTTTTTATTATGGAACATTGAACATGTCCTTGTGTGTGATTGTAATCCTTATTGTATTTTTATATGAATGTGAGATACATTTGAATATGTCCCTTGTATGTGGTTTTTTGGCCTTATATTGTGTGTTTTGTGTGTTTTGTTTGTACTCTTTACATGTGTACATCATGGACATGACACTTGTTTGTTCATATTTGCTTATTTTTTTATGCCATGATGGACATCATGTTTCTTCCCCATTCGTGATGTCATTATCAATATCACACATACCTCCCTAAGTATTTTTATTCAGCTTCTAATACTCAGTTTGAACAATTTATCACTACAAGCTTCATTGCTAACATCTATCTTAACAATGTCACTATGTATGTTTGTTTCCACCTGCATCTAATATCACTTTATTGCTCAGTTTATATATGAGGATGCCATGCTCTTCATGTTATAATTACTACTCATATTTACATATTTACATAGAATCTCACACATAACTTTTTATTTTGAGCTAAGTTATAGTGTATGCTTCACAACTCACCTCAAAATAGGGGCATACACAATGGCTTATCTTAAAGACTAAGCTCCAACAATCTAGTACATAGAAAAAAAATTGTAAGTTCTACCCAATTGGTCATAATTCATACCAAAAAATAAATTTTATATAACATTTCTTCATTTTGACAAGGGCATTAGTTGGACGTGTCCAAAATAGTAAGTTCTTGTCCCAGTAGGCAAAAAATAGTAATTTTTAGAAAAAATCACACTTAGTACAAGATAATTTAAAACATGTATACATAATCATTTCAAATGATTACTCATATTTTTCTCAATTTTTTCTTATTTTGGGTGCATCATGCATGGCATGTGTTCTAGATGGTTATCACACACATTTTTTCTTAAAAATTACGTGATATTATTCAATTCTATACTCCATATACACATAGATATTAGATTGGGAGCATGTGTGCAGCACATAACCACTTTCTTACTCAAGTTTTCACAAGTTTCATACACTGAATGGTAATCCATGTCATTATTTATGTTGTATACACCAAACTCATATCATACTATTTTTTTCACCATTGTTGTGTCAGTTTTGCACCAAAAATGAACCTTATTCCATTCGCAGCGGTTGGTTCACCTTTTTGCACCAAAATAATTTATTATAATTCATACAAGGATTCAAAACCACTCCACTAGTTTGGATATGCAATGATGGAGTCAATCACATCTTTAATTCTTAAACACATTTTTTTTTCAAAATGGATTAGGGCATGCATAATCCAATCCAAGTGTTTCAACTAAGAGAAAATATCCAAGGGTCCTACCCTCTTTAGTCACTAGTTTTCCACCAAAAAACACAGTAGTTGACGTACCCAATAAGGTTTATTAGTTCCTTATTATTATATCTATAAGCTCTCATATATTTAATTATTTATTTTGTCTTAAGTAAGGAATAATGTATACATGTTTCATTGTAGATTTTCATGAAGCATAGATCAATGTTGTGGCCTAAATTCAAGACTATTCTTCATAGGTAAGTTTAGGTACACACTTTTTCTTTTACTCTTTTACTTTCACTTTAATACATTAATAAAATATAAGGGTGTGAAATATAGACACAAATTAAAATTTAAAATGAAATAGTGTACTTGTGACCAATCCTTATATGAACATAGATCATGCCTTATTCCATAATATTTTGATCATATTTACTTCACTTCTATTTAGATGACTCATTCCTATAATTAATGATATTAAAATGTCATTATTCCTCAATCTAAACATCTCAAGCCTATCCACTAACTATTCCATACTTTTAGCTCAATTATCTTTGTTTCTCAAATAAGGTTGTACTATTTGGACGATCCTACACCCTGGTCTTGTCCAATTCCACTAACCACATCCTCCTTCCAAATAATGGGTAGTTCCTCAAATTTAAACTTGTGTAACAAGTCATCCTACACATTTATCAAACCCCATCTTAATGAATTCCTTAATGAACACTATAAAACCACAATTTCAAGCCATTTTTCACCAAGAGGCTCACACATGGAAAAACACTATAAAATATAACTACACATTGATATAAAAACATATATGTTTCCCAATACATGTCCATACAGCCATAAAATTCATGAGCTAAGTTTACATACACGTTTAAAGGTCACAAGTCATTGTTGAAGCACATAAATATACTAAGATTGCACCAGAAATTAGCATTACACTAGTATTTTACACACACCACTATATCATGGGAGAAATACATGGAGTTTTATCCCTCTTCAGAGTATTGGTATGTAGGCATCACTCAACACAAGGGGTGTTAAGGTCAAGCATAGCTTCAACTATGTTCATTTTGGGTTTGATCTTCTTATGGTTCATGATGATCTCTTTGGGTTTATAGGTATATAAGCATATATTTGGGTTTGATCATCTTTTGGTTCATGATGTTATCACTAAAATAGTTTTGGATGTGCAACAAGATGATCAAACCCAAAGATATAATTTTATTGATCAGCTCAATAGTGTGGCATCCAAGGTTCCCATTTTAGAGTTACTTCAATAGTCAAATATGAACAAGGATATGTTATATGTGATACTATGTGACACTATTTTTCTAATAAATGTTAATCCAAATTATTTTTCATCTATTATTAACAAATTTTAATGTAAAAAAGAGTCTATATCTTTTGAAAAAGAATGTTTACTACCACAACACATTATTAATTAGTAATTACCTTTATACATTCATCTTAGACTGGATGACATGGTGTTGTAGGTATAAAAACTAAGAGGGGGGGTGAAATAGTGTGAAAACTCTTATTTCAATTCCATATATTTTTCATTAATCAAACAAACAAATCTAGAGATATTGTAATGCAGAAACAATCATTCATATGATTTAGAAGTGAAAACATAACACATGAACACAAGATCTATGTGTGAAACCCTCATGGGGTATAAAACCCACTAATGCATATCTTGTAATACAATCCTATAATCAATTAATCAAACTTTTAGTGAGGCACCAACCCCACAAGGATCTCCAACCCCTTATTAGTCAAGAACCAACCCAACTAATCCTTTAACAAACACCAACTTACAAGGAGGATCCAACCCCAAGTCAGCACAAAATCAAATACCTTTAATATTTTATCACCTTATAATAATTTTTTATCATTAAAATTAATATAACCTCCTTCTTTTGCTCTTCTCACACTTTTTTTTCTCAAATAGCATATTAGGCCTTCTCGCTCAACTAGCCCTTTCCTTGGTAGAATTAGCTTAAATGACCTTACTCAAAAAATTTAGTAACATAGTTATATCTTAATTTCATATTAATCACACCTATATTATGAAATTAAATCCATTTACCCAGTTTCCAAAATTCGATATCATTCGCTCATATGCTCAATAGTCTAACTAGTCAAATTAGGCCTATTAGGACTTGTCTTTATACTTGACTCTTGATCTTACCCATATTGGTCAGAAAATAACCTTGACATACTTATATCACCCTTTAAATATATCAATAAACATGTTTCATAAGTTAAATAACCACCACATAGGTCAGGCATTACCCTTAAGGGCCAAATACCACAATTAGGCCTAATAGAGACCTAATGCAATTAGGCCTTCTCTAAACACATGTTTCACTTATAAATCCTTGGAATAATTTGAGCTTAAAAATATGGATTAAAAACTTTAAAAATGACTCAAATATACCCTTAATAATCTCACTTTATTTTCCAAACACCATTTGGATCGTTTCACTCCTTGAACCACCTAATTAGGTCTACTTATCATTAGGCCTTCTTACTACCAGAAAGTCTATCTTACAAATATAAATCATATACTCAACTTTGCCACATAAAAATAATAAAAAATAACATTTATATAATCTCCATGACCTTTTTTTAAACATCAAGTTCATTATAATTCATCAAACAAGGCAAAATACCTCTAACAAATCAACTTCATAAGCTCACTCAGAACTACACACGGGCCTCAAAAACCTAGTCAAGAACCTTTAAATTTTGACACATTCATAAGAGTATATCATGAATAAAAATTTGTTAAAATTAACCTATGATACCTATATAAAAAATTCATGTGAATTTTATTCTTCAACACTATGCAAAAACACTTAGGAACAACATTCTCACTCACACACAGAAACTACTTGTAGCATCAAAAACACAATCAAGAAGATCAAGTTTTAGAACACCTGTGGGAACAATTATATGATACTAAAATGAATTAAAATTAACCTTAATAATCCTTATATAATATTTTAAAATATATATTACAATTCTTAATATACATATTAGTTTTAAAAATGAGTCTCACATCTTCACCCTACACAGACTTCATTGTGTTAGACAGATCACTTTGAAAACAAATTTTAAAATGTTTGTGTGCATCACAAAAAATTTATAAAAAAGGTTTATATGAGGTATAGGTATTAAAAAATCACCTCATTAATTTGTATCCATCCATAATCCTTTATAACCAATGCCTAACCACTTTCTCAATACTGCCTAGTTTTCTCATTGTCTTGCTCTTTAGGCCTTTTTAGCAATAAGACAACTTCCATGATTATTTTATCACATTTTAGGTCTAAAAAAATCTTTAAAAAATACATGATCATAAAATATAAGTCTCACACATCATCCCCCATCCATTTTCATGCTTTGACCTGGTCAACCCTACCTATTACATCAAAATTTTGAGAAACAAGGGGTTTCTTGTAGCTTATACTCACTCTTGTGACAAACCAAAACCACATATAGGAACTTGGAAGATTAATTTACATTTTTAAAACATAAAAATAGGTTTAAAAAACCATTTTAATCTAAACCAAGCAATATATTTCCTATCAGGTCATTATAAGGGTTTTGACTTGTTTCCCTTCTTATCAATCATTCATAAAAGATTGCCCTTAAACTAAAAAAAATGAAATTAAAATAAATATAGGGACATTCCCTAACTTACATGAAATTATTAATATCTCATGCAAAGGTTTCACATGACAATGAGCATTATAAATTCCTTCTCAAGTTTGCAACACCCCATTCTATGCACACAAAGGATCTCAACACCAATTTTCATGATTTATTCTTTAGGATATGATATAAAACTTTGTCAACATAATTAAAAAAACTTATAACACCTCTTTAAATTCTCTTAATATATATATCACCTTGGTAAATTAACTTGACCCCTTATTAGGCCATACTAGGTCTCTTTGCACACTTGACCTTGAATTGCCATGCATACTTAGACCATGATCATACCTTAAAACCTCATATGTTATTATTAATACCTAATAAACATTTCAAATTAACTCATACCATGATCACATTATACCAACCTTCTTCACACAATTCATAGATTGATTACTTAATCATGCTACCAAGCCTATGCCTCCTCACTAGGTCTCTTAAGTACGTGGCTTAAGAACTCAACATTAAGAACAATGATGATAACTCAGATTGACATCAATGACACTTTTATGACATTAATTAAAACTTCATTCATACCTTATAATACATTCTCAAAAATTTCCCCATTTGTCATTGATGGGAACCACTCATTGATGGCACCCACTCAAAGAAGCTTCTCTTACTGAGATACATCTCCCTAATGTAGATTAATCTCCCCCTTCGATATTAATGACAAAGAACTATCTATAAAAACACTTCAAGATACATAAATTAAAGACTATATCAACAATTTCCCCTATCTCATTACATACCTTAGACATCTTCTTCTTGATAAACTGATATGACTCCCCCTTTGACCTCACAGCTTATGCACTTCTTTCCTACTCTTTAGAGCTAAATTATTTCCTTATTATCTCCCCTTAAGATTTTTTAATTGTTTAGAGACTATTTAGAATAGGAATAACACCTAATTCCTATCTTAGATGTTCAAAAGTAGCCTTTAGAATAGGCTTAGTCAAGATATCTATAATATGATCCTTGGTAAACACAAATTCAAGCTTAATACTTTATTCACTCACTTATTATCTTAAAAAATGATATTTGATATGGATGTGCATGATCCTTGAATATATGACAAAATTATTTGAAACACTAATGGCACTATTATTATCAAAAAATATAAGAATAGGACCATCAAACTCCACCTTGTAGTCTCTCAAGGTTTGTCTCATCCATAGCAATTGAGTAAAACATGGATCTGTTGTAATGTACTCAGCCTCACAAGTAGATAAATCCACTGATGGTTATTTCTTACTTAACCATGAGACTAGGAACTTACCTAAGAAGAAAGCTCTTCCACTAGTATTATTTCTATCATCTAGACTCCCAGCCCAATTTGCATTTGTATAGTCTACTAGATCAAACTTTTTTCTCCTTGGGTACCATAAACCATACTCCATATTTCCTTTTAGATATCTAAGTATCCTCTTAACTAATTTTAGATGAATTTCCTTAGGATATATTTGAAATATTCCTACAATACCTACTGCTTGTATGATGTCAAGTCTAGAGGTAGTAGTATACAACAATCTCCCAATCATGGATCTATATAGTGTCTGATTGACCTTTGAAGATTCCTCCTCTTTTCTTAGCTTGCATCTTGTGACCATATTTATACATATAACCTTACGATATTCCATTTAAAACTTATTTATCATCTTTTATATACTTGAACTATGAAATGAACATACCTTTATTAGATTGACTGATTTGAAGTCTAAGAAAGAAGGATAGTTCTCCAATCATAGACATTTCAAATTCTAAATTCATCACCTCTACAAAATCCTTGGTTATGTTATCATTTTTTCCACCAAATATGATATCATCCACATATACTACCACTATCAGTTAATGATCATTTTCAATCTTTATATACAAGTTACTATCTGCAACTCTTCTTTTAAAACCTTGGTCTAATAGGTACTTGTCTAGTCTAGCATACCAAGCTCTAGGGGCTTGTTTTAGAACATAGAGGGCCTTTTTCAACCTATATACATAGTTATTTTTATCATTAAATAATAAAACCTTAGGTTGTTTAATGTATACATCTTCTTCTAAGTTTCCTTTTAGGAAAGTTGACTTGACATTGATTTGGTATATCTTGAAGCCTTTGAAACTTGCATAAGTAATAAACATCTTTGGCTTATAACCTTGCTATAGGAGAAAAATTTTCCTCAAATTCCACTCCTTCTACTTTATCATATCCTTTTCACACAATTCTAGCCTTGTTTCTAGTGACCTCTTCATTCCCATTTGACTTATTCATAAAAACCCATTTTGTACTAATGATGGTTTTGTCTTTAGGCCTACGTACTATCTCCCAAGTTTCATTCTTATAAATTTGATTTAACTCCTCATTCATTACATCTAAAAAAAACTTATATTTTATTGCTTCTACATAACTCTTAGGCTCAAATTTTGAAAGTAAGGTTGTATTTTATTTATTAGTATAACTCATCATTCTTCTCCTTGTTTGTATACCTGCACTTTTACTTCCAATAATTTGAGATTTAGGATGATCCTTTTGAATCTACCTATAAGGACCTTTTGAGTCCTTTATTTCCTTAATTTATTCTTCATCCTAATATATCTCTATTGCTCCTTCATCATTCTTTGACTGAGAATATGATTTCTTTGTTTCATCAACCTTCACATTTGTGCTCTCCACTATTTTTGGCAACCTCTTGTTATAACATATATAGGTATAACTTAATAATTAATATCCCAATAAAATACCTACATTAGACCTTTATTAAAAATTTCCTAAGTCCTCAACATCTCTCTTGATATAGCATTTACTCCCAAAGACCTTAATTTATTCAACATTTATAGGTCTACCATTCCATAATTCATATGGACTCTTATCACCATTGATCCTAATCTGACCTTTGTTCAAAGTGTAAACTATAGTACTTACAACTTCTCTTAAGTAGCCATTAGATAATTTAAACTCATTCAACATGGTCCTTGCCATTTCTTGAAATTTTATGTTCTTTCTTTCAATCACCCCATTTTGTTGAGGTGTTCTAACAGCTAAGAACTATCTTCTTATTCTATTGACTTCACAAAACTCATCAAACTCATTTGACCAAAATTCCCATCCTTTTTCAAACCTAAGACACTTGATCTTCACATTCATCTCATTTTCAACCAAAGCTTTTAAGGTTTCTAACTTACCTATATATTCTGACTTATCCTTTAAGAATGTTACCCAAGTCATTCTTGTGAAGTCATCTATAAGAAACATGAATTAATTATCACCTTGAATAATTTGAATCCTTGTAGGAACACATAGATCAATATGAATTAGTTCTAAAGGTCGAATAGTAGAATATTCTTTAAACTTGAATCTTCTCCTATTATTCGTACCATGTTGAAATGCCTTGTAAAGAGCTTCTACAAGTTTAGAAATTTTGGGCATATTCTTCACAAATCCCTTTGAGTTGATATTGACTAGATCATCAAAGTTCATATGACCTAACCTCATATGCCATATCCAACTTTCATATACTTTACTCATGAAGCACTTTTCTTTTGTGATCTGATTTAGTACATAAAGATTGTTCTCAATTCTCTTGGCTTTAGCAATCAACCTTCCTAATTTTTCCTTTCTTATCTCACATCCTTTGTCATGACACTTTAGGGTATGTCTTTGGGTGCACATTTGACTTACACTCAAGTTGTGTTTCAATCCATCTATATATAAAACATTTTCTATCTTGGTCTTCCTATTGTCTAAGTTTAAATCACCTTTGCTAACTATATTAGCAAATGTGTTATGTCCAAACCTTCCTGAACCTATGGCATTCTTCTTCAAATTGATGAATTTTCTTTTATCTCCTATCATGTGACTTGAATATCCATTTTATATGTACCACTTCAAATCTTCATTATGAGTATGAAAATTAGTTTGGGATATCATAAATTTTTCTCTAGATTCCTACTTCTCTTTCAATTTACCAATAGGTTCTACTTTCTTGACCCATTATTTAGTGTCGTGACTAGTTTTCCTTATAGATCTTGTCTTGAATTCTCTTGAAATGTGTCCTCTTTGGTTGCAGTTATAACATAAGATTCTAATTATCAATCTATATTTAATAGCTCTATGACCAAATTTACCACAAGATAAATAATAACCAATGAAGGAATCCACATACTATGATTATTTAACCTTATTTGTCTTTTGATGATCATAGGATGATACACCAATGCCTTTGATATTCTTTGATAGAGCAATACTCTTCTTGACTTGTTGATGATTGACTTCAAACTTGACTACTTCTGCATAGGTCTTGATTCTACAAGCTTCATCACTTCTTGACTAATAAGTGTCTTTTGGAAACTAAATATTTTTTAAATCCTTTTTTTCTTCTCTTCATCCAAGGCCTTTCATATCATAAAAGGATCTTTGACTATCCTAAATATTTTTAAGCTTTTTAGTACTCTCCTTATACTTCTGATAAGTCCTTATCTTGATTGCATCTTACTCAACTTATGCCTCTAGAGTCTTTACTTTAATTCTAAGTTAGGTGCATTCTTCCATATGATTCTTCTATTTTTAACAACATTATTAAGATGTTTCAATTAATATGGATATAACCTCATTGTAATCATATAAAACACTTTCATTATCACAATCCATACTTGTGCTTCAAAGATATCCCTTAGACTATTAAGTCTACACAAGGGACTAAGATCTGATACCAATTGTTGTAGGTATAATCACTAAGAGGTGGTTGAAACAGTTTGAAAACTCTTATTTCAATTCCATATATCATTCATTAATCAAACAAATAGATCTATGGATATGGTAATGCATATATAATCATTCATATGAGTAAGAAGTGGAAACAGAACACATAAACACAAGATATATGTGGGAAACCCTCATGTGGAATAAAACAAAATAATTCAAATATTGCACTAAATTCATATAATCAATGAATCAAAATTTTATTGAGGCACCAAACCCACAAGGAGCACCAACCCCTTACTAGTCAAGCACCAACCCAACTAGTCCTTTAATAAGCACCAACTTGCAAAGAAGCTTTAACTCCCTAGGTAACTCAGCACCAAATCAGCTAAATTGAATATCTAATCACATTATAACACATATTTCTCACTCAACTAAATATTACATCCTTATTTTTCTCTTCTCACTCTTCTATCTTTCTCAAATAGCCTATTAGGCCTTCTTGCTCAACTAGCCTTTTCCTTCATAGAATTAGGTCAGATGACCTTTTTCAACACCTATAAAAACATAGTTATATATTTATTTAATATTTAAAAAATATCTATTATTATCTTAAATCCCTTTACCTATTTTTCAAAACTCTATATCATTCACTCATATGCTCAATATTCTAACTAGTCAAATTAGGCCTATGAGGCCTTGTCTTTATACTTAACTCTTGATCTTACCCATATTGGTCAGCCAATAACCTTACCATAATTTTATCACCATTTAAATATATAAATAAACATTTTTAACAATTTAAAAAATGACCACATATTTCAATCATTACCCTTAAGGTCCAAATACCACCATTAGGCCTAATAGAGACCTAATGCAATTAGGCCTTCTCTAAGCACACGTTTAAATTAGACCTCCTTAGAAAATTATGAGCCTCCATAAACTAATTTAATGATTAAAAAATTACTAAAATATACCAATAATAATCTCACCTTATTTCCCAAACACCATTTGGCTCATTTCACTCCTTGAACCACCTAATTAGGTCTACTTGCCATTAGGCCTTCTTATTGCCAAAATGTTTGTCTTAAAAATATGAATAATATACTCAAATTTTACACATAAAAATACTAAAAATTCACACTTATTTAATATAAATTACCTCATGTTAAATATAAATTTAATTATAATTCATTCTATAGGTAAAAATACCTCTAACTGATCAACTTCATAGGCTCACTCAAAACTACACACAGGCCTCAAAAACCTGGTCAAGAACCTTTAACTTTTCAGACCTTCATAGGAGATTATCATGCATAAAAATGTGTTAAAATTAAAATATGGTACATATATATCAAATTAATGTGAATTTTATCATTAAAAACTATTCAAAAACACTCAAGAACAACATTCTCACTCACACACAAAAAACTACCTGTAGCATCAAAAACACAGTCAAGAAGATCAAGTTTTAGAACACCTATAGGAAAAAAATTATGATATTAAAATGGATTTAAATTAACCTTAATAATCATTATATCATATTTTTAAATATATATTACAATGTTTAATATCCATGTTAGTCTTCTAGATAAATCTCACATCTTCACCCTACACAGACTTCATTGTGTTAGACAGATCACTATGAGAACAACTTTTAGCATGTTTGTGTACTTAAAAAAAAATTATAAACATTGTGGATATTATATATAGGTATTTAAAAATTACCTCATGTGTTTTTATCCTTCCCTAATCCTCTACAACCAATCCCTAATCTTTTTCTCACTACTGCCTAGTTTTCTCACTATCTTGCTCTTTAGGCCTTTTTAACATTAAACCAACTTCCATGACTAGTTTAGCACATTTTAGGTCATAAAAATAATTAAAAAATTACATTATCATAAAATATAAGCCTCACACATCATTATCCATCCATTTTCATACTTTGACTTAGTCAACCCTACCTGTTACATCAAAATTTTGAGAAATAAGGGGTTTCTTGTAGATTATACTCAATCTTGTGATAAACCAAAAGCACCTAAAGGAACCTAGAATAGTAATTTAAATTTTTTTAAAAAATTAATATATCAAAAAAAACATTCTTATTCATAACCACCAATATATTTCCTATCGGGTCATTATGAGGGTTTCAGGAGGGTTTTGACTGGTTTCCCTTCTTCGCAATCATTCATAAAGGATTACCCCTCAACTCAAACACCAATGCTAGTAAAATAAATATAGTGAACTTCCAAAAATTCCATTAACTGATAATTATTTCATGTAAAGGTTTAGTGTGCCAACAAGCATTATAAATTCCTTCTTGAGTATGTAACACCCCATTCTGTGCACATAGCGGATCGCAACACCAATTTTCATGTTTTTTTCTTCAGGATGTGACCTCAAAATTTGTCAACATAATTAACAAAAAATATCACACCTATTTCAATTCTCTTAATATCTCTATCACCTTGGTAAATTAACTTGACCCCTTATTAGGCCATACTAGGTCTCTTTGCACACTAGACATTGAACTGCCAGGCATACTTAGACCATGATCATACCTTGAAACCTCCTGTACTATTTTCAATACCTCATACACATGTCAAATGAAATCATACCATTCTCACATGATTCCAAACTTATTCACACAAGTCATATATTTCTTACCTCATCATATTACCAAGTTTGTGCCTCCTCACTAGGTCTCTTAAGTACATGGCTTAAGAACTCAACATCAAGAACAATAATGACAACTCAGAATGACATCAATGACACTTTTATGGAATTAATGTAAAATTCATGCATACCTTATAATTCATTCTCAACACATGGGTTTTAAGTAAGTATTAGGGTATAATGGTTTAAAATTGAATATTTGTAATATTTATTTTCTATAACTCCTCATTAAACATGCTAAAACTTAGATTATTCAAATATGAACTTCAAAGGTTTTGAAAAGATTCCTTGCCAGGTATTGGGACAAATAGAATTTAATATCACACTTGGTCCTATAACTATTACTACAACATGTCAAGTCATGCCTAATGATCTTAATTATAATATTTTTCTTGGAAGGCCATGGATTCATGATATGCAAGTCATCCCTTCCAATGTACATGCATGTTTTAAGTTTAGTTACTTTAGGGTATAAATACATGTCTTATGGATCATGATCCATTTATGTATTGTCAAGTAACTGAATCTACACATAATTATTTTCCTTGTATAAATTTTTATACTCATACACTGGTGCAACCTATTATTCATAATTATATCATAATTCCTACATTTACATAGAGAGCACCTTAATTTAATAATATAAATGATAAACAATATGATTTTGGACTAAAGCATTCACAAAAAATGGGTTATAAATGATAGAGACTAAGAAATTATGCATAGGGAATTCCTCATCCTATTGAGGCATTTACTCATAAAGGTAAAGAGGGCCTTGGTTACACAGATCATTCAAGTAATCCTAACTTAGTTACTTCTGCATATAGACATAGCCTTGTGCAAATCTATCTAGTAGGCAAATAATTCAGTTAGTCATATATTTATGTTATCAATTGTAAACCCAAAAAAATTGACAATATTATTTTATTAGACATTTTAACATTGGTTGAATTCTCTAATGATGAGTCTCTACTAGAATATTTAAGAGCATGTGAGTAGCTCCCTCCCTTTTATCATAATAATAGGTTTCTTCATTCCATAAAGGTTCATGCATATTTTGGTGAGACTAAAATTCCATAATATTATGTCTTAGTTGATGGTTTTAGCATGATTCCTAACACATCTTATATCAAAGGTAGATTAATAGTCATAAATTAAGAGATATTTGAATTTAATTATGGAACAAATAACGATTTGGAATATTAATTTTGGTTGCCACACTTAAAATTGATGAGGATAAATAAATTAAGAATTACATGATTTTCTTGAGATATTCACTTGGGATTACTCTAGTATTCTAGGCATTCATCCTTTGATTATAATACATCAGAACATATTCTACCTAGATGAAAAACTAGTTAATCACAAAATATGTAAAATGTATCCAAAAGTTGTGTTACTAGTTATATAAGAGATTCAAAGATTACCTTGTGTAGGTTTCATTTGACCTGTAGCCTACCTAGAATGGGTGTCTAATATTATTCCAGTAGTAAAGTCTAATGGATAAATTTGATGTTGTTTAGATTATAAATATTTTAGTAAGGCATGCCCTAAAGATGATTTCCCACTACCCAACATTGTTATGATTATGGATTCCAATACTAGATATGAGATGTTATCATTCATGGATGGATTTGTCAATTATAACCAAATTAGAATTTTCAAGGAGAATCAAGACAAAACATAATTCATCACACTATGGGGTACCTTTTGTTACATAGTGATGCCTTTTGAACTAAAAAATGCATGGGATACTATTTAACCATAAATTGAGATGTATCAATATAGTGTAGGGTTAAAAATATAAAAATGAATTAGCACAAGGGTGATAAATAGATACATAGTAGGCCAATTGATCTATAAATTCAAATAAACAATGTTCTAAATTTATAATACTTAGATATGTTTAAAATGGAAAGTACAATTATTGATTGATATTACAATCAATTAGAAACAAGAGTACTTAGTTTATTATATGCATGTAGATCTAATATGGATTAGGATAGAATTATATTGGATTTGTATTCTAGATCTATTGTTAGATTCTATAAAATTACATTTTGTGGCCTCATATGCTTGCATCAAATCTAGACATTTGTATAGATGTTATTATCTAACTTAGATGCATGTGTCTAGTATAGTATATTGAATGGATTTGAGTCTGACCACCTGGAGCCTTTTGATTTTTTAGTCACCTTTCTTTTGATGTATTCATGTTGTGGTCACCCTAGTTTTTTCACCTTTATAATGAATATGGGAAAAATGGGTTAGTGGACACACAGTGTTGAGCTACCCCAATGACACCTTTGTTAGTATGTGTTGCCTAAATAGCTAATAATATAAAAAGGGCCTCAATATTATGTATTTCTCCCATACATGTTGGCTTTTGTGTATATTAAGCTATAATGTGTGATAAGTAAGTACATATAGTAATCTAATTTGTAACTTGTAAAATATGGCTCATGGATTAATACTTTAGTACTTCAAACTTGTAGATGGGTTATCCATATGACTAATATTGAAATATTAAAGAATAGGGAGGATTTGATCACTTGAAGGCTTGATTGAGTGTTTTTGGTAAGTTACCTTATGAGTTATTAGTTCTATGTTAGGTGAGGAATGAATGATGTTTAATCTTGTGTGTGTGTGTGTGCGTGCATGTGTGCATGTGTGCGTGCATGCGTGTGTGCATGTGTGCCTATGTGTGTGCATGTGTGCATGTGTGTGTGTGTACATGCGTTCATGTGTGCATGCGTGCATGTGTGCATGTGTACGTGCGTGCGTGCGTGCGTGCGTGCATGTGTGTGTGGGTGTGTGCGTGTGCGTGCGTGCGTGTGTGTGTGTGTGTGTGTGTGTGTGTGTGTGTGTGTGTGTGTGTGTGTGTGTGTGTGTGTGTGTGTGTGTGTGTGTGTGTGTGTGTGTGTGAATCCCTTTTGTAAATATATAGTGTAAAATAACTTATGCCAACCATATGGATATGTTTCAATTGTAAATTTGATGATTTTAGGGAAATGGACATTTAGTTTGGCATAGGACACTAGTGTCAACATAGGCATCTGGATGGGACAAAAGTGTTCAGGAAGTTAGAAAATAGGTACAAGACCAAAACTCATATATAATGATAATAAGTAGGTTAATATAATTTTGAGTAGTACAAAAGGTTTGGTCATCATAAAAAATGGGGTTAGACTAAGAGATAAGAAATAGGTATGAGAGATAGTGGATGCAATCCTTTTAGTAGAAGGAAGGTATAGGAACTAAAGGGTATAGCCATAAAAAGTACTTGTACATGATTGATGTGCTATATAATTTAGATTTAGTGTCTACATCCCCCCCCCTTAATCTAGTAATTAAATTGGTAGTTTAAAGGAAAATAAAAGCATACCTGGGTGTGTATAACACACCTTGTCTTTGTGTGAACCCCACTTTAGTGCTTTGATGGTGATTGACCTATAACCCGTCTATTGATACAACCATATTGCCTTCTAGAATTTTGATATGAGGAGATGATTTATTCTAAATCTTTGGAGTTGAGATTAGAATAATAGTAAAACTTATAAGTGCAAATATATATAGGTATTAGAGGGCAACTTGCCCCAAATCTATAAACATTATTTCTAAATTATATATCACCTCAAACTATACACTTGGTAAATACATAGTAGAGATGTACCTTCAGCTTCTAAACATTTCCTACTACTGAAAGGCTTGTATATGTTATCTCTCTATTCCTATTTCTTATCTCTTACTCTGAATAATGTTATTTTGATGACTCAAACCTTATATCTTTCCTAAAATATTATAAACATGTTTATCTTCCATTTGTGCAAATTCTAGACCTGTACCTACTTTTTTGCTTCCTAAAAACTTGTGTCCCAATCATATGCCTATGTTAACATAATTTTTTTATCCTGATGTAAGTGTTAAGTGTCCTAAATTCATTCAATTTTCAAATGAAACTTATCAGAAAGGTTAACTTAAGTGCTTTAATGTGATATATTTTTTAAAAGGATTGGTATAAATACAAGATCAATCCCCATTAATTACTCACCTAACATAGACCAAAGAAATGACAAGGCAAATTACCAAAGGCATTTAATCAATATCAAGTGAGAAAAGGTTCTTTGTTTTCTCCTATTTCCATATCAATCATAGGGATAACACATCTATAAGTCTGAAGTACTGAAGGAGCATCCCATATGCCACATTTTCCAAGTTACAAGCTAGGTCATGTTGTACTTTCTTATCACACATTACATGATTCACACATAAGCCAACATGTAGGGAATAATTACATAATTTTGAGGCCCTATTTAAAGTATTGGATATGTATGCAAGCCTCATTAATAGAGGGTTCTTTAGGGAAACTCAACACTGTGTGCCCACTAACACATTTATCCCATAGCTAATATGAAGATGAAGAACTAGGGTTTTATCATTTGATAAAGATAAATAGTCCATGACCCAAATCTAAATGCACCAAAATGAAGGTGACATAGAACCCAAAAGAATCCATGTGGTCACATCTAATTTTAGCATGTATTTCATGCTATACACCTATGTCCAATTTAGATAGAAGCATTAATTCAACTATCCTAGGCGAAAGTATCTATAAATACAAAGGTACAATTTCTAGAATCAGATGACTAATCCAAAATCTAGATCCAATCTAATTTCTACTTGTTATAGATCTAGACCCGTATTAGCATCAAAACTAGTTAAGTATCTTATTTTCATTATCATTGCAATATCTAGCATATATGTACTTTCTATTTTTATCATATCTCAACATAATAAATTTAGTATATGTTTTATCTAAGTTTTATAATTAATTAGTATACTATAGATTTGTTTATCACCCTTGTGCTTATTCATTTCTATATTCTTAACACTAAGCTGATAGGATCCTTATCCAAACCAGGGTTAAATATTTGGTCACTATTTTACTTGTTTATCAAATATTGCATAATTCACACATAAGATAACACATAGGAGATAACTACATAAGTCTGAGGCCTTATTAAAAGTACTAGTTATGTAGACAATGCTCATTGATAAAGTGATCTTTGGGGTATCTTGACATTATGTGCCCACTAACCCATTTTTTTTGTAGCCATTATGAAGATGAAGAACTAGGGTTTTATTATTTGATAAGGAGAGACAATCCATGACTAATATTTTAATACACCAGAGTCAAGGTGACATAAAACCCAAAAGCATATAGGTGGTCACATCTAATTTTAGTAAGTATTTTATATTGTAAACCTATGCCCAATCCCAAAAAAAGCATTGATGCAACCATCCCAGGTCAAATCAAGTATTTGAAGCTCAAGAAGTACAATTTTTAGAATTAGGTGATTGATCTAGAATCTAGATCTAGTCTACTTTCTACCTATTCCAGAACTAGATATATATTACCATCAAAACTAGATAAGTATCTCGTTTTAATTATCATTACAATATATAACATATATATACTTTTTATTTTTATTATATTTTAGCATAATAAATTTAGTATATGTTTTATCTAAGTTTTACAATTAATTATCATGCTATAGATCTATTTATCACCCTTGTCCTTATTCATTTCTATATTATTAACCCTAACCCCATATGATACTTATCCAAATTTAGGGTTAAACATTTTGTGAACCTAATTTATTTTAATGAAAAATAAATCTTATTCCTAGGGTTTCATTTTTTTGTTCAAATTCTATAATTTTTCATTTGTAAGCAATGGAAAATAGTAATCAAAAAACTTGATTTCAAATGGAAGATAAAAAAGAATTGACCACTCATCTTAATAATAACAAGGGCTTAATCAATTCATTTTTATATGTTACAAGAGATGAAATCATTAATCATGATAAGGCTAAGGCTTCCTCACCTAGCGATGGTGAGTCCTTAGAGGGTACTACAACTAATTTCATACCAATCAATCTCCCTACATCTAGTGGAGGCATGGATTATGTCTTCTAAACTTTATTTCCTAAAATTACTATTATTACATATACCATGAGGTTACCAAATTATTCAACTCAAATACTTGTTTCATTGCCTATTACTACTCAAACCATGTTTACTTCCCCTTTTTTAAGTACTCAGCTTGTTAATCTAAATCCCAATGGGACCAAAATGTGAACTCTTCTTCAAGTTACAAAGACCTTGGAGGACAAGGTCACAAATATTAAACAAAAGGATTTAAAGTCTCCTCATGCTATTTATTCTCAAGGGGTATTGCATAACCTTCTTGTGCCAAAGATATTTGTGCACCCATTGACAACTAGTTTTGTTACACCTAAGTTCACATTTTTTATGACAATGATGATCCTAAACAACATGTTGACCAAATTTTACCCCAAGTCAAAATTGGATCAACCCCTACTATTTTTAAATTTTTATAATGTTCCCATGTGTCTTATAGGGTGACATATTAGTCTATTATCTTACTCATCCTCTCCTTAGTCCTTGTTGAGGTCCACCCATTATGTATTAGGCTAGTCAACATGAGTCAAACATTGGTCAACCCTAGTCAAAGGTAGTTAAAGGTTCAATTTTTTTTGAAAATATCCTAATGTGGTCCTTAATATGTTTACACATCACAAATTGGATATAGGTTATGTCTCATGTGGAAAAAGGGGCCTTTTGGTCATTTTTAAGCCCATCTAATGACTTGTACAGATTTTTATGTAAGAAAAATTGACATCCAAGTGAGTTTAAATGTGGATCATATCAATATCATGTTAGGAATAGTTATTTTCTAGGAAAAAATCATTTATGTTTAGTGGATGGCAGTTTTCCTTCAAAATTAGAAGCTATTGGGCACTTGTACGAACTTCTCAAGTCCACCATTAGCTAAAAACATGGGAATATTAACTCTTCACCTCCCATAATCAATTTTAATTCCTAGTTTTTAGTAATAATTCAAAAAAAAACATTTTCAACTTGTTTTCTTCCATTTTCACTTGGCAAGCAAAGAAGGAGCAACTTCATGTACTTGGCATGGGTCATATAATTGGAATTGGGTGGAGTGATTTTTGAGGTGGATATTAATTTGAGTGTACTTCATTTTCATAAAAATAACTTAATATTTGGTGTATTCTCCTTTATGAATGATTAGTTTGATCCCAGGTAGCTTTTTATGCATGTTCAACCATGTGAGTTTGTCTCAAAATTTCTTGTTTTGGATTGATGTATTTGTGTGTTTTAGGTGTTTCCACATGATTTTCAATATGTTTACATTATTCTTATTATTTTAGAGAGTACAATTTTGTGAGAAATCCTCTTCTAGGCTTACAAAATGGCTAGTTTGCATTCACAGTCATCTCATTGCTTTGAAAATGTTTCCTTCACATTAGAGATGATGTTTTGATGTTGTTTTGTAAATAATCCTAGTTTATGATGAGAATTAAAGTTTTTAAAATTTCCCATGAGGTGTTTTTAAAGCATTCCTTGCATGTTCTTTGCCATTTTAGGATTTCCTTGTATGTCTCAGTCATAAAACTCCATCTACAGGAGCATGTTGATGTCACAATTGTGATTTGAAAGGTCTAACATGGCTCTGAATCTCTTGGGACCATTAATGTGCATTGAAGAATTATGGAAGCATGTAGGTGCTATAAATTTTCATGTTTAAAGAATGTTCTCAACTTTGCCTAGATGGAAGGAGATGACCATCTATAGCTGAGGGCATAGACAAACCTTCTGGAGGTGTTCCAATATATTATTCAATCTAATTTGGGAGTCTTTACCATAGGAAGGCCTAGATAGGTCTATTTATCATCCTAGTTTGGCAAGGGAAGTGACAAAGCATCAATTGGAACCTTGGACTGTACTCGGGCCCTTTTGCCCTAAAAATGTCAAATAAAGGCCTTGAAGGTTTTTGAAGACCTCACAAAATTCACTTGATATGTGATTCAAGCCTTAAAATTAGACAACTTGATAGCCCTATCCACACACAACAATTGTGGCAATTTTGAGAAGAAAAATATGAGTGGAGTTTGCATTTTTTAAGGTTTAAAGATGGCTAAAAACCACTAAAGCAAGGCAATGTTAACTATAAGATAATGATCAAGATGTTAATTTGCAACAAATTTTGATGATCTTGGACTATGATATCAAGTTGAATGGTGATAGTGGTTAAAGTGATGTTTCAAGTTAAGAGAGCATGAGAGAAGGTTAATCCAATGTCTTCAACCCCAATATATATTCCTTTGTCCATACACAGGACTATGAGGAGCCACCTACAGGCAAATAGGTCAAGAATTGTGAAATAGGCATGATCATGAATGAGGTTAACAAAAGTTTCATGGTTTTTTATCAATAAAATACATTCATGCCATCAATTCCACCATGAAAAAGTTCATCTTGACCTAGAAGACACCTATAGGCCTAAAATGAATGGAAAATAGCCTCTTATAGTTGAGCAAATAGTGGAATGAAGATCAAGACATTTGGAGGAGTCTTAAATTACTTTAGGGCTAAAAGAGGTGGTAATTTCAGATCTAGTAAGTTTGGGGATATAAATAACTTTCTAAAGCCTAAATCAAGACCAATATTATGTCATTCCCATCCTAAAACAACCTACAGGTAGGGTACTAAGACTGTCTCAATCCAAAAGGACAGTGAGCAATTGAAAGGCCTAATAGTGTCAAGAAGGCTAGGTTTGGAGAATGTTTCAAATTGGAATAATGAGTTGATTCAAAATAGTTTATAAAATTCATTGACACCATAATTATAACCTCCAAATAAATGTGTCTAAAATAAAGATCCCATGTTCACTGTCACAGTCAGACAGGGTCTTAAGCAAGAGAAGAGAATGAGAGAGTTTGATGCCTAAGGAGGGAAGGATAAGTTTAAAATAGTATAATTTGGACTCCCCATTCTCAAATTAATGATATGACATTCCAAATACATCCTTAATACACCAAAGGTCCTTTTTTCATAAGCAAAATGGACTCAATCCGTACATGCAAGGTTGGAAAAGCCTTGTTTCAAGAGGTGAGTTTGGGGATTCCACCTAGGAGAGAGGTTTTGAGTGGATCCTTAGGTTCCATAATCATTAAAAAAAGGTAAGTAACATTCATGAACAACTTTTATGTATCAAATAATTGAAAAAAAGAGCATTCATAAAGAGGTTTGGACAAGAACATGTAAAAATAGGGTTTTTTACCCCTTTTTTTGAATAAATTGGGATGTTTAGACCCCATAAACATGAAATAAAACAAAATAATTTGGTAAAATTGGAAATTATTACATTTTTAATCTCTTAAAATACTAAATTTTCCCATGAAAATAAGCCTAATTCTCTATGTTTTGTCTCAGAGTAGGGGCAGTCCCTTCGTGCACAAGAATGGTAGTTTTGGGGAAAAGTCATGAATTGATGATATAAAGGGAAAAAAATTCAAAATAAATGTTGGGGGACAGATGTAGGAACCTAATAAACCTTTCTATAAGGCTTGAGATCAAACAGGGCACCCTACACAACAAGGGTTGTAGTCAAGTGTGAAGAAAACCCTTAGGGCTAGAAGCCAAATTGGAGGTCATGTACATTTTAAACCTACTATATGATTTATAATTGATAAATTAATATTAAAATATGTATTTTTGGTGTTTTAAATCCATCACATTACAAATATAACCATTGGAGGGTCAAGAGGAGCTTAAATGTGTAGGTAGGCTTATTGGCAAAGCCTAGGCCTAAAACCAAATAGGGGTCAATTTCCATATCAAAATCTTGAAAATAAATTATAATGGTTGGACTAAGTTATTAGGGTGTATATATAGATTTTAAAACCTTTATTTTTCAAATAAAGTCGCCAAGAATCCATTTTTGGCTTAGAAAGCATTCAGACCCCACCAGGAAGCCAAAAATGAACTCGAATGTCAAATTCAAATGCTTAGAACTTCCACAAAGATTTGTGTGGGACCTTGATCAATTTAATGAATTTGAAGGAGATATTTAAGGATCCATAAGTTTTATTTTATTATAACTCCAATGTGCCATGGTTATGAACAAATGTTAACAATGAAAATTGCTCCAAAACCCTTGCAAACCCTTCTCAAGGAATCGACTAGGGAGAAATTGAAAATTAAGCATGAAGAAGGAATTAAAATGACATTAAAATTTTATGACATTTATAAGATTACTAGGAACCCCCCAATGTAATTTTTTTGTACAGACCTATATAGAATAGGGAAAATAAGGGTTTATTCTGACCATTTTTGGTGTTTTGCAGGCATGGTGAACTTTCAAGAGGTAAAATCACTTTTGGAGGAAGGTTTATAAATTTTTATAAGTCTTCATGGTCATTTTATAAGGTTTATAAGCTCCTAAGTGCTCTTAATAATTCTCTCAATTTAGCCAGTCCAGTGAGCCAGCTAGGGGAGACTTAGAGAAAGTGGTCAATCTTCATTTTGGAAGCCTTTTAAGGATAATTTATTATATATGATGGTATTATCACTCATTAAACATGTCATTATTACATTTTTATGGATCATATTTTAGGTTTGAATATATTTAATGTGATAAGTGTGAGAGGTGAAGGGAAAAGAGTTATTTTTAGACTGCCAAGTATACTCATACATAGCCAAAATGATAAGAAGGGTTAGGAGCCTCTTTAATGCATGTTATAGATTATTAGTATCCCCCTATTCATATAAATCATCAAATTTTATTATTTGTATTCATAAGGTAGTTTTAGAAAACTAATCATGGAAGGTAATTTTAGGTGCAAAAGAAGGAGTTTTTTGACATTTTACAGGTTCTAAATGATGAAAAAAGACACTTGTTTCTCTTGATGTTACATGTATCACCCCATCTCCTCATCCACATGTATTGTAACTAACTTTATCTTTTAGACACTTATCTTTGTGCCTCTTGGACTCCATTTCTCTCTCTCTTCCTTAAAGTTCTATAAATTGAGCCATTTTTGGCTATTATAAGAGACCACATTTTTGGTATGGTGAATCCCTATTAAAATGACATTACACTTTTATTTTTACATTGAATACAAGTCCAATTTTGATTTATGAACATTTTTTCTAAGTGTGTGAGTGATGTATAGTGGAGCTAAGTGATAGTATCATCATTACTCCCTTTAACTTTCATGTTTAATCAAGGGTTCTAATGTTAACAGGGCATGTGAAGTGTGTTGAACATAATGATCTCTCTTTCAAGTATGAAATTGTATCTATGGTGTGAAATCTTCCCCTTAAGTCAAGTATCTTGTTGATTGTCCCAGGCATGTTACCTTCACATTGAAACACTATGTTAGGATCTTTCAATGCATGGAATTGGTCTTGGAAAGCATTGTTGCTTAGTATAAGTATGATAATCTATGGGATATATTCTTGGTGGATCACCTCTCTAGCATAGTTTCCATTTTACATAAACTCTTGACTCTTTTCATGAAAAAGCATTAGATTAGGTGATAGGCACTTAGAGAATAATTTAAGGAGCTATCCCTTTCAATCCTAGAGATTCATCTCTTTTATAAGTTCTCACAAACTTGAGAGATGATTTAATGTTGCATAAAATTAAGGGAGCTTCATATAGTGTCCTAGGGTTCACAATTTGATGACAACATAACATCTTCCATATTTTTGTGGCATACCTTGATTATGCTTCAATGATAAAATTTTGACCAAATTATTTCCAAGGAGCTTAAAAGATTATGCTTTCAAGTAGTTCTATGATTTACCAACCCAATCAATAAATGAATTCAAACCTCTTGCAAATCAATTTTTGGCACACTTCTCTATTAACATTACTAAAAAGGTTCCTAATTTAACTCTTTTATGGTTATGAAGTTTAAGCCCTAGGTTGTTAAAGGGTTTGAATATACTAAATTAGGGAAGAAATATGCAATAAATATAGCCATTGATTTGTAATATAATTAACCTAATTTGACCTTTCTAAAAATAGTAATAAAAGATGTAAATAAGTACCTAACTGGAAATTGACTGAGACATGAGATCTAGAGGCTATAAACTAGGATAAGAGCTGATATGAGTGTTATTGATAGGATCCAAGTGTCAAAACCCTTCCTAGATAGTAGTGCCCTAATGGGATAGTAGTGTCAATGGTGTTAGTGTCCTTATTTTTGTGTTAGTGTCCTTTATGCAAAATTATTTTGAGTTTTTTATTGTACCTGTGTCTAGGTCTATCATACTTGTTACTATGCACATGATTTATAATTCCCTATAGGTGACCTATTTTGACTAATTTTACATGCAACCCCTAAACCTCCATGTTACTAGGGCATTTTATTAGCCTAAGTATCAAGTTTGATGTTATTGGGGTAGGTTGGAGATCTTCAACACCTGGTTGTGATGATAATTCCCTACATACCAATACTCTTAGGAAGGATCAAACATTATGTAGTTCTCCCCACCTAAGTGTTAGTGCAAGTGCAAGTGAAGCTAGTATGAATTCTAGTTTGGGTGATTTTGAGTGGAGCTTGAGACTAGAAATCTAAATATTCTGAGCTTGGGATGTCTATATATAGAAGTAAGAAAAAATAGGGATTGATAACCTTGATTTTGCATAACTTGTTATGATAAATTTTATGTTATTTACATATAATTTCCATCTAGTAAATAAACGGAAAAAATTCATGTATATATTATTTTAGTGCTTGTGTGGGTCTTAAAAGAGGTTTAGGTCAAACCTAGGTGATTATTATTTTGAAAATATATCCATTGGTGGCCAAAGGTGGGAAAAGGATAATAGTACCCAAATTAGGACACAAAATCCATTGGTTTTATTGTCTAAATTATGGCATTAGTGTCCAAGAGGCAGAACCTAAGGCATTGGGGGACAGGATGCTAAAGTAAGGGTCTAGGACTACTTTAGGGATGTGTGTGGCCAAAATTAATGATAGATAAGTGTGTAAATAAGACCCAAGATAGGTTTGAGGATAATCTATGGATAGGTGGTCTCAAGTAACACTTTTAACACTCAAGTTTCATTTTTAGATGATTAAATTTCCCCCCCTTTATTTTAGAAACATAGCTAATCTAAATGATTAGGATACAGGAAAAAGAAGTGTACTTGGACTTACTCATGAGGCCAAGTCTATGAATTTAGATCTAAGTATGTGAATCATGCTCCATTGTGTGTCATGTAAATGAAATGCACATAGATTAGTCATTACTTAGGAGTCATCAAAAATAAAGATAAAATTGAGTAAAGAGATAAGAGAGAGGAAAGGAATGATTACACCTCATTGGGTACACAAATCAATGCATAAAAATGGTGATAACTTATGTGTGTGCATGTATATAGTGAGAAATTAGTGAATAAATTGGACTGAGTTAATGGCTTTCTCAATCCCCATGTGTGGGTGGCTCAAGAACTAATTCTAGTTTTAACTCCATCATTGTCGACCCCTGCTAGGTGGATCATAACCTTTGAATAGCTTGAATTAGACTTATGATGTGTCTAACCATATTATGTAGATGGATCAAGAACTAAAGTAGACTATGAATCCATCATTTCTTATCGATGTGTAATATATGCATCTATAATTAGATTACCTAATGTAAAAGAATATGTGTAACTATAATTGGAACTATATATGTTGGCTTTGTACCCACTTGGGAATGCCAACCACTATAGATGGATTAAGGCATCAATATAGTGTGTAACTTGGAACATAGTGTTTAGTGTGTAAAACATAGATAATGACATGGATTTTGTCATTCCATCTAATTAATTGATGTATAAGTCAGCATATGGAAATAACATGTCATGTACATGCCCCCAAATTTGATATCTGAGTATATGTATTCTAAATTGAGTTGTAATAATTTGTATCTAAGTATGTGAAAATAAAATGGGAATGATCATGCCATCCATGATTCCCCTAATCTAAGTAAACTAGTATGAATCTATGCTATACTGAGCCAAAACTAGTAATCAATAACTGAAGTTATGCAAACTTAGATTGTACCTACTATACTTTTTAGGCCAATATAAAATTTCCTAAAATTGAGGCTACTAGACAATAGCACCATATTTTGGATAGTAGTATTAGTAGTGCTAGTGTCCTAATTTGGGTAATAATTTCTAATTATATTGATATATATATGCAATTAAAATTGGTCTTTATGTCATTATTTCCCATTGTGTTTTCCTAAAACTAATTTCTATGTTCTATGCTTGAGGACTAAAAATTATACTATTAGTGCATTTAGATAGCATGATCTCTATGATAAACCTTTGTGAATTCACCCTCTTTTGAGGGGAGTTGTTGACCCTGTACAAGAGCTATCCTCAAAAGAAAAATATCTATAAAATTTGTGTTATCCAAACCATATATAGTATATATGTAATAAACCAATATAATGTGCATACATAACATCAAGATGTAAGATAATCTGAGCATAAATTTATAATATACAATGTATGTTAGATATATTATTCGTAAGGTTATCAAGATAGATATAACAATGTATATGAATAGCAAATCTGAGTAATCACTGAGTAGCTACCTATGGGGATGGGGCATGATGTCCATCATGGCACCAAAGTAATAAGGGGGAATGCATGAGGTTCCTCATGGCATCTAAAACTGTAGTGTGTAACAAGCAAGAGACAAGTGTCATAGCCATGATGCATATATGGAAACATACATAGAACATACATGAGGCACCTAAAGTATGCCAAGGGGCCACAATGTAAGGGACATGGGCAGATGACACTAAATTTGAGAAATCAAGATATACAAGGACATGTCTAAATGTCCACATACACAAACAACAAGCAAGTTGCTTAGAGCTACATGGAAGGAAATGTTCAAATGTCCATATACATAATTAGTAAGGCATATACAAGGACATGGTCACATGTTCAAATAATACATATAATGAAAATAAGTGGTGTAGATACATAGAGTAGTGGCATATTCAAATGCCCTCAAATAGAAGAAGAAAAGAGACACAATCAAGCCTAAACTAGAAAGCTATAAATGAGAGTATGCATGAACATGTGAAACAAATATGTATAAGATCTAAGATGCACATAAGTTGAGTCTATAATAGTAGTGGTCAACAAAAAAATTGAGTAGGTGTAGGATGATCAATATGTATGCCCCCAAATGGGTGAATGTATCAAATGAAGAATGCATGTATCAATGTATATGCCCCCATTGGGTAGATAGTAGCAAATCTAGATTTGTGTAGTGGACTTGGATCCTATAAGTAGTTACAAAAACTTGAAAAGAACAATTGAAGCATGTATGTATGATAAAAATTGACTATACTAAGATAACTAGCATATGTAGTGTCTGGAAAATCTAAGAAGTGTAAACATCGCAATGCATACAACCTATAATTTGTATTTTTTGATTAAATATTTGAATGTTTTGTGTTTTAGCATATTATATTATTTTTTTATTTTCTATATATAATCTATGTATAATAAGGGAGGAATATACTAATTGATGAGTCTCATGGGAGACTAACTATCAATGTGGCATGTGTCACATAAAGGAATAGTAATCATGTGTATGTGTGAAAAGGTAACTAAGGTCCTAAAACCTATTGTACTAGGTGATCTATAGCTATTACTATTTTTGAAGTGGTGTTAAGAATCCATAAAGCTAATTGGGGTGTTTTATGAACTGGAGGGGTCTTAAACCCCATCTAGTAGAATATGTTGTATCTTTCATGGGTGCCCTGTGTTAAGAAAATTAGGAAATTGATAACACTAATCTCATAAGGAAAGGGGTAGAGGGAGGCCCTCTATAATCTATAGCATATCTTTGACACAATGGTCTCTATCATGAGGGTCTATGTGGGAGAGTATGTGTACATAGTAACACTGTAGGAGTAGACCTCACATGCACTAGTGGCTCAACTAAACTATGTAGTGTACTGATGGGAACTGTGCTCATAACTATAATTGATAGTTTTGGTATGACTTCTTATGGGATAGGTAAAGGATATTCATCTAAAATACCCTCAATTATGACCACCTAATTAGCATGTAGTATGTACTTGAGACAGCTGTGCATAGTGTATGGAATGGCTCATAGTTGTTATGTCCATGGCCTACCCAATAACATGTCAAATATGCCTATACTAGGTACTACTAAGAATATAATGGCCATATGTGTTAGTCCAACCTATATTGGAAGTACAATCTCTCTAATGGAGCTTTGAACATGACCACTAAAACCATGGATAATTTTGTCAGTTGGAGAAATATCTTGCTCTAAATAATCCAAATGTTATAGAAGTGTGATAGTGCATGGTAATACTTGACCCATTATCAACCATAAAACTCTAAATAATATGATGATCAATGTAGGCTCATATAAAGAGTGCATATAAATACGAATCATCATCCAAAATTTCCTACTCTAAGAAAGTGATGAGTGGTCTAGATAGCACTATAATATGATACACATCGATGATCTTATTCAGGGGGTGTGCGTCCTCTGTAGGAGTGTGATATGATGTTGGTGTTGGATGTGCCTGATACGTATAGTGAACACCTAATGTTCCTTATGCCTCATTAAATGTATGCTTTGGAAATACATCCAAAAATATTTATAATGCCTTAGCTTTCATTTGTTGAACTTTGGGTGCTTTTGTGGGTGTGCCCACATCAATGATGTTGGCCTCTATCAAATATTGTATCTTATGTTTAAAGTTGATGCATTAGTTTGTAGTATGGCTTGGTGCCCTATGATAGTCATAGAATGCATTGGAATCATAGATATTTGTAAGAGGCCTTGTTGTATCAACCTATTTGATGGGAGTGGTAGGTATGTCATTGCATTCCAAAAGCTATTATAAAACATGTGTTGGTGATTCTTAAATATTTGTGAAAAATCTTCATGGAAGAGTTGATAAAACTAAGTGAGGTGGATTTGAAGCTACGTTAGCTGTGGCATTTTGATCATTCTTGTTTCCAATGGCCCTTACTTTGTATGGAGGCTTATTATAACTCTTAGTATTTGAATCTAATCCACTTGTATTTTAATTTTCTTATATAGAGAAGCTTGAATTCCCTTTATTTCAATATGTGGCATAAATATGTGAATGTTGGAAACTTCATGAATAAGATGTCTTCATGTAATTCTAGTAGTAAACTCTATTTGAATGTCTTGGAGCTCTCTGTCTGCCATGGGGCTAGTCATCTTTGCCAATATAGTTTTATATTTTAATACATATTCTGAAATAGGCTCATTATATTTTTTCTTAAGTTGTGCCACTTGAGTATATGATATCTTATCACTAATGTTAATTGAAGTGTGATAAAAAAACTATTTGCCAATGGATTGAATGTAGTGATCGACTGATTGGAAGAGCAAGGAACCACTATAAGGCATAGTCCTTTAGACTTCATGGGAATAACTCAGTAAGGATCCAATCATTAGACATGTACTCCAAACATGTTATGTGGAAAGCTCATAGATGGTGCTCTAGGTCACCCTTATCATCATACAAAGTAAGCTTAGGTGCCACAAATCTAGATGGCAAAAGAGTTATCACTATGTGTTGTACCAAATGTGTATATAAAAGAACAAGAGAATCCAAGGCATGTGATGTCCTATTATCACCCTATTCAATATATAACACAGTGTGCAAATAATGAATCTCATGCATAAGGGATTTTACATCTGGAAAGAAGGAACTAGCCATATGAGGTATTTTCATTGTTGAAGGTTGTCAAGTTAAAATGGGTTGTTGTACAAGCTGAGTTGCCCCCAAAGTAAGTGTAACAATATTGTTATCTAGGGGAATAGAATATTGACCATTATTTGATTTCTTTTTCTTTATTTCCATTCTATCTTGTAGAATATATGCATGATCATGGGGTTGTTCCCAAAGTCTGTTTCTGAAACTCTATAAAATCTCATCCTTATTGACAAAGAGATTTTCATTCTTAAGTGTGGGGAGAGTGTCTTGATTCCCATTCTATGTATTATTTTGATCTTGATTGTATTTATCATATTTTACTTTATGATTTAGATATGGAAGAGTGTTAGGCAAAAAAATTCTAGGTGTAGAGGCATATACATGATGAACACTAACATATTATGAAGACTTTGTACATGTAAATTGATTTTTTAATAATGTGAGCTTATAAATTAATAACTTATTTTTAATCTATAATTATGATATTAGCTTTTTCATACTAATAATTTGATTCCTTAGAGTCTCACAAGTGAAAATCTTGGTTGATTTTGATTGAACATGTAAGTGCACACCCTGTAGGGGAAAGGTGGAGTTGTGCATAGGCTGATAAGGACATTAATAATAATAGTATATACTGATTCATCTCATGGAGTGATAGAATGGACATGGATAGAGTGAAATTAGCTATCACCCTCATGGATATGAGTAAGATAAGGATATTATTTCCTTTACAAAAAAAATGACATTAAAACTTGAAACCTAGTTGTTAGCTTATGTGATAGATCCTCTGTGTATGTAAGCATTTTTTTCTTAATTGAATTCCACATATGAGAACAATAACATGTTAGAGATAGAATTAAATATGTCATACATTTTAACTAATATAAAACATCATGTACATTACTTTTTATGGAATCTTTGAATTCATTCCAAATGAAAGGAAACAAACATGCAAAGGAAACTAGAAAACTTTGTATTAAAAAGGGATAAACTTCATATGTCATTATTATCATGATTTTATGAAATATAAATCAAAAAATATAGGGATATAAAAGTTTAATGTGGGTCCTAAAAGGCTATAAATATAAACTATAGGGTTATCTAGGGTTAGGGTTTTTGAACTATTTGATGTAAGTCAGGTTCGCCAAATGATTAAACTTTATAAGATTATGGAGTTTAAGCCATAGGTTGTTAAAGGGTCTGAATATAGTAAATTAGGGTAGAAATATGAAATAAAAATATCCACTAATTTTTAACAAAATTAACCTAGTTTTACCTTTCCAAAAATAAGAATAAATTATGTAAATAAGTACTTAGTTGGAAATTGATTAAGACGGGAGACCTGGAGGCTACAAACTAAGACAAGAGATGATCTGAGTGTCATGGATAAGATACAGGTGTCAAAACCCTTATTTAATAATAGTGCCCTAATTATATATTAGCACTAATGACACTAGTATCATCTATGTAAAATTATTTTGAGCTTCTGGGTGCACCTGGGTCTGAGTCTGTTAAGCCTATTCCTATGTGCATGAGTTTTGATTCCCTATAGGTGACAAGTTTTGACTGATTTTATATGCAACCCCTAACCATATTGATAGGGTATTCATTTGGCACAATTATTAAAGTGTGATGTTATTGGGGTAAGTTGGACATCCTTAACACCCCACTATGATGAAAGTTGCCTACATACCAATACTCTTAGAAGGGATCAAGCCCAATTTAGTTATCCCCACCTAAGTGCTGGTGAAAGTGTAATTGAAACTAGTATGAATGCTAGTTTGAGTGGTTTTGAGTGGATTTTGAGACTGAAAATATAAATATTCTAAGTTTGAGATGGATATATGTAAAAGTAGGTCAAAATAGGGATTGATAACCTTGATTGTGAACATATTATTCTGAGCTAGTTTATGAATAAAAGGCTAAAAGTTATGTATATATATTATTATAGTGCCTGTGTAGGTATTAAAGGAGGTGTAGAATGACACTAGGTGATTATTATCTTGAAAAGACATTTTTCAGAGAACAAAGACAAGAAAAGGACAATAGCACCCAAATTGGGACATTAGCATCATTGGCACTACTATCAAAATTATGCCACTAGTGTCGAAGTGGAATAACTTGAGGCACTAGCGGATAGAATGCTAAAGTGAGGGTATGGGATTGATTTGGGGATGTTTATGGATGTTTATGGCCCGCATGAAGCTTGGATAAGTGTCTAAATGGGCTGTAAAATAGGTTTGGGGCTAATCTATGGATAGGTGGCCTCAAGTAACACTCTTATCACTCAAGTGTCATTTTTAGATGATTATAGTTTCCTATGTACAAATTACAAAACTCAAATAAGGAAAAATGAACCTATTAATGAGTATAATATGAGGTACAAGACAATATTGACTAAAATGACCAATTCTATAATAGATAAAGAGCTTCAAGATATTTTCAATCAAATTTTGCTTGCTCCTTTACATGAGTTCATTATATTCAAAAATTTCAAATACTTTGATGAATTATGACACACCGACTACATCTACATCTAATACTAAGTTTAATATCAAACAAAATTATAAGTTCAAACCTCTTGAACCTTAAAAATAAATAACCACCATGGTTAATGTAGTGTCAAAGTAACCTAATCAGCTTGTGTTATTTACTGCACCCCAAAGATAGTTTTCATGCTTACTTGAGTTTCCCACATCATTACTCCCATGGATTTTAGACTATCATCTTATGTCTCTCCCTTCTCTTGTAGAGGTTGATATGAATATAGTTGTACCCAAAGGATATGATGTGAATTATTATTATGACAATCACCAAGGCCCTGGGCATTCTATGAATATATGTTTTACCTTGAAGCATAAGTTCCAAAACCTCATCAATGACATAGATTAAAATTGATGATCCTCTAAAGGAATTATGTTTATGACCTGGTGATCACCATAAATATAAAATATTTAAAAATCCTTTACAAGATCATTGAAATAAGGATCTAAAAGTGCAAATGGCATATAATGCACATCCTCCTCCATCTCATTATGAGTACCCATTAGATGGTATTATTGGTACCTATACGTATCATATACCTCCTATGGTTCAGAGAGATTTTATTATTTTTTATGATAATGAGATTAGGGATGATGACTCATATATCCATTATCTATTCATTCGATCATATCTTGATCAACAGTCTATATGAAATGTTATGATTGATAATGGTGTAAGAAAAAATGTTTATTCTATGGGATTAATTAAAAATTTAGGTTATATAAATCATAATTCACATCCTTTGACCAGATCAGTTAAAGCATTTGATGGGACCTCATAGTAGGTTCTTGGTGAGATTGATTTACATTTACAATTGGGTCCTACATATGTGGTTACTACCTTATCATTTATATATTCCATGGTTGTCTTTGATATATTATAGGGATGACCTTGGGTACATACACTTCAATTAGTACCTTCTATACTACATGGGTGTGTTAAATACATTCATGCCAATTAGGTAATTAAATTTTTATATGAGCATCTTATTAACTATCTAGATAGCACCCTATAGAGGTCAAATTCGTTCAAGTTTGCCCCATACCTAGACTAGCATGGGAATGGTCTAAGGTTGTGGGATGTCTATAGCTAGACTAAAACTCTAGGCTTTTTTATAAGGCTATCTCCTCGTATTTTATAATTTGGACATTTTATTTTAAAACCTAAAAATTGGTTGGGGTGAAAAGAGTTAAGAAGTTTGCATAAAGTAAAAACTATTCTAATATGTGGTGATGCACCAAGAATTTATCAGATCCACTCTTAAGCTTGGACTCCTTACCACATTAATGAACTATGAAATAAGCTAATGCAATGCGTACTATAGTTTCTATGCAATAGATTTCATATAGAGGTCTATTTGATACACTCAAACAAGGGAGCAATGAGCAAAGGTCTGGTTGAAGACACTTAAATTGTGTTGTCCACTATATCTTTGAGAGATCAACATTGAGACACACTATATGGCCTACGAATAAATTTTATAGCATTTACGTTGAGTTTGGACATACAAAAAGGAGATAACATTCATATTTTCATATTAAACAAACACAAAACACTAAATACAGATTAGCAAATGACTACAAAAATACTCTATTCACTACTCCAAGAGGTCAAATATAATTATGGTAGATTCTAGTCATACTAGCCTAAGGGATCCAAAATAATAGCTCAAAGTCTATATTTATAGCATAAGGTAAGCAAGAGAGAGGGATTTTTTGGCACTCAAAAGGGAATCAAATGAGCTCAAATCCATTTGAAAATTTGTTACTACTACCTCTGCAAATCAAGCTTACTCAAACCCTTCCTAAATGATCCAAGTCACTCCAGTCCATTTCATCATTACATTATTCTCTAAATGATGCTTCATTGTGGCTAGAATGATGGGATCAAGTTGATTTTACTTTTTCTTGATGTGAAACCACTCATGATTTTTTTGTTGATGTGTGCCAAAGTGGAGAGAGGAGTCACTTTTATGAAGTTAGCTCTAGTGACTACCATTAGAGTCAATGTGTCTACCTTCATTTTCATGCCATCTACCACTTATTACTCATTATGAGGATTGGATCCTCATATCTTGAAATATATATGCCATATGTACTTTAATCAATGGTTTGTTGAGTCATGACTTTTGTTTGAAAGATAAGAAGCCCTTATCATATCTCATTTATCTACCCCTATAGGTTTTTGAAAGCATCATCTAATCCTAAAATATCTACTCCTAGCCTAAACTGGATCATGCTCGAGCTTGGCTCCACTCATACTTACTTGCCTTGGTTGAGAACTAACCCTTCAACCTTCATCTACATCATATGGTCTCTCTTTGGTTTCATTGGATGTCAAGAACTAACTCAAATCATTTACCCCTTGACTCATCTCGCTCCATTGATTTTCCTAATGTGATTGAATATAAGTCATCTATCATTTGTTAGGAATCACATGCTTATGACACTTGTCAATCACACCTTGGAATTTAGGGTTCATTGACTTTTTGACTTTCTCACATGTTGTTGATCTTGAATCCATGATTAAATGTGTGCCATTGATCTAATATGGGCCCATTATCTTGTCTTTACCCACTCACCATTAGATTTTCTCTAGGCACCCAAGATTTGGACACTTATCAAGCCTACGCTCAGTCAGGGACCCCTTTGATGACTTTTTGAATGTAAAAGACTATTTCATGAGGTCCAAACATAATGTCTACATGAACATCCTTAGATTTTCAAAACCAAATGGCTATTTGCAGGTGCCCAAACTTGATGTCTACACGACTATCACTAATAAATTTGAACTTCAATGGTCATTTTTGAGGGTTTGAATTTGACACTTGTGAGGACATCCTAGCCTTTTGAATTCAAATGGCTATTCCCTATAGCCTAAAATTGACATTTGCACAATTGTCTAGATCATAATTTCTATCAGCTATTTCTTTTGAGCCTTTTGTTGGACCCTTTTTTTTGGGGAACCTTCCTTAAAAAATATCTTTTAGAACCCCTGAACTGGAACATTTTCCCAAGAAACAACCCTTCAATAAAAAAATTTAGGGCACTTGGTGAGAGAACAACCCTTCACGACTTTGTCTATGGTACTTTCCTGAAATAAAATACCCTTCAATAAAATTATCTTGGCCACTTTGCTTGAAAAAGATATCCTTAGAAAAAAGTGTTTGGGACACTTTGCTTGACAAAATACCCTTTGGGATTTTTGAAAAGGATATTTTCCAAAGAAACTAGTCCTTCAGGGTTTTTATCAAACATTTTCCCCAAAATAATTATGCCTTCAAGAAAATTGGGTGGATAATTTTCTCGAAAGAATTCTGACACTTAGCTTTAAAAAGATATCTTATAGGATTTTTGCAAAGGAACACTTTTCAAAGAAATAACCCTTTGAGAAAAGAGTTTAGGACCAATTTATTTGAAAGATACCCTTCAAAACTTATATCTAGGACTCTCTTCAAAGAAATGACCCTACGAGAGAATTGGTTCAAATAAAATGTCTGTAATAATTCTCAATACTTAGCCAAAAAGCCCAAAATAAATATCCTAAAAGAATTCCAACACTTAACCAAATAAAGTAGGATAAAAATCCTGAAAGAATTAAGCCTTATACTTTTATTGTGGGCTTTGTGTGGAACACTTATTTCGAAGGAACTTTAAATGTTACACTTGGCCAAAAGTTGAAAAAGTGTAAACTTAGGCTCTTTCTGGACCTACTCCTACAATTATTTAGCACCATGAAAACTTGTATGCATCCCTCCACTTGCAATGTTGAACTTTCTTCTAATCCACCTAATCCACTCATCAATTAGGACCCTTCTCATCTATTTAAAATAGGTGGAAACTTGGTATGTGGGCTAAAATGGCCAATATTTCTAGTGACTCAGTTGGATTGAGCAGCCTGCTAGTCATGCAACCCAGACATTGATCAAGCTTGTTTGTGATGACTAATAAAAAGAGAATCTACTTACAAATAGACACTGATCAACTTCTATAAACACTTTTTAGAGTAATGGGGGATAAACAATAACAAATCAAAAAAAGACAAAGTGACAACCTAAAATACAAGTAGAACAACTAAAAATAGCAATGTACAAAAGCACTTGGAGGAAAAGACAGACCTATCTAACTAATATACAAAGGGAAATATATGAAACTAGTAGTAGAACTTGAGATACCTCCCATTGATAGGGATGACAAGGCTCTCTCCATTCAATCTGTCAATCTCAAAGGCATTGTTCTCTTTACAACTTGTGATGACATAGGGTATACTCCAAAGGTTGTTAAACTTGGAGTGTCTTCTTGGTTTTGCACGATCCTCATCCCACTTGAGGACTATGTCATCTTGATGGAATGTCCTTGATGAAGTTATTTTGTCAAAATTCATCTTTAACTTCTTGTTATACCACATGGTATGCATGGCATCATCCCTTATTTCCTATAATTCTCTTAATTCATTCATTTTGACCTCCATTGAATCACTTTCTAGAAGCTCTAGTTGGTGTGTAATCTCTAAAACTAGAATCTCAAATGAAATTGGTAGCTTTGTTTCTCTTTCATAGACTAAGAGATAAGGTGAATTACTATTGGCCTTCTTAGGGGTGATATTATCATCCCATAAATCAATTTTCATCTTTTTATGCCAAGACCTCTGATTATCTTCTGGTGTTCTCTTAATGATCTGAATCAGATTCTTATTAGTGGATTTCACTAGTCCATTACCCTATGGGTAGTAATTGGATGAACATATCAGATAGATACCTTGATCAAGATCCCACTTACATACCTTTTCACTACTAAATTCTAAAGCATCATCTAATATTAAGGTGGAAGGTGCTCCAAAATGGGTGATTAGGCTCTTACAGAACTCAAGTACAAAGTTCTCATTTACTTCTTTCAAGGGAACTGCTTCCACCCACCTGGTGAAGTAGTTTGTAGTTGTTAAGACCCACTTATGGCCAATACTATATGGAGGATTAATCATGATAATTAAGTCTAAACCCCATTACATGAAAGGTTTTTCAACTTGAATAGGTTTCAGTGGCATAGCATCGAGTTTCTATTTCCCTATAAACATTGCACATTTTGAACTCTTCCTAACCCATGCATGTGCATCTTTAAAAAAATCAGACCAAAAGTAACCAGCTCTATTGGTTTTTCTAGTTGTGGTCTTGGCTAAAAAATGGCCTCATAAAGGACTGTCATGAAATTGTTTGAGAAGCTTATCAAATTGGTTAGTTTCAACACATCTTAAGAGCATACCTCCAATGTCTTTTTTGAACAAAACTCCATCAATCATGATGTATGGAACTGATTACAATCTGAATTGTCTTCTTTGTGATGCATTTAAACCCATTAGACACTCTCCTATTTAGAGAAATCTATAAATAGCATGTGTCCAACTAGATGAAAGAGTAGTTTCATCTTCTTGTTGAGTGTCTTGGATTACCAAAATTGTCTCCCTATCTTCTCTCACATCTTCTGTAAGACATTCACACAATCCCTTACCTTGGATTAGCTTTGTGACCTTTAATTCAATGTCATACTCCATACATTTAGTGACCCATCTAGGTCTCTTTTCATTTAAGTCTATGTTGAGGATAAAATCCTTCACACTTAGATGAACCACCATTAGTATAATCTTATTGTTTGAAACCACATGTCTGAATTTCTTCAAACTTCTTACAATAACAATAACATGTTTTTCAAAAAAGTTATATCTTTCTTCATAACCTTCCAAAACATGGTTGAAGAAAGTAATGGGTTGTTCCAGACCTTGATCATTTTCTTGCACAAGCATAGTTAAAATTGCATCTAATGTAGAGAAGGCATACGAATAGAATTCCTAATTAAAATCTAGATTTAGAAGTGTGGGGGAATGAGATATGGCCTCTTTGATGGACTTAAAGCTTCTCTTACCTTCTCTTGTCCATCTAAACTCTTGGAATTTTCTCAACATATGAGTGAGAGGCTTGAGCATCTCTACAAAGCCTAAAATGAACCTCCTGATGAAGTTGATCTTGCCCAAGAAGCTTTGCAACCCTTTCTTGTGTTTGGGTAGTGATAGAGCAAGGATTTCCTCTATTCTCTCTATATCAATGGAAAGACTAGTTTTGGACACCACATGTCCAAGAAGTCTTATTTTATGCACTAAAAATATACATTTATTTGGATTCAAAGAAACTCTAAATTGTCTACATCTATCAAAAATAGCTCTCAAGTGCGTTATATGATCATCAAGATTCTTTGAAAAAATTGTTATATCATCAAGATAAACTAAAACCATATCATTCAAAAGACCATTAAAAGCAACATACATTGTTCTTTGGAAGGTGGCTATAGCATTGGAGAGTCCAAAGGGCATTTTAAAATATGCATAGGTGTCCCATACTGTAGGGAAGGTAGTCTTATGCCTATCTTCCTCTTTGACTATGATCTTATTATAGCTAGAATATCCATCAAGCAATGGAAAACATTTGAAATCCTACCACATTTTATAGAATTTGATCTATGAAGGGCACTGGTTAATGATCCTTTAAGGACACCTTATTGAGGTCCCTAAAGTCAACACATAAACGAATCTCTCCATTCTTTTTGCTCACTAGAATAGGGTTTGCCACCTAAGATGAATGCTTAATTTGAAATATTATCATTGATTCAATCAATTTATAGAGTTCTCTCCTCATGAGGTCCTCCACTCTTGGGTTGATAGGCCTCTTTTTCTACCTGATTGGCTTAGCATTTCTTTCTAATTCAATTATGTGTTGTGCAAGTTTGGGGTCAAACCCTTTCAAGAATTTGTACTCCCAAGAAAATATATCAAAAAATTCTTGGCACAAAGCAACAAATACATCTTTTTCCTCTATTATATTGATCTTTCCTAGCTTCAACAACTTGCCCTTAAATATCTCTATCTTTTCATAGTGTTCCTCTTTAATTGATATGTATGCTTTCCCTTTTCTTACTTGGTCATATTCATTGAATATGCTTTCTAATGTCACAAGCCCTTTGGGTAGCTTATTAGACCTCAATTGTACTATTTTATCATCATATTGATTATATATCTTGTTTTGGTTCCTATGGCATAATTTTGCCTCTTACATTAGAAAACATATGATTAGATCATAATTGTCAAAGACTTAAAAACTCACCTCATTATAAGGCACAATTGGTCTACATATAACCTTGACCTTATCTTGGCTTTGGTGTCCTTTGATGCCTTATGTTATCTCGTATTAGTCACCAATGGCAGCAAGCCTCTCTACACGTTGGTTTGCTTCTCTTGGTATGGACTAGATATTAAATGCCAATAAATCCTCCATGAGATCTTATACCCAGTGCTTATAGGCTTTCAAGTGGTGATTCATGATTGGATTTAGGCATCTCACTTGTTTCACTACAATCTCACTATCACCCTTGACTTTGAGGAGCTGCATACCTCTCATTCTTGCTTCCTTCAAACCATGTAAAAGAGCTTCATATTCAACTATATTTGAGGTAAAAATGAATTAGAATATTATAGAAGAATGGTAATTTTGACTTGAGGGTGAAATTAGCATGGCCCCCACTCCACTTCCATTCTTTTACCTTGATCCATCAAAGAACAAAGTCCATATACCATCCTCTTCTTGAGTATTGTTAGTTAAGCAAGGGATAGCAGCACCTTCCTCATGCATATAGTACACTCCTAAGTCTATCTCTTCAATGTTTCTATATGAATCAAATCCATGGTTATCAGTTTCCTAATCATTCAAGTACAAATATGAGATGCCTTCAAGATGATCAAGGGGCTCTTATTGATTAACCTCTACAACATCTTCAAATATGGCATAATTGGTGTTTGTAAGATTGGGCATATAGGGTTCTAGGTGGAATCTGGAGATAGGCTTAGATCGTATGGTGACTTTGGTTCCATATCTAGTTCTAAAAACTATATATGACCAATCAGATGATAAATACCCCCCCATCTTAGCAGTAAATTCCCTAATCAAGCATAGGGCAAATTATGGAGTTAGGTCTACCACCATCACATCTTGATCAATGACACAATTTGGATAAGCAAATAATATAATCTATATATGTTTAAATATGCCTACTATCTTTATCGGGGATCTATCTAATTAGAGAACACCTTTTTTGTTAGGCACCTATTTGAGCCCAAGCTTGTCTGTTATGGCTTTAGGCATCACTGAGGTTGAAGTACCTGAGTCTATCATGCAATTATGTACTAAATAGTACCCTATGATGACTGGTAGATAAAGAAGGATATAAAATTATACAAACCTCTCTCATCCCTCCTTAGGAGTCTTCTTGTGTTCCCTATCTTCATAAAGCCACTAGCCACCTTAAAGAGAATTTATTTCAAAAGATTATAGCAAAACAAATCAAAGAGTTGGCGCTGAAGACAAGGAGAGAGGAGGAGAATCAAAATTAAAAATTTGGAGGTGAACCTCTATCTTTTCCATATTGGAACCAAATAATGCATTCAAGCAAATCCAAGGTCACTCAATACCCTCCCTCCCCTTTTTAAAAACTTAGGTCATTTCCATCCTATAAATCCATTCAAAGCAGTAAGCAAAAGAAAGAGGAGGTGATTATGGAAGTCAAACAAGAAACCAGATAGCCTCCACCCTTTTCCCCTTAAATCCTAGGGATTTTCCTTCATGGAGAGCCATTCAAGAGGTAAATAATTAGGAATATGAGGTGAAGGTGATCCAAGAATAGTAACTTTAAGAGAAAAACTAGGTACATATGGTAGCTTCTTTGGACCTTTCTCATCTTGTTAAGTATTTTCAAGGATCTGATATGCCACTCTTTGAGAAGGATCCTCTCCCCTATGAAGCAAACCAGGAAGATGCAGCTAAAGAAGTAGAAAATCAAGGCAACTTGACTGACTAGGTAGAATAAAACATGATTGTGACACCTCTTGTCAAGGACAAACATGCTTTAGTTTTCCATGATGATGCAAAGATGGAACAAGTGCAAGAAAAAGTTGATGTAGAGGCTAAGATAAAAGTACAAGAACAAGTACATGAGGAATAGGTTATTGATGTATAGGAGGAGGATGTCCCAATTAGATAAGTTGATGATGCTTTCCATGAGTTCCTTGATAACACAAAAACTACCATTTACCATGGACAAGAGCTTGCAAGAAGAGAACAAGCTAAAATTGAGAGCATGCTCAGTCATCAGCTTGATATTGAAAATGAATTACTGTTGATTGACCAATTTGAGATGTTAAAAGAAGACTCACAGACTCATGTTTTTAGTCAAAAAACTGATATGCTTGCTTCTAACTTTTAGTTTGAAAAGGCTCTAATTAAACTATACCTTCATAAGAATAAATCTTCTAATTTATTTGATATCTTACATGTAGGTTTTTATTTACTTGAATTGGGTCTATTGTAGGATAAGAAGAGTATTATCATCAAGCAAGAGGTAGTTGTCCTCTCAAGAGATAACATGTTTGAACTATTCAAATATGGTTATCAACTTTTCTCTCTAACTTCAGACATCTCTCTACTATTAAAAGATGAGAAGGAACTCAAATGGCCTCAAGCAGTCACAAGATTAGGTCCATATCCATTAGCGGTAAACCTCATAGATATGTCAAACGATACACATCAAGTTGGTCTATATGTTCATGATCAATCATTCAGGAATGAGGAAGAACTGAAGTAATTCCTATAAAGCCCACAAATTTGGAAGGATTATGATTGGGTATTGGACTCATGTCTATAATTAATGCACCTAAAATTTGTAGTATAGGAACTAGTTGCTTCCCCAAGAAGACATGATCATCCAATTGCTCATAGCTATAGAAGATAGCTGTCAAGAGAAGGCAAGTATTTTTCAAAGTTTTAAGGTGCACAAAAAAGTTTCCCATTTGACACAAGTGGGAGATACTTGTAAATTATATCCATTTACATATTAGACTAATTTTCATGCATTATTCTAAGTGTTGTTTCTAACACTTTTGTTTGTTGTCCCTATTTTAGGTTAGTTTCCTTTTCAATAAATGCCTTAAGAACTCTATTCTATTTTTTTTCTTTTTTGGTCCTTGTGTTTTTCTCACGAGAGGTCAGAGTAGGATTAGTAGCTAGTTCTAAATCCAAATCAATATGTTGGATCCAAGTAGAGACTCCATGCCCAATGGACTGGACTATCTGGCATCTTTTGCATAGACATGCATGCGACCCCTATGAGTCACCAAATATTTTGGCTAATTTTAGCCCACATAAGAAGCTCTTGCATGGTTTGATGAAGTATTGAATCAAAGGCTTAGAAAGGGGGTCTAGGATTATAAATTAGAAGAGACCATATAGGTTCTCATATATTTTAAATGTTTAGATCATGGACCACATTTTAGAAACCCTATGGGATGTCAATAGTGCTTGGAACAAGTGTGTAAATGAAAGGGATCCATATGGTTCTTCATTGTGTTCATCTAAGCATCTTGGGTCTAGTGGTAGAATTTTTTAGTAGGTACTTTGTTGACATCACCATTGCCACATGTGGATGAGTCAAAGAAAATTGGTCATATAGGTTTGTTCACATTTATACCAAGTTTATATGCTCCAAGTTTTATGTCCACCACCAAAGCACATAAAAAGTTATGGAGATCCAAAGTTGGCCTCAAAGATAAATTCTGTTGTTTTTCCATAGTCATTTTCAAAGATGTTTAAATAGATCCAAGTGAGCATCTTTAAAAGGCCATATCTCACACATGCAGTAGTTGCAGGGGAAAGCGCTCACATGGGTTTGTTCATCTTGGTTTCTAGTTTTTATGCATGAAGTTTTAGATCCTCTATCAAAGTGAAAATGAAGTTATACATGATCAAATTTGGCTCAATCAAATTTCATTAAGTGTTCCATACTTATCCAAATGAGCTTGACCATTGCTAGGACATCACATAGGAGTAAATATGGACTAGCCAACTTGTGTATTTAATATCTTCACTTAGAAGCCTCGTGTGACCAATGAATCAAGTGTAAATGTAGATCTACATGTTAGGTGCATCTTTAGAAATTTTTAAGCTTGTGTGAGCTTTCTAGCTCAAGTTATAAGCTTTTAAAGTTAGACTTGTATAGTAAAATGTTCATACTAATGTCAAGTTTAATATCAATTAAAATAAATCCTATTGAGCTTAAATTTTATGGTTGCATGAACATCAATTATGGTCATGCAAACATCATTTGACATCTCATAGACCATCAAATTTAAGATCATGAACTAGCCATTGGCTTTCAAACAGTGGGTCTTAGCAAGATAAATGGTCCTCACTTGATCGTACATCTCAATCCAATAGTGTGAGATGGGTCAAATAGTTAAATAGATCAAGAGGCCACCATGCATCATAAGCATATGAATTGATAGATTGACATTATGATCTTAAGGATTAACATGCATTTAACACATGACATCAGCTCAGACAAGGTTGACAATTCAAAGATAGATCTGAAGGCTCGTATTCATTCATACCTAGAAAATCCAACAAAGTGAGTTGAGTCAAAGGTTAATGAATCAAGTTGGATTATCAAAATCCAAAATAAAGGACTGAGCTGAGGCATTTTTTACTAAGGTTGATGGAGTAACTCGACTCAGTCAAAGCAAATAATATGACTTGAGCTGGTGGAAATACATAAAACCGAGCTCAAATATGATCTAAGTTGGAGTAGAATGCATATTCGATACCAATCATCACTACAAAACCTCTTTAAAGGAAAAATAAGTATTTTAGACCTAATATAAACCAAAGGTTAACAATTTGGTGGTTAAATAGGACTAGGCATCAATCAGAGTATGGATAACTATAGAAAAGCCAATGACCTTAAATTGTTTTTCTATCTATATGTGGGACCTATGATCCAGATATGGAAATGGATCAAATATGTGATAAATGCAAGGGGGACCATCTTTGATAAAGTAGGTACTCCATCACTCAAGGCATGGCATGATTGTCAATATTAGGATTCAAGGATTTGATCATCATGAGCATGGTAAGTGGACTTAGGGTCCCAAGGTGGTGAATTGATAATGGAAAAAATAGTTAAGGGGATCGATTCTGCTCAATAGACTTAGTCATCATGAAATAAACCATTTTCTCTATTAGGACACTCTCAGCCAATGAGAGGAACTCAGAGACTTGTGGGACAAAAGGATATCCATTGTTGATTAAGGCACACAAATAGAAAGCAATCAATTGTTGCCACCTCACTTCCAAATCTTGAGGACTTTCATTCAATCTTTAATGCATTGTTCCCATCTCTTTTTCTCTCTTTCTACTATATATAGAGGTTTTTTAGCCAAAAAATAGATCCCCATTATAATACTCTATTCCCTCTCTTGGGCATAACCAAACTCTACCAAGATGGAACTTGTAACCTCTTGAGATGAATACAAGACTATTTTAGATTTCATTATTTTGGTATAGTGTGTACATGTTAGATTTTCATATGTGATAGAAGTTTCTCCCTTGTCAAATTATGATCTCACCTAGTTACTAGTTTATCTAGTCATGCAGGTCATGTTTAGTGTTCTACATCTCTTGATTAAAGCCTATATGTGGATACCATGACTGGTTAGTGTCTTGTTCTAGGCCTCTCCTTCATTTCCCTCAGCTTAGATCATTTGGTGAACCTCTTCATGAAACATTTATGTATGATATATATTTAGGATCTTGGATCTGGTCTTTTACTTGTTTCATTAGTGTTTCAAGAGTTAATCAGGTTGGATCAACTCTAAATTAGGTGCATCACCATTGATAGCTTAGGCCTCCCTTTCATGTTTTTCTCTCTCTTTCTCTCCCTTTTCCTTGGTCATTAGTAGGTTTTATAAGTTGGAATGAATTAAAATGATGCATTAGGGGAGCTAGCCTTGTTAAAAATCCTAGAGGTCTAACCTCGTTATAGGATACCCATAACCTAGGGTCAATCCATGTTAGCTATATTTGGAAGTATGACATAAACTCTCATGCCTCCAGCTAGGATGTAATCTAGGTCTACAACACATCCTCTTGAGCAAGAGAAATTTACACCCAAGGAAATAATTATCAAACCTCCTAAGGTTGTTATTGCATAAAAGGGTAAGCAATATGTAATCCCATTTATCAAGTGGCTAGTACTTAAAATACCATTACATCAGATATCCATAATGAGTTCTATGAAATCCTCATCTATTACACACCATATTCATATATCCAGAGCACCTACACATGTTCATATTATTATTGTCCCAAAGAAATTGTAGACCCTTCAATTATGGGTTCCATGAACCCTTACTCCTACTATTTATTCATGATCATAGAGTCTTATGATACTTATAAAGAGAATTATAAATACTATAATGATATATATTTCACTTATACATGCTGTTTGGAAGTATCACTAGTTTATGGCACTATCTTCACAGTGGGGAGATACCTATGAGCATCTTTTGGATGAGATCATAAGATAGTCTTTTCCTTTCAAATATTCTAAAAATACCAAAAAATTAAAAACTTTGAAAATCCAAAAGTATTTTCCAAATCTACATGTTCTATTACCTCCTTGGAATATATGTTATTAGTTTTATGTTAGTGGATATCATATCATTTATTTCTATATATAAATGTGTTTCATACGTCTTTTGAATGTAATACAGGCATACATAGATACATGATCTATGCACTTTTAGATGTTGGTCCTTCCCTCTACTATTGTAATGTGTACGTTGGGGGAATCCACTTCTTTTATCATGATACATTCAAGTTATATCACTCTATGGTCATTTTACATTGTCATGTTTGAGATTATGTACTTGCATATGCCTTTATCCATGCTTATACTTTTTACAGTGTACTTGATATGTTATATACTTAACATTTTTGCTAACATATATGATCCATAGACTAGAATTTTATGTTTATGTTGGTTTCTTATGCTTTCATTTATTCACTTCCTTGATTTTTTTTCCTTGTTATTTTCTTATTTGTTTGAGCATTTGAATACGGTCTATTATTTGCAGCCCATATGCCTTTGTTTGCCTCTTTGACATTTGAATATGTCATCCTTTATTATATGGTCATTTGAATATGTCATTCCTTACATTATGGACATTTGGATTAGTCATGTCCCTTTGATTCTATATAATTTGAACATGCCCCTTGTTTGAGGTATCCTTGGACCATTGCCTTTTGATTTGTTTTTCAATACCTTTATGTGTGTGCTTAAATATTTATTGAGTTTGTATTGTTACTATATAGATGTTGTCATGATTTACATCATGCATCTTAGGACTTGATGTGATCACATTATTCATGATTCAATGATATATCTACTTATAAATGTTCTTTCTATATGTTACATGGTTCATACACATATTATATAGTTATCTTATCCTTTTTAAGTAAGTTGACTACTAGTTGCTAATTCCCCTCACCTCAAAAGGGGGCATATTAGTGTGGGCATGTCATAGAGACATAGTTTCCATATTCTTCACAGATTCAGATACATAGTGGGGGCATGTGATGGAAACATGTTTTCCACACACCAATTTTCAATTTTAGATATATAGTGGGGGCATGTTATGGAAATATTCTCTCCACACTTACACTAGTTTTTAGTTTCAAATATACAATAGGGGCACATTTTGAAAATAAGTTCTCCACACTCACACCAATTTTTGGTTTCAGATTATACTGGATGAATGTTTTAGATACACGTTCTCCACACTTATGCAGTTCACAAATTGTCCAAAATTCATAGGTGTATGATTAAAATACACATTTATGGTAAAATTATATACATTGGTACCATTGTTATACATAGTTTCAACATGAGACATATCTAAGGTGCATATTCTATGAAAAGAGCACCTAAAATTTTTAAAATATAATTATCTTTCAAATTTAAAATACTTTTATGGAATATCATCACCCACTAGGTTGGACTTTTCTAGACTATGTTGAACTAATCTACTACAGTAGTTGGTTCACTTTTGGTATGGTTGAGGTGATTAAATAACTGAATATTTAAAAGTTTATAGGTTGGAATTTATTACATCATCCAACTTCATCAATTTTATAGTGTGAGTTGACTTCATTCACTCATGCTCACTAGGTTAAAAATATCTTTGGGTTGTATGGTTGAGTTAATCCCAATTATCACGTGGAAACTCACCATTTCTCCAAAGTTGGGGGCATGTGTCCTCCAATCTCTCTCTCTATCTCTCTAGATATATATACTTTCCATATTTTATATTTGTCTTAATAACAATTTCAATGGTTCATAATGATACATATTTTCAAACCAAATTGCCAGAAGGTAAGGCAGTTATATTGACACACAGGTATACTCTTAATCTTTAATCTCTTTCAATTTCAATCATTTCAATTCTTTAAATTTTAGATTATATGCACTGATTATATACTATAACATGATCTTGGTTTCAAGTTAGTCACCAATAAAGCACTCAAGTTGGACTCAAGTAAATTCAAGGTGTGTTATACACACCTACGTATGCATTCCTTTTCCTTTAAACTATAAATTTTAATAATAGATTAAAGCGGGAAATGTAGACACTATTTTTGATTTATATAGCATCTCAATCTTGTACACTTGGCAAATATATATCATGGATCTACCTTTAGCTTCTAGACTTTTCCCATTGCCTAAAGGATCACATATAATATATTTCTATGTTTATTGCTTATCTTTTAGTCTGACTAATATTATTCTCATGACACAAACCTTTTATTTTTCTTAGAATGTTATAATCCTACTTATCTTCATCTCTACAAGTTTTATATGTGTACCTACTTTTCTATTTTATGGACATTTGCATCCAAGTCAAATGCCTATGTTGATGCAAATGTCATGACTTGACGTAAGTGTCTAGTGTCTTAAGTCATTTAATTTTCAAATAGAATGTATCATAAAGGTTGGCCTAAGTGCTTTAATGTGAAATATTCTTCAAATGGATTGATATATATACATGATCAATCTTCATTCATTCTTCACCTAGCACATACCAAATAACTCATAAGGTAATTTACCAAAGGCATTCAATCAAGCACTCAAGTGAGTAAAGCTTCCCTATTTTCTCCTATTTCCATATCAGTTGTAGGGGCAACACATCAATAGGTTTGAAGTACTAAATAATCATCCCATTAGCCACATTTTCCAAGTTATAATTTAGGTCATTGTTTTACTTGCTTATCACACATTACATGATTCACACACAAACCAACATGTACGGGAGATTAAATAAGTCTGAGACCTAATTTGAAGTATTGGATATGTAGGTAGCACTCATTGATAGAGGATTATTTAGGGTAGCTCGACAATGTGTGCCTAAAAACCCATTTTTTCCATAGTTAATATGAAGATGAAGAATTAAGGTTTTATCATTTGACAAGGAGTGATAATCCATGACCTAGATTTGAATGCACCAGAGAAAAGGTAAGATAGAACCCAAAATAATTTAGACGATCACATCTAGTTTTAACATGCATTTTATACTAGACACATGCATCCAAGTCAAATAGAATTATCAATGCAACCATCCCAGGTCGATGCAAGTGTTTATGGCTATAGAGGTATAATTTCCAAAATTAGATGACTAATATAGAATATATATCTAGTCTACTTTTTGGTTGTTCTAGATCATGATATGTATTAGAATCAGAATCAACTGTCTTATTTTCATTATAATTGTAATATCTAGCATAGTTTTACTTTACATTTTTAGCATATCTCAGCATAAGAAATTTTGTATATTTTTTATGTGAGTTTTGAAATTAATTAGCATGTTATAATTTTATTTCTCACCCTTATGTTTATTCATTTATATATTATTAACCCTGACCCCATAATATCGTAATCTAAACCTAGGGTTAAATAAAATCTTGGAGAAAATGCAAGTTTCCACCTGATAATTGAGATTATCTCAACCATGCAACCCAATCATACTTATAACTTGGTGAGCATGAGTGATCTAAGTCAACTCACACTATAAATCTAGTGCAAGTGGATGATTTGATCATTCCATTCTATAAACTTGGTAAGATTGAGTGATGGAATCACCTCAACCTTACCAAAAGTGAACCAACTACTACAGTAGATTAGCTCAATAACAGTCCATAAAAGTCCATCCCAGTGTAAGCTAAAGTTTGTATAAGTATTAAAAATCTAAAAGTTGATTTGATTTTGTAATTTAAGGTGATTTTTTTCATGTCATATGCTTCTCATATATATATTAAGATTAAACTTGGGTATAACACTAGTACCAATATATAGAATACTGCCACAAGTGTGTATTTAAATAATATAACTATGTAATTTTAGCCAATTTTGATTTTTTTATAATGTGGAAAACATGTTCCCATGACATTACCCCAATTAAATATTAAATTAAGAACTGATATGTGGATAAAATGTTTCCATAACATTCCCCCAATGTAATTTGAAAATACTAAGTAATAAATAAGTGTGGAAGCCATGTCTTTTTGGCATGCCCCCACTGAAATCTAAAACTGTGAAAGTATGAAATCCATGCCTCAATGTCATTCCCCAACTAATATTCCCCCCCCCCCATTTTGAGGTGAGGTAAATTAAAAATTGGTAGCTACCTTACCTCAAAAGGATAAGATAATTATATAATTTGTGTATGTATCATGTAAGATAAAAGAGTAGCATGTCTATGTTGATATAAAATTAAGGTACATAGTATGTGATAACATTAAGTCCTAATATGCATGATGTGAATCATGGTAATGTATAGATATTAATAATACAATATTAAAAATTAATCAAGAACACTCAAAATCAAATCAAAAGGCAATCATCTAAGGAGACCTTAAATAAGTGGCTTGTTCAAATGCTACACAGTCAAAGGGAAATGACTTAGTCAAATGTCCATAAAGCAAGAAATGACATATTTAAATGTCAACATTAAAAAAACTATGACATATGTAGATGTCAAAATATTCAAACATAGGCATGGGGCCATAATCCATGGAGCATATTCAAATTCTCAAACAATCAATATAATACAATTACTACAACATAAATAAAGTTGGAAAAACTCTTTGGGAATTATAATAATACTAACTGATTGTGGTCCTAAATTGATTCAATCAAGGTTTTGGGTTATGCCAAAAAAATTCAATATGCATTCGTAGTAAGAACCCTTTGGTTATATAAAATGGAAGCAAAATTTTATTAACATCAACAATGCATCTCCTTTTCTTACGAGGATAAATTGATCCATATTCTACATGATGGAAATATTTTTTCTACTTCACAAGTAAATATTGAGGGTAAATAGACCATGAAACATTTAAAACCATCCAACCATGATCCAAATAATTCAAATGATCTAACCTAGGGGTAAAGCATTTCAAATATGCCAAAAATACCACAAAATTTAAAAAAATCCAAAAAATATTTTTAGCTTTTACATGTTTTATTAGCTCCTTGGCATCTATGTTGTTAGTTCCATATTAGTAGATATCATATCATTTATTTATATATACACACATGTGTTTCATGCATATTTTTAGTGTGATATAGGCATACCCAAGCACATGATCTATGCATTTTTGGATGTTGGGCCTTCCCACTACTCATGTCGTTTGCACACTTGGGGTATTCACTTTCTTTTATAATGATACACCCAAGTTATATAATTTTATGATTCTTTTCCATTATCATGTTTTATCTACATACAAACGAGCCATGACACATATTTTTTTAAGACTTCATTCATAAGATAATAAATGATTATGTGGATGATTTACTAGTTAAATTAAAACATAGACAAGATCATACAACTGACTTACAACAGATACTTGAGTGGATACAATAGTATAATGTAGGCCTAAATTCAAATAAATGTGTTTTTAGCATAACATCAATTAAATTTTTAGGCTTTATTATATCACAATAAGTTATTAAAGATGATCCCAAAAAAGTCAAAGATATTATTGATATGCCTCCACCTCAAGGTTTGAAATAACTTCAATATTTTCAAGGCAAAATTTAGGTAATACATTGATTTGTAGCCCAACTAACAGATAAGACAACACTTTAAAAAATTACTTTAAATTGATACAAAATTTAAACGGTACATAAAATTCTAGGAGAGTTTCAAAGCACTCAAACAATACTTATTGAATCTGCCTATTATCATGCATCTAATACTAGATAGACCATTTATATTATACATTTATGTTATAGATTATGCATTAGGTGCTTTACTAGCACATTATGATAATGATCACAAAGAACAATCCATATATTATATTATTTGTATACTTGTTGATTATGAGCATAGTTATACTAAAATGAAAAAGCTATGTTTCACTCTTATGTTCACCACACAAAAACCTTATCATCATATGATCAATAATGAAACTCAAGTTATTACTAAGGCTGGTCCATTAAAGTTTCTCATGTTGAAATCTAATTTTTCAAGATGTCTAGTAAAATGGGTAATGTTATTCATGGAATTTGATTTAAATATTATACCTCAAAAATCAATAAAAGGTCAAGTGTACACAAACTAGTTAGTTGTTCCTCCATTACAGGATATAAAACCTCTCAGAGATAATTTTAGAGATGACTTCACAACATATAATATTATTAAGGATACATGGATAATGTTTTTATATGGCTTAAAATGTGCTTCGAATGTTATTGTATGAATTATTCTTATTACTCCATAGGGAGAGCCTATGCCATTTTCATACATATTAGGTTTTCATGTACAAATAATATCGTAGAATCTGAGGTATTGATTCTGGGTTTGTACACTACTCACGCTTTAAATTTCAAATCCATTAAGATATATGGGGATTAAAAATTGATTTTTAATAAATTTAAAAATGTTTATTAGTGAAAATAATACAAATTAATCCCATACAAAAAATGGTATAGTATTTACATGCACATTTTGTTAATTTTTCAATTGAGAATATCCCACAACAGGATAATCATCATGCAAATGTAATGAATATTGTAACATATTTAATATGAATTGAAATAAATTATGATTGAGCAATATTCACTATATGACATTTACAAAATCCATTAGTTTTAGACACAAATCTCATAGTTTCATTACTCTTGGTCAATTACATGTAGTGCAAAAATCTCAGAATGGTTCACTCATATAACTTTTTAAATAAATTAATTGTGCCAGATACATTTACCAGAAATGATAAACACAAATTTTAGAGAGACACACTCTAATATGTGATTATCAAAGGGGGATTATTTCAATGTTAATTTGATGGACAATTACTTCGATGCCTAAGCAATGAAGAGGCTAAGTTTATAATACAAGTACATGACATTGAATGTGGTGGCCATCTCAGTGGAAAAGCAATGTCACACAAACTATAGCAGCTAGGTTATTACTGGCCTAGTATGGAAAATAAATATCAATAATATGTGAAACTATACAAAAAGTGACAAAGGCATTTCAATATAAAACATGTCCCTTCACATGCATTACAACCCATTATTTCACCTTGGCCATTTTCACTTTGGGGGTTTGATTTGATAGGCAAAATCAATCCAGAATCATCAACTGGACATAAATTATAATTATCACCACTAAATATTTCACAAAAAGGGTCAAGACTATACGACTAAAATATACTAAAAGAGAGGACATACGTAGATATTAATGACACACATCATCTCTTACTTTAGACTTCCTTCAGTTATCATTACAGACAATGGTACATCTTTCAATAACAAAATTGTCAAAAAGTTTTATACTATATATAAGATTCAACACACATTTACTACTCCATATTACCCTTAGGTAAATGGATAGGTATAAGCTAAAAATAATACTATATAAAAAAATTCTTGAGTAATATAGTCAATAAATTTGATGACGCTTGGCACAACCAAATAGTTTATACACTATGGGATTATCGCACAAGTATCCACACACTCACTTGGAATACTCCATATTCCTTGGTATATGGGACAAAATATTTAATTTCATTAGAATTAGAAATTACATCTCTACAATAATTCCTCAAAGGGATTATTAAAGATGATTGATACAGAGAGAAGTGCTTACATGAGTTAGAACAACTAGATAATACGCATACATGTGCAGTAAGAAAATCTTAGAATATATCATAATCGCATTTAGAAAGCATATAATAAAAAAAATCAGATTAGAGAGTTTGAGGTTTGAAACTTGGTTTTAAATTAAAATCTAAGTAATGTTAATGAAAAATAATAAACCAAAGGCAAGTTCAAGCCTAATTAGTTGGGTCCATATTTGGTTACAAAAAAATTGAGCATAAAAGCTTATCATCTAGCTTCACTTGAAGGTAAGGCAGTCAAGAATATAATGAACATTATGAATCTATGGTAATTATATAATTTAGAATTTAAAAATATAAAAATACACAAATATATACAAAAATTAAAATATTCCATGCACATTTAAAAATTGGGACCTATGCATGATTTATGTAGTTTATTTACATCAATTAATTGGTGCTTAGTATACTCAATATTTATCTATATATCTAATTTATATCAAATGTGTTTCACAAGTGTCTATGAGTGAATGTATAATATACAGGTTTCCATTTACAGACATAGATGTAGGTCATTTAATGATCTCAAACCCAAAACTACTTTCACATATGTAAGCACTCTACCCAGATAGAAGTGCACTACATTGTTGTCCTATTGCACCATACTTGTCCCATTGAACATGGGATATCAATTCTCATATCCAAACAAGACACAAGCCTCCTACAACTTGTTTATACTCCAACAATTTTGTTAGGGGCATCATTTTAAATAACTTGTATCATTTTTTTGTTGTCCCTTATTGTTCATACCTTAATTAATTACATTCAGCAAAATATATGAATATTACTCATTTGCATTTACATTATTATCTTATTAGCTAATAATTTTTTTAAATATATTAATGTTATGAATTGATAATTATGATCAATTACATATGTTCATACATGTTTTTCATATTTTCATTCTTGCTTCATGTCTTGTGTGTATTCATTGATTTTGATTGCGGAAATTTGAACATGTCTTTGTGTGTGGCTCTAAACCTTATAGTATGTTTTTATGCATGAGTGCCATTTTAATATTCCCTTGTATGTGGCCCCTTGGATTTTTATTGCATGTTTTATGTGCTTTGTGTGTACTTTTTGTATGTGTGTGTTATGGCCATGACACTTGTTTGCTATTCTTTACTGATTTTTCAATGTCATGATGGACATCATGCATCTTCCTCATTCTTGATGTCGTGATCAATATCATGCATTCCTCCCTACGTAGTTAATTTAGATTTTAATACTTTAATCAATTTTCCATTGCATACTTACTTTTTAACATTTGTCTTGCTAATTTCATTGTGTATGCTTGTTTCCACATGCATCTTATATCACTCTGTTGCTCAATTTATACATGATTATGTCATGTTCTTCATGTTATTACTACTAATCAAATTTACATCTTTTCATAACAACTCTCACCTAGATTTTTATTTTGAGTTAAGTTAAGGATACAAGCTTCATAACTCACCTCAAAAAAGGGGGTATATATATTGGCTTGGCTTAGGGATTAAGCTCAAATAGTACAATATAAAAAAATTAGGTTTTACCTACTTGGTCGTATATCATACCCAAAAAGTATTTTTTGACAATAATGCTTCATTTGGACAATGGCATAGAATGGTCATGTCCAAAATAGTATGTTTTTATCCCAACAAGGAGAAATAGTAATTTTCATAAATTCTCAGAATCACAATCAATACATGACATTTTACTATAGGTATATAAAATAATTTTAAATGAGTGCTCATATTTTGTTCAGTTTGGGGGCATCATGCACGACATGAGTTCCAAGTTATCACACAAGTGTTTTCTTAGAAATTTACATGATATTACCTAGTTCAATAATCCATATACACTTAGATATCATATTGGGGGCATGTATGTGGCATGTAACCACCTCATTGCTTAGTTTTTCACCAAAATCATAGATGGAATGGAAACCCTTGTCATTATCTACATTGTATACACCAAACTCATATCATATTATCTTTTGTACCAATTATGTGCTAGTTTTGCACTAAAAATTATTTTTAGTATGCCTATACTGGTTGGTTCACCTTTTACACTAGTTATTGAACCAAAACAATCTATTAAAATTCATACAGGGAGTCGAAGATAGTCCACTGCTTTGGTTATGCAACGATGGATCAAGCACACTTTAAGTTATTAATCACACAATCTTTTCAATGGGAATTAGGGAATGCACATTCCAATTCAAGTGTTTAAACAAATAAAAAATATCCAAGGGTCCTACCCTCTTTAGTCACTAGTTTTACACCCAAAAACACATTGGTCTATGTACCTAATTAGGTGTATCCATTCCTTCTTATTATATATATATAAGTTATCTTATCTTTACTTCTTGATTTTTTATTAAGGACTGATTTATATATGTTTCATTGTAATTTTAAGTGAAGCACAATTTAACATTATGACATAAATTCAAAAATTGTTCTTCATAAGTAATTTTAGGTACACACTTTTTCTTTTACTATAATACTTTCAATTTTTTGCATTACTGGAATACAAGGAGGGCAAATGTAGACACATAAATTAAAATTTAAGTTGAAATAGTGTATTTTGACCACTCTTTATATGCACTTATCTCATGCCTCATTCCATAGTCTTTCGATAGTCTTTCCTTCACTTCCATGCAGATCACCCATTCCTATAGGCAACTAATGATATCAAAATGTCCCTATTCCTCATTCTAAATAGCTCAAGCCTATCCCTTGACTGTTCCATACTTCCAACTCATCTTTCTTTACTTCTTAGAAATGGTTATGCCATTTTTACTTCCTACTCCCTAGTCCTATCTAGTTTTGTTGGTTGTGTCATCCCACTAAATAACGACTAGTTTCTCAAATTCAAACTCATGTAACATGTTGTCTTGAACATTTAGCAAGCCCCATCTGAATGAATTCCTAAATGACCACCATTAATTCATAATTTCAATCCATTTTTCACCAAGAGGTTCACACATGGAAAATCACCAAAACATCTAACTGCACATTGAGAGCAAAGCATCCATTTTTCTAATACATAGTATATACAACCCTAGAGCCCTGAGTTAAATTTTCATACACTTCTAAAGTTCATAAGTCATAGTTAAATCACATAAATATAATAAGATTACATTATCATTTATCATTACCCCAATATTTCACACACATCACCATAACATGGGAGAACTACATGGATTTTGAACCCTCTTCAGAGTATTAGTATGTATGCAACACTCAATAAAGGGGGTGTTGAGGTTTAGCACAACTTCAACCACTAACCCATTTTTTTATTTTATCTATTTAGCATTCATGGTCTATTGAGATAGGATTACAAGTGAAGAGGAAGGCATATAGTGGATTTTTTAATATATCAAGAGCTCAGGCACAATCTAATTAAAAATATAGGCAAAGCAAACATGTCATATTAGTCTAAAATCATAAATACTTACTAAAAACCAATGCACCTTAAGGAAAACAACACTCCTCACCCATATCTAATTATTATGGCCTTGTCCTAGAGCTAAGTGAAACATTGTTCTTGATTCACAATGTTGTCATAAATCCTCCTAATTAGTTTTACAGTTCTTGTCTTAATCTTGCACTGTCAAATTTCTAGCGAAGTAATGTGTCTTTCTTATTTCCCCTTTTATAATCTTTCCAAATTTAGCAAGTTCAAAATAAGTTTGTGTCAATTTTTTAATATCTATAGCATTCTAATTTTATGCAATAGTTTATCAAATAAGTTAATTAATTCACTTAATTTTTAAATTTGATAAAACACACATGATGGTAACAATGATCAGGATATTTAAGGAAAATAGGAATATGTTATGTGTTTACATAATGCTAAAAAATTGAATCCTGATTAGGATGATTTATCAGATGATCATTGACTAAATCATTTCAAATAAATCAAAAAATTAAACATCTGATTGTACATAGCTTCTTAACTATTGCATCATGTTCTTCTATTTACTTGCACATGTGACCAATTGATTAATTATTCTAAGCCCTTGGATCTTGTTGACTTGTTTACCTCTTGGTTATTCTTTTTCACTTTCCATATTAGAATAGTTTAAAACATTGATCAAATTTTCCATATGCTAGATTTATCTCTTTTTTTCACAAATTACAATGACAAAATGTCTTTTTTTTAAGGACAACATTGATAATTTTTTGATAGGAATGATTTCCACTATTATCTAAGTTGGTCAATCCTGTCATGTGTTAGATTGAGCACACAAAGCCTTAATACTTCTAATTTTCATATATTTCACTTGATTTTATTATGCAAATCATAATTTTACATCACAAACTTTTATATTCATGAGCTATATTATTCGTACATGTGGCATACTTCGACAAGTGTACATTTGATGAAATGAGGATATGCAATTATTCCTCTGCATACTATTTTTATTCCTACATGAATTTTAAAGTAATAATTTATATACAATGGGTAAATCTTACTCATACATGGCCATACAATATTTTTCGGTGCATATTTCACATTGACACATGCCATGGATTGTTCATATCTTTTTCCTTTCTTCTACTTTATATACCTTGCTCATCATTGATTTCTATTATTCTAAGTTTCAAAATTCTAAATATATATACTGTTAAAATCTAAAATCAAGACCTAAGCATGATTATACATATAGTTTACATATTTGAAATATGATATTTATCTCATGATTAGTAGATGACATACTCTTTTTTTAACACACATGCATTTTACTGCTATTCATGAGTTTTATGTAGACAAAACTTTTATAGGAAATAATATTTTGGACTTGCCTCTACTTAGTAGCCTTACTAAATTAGGTGCATATTATTTTTAGGTAACATTTTTATAGGTGTTATGATTCCATGATTTATATATTATTGAGTACTAAACTATTTACAAATGTTTGTCTAACATCTTTATATTTCATTGTGTACATGAATATATTATTTCCTAATATATGATTATATTAGATATATGTTCCATTGATCTGAATACTTGTACATAGTAGATTATTATATTATATCTTGCTTGTATATTGTGTGTGGCCCTTGGCCCTTATGTGAAAAAGTGCTTGAATATATCTATGAGATCTTGTTTGGTATGTACAACATTTGAACATGTCCATTTGCTTTTGGCCATTGGCACTATGTTGTGTGTGACATTTGAATATGTCCCTTATTTGTGACATTATTATGTTATATAAGTTTGGCCCTTGGCCTTGTATGTATCATTTATACTCTGTGACATTTGAACATGTCCCTTATATGTGGCCTTATGCCTTATTATTTAATTCATACTCTGTGACATTTGAACATGTCCCTTATATGTGGCCTTATGCCTTATTATTTAAAATTGTTATTATAGTGTGTGTGCTTGTTGAGTTTATAAGTTTTATAAGTGCCATATTCACTATCATGCAATCATTAATACATAAGGTACTAATTATATTACTATGAGCTTCATTGATATATTTTATAAGCCTTGCCTCATATGTTACTGTATATGAAAAATTCAGAGCTTGAAAGAAACAACAATAAACTAATTCATGTTATCATCAAAAGTTATACCCTTGAGGAGGTTGTTCAAACCTGCACATTTAAGTGATAACATGGTAACTCTTCAAAGGTTTTGGGTGACCTTATAGTTGAAGAGAACCTCTAGAGAGGGTTAGTTTCCTTGATGCATCACTTAAGAACTATAAACTAAGCTACTTATTGTAAAGGAAAAGGAAGAGAGAAATTAAAGCAAACTAAACTAAGGAGGTGATGCACTATACTTTGTGACCTATGCCACTAATTTTCATGTGCACTACGAATTAGAGGATTAAAATAACATACACTTGTCCTAAAATAACCTATCACATCAATAATTTACAAAGAGGTGAAGAAATGTGAGAATAAAATGGAAGATGTTTGCCACTTCTAATCTACTTATAACCCTTGATGATTCTCTTCACAACCTTCAATAGATAACCAAACTATAAGAAGGCAAGAAGAATAAGACAACAAAACAAGGTGAGCTATGTCTATGCCTGCTTACATAAACCATTCAAATATTTACACTAAAAACAACCATAGAAAGAGCTAAAACCAGTCATATTATTGATTAATAGGCATACAAAATATCAAGGCTATTCCATACTCTTGGTGGAAGGATCCTTACAATTCCAAAACCAGACATACATATAGAATATAATGAAAAAGAGAGAAGATGGGCATAGAAGGGGTCTATGACAAGTGTCACATCATGAAGAATCAAGTTAAAATTAAGAAAACTACCAAATAATAATCCAATAGCATCTTATTCACAAGTTTTACTTGGTGTGATGATCAATTTCAGAAAGGTGGCAAAGGAGATGCTTCATTACCTCTATGACTCATCTATCCTCCTTGAAACTACCCATTAAGAGTGATTATAAAGTGTCAAGTTATATCTTGAGGTATAAATACCTATCTTGCCTTGGACATATATTGAACATCCCTATTCAATTATTTTCCATCCTTGTTTTTCAATCTCTCTCATAGTTCTCATGTTTTGCTCTCTTGAGGCCTATTCATTATAACATTATTTAGACACAAAGCTCATTTGTTTTAAATATATACAAGGTTTATTGAGAAATTAAAGGAATATTTGAGTTCCCTTTATCTCTCTTCATCTTCACCCAAAGTTTCATGGCCCAAATCCCAAGGTAGATCCACTTTCTCAACCCCCCATCTTTCCCAATTAGGCCTAATTAGGCATAAAGCAAGCCTCTAGTTATATAGACCATACAAGGCCATATAATACTAATATAACAACACCAAAATCATATAAGGGACATCAAATAAGTTCTTATGGAAAAGTTTCAATCCATTCCAAGCTGTATAACTTGAGTTATGCCAAAAATAAGTTTTTTATCTCTAGTTTAGCCTACACACATGCCCGAGGAGGCTAAGACCAGAGAAAATTGCATAAATAGAGTTTTAGGGAGTTTCAAGGAAAACAAAAAATTAATTTAGGTCTGACCCAACTTTTCTCATCTCCTCTAATATCCATTTTTCCTTAAACAACCTCAATAATCTCTCATCAAGCAAAAAGGATGAATTATGTGCATGAAAAGGACTATGTTCATGACTATAGGTTTATTTTATTATTTTTCCATCACTATAAGATCATATAAAATCCATTTTAGGATTATAGTGGATTCCATACACCCTAATTTCCCATCTAAATGTCAAATCTCAATGCTAACATTGCATATTCTTCATGAATCCTTGGAAATGAACTTGAATCTTCTTGGCAAGCCAGTAGGCCTTCCTTTGGTTTGATGCTTGCTACAGTCTAAGAGAAGGTTTTATTTCAATGATTCCCCTTTTCCTAACCCCACATACCTTCCTCAAAATCTTATCATATCTTTCACTTTCCATTGTTGTTCAAACCTCATATGATATGCAAGGTTACCTTTCTTGCTTGAGGATGTGGACCTACAGGTCTGTAAACCTATAGGTCTACATTCCTCTCACTTTAAGCCATTTAAAATGCATTTATCGGTCACTTACGCCCTGTATTTATATTTTTTAATGCTCATACCAATTTTTAAGATAAAAACCTCCTTGAAACATCTCAAATTGTTTACACATGCCTAGCTTTATTTGTAAACACAAGATTATTCCTTAAGTTTATACCCTACAAGCTAATTTCAAGAATGATTTATAGGAGTTTTGTTCATTAATAAGTGTTCACTAAGAGATATTTACCTTTTCCCTAAATTAATTTTATGTTCATCTCACCTGTGCTACTTCTCAAGACCTCCATGGAGTTTACTCATAAGACATTTTTTGTCTTTGAAGGCTATAGGTACTCATTAATGTTTTGGGCTCTCAAATAAGCTTGGAAACACTTGAAAAAACTCTTTAAGGTGATTTATCATTTTATGACTCATTTTTTATAAGTATATTTCTCACATTTTGCACAAAATTGTAGTCTTTCTCTAAATTAGACCATATAGGCTTATATATTCTCCTTTGAGGACTGTACATTTAATTTGGTACAAAAGAGACATTTTAAAAGTGATTATTGGATTGAATGAGGATATAAGAGGTATGAAAGACTGATGAAAGTTGTTTACTAACCACTTGAGATAATAAAACATGCAAAACCATAGAAACCATGCCTTTCATCTTCATAAATCAAAAAATACAAAAAAAATCTTGCCATTAAGTGACCACACGTGAAATAAATGATGGAAATGATGTTGGGAGGTTAATTAGATCTTTAAATACCTTTAACCATCATTCATTCTGATCAACAAGTTCTAAAATTCTAATGAAATCTCTTGAAATGGAGCTAATGGGGTTTTGAGAGGGTTTTAAGAACACTTTTCTTGTTAGTGATGGTTCATAAAGTTAAGTATTTATAGCTTAAAAATAATGCATGGAATATTGATGGAATTAGGGCCCCTATATACCATTAAGAGTTTTTGATCTAAATTTCCTTCTCCTCTATGAACCAAATGTTTGAAAATTGCCTTCTTGAGCTTGCAAAGAGTTTTATGGAGAAATGGAGGGGATTTTTGTCATTTTTTGACCTGATACACACTCTTGAGCATGGATATGACCTAAAGAGGATGTAGTAATCCATATAGGTTCCTTAAAACCATCTTCACCTGGAAAACTTGTAACAATTCCTCAATAGACCCCTTTCTAACAATGAAAATATCCATATTTTACTTGTAACTTTGTTAGACCTAAGGAACAAGTGTTCATGGAGTCTTTTCAAGGCTGTAAAAAGGTGGATTAATATCCCAATATAATATTTAAGCTAATTACCTACCATCTCTTACACTATTCCTTCCTTGCATGTTATAAAATGAAAAAGAAAACACTTGAAATGGCTTATAATGTTAGAAGATCGAGTTAGGCATCATTTTGTTAGTTGTATAGATTAAGAGAGTTTCAAATATGATATTGGCATGCATTCATGTCATAACAAGACCCTCTAAACCTTTATCACCCTTGAACCAACTTGAACATGACACAAAAAGGCTAAACTAGCATAAGACCAAGATGAGAACTTACTTTAACCTTTCCAAAACAACCTTAAACTTTACTAAACACCTTATGAAGGATCAAGTTATGAATGTTGGTTAGTCACTTTTGGGACCATGACCTCATAGTTTAGCTAGGCCACCATATAATACCCTAATCACCACTAGGAACCATACCACACCTTACCATGACAAGACCAAATATGAATAAGACAAACACCTTCAAGGGCTATCAGCAAAGTTAAACAAGTCTAGATAGCAATTTTTTGATATCACTCACCTATGGTAGCCAATTTTGGTTAACATCTTTGGTGACTTCCTAGGATTCCATGCTTGCTATGCATCTAGAATAACTACCTTATACCTCCATTGGGTTATGGAGTCACCATCTCTAAACTTCAGACTTGATTGGACCTTGGACCTAATTTTAAATGCCTTGAACAAGTAAAGACAACTAATTTACCTCCAAAACACACAACAAATTAATAAAAACACACTAAATCAAGACACACACACTTATGCTACAAAGCACTTAGGGAAGGTAAAGCATAAGAACACTATAAACTATAACTAACATTAACACATCTTCCTCTTGGATCAAAAGGAAAATTTCTGTAAACACCTCCTCCATGAGATGGACAATGATGTAGAGCATGTTACCTTTTGAAAATGATATTTGATGGAGTGACTTCTTGCTTGCCAACTCCTTTAGCATACTCTCAAGTGAGTAATTAGAAACAAACATGATTCTAATGAAAACATATTCATCTTGTGACTCAAGACTCACCTCATATTGCTTTTTGATGATTGAATACACCTCAAAAGTAATCACCTCATAAATCATAGGGGCAACATCAACTTTAGCTTCTAGTGGATCCATGAAATGGTGTGATTTGTTTTGGATGACATCTTGGGGATTCTCACATTACTCTTCAAGAAGGGAAGCAACTTCCATAACATCTTCAATTTTCCATATAGGATATGTATCCCCCTTAAAAGTCTAAAACTCATTGAAAATTCCCAAATATTATTACGACGTGTCATCTTGAAACTCTTCATATTGACTTGAGAAGGCATCTTGCATATGATTGTCACTTTGAGGGCCTATCTTTATCACATTTTTAATTTTTGTCATGTGACCATGAGCTTCGTCTTGTTTGCTTAGAAAGCCATCAATAATTGTTATAACTTGGCTTTACTACTCAAAGGTGACGGGCTTGTCTAGGATCTCAACTCCCACAATGACCTTATGGGATAACTGCCATGTCTAATTTAGATCTTATCTTGGCTTATTTGAGATAACTACAACCTCATTTGCATCCTTATTATGATTCATTTGTAATAAAACCACATTCACATGTTTGAGCTACTATTCATCTATTGGTTCACTAGAAATCTCCATGTCTTTGACCAAATCATTGGGTTACTGCCACATCTTCACTAGCATCTTGAAGTGATCCAACTTGAAACACAACTTCATCTTTCTCTTTAGGAGCTATAGGACTATCAAGAACCTCAAACTCCTTCATGTGATCATGATGTAGATGCAATTATGCTCTCTAAAACTTTGTTTCTTGCTCATTGGAATCCATTTCAAGCCCACTCAAGACCTCATCTTATTCAATTAGGATATCTTTTATCTCAAGATCAGCTACAAACCCCTCATTGAGACTCTATAATAAAAAGCTTCCTTGAGATTCCTCTATTGTTAAATCAACTAATTCTTCTTTACAAAAATAAACAAGGCCATTATTTCCAATTAAATGAGAGACTTCAAAACAATATTTTACCTCTTTTTTATAACTTGAGACATCTTTAAAGATGTCCAAATGCATCTCTATTGTATCTAGTTATTCCAATTCATCAAGAAGCTCTAAGAACTATTCTTCTTGATCATCCATGATATAATGGAGATGACTAACTGGCTAGGAAATTGTTTTAACTATCTTAATTGAGTTTTTTTCACCTTCAAGAGTGTTATGTCCTTCAAAGTCTCCTGCCACTTCATCAATATCACCTTTATAATCATCTTTGAAGACTAATTTGCTCTTTTCTTCACTAAGGGGAGTGTTATTGATGACTTCATCATGTTCACTTTAATATTCCTCATCATGTTTAATTGGAGCATTAGTCTCTTCACTTGACTTCCCATCTATTCTCCATAGAACTGGTTCTTCTAAAAGGGAGATGGTGGGAGGGAAAATTTATTCATTTGATAGAGTGAGATGAATAGATTCATAAATTAGCTTGGGAAATAGGTAGGCACTCTTAAAACTTGGGATTCTAACCTTCTCAACCAGGACTTCTTTCTTGTTTTGGATGTTTTCTTCTATATCCTTCCATGATGGGAATTTTATGGGTTCTTGAGGGGAGATGGATGGGGCAGATATAGGCAAAAGTTATTCTTCAAGGATGGGTTACTCAAGCTCATGAGTAAGCATTGGGATTTTGAGATCAAAAATCTTATCATTCTTCTCCTTCCATTCACCAATTAATCCCTCGACTCTTGATATGATTTAGTCTTCAAAATTCTTAACAAGGACTTCCTTCTTCATTTGAATACTTTATTGAATTGACCTCCAAGATGGGAAAGTTTTATGTTCTTACTGAGGGAGGGGTGGGGCTTGAATAAGTAAAGGTTCCCCTTTAGCCTTAATTTCCTAATCTAAGCTTTTTCCATTTTGTTTATCCCATGACTTCACCACTTGATTCCAACTTGGAATCCTAAAGGATATTTTGGGAAAATCGTAGGTAAGGGAAAGAGATTTTTGTGCCAATATAGCCTCATTATTTTCTCTCCAAGAAGTGATCAAACACTTCAATTTTGATTTATATTGGTTTTCATGACAATTAAAATTTGAGAAATGGGTGAAATATTTGAGAGACTTTGAAACTCTCTTGGTTTGGTCTTTTAAGGAAGAATGGGTGGAATAGAATAGGGATGATGTGGAGTAGGAAAAGGCACATGAGGCTGATGTTGCTAAAATTTTTGCTTCTCATGAACCACTAACTTGTCCTCCATGCACTGAATTAGGCCACCTATATCTAGTATGTCATTAGTTAGTCTTTGTTGATTCTATCTCTCAATAGGTGTCCACTTACTCTTAACCAATTATAATGAATCCCTTATATTATAAATGAGATGAATAAGGACACTTAAACCACACTCCTTTTGTCTATTAAGATCTATCATATGTATTTTATAACCTAAAATAGTTTGTTTAAATCTTAAGATAGACTGAGTAGAAAGATAACTATGTTGACTAGGGGCAGCATGGTTTTGACAAGGTTGATTAGAGGAATAAATAGGTTGCCAAGGAGGTTGAATTAGGATGGGAGGTGGCATATAAGGTTAATGTCAAGTTTGGTTAGATTGATATGAAGGTTAACAAGCTTGGTAAGGTTGTTAAGGAAAAGAGGAAGGATAATACTCTTGATATCAAGGTTGGTATGGATCAACATGCTACTGATATGACTCATCAACTTGAGTAAAATAGAAATCCACTCCAAACTAAGTCGTGAAACCTCATGAGAAAGGAAAAATAGAAATCATAATTTCTTGAAATAATACCTATGCTGCTAAAACCAATTGAATGAACTTAGAGTCACAATTGATGCTTGTGTTCATGCCTCCAAAGGCTAGTATATTGAAGATCAACACTAATAACTCTTTAATGGATGAAATATCTTGGTCCCATCAGGTGTGCTAGAACTATTATCATCAAAAATTTCACCCTTTAATAGGTTTTTCAAGCCTCTTCACTTAATTGATAGCATGAGAACTTTTCAAAGTTTGTAGGTGACCTTATAGATGAAGAGAACCTCTAGATAGGGCTAGTTCCCTTGATGCATCACTAAAGAACTACAAAATAATCTATTGATTACAAAGGAAAAGGGAGAGATAACTAAAATAAAACTAAACTAAGGAGGTGATTCCCCAAACTTTGTGACCTCTGCCATTGATTTACATGTGCACTAAGACCTATAGGACTACAATAATAATCACTTCTCCTAAAGAACCTATCACATCAATGATTTTTAAATAGGTGAAGCAATTTGAGAATATAAAGGAAGATTTTTGTCACTTATAATCCATTTATAACCCTTGATGACACTCTTCACAACCTATAATAGAGAACCAAACTATAAGAAGGCAAGATTAATAGGATAACAAAACAAGGTGAGTTAAGTCTACACTTGCTTTGATCAACCATTCAAAACTTCACATTAAAAATAGCCATAAAAAGAGGTAAAACTAGTCATATTGTTGATCAATATACATAAAAAAGATTAGGGCTATGACATACGCCTGGTGGAATGATCCTTACAATGCCAAAATTGGGCATACATATAGAAGAAAATGAGAAAAAGAGAGAAGATGGGTGTAGGAGGGATCTATGACAAGTATCACATCATGAAGAATCAATTTCAAATAAAAAATAATTCCAAATAATATCCCAATTTCATCTTATTCACAAGTATTGCTTGGTGTGATGATAACTTTCTCAAAGGTGGCATAGGAAATGCTTCATTGCCTCTATGACTCATCCATTCTCCATAAAACTGCCCATTAAGAGTGATTATAAAATGACAAGTCATATATTGGGGTTTAACCACCTATATTTCCTTGGAAACCTATTTAACATACTTATTCAATCATCTTTCGATCCTTTTTTTTAATCTCTCTCTCATAGTTCTCATGGTTTGCTCTCTTGAGGCTTATTCCTTGTAACCATGTCATCTTTTTGTTTTAAATATTTTCAAGTATTATTTAAAAAATAAATGAATATTTTAGTACCTTTTATCCCCCTTTATCTTCACTCAAAGTTTCATGTTCCAACTCCCAAGGTAGACCCACTTTCTCAACCCCCATATTTCCCAATTAGCCCTAATTATGACAAAATCAAGCCTACAGTAATACAGACCATACAAGCCCATATAGTAGTGATATAAAAACACCAAAATACTATAATGGGATTTAATTAATGTTTTATTCCAAAGTTTCAAGCCATTATAAGTAGTATAAATTGAGTTATGACAAAAACAAGTTTTTTAGCCCTAGTTTGGCCTGCACATAAGCTTGAGGAGGCTGAGAACATAGAAAATTGCATAGAAAGAGTTATAAGGAATTTAAAGTCAAAAAAAAACCTGATTTAGGTCTTCACAAACCTTCCTCATCTCCTCCAATGTCCATTTATCCTTAAACAACCTCACTAAGCTCTCATCAAGCAAAAAGGATGAACTATGTACACGAAAAGGGTTGTGTTCATGGTTGTAAATTTCCTTTGTTATTTTTCCATAACTCTTTGATATATCAACTCCATATTAGTATTAATTTGGCTTCCATACACCCTAATTTCCCATCCAAACCTCTAATCTCAATGCCAACATTGCATAATCTTCATGAATCCTTGGAAATGAACTTGAATCTTCTTAAGAGGCCTATAGTCTTCCTTTAATTTGATGTTTGTTAAGGTCCAAGAGAAGGTTTTATTTAAATTATTCCAATTTTATTACCCTTATATACCTTCCTCAACATCTTCTCATATCTTTCACTTTCCATTTTTATTCAAACCTCATATGATATGCAAGGTTTACCTTTCTTGCTTGAGGATGTGGACCTACAGATCTATAAACCTATAGGTCTAAATTCCTCTCACTTTAAGCTATGGATAATTATTTTATTGGTGAATCATGCCCTTTATTTATCTATTTTAAACTTCATACCAATTTTTAAGATCAAAACCTCCTTGAAACATCTCAAATTGTCCTACACAGGCATAGTTTTATTTGCAAACACAAGATTGTTCCTTAGGTTCGTAGCCTACAAGATCATTTAAAGGATGATTGATACAAGTTTATTTGATTTATATGTGTTAAATAAGATATATTTACCTATAACTTTAATTAATTCAATGTTCATCTCACTCATGCTACTTCTCAAGACCTCCATGGAGTTTACTCATAAAACCTTTATTATCTTTGAAGGTTGCAAGTACTCATTGATGTTTTGGGCTCTCAAATAAACTTGGGAACAATTTTAAAGACACTTTAAGGTGATTTATCTTGTTATTAATCATTTATAATAATTTTATTTCTCACATTTTTCTCAAAAATATAGTTTCTCTCCAAATCAAACCGTTCAGGCTTATATGTTCTCTTTTGAGGATCGTACATTTAGTTTGGTGCAAAAGATACATTTTAGAAGTGATTATGGGATTTATTGAGGATATATGAGGTATTATAATCTGTTTTAAGTTGTTTATAGACCACTTTAGATAATAAAACATGCAAAATCATCAAAACCTTGCCTACCATCTTCAAAAATCAATAAATACAAACTTTTTATCACTATCAAGTGTCCACGCATGCCAAATTAATGATGTAAATTATGTTTTGAGGTGAATGGGATATTTAAATACCTTTAACCATATTTAATTCTGATCAATGAGTTTTAAAATGTCATGAAATCACCTGAAACTAAGCTAGTGGGATTTTCACAGGGTTTTAGAGCACTTTTATTGTTAGGGATGGTTCATAAAGTTAAGCCCTTGTAACCTAAAAATAATGAATGGAATATTAAGGTAATATGGTCCCATATCTACCCCTAATATTTTTTTATCCAACTCATCTTATCCTTCATGAACCAAATGTTTGAAAACTACCTTCTTGTGCTTACAAAGATCTTGACGGAGAAATGGAGGAGATTTTTGCCATTTTGGACCTGTTACACACTCTTGAGCATGGATATGACCTTAATAAGATGTATGAATCCATATATGTTTTTTTAAACCATATTCACTTGGAAAACTTGCATCAATGCCTAAATAGACCTCTTTCTAGCAATGAAAATAACCATGTTTTGTTTGAAACTATGTTGGAGTTGAGGAACAAGAGTTCATGAAGTCTATTCAAGCTTGTATAGAGGTGGAAAAATGTGTCAAGATCATCTTCAAAATTCTTATCTGCCATCTATTACACTATTCCTTCTTTGTACATTAAAAAATTAGCAACAAAACACTTGAAATGGCTTATAACATTAGAAGAGTGAGTTAGGCATCATTTTTCTGGTTGTACGGATCAAGAGAGCTGTAAATATGATCTTTGACATGTGTCTATGGCCTAAAAAGACCCTCTAAACCTTTATCACCCTTGAGCCAACTTGAACATGACATGAAAAGGCTAGACTAACATAAGACCAAAATGATCAATTACCTTAACCTTTCCAAAATAACCTTAAAATTTGCTAAACACCTTATGAAGGAACAAGTTATGAATATAGGTTAGTCACTTTTAGGACCATGACCTCTCAATTTGGCTAGTCCACCCTAGAAGACCCTAATCACCATTAGGAACCACACCACACCTTGCCACAATAAGACCAGATATGAACAATACAAACACCTTCAAGGGCTATCAACAAAATTCAACAAGCCTAGATAGCATGTTTTTGATATCACTCACCTATGGTAGCCAATTTTGGCTAATAGTTCCTACTCTAAATTAAGCATGACCTCAAATTTAGAAAGTAAGGGAACAAAATAATACTTGCACTTACCAAGCAAATATCACCCTTTTTTAGTGGATTTGTTTGTGCTTGTGATGGACTTTAGTTGCTCAAAGGATTGTGCAATATTCCAACACCATATACCTATGAAGACTGATTGCTTGATTTCCAAGATGATAAAATTTTTTGGATTTTGAATCAAGATCTAAGATGGTCATAATGAAGGATGATGAGAAATTTATAAATTTTTTGATGGGAAGATGAATGGTTGAGATTAAATTTAAATTTGGATGGATGAGATTAACTCACTTGGCCTATGGTTTGCATGCTTTGATTTTCCTTAAACTTATTTAAAAATTTTGAATGAGGCATTTTTGGAATATTATGTGTGATTTTTTAGGCTTAACATTTGTGATCAACCCCCATAATCCATCATCATGAGAAAAAAATAAATCTATGCAAATAACAGGCCAATGCTAACTTAAATAGAGAAAACTAGGTCACCCATTAAGCAAATAAATTTTAATGGTTACCTCAGTGACTGTTACCTTGATCTCCAAGTTATGAGTCCACCTCTTACCAAACCAATGAAAGCTTATGAAAGGAAAATTTTATGACATGCCAAAAGATAAACTAACATTACCAGTGACCAAAAAAATAACAAATGTTTAAGATATTATTACTAAGTTATTAAAAAATTTAAAAATAATAATTAAAGATTAATTGATTTTTTTTCAATTAATTTATTATCCAAAAATATTAATCAGGGTAAACTTTTTCTCTATCTATGTTTAATTGTTAGGAAGAATTAACAATCCATAAGTTTAAAATATTTTCTTCTTGAATTATAGGAGAACTTAAATTTTAATCAAATTGTGTTGAACTTATTAATAATATAAACTTAAAAAATCTGACCTCCTAACTTACTGAGAATTGGTCTCCATGTATGACTAATTTGTAAGCCCTCATCTCTATTCATATTTTAAGGATGTTTACAAATCTCAATTGTTTCCCTTAATTTTCATTTTTGAAAATGATTTTCACCCACAATGACATTGGTATTCTAAATATTAATGGCATGCTTATTTTTTCACAAGTGTTCACCTAGTGCCAACTTTTCCTTCCTCTCCAAATGAATATATGCATCATGCATTTTAATTTTATTTCTGATGAACCTACTTGTTTCCCCAATGTAAAGGATTCCATAAGAGAATTTAATCTTGTAGACCCCACTACAAATATTGGGTTCTGTTGATGCTTCGAAATGTATCACAGGTGCTCTTCAATGTTGATGAACACTACTCATTTTAGGATTTGAAAATCCAACACAAGAGTTGTAGTTTGTGACAATTCAATGATGTCTATGGTCGAATAGAAGCAGAGTATGAGAACTGTCCACAATATTTATTTGATTTAGTGGTTGGGAACCACTAGGGCTTAAATATTTAGATATTCAATAGTTTTCAATGACTTAGAAGCTAAAATAAATGAGTATTAACAATGATCATTAAGCTAGAGTGAAACTTTATAAAAATAAGAAAAGACTAGGGTTTAAATATTTAGATATTCAATAGTTTTCAATGACTTAGAAGCTAAAATAAATGAGTATTGACAATGATCATTAAGCTAGAGTGAAACATTATAAAAATAAGAAAAGAGAAGGGTAAAGTAAGAAAGAAACATGATTGCAGGGTTTCATCTCAAATATTATCACAAAATTCCAATTACTTTGAGCACATTTGAACCAATTTATGTTATAAAATAGCATAAACTCAAATTATATCACAAATCAGGGAAAATTCAAAGGAAAAATATGAATCATAAGTAAGAACCAAATTTACTTGAAAGATTCATATTTTTCCTTTGAATTTTTCCTAATTTGTGATATAATTTTAGCTTATGCTATTTTATAACATAATTTTTTTCAAATGTGCTCAAAGTAATCCAAAATTTGTCATAATATTTGAGATGAAAACCTGCAATCATGTTTCTTTCTTACTTTACCCTTCTCTTTTCTTATTTTTATCAAAATTCACTCTAGCTTAAGGATCATTGTTAATACTCATTTAGTTTAGCTTCTAAGTCATCACAAACTATTGAATATATAAATATTTAATCCCTAGTGGTTCCTAACCACTAAATAAAACAAATAATGTGGACAGTTCTCATACTCTGCTTCTATTCCACCATAAACATCATTGATTTATTACAAATTGCAACTCATGCCTTAGATTTTCAAATCCTAAAATGAGTAGTGTTCATCAACACTAAAGAGCACCTATGGTACATTTTGAAGAATCAACAGGAGAAGCTCTATTGGCTCTAGAAGGAGGGCCTCTTTAAAGATACTTAATATTTTTTGGGTGTATTTGGTCAAAATTACTCTACATTTTACATCATTATGTTTCTTTTAGCATAAATTATGTAAAGATTGGTGACCTTTGTGGAAATACAGCTTTTACTGCTAAGAATTTATTAGCATTTGGAGTTAGGATGGATTATTTTTCTCAAAATTGAAAATTCTTTAACAATAAGAGGTTTATTTGAGTCATAAGTTGAAAAGATTGGTTATCTTTATATAATTCAGTACATCTTTGAATTTGTTTAGTTAAATATTGATGTCCTTTGTCCTCTTATGAATAATTTTTTGAAAATTAAGCTTAATGTGCATATTATTTGTCATCCTTTATAAATTAATGTGTTACACCATGTTTCAAAATAGGATCCTTAATCTCCAATCTAGAATTACAAAGGATTAGGACCAGATCACATTCAGAGACTAGAGAACCCTTGCTCGATCTATAAATCCATAGAAGGACTAGGAAAGATAGAGGTAACCATAAGTATTCTAAATCTCTACCATCATCACCTTTGCAAGGGATTATTGTTCTCAATATTCATCCAAACATGGCATGGCTTGGAAGTCCACCTATCAATATACCAAGTGCAGTTCATGATTTACCACGTAATCCTAAAAAATATTTGCCAATATTTAGTCCAACCAGTATTATGACTGTCAAAGAACATGTTAAATCTTTCAAAGTTGCATTAAGATTATTAAAATTTATTCATGAAGATTTATCATATAGGTTGTTCCTATTTACATTCAAAGATGTTGCATATTAATGGTTCCTTAATCTACCTAACAATTGTATTATCTTATGGAATAATTTTGATACTATTTTCATTGATCAATTTGGAAAGATCATAAGCCCTTGTGTCATCTATCATCAATTTATAACTATTAAGAGAGATACAAGTGAACCTATTAGGTCATTTAATGCTAGGTTCCAAAAGATGTTTAGTCAGACCATGGATCCATATAAACCTAATGAAGCTTTAGCTTTTGAGGTATATAAAGATGTTATTGACCCCATGACTTCTATGTTTCTGAAGAGAGCCCTTCCACTTATCATCACATTGGCTCAAGCCTATTCTGAAGTAGTGGTTATTAGCGACCAAATGCAACCCCAAAGATAGATGGCTTATTTTATCCCAAATGTTAATCCCCAAATAATAAATAAAATGCTTGAGTATTAAACCAATTCCCTGCTTTGAATGTATTGGCTACTAGTCATGTTGCCCCTAATCAAAATTTAGGTTTCTTAAGCCATAAAGTTACCAATGGATTTCATGACAATGACCAGAAGGCTTTAGTGCCCATCAGTGGCATTAATAGTAACCAAGGTCAAAATGTTGAGGATCTAAAAAATGAGAATGAGTATATATTGAAAATGGTACAGATGCTTAGCACTGATTTTTTGCAATTGTAAAAATAAGTTGGTAATGCTAATGACAACTCTGGAAGGAACTTCACTTTCCAAAAGTTCAATAGGCCTGGGAATAGGTTTCAAAATGATAGTTTCTACAATAACAAAGCTAATGATCCTTCCTCTATCAAAAAGAATATGGATATAAACCTCATTGATATTACCTTACCAAATTATTGTAGGGTGCATGCTATTCCAAGCATCATGAGATTGATTACATTGAGTTTTGCAAAGCCTTTGAAGCTTTTCAAGAAGAACTTAACACATTTGAAGTGGTTCCAAATAAAAATGTTTCTATAAATTCTTATAAATCTAAACCATCTAACCAAGTGCATATGGTGGAAACTTTTTAATTCCCTTTTCAAAAGGATAATGAGCCTGAGAATATTCCTGAGGAGATTCAAGCATTCCGAAAAAAATTTAAGACATATCCTCTGAGAAATAGCGAATAAAAACAACCATTGACTACCTCTACCCCTCCTAAAAATTATGAACCCCTCCAAACACTGCATCAAATAATAATCTTGAACCCCCTAGAGGAAGTTCTTCTAAGCTAATTGTTGATCCTCCAAGCAAAATTGGCTACAATATTACAGAGGATATGAAAAGGATTAAAGCCAATATCACTTTGAACAAGCTAACTCGGATTATAGAACAAAGAGACTTACTCTTGGAATTTTTGTCCAAGAAAATTGGGAAGCCCCCTAAGAATGATAGTGCAAATGTAATTATGCAAGTAATCAAAGTAGAGTCTCCACCTTTTTTACTTATAGTCAGGATATTTGGGAAGAATGTTCATAATTGTCTTTTAGATTTTGGAGCCTCAACCAACATTATGCCTATTGGGATATGTGAATAACTTAGGTTAACTCAAATCAAGTCTGACAGGGTAGTCACTCAATTAGATAAATCCAGAGTTAAGGTTATAAGAGAATTATTGAATGTGCATATACAGCTAGATAGTGAACCTAAGGTTCAGCAATTCATTGATATCCGAGTGGTAGAAATGTATAGTGTTTATCAATTACTTTTGAGTATAGAATGGACTAAGGCCTTAAATAGCTATATGTCTACTGATTTCTCACACTTGTGGCTTCCTTGGAAAGGTGTGCCAAATAAAATAAGGGTGGAAAGGGAACCTCGAATGAAACACATGATAACAGAATATAATCTTGTTAATGAAAGGGTAAATTTCTTGGATTTTGATTTGGGAGTTTTCACTTTAGAAATTACAAAAGAACCATTTTCTAAGAGTTATCCTCTAATTTTTTGTTTGTGGAAGTTATACGTTGATGGTGCCAACTGTAAATCAGGATCAAGAGTTGGTATTATATTGATGGATCCTTTAGAAAAGTAATACCATGTAGCTTATCAGTTATGATTTCCTTACACCAATAATTTAGCTGAGTATGAGGCTCTCATACTTGGATTGTAGTTTGCCATTAAGCATAAAGTTAAGGAACTCCTTGTCTATAGAGACTCTAAACTTGTGGTTAACCAAGTGAGGATTAAATACCAATGTGAATTATCTTACTCAAAGAGATATAGTTTTAGGGTGTGGGACTTGATCAAATATTTTGATGCCTTCAACATCTTAGCTATTCCAAGAGAAGAAAATAAAGTTGTTGATGAGGTTGCCTCTGCTGCAGCTAACCTCATGCCTAATCATGATTCTTAAATCATCATTATTGAGCTAGTACCATGTCCTTCAGTTCCTGACAATGTAAATCATTTCCAAGTTTTCAATGATGATCAACAAATCATAAATTTCTTAACTAATTCTAGAGCTTTTGAAGCTCACATTATTGATTAGGTTGATGAAAATTTTCCTAAGAAACTTAATGGTAAAATCATCCAATTAAGTGACAATAAGATACCTAAAGGGATGATTTTAGTGGAAAGACTATTTGATCTTGATAAGATTTCTGAAACAACTAAACAACCCAAGGTAGAGATTATCATGTGATGAACCTTGGTCCACATGATCAGCCCCAAATGGTGAATATAGGGAAGGATTACACTGAAATGGAAAATAGAAAAGCTAGAGAGTTGCTTAAAAAATACAAAGATGTAATTGTTTGGTCTTATGAAGATTTGAAAATATTTAACCCAAGGGTCATTACTTATATTATACCTCTTCAAGAAGGTTGCAAACCCTTTAGACAAAAGCAAAGGCTATTCAACCCTATTTCAAAACCCATAATTTTGAAAGAAGTCAAGAAGATATTGGATGTAAGGATAGTGTTTCCTATTAGACATTCCACTTGGGTGACAAACCTAGTCCTAGTCAGAAAAAAGAATGGATAAATAAGATTGTGCATAGATTTTAGGAATCTGAATAGAGCATCTAAAAAGGATAATTATCCTTTACCTTCTCTGGACCAGGTTATCCAAACTATTTTAGGATCTTCTATGATGTCTTTTTTGGATGGATTTTTTGGATATAACCAAGTGCTTGTTGCTCCAGAAGATAAGATGAAAATAACTTTTACTACTAAATGGGGAACATATGCTTATAAGAGAATGCCTTTTGGATTAATTAATGCAGGGGAAACTTTTCTAAGGGATATAGACCATGTTTTCCAAGGTTTAGTGGGAAAATGCATCATCATATATATGGATGATCTTAGAGTATTTTCTATAAATAAAGAGGAACATTTTGTACATTTGAGACAAGTATTTGATAGATGTAAAAAGTATGGTGTATCTCTTAACCCCAAAAAAAGTATATTTTGTGTCATTGAAGGAAAATTGTTGGGACATATCATTACCAAAGATGTGATTTTTTTAGATCCTAATAAAGTAGAAGCCATCTCTAAAATTGGGTTGCCCAATAGCCAAAAATAACTTAAGTCATTCTTTGGCAAGATTAATTTTGTGAGGAATTTTATTTCAGGCTTTGCTGAGATTGTCAAACCTTTGAATGATATGCTTAAGAAAAATGATATAATTTCTTGGAATGAAAAATATAACAAGGCCTCAATTGACATTAAGAAGGCAATCATTAAAACTCCAATCCTCATAAGTCTTGATTTCTCAAAATATTTCTATCTATATTTGTTTTATTCTAAGCATACTATGGTTGCAATGTTAACTCAAAAAGTTGATGGGAATGATCATCCCATAGCTTTAATGAGCACCAAATTCAAAAATTTAGAAGTAAATTATTCTGTGATTGATAATAAAGCTTATGCATTGGTAAAGGCAATTAAAAAAATTAGACATTACCTCCTTAGAAACAAGGTACATGTCATATTACCTGATCTAGCTATAAAACTTATGTTGAGTCAGAATGAGCTCAGAGAAAGAAGAGGCAAGTGGATGGCAATTCCAAAATAATATGATATAGAGATGAAAATAGCCAAATTAGTGAAATGTCAAGGTTTAGTTCAGATGATCATTAGTATTGACCCAAAATTCCATGTCATGTAAGTAGATCAATGAAATTTCTAACCCAATGAGTGGTATGACTCTAGTATCCATTTACTTTTCAATGGTGTCTGTCCCCCAAGATTTATAAGAGAATAAAAGAGAGCCTTGAGGCTCAAAGTAGCTCATTACCTAATCAAGAATGGAATCTTGTATAGGAAGAACTTTGAGGGAATTTATTTGAGATGTGTGTCTAAGGAAGACGCAGCTTTTATTATAACTACCTTCCATGAGAAGCTAGGATGTGGACACCCTTCAGGAAGAACCACAGCTCACAAGATTCTAAAGGCTGGATATTATTGGCCCACCCTCTTCAAACATGCTTAAAATCATATGAGGGAGTGTCATTCGTGCCAGATTTTTAGCACAAAGGAGCCAAAGGCAGCCATGCCTTTACAACCCGTGATGGGGATAAACCTTTTGCACAATGGGGATCAGAATTTGTAGGAGTAATCAATCCCAATTCTTTTGAAGGTCATAAGTATGTCCTAATTACTATAGACTATTACACTAGGTGGACTAAGATAGTAGCCACTAAGTAATGTAAAATAGAAGAGGTGACCAATTTCTTAGAGGAAAATATTTGTATTAGATTTGGAACCCTAGTTTCCTTGGTTTGTGATAATGGATCTGCATTCATTTCTATTGAAATGATAGAATGGGATTATGACCAAGGCATTGCACTCAAGTTTTCTTCCAATCAATACCTTCAAGTAAATGGTGTTTTTGAATCCAAAAACAAAAATATGATGAAAGCTATCAAGAAATATCTTGAAGATAAACCTAGAACATGGCATAAACTTCTTAAGTTTGCATTATGGGTAGATCAAATCAAGATCAAACAAGCTCTCAAGGCTTCACCATTTTTGTTGGTATATGGTTAGGATCCTATCTTTCCCATCACCATGAATTTTCCAATGTTCATGTTGACGCAGGAAAGTGCACCCACTGGCAGGAAAACAAGTTCCTACCCTCTCCTCGCAACATGGAAACTCTCCTCTTGCCTATGGGACCGGTGAAGTTAGAGGAGAGAGTCTCTAGATAAGGGCTAGCTCCCTTTGATGCATCGTGTTGTTTCCAACAAAATTTAATAGGTATATATATATAGATAAAAAAAGGGGGGGTGAAAAGGGAGAAAGATGCAGGAAAACAAAACTACTCTAAAGAGGTGATGCACCAAAATAGGTTAGCCTTCACACATCCACTCTTGAAATTAGACAAATGCATACATACTCTACACATTTGGCAGAAGGACCAGGCTGCAAAAGACTGGCAGGGAGGCTTTCATGAAAACACAGGGGATAGAAAATCACTGAGGTGTTATGAAATGCACACTGTAAGTGACTCCTTTTATTTTAGTCTTCTCAAATGTCAGCTCTTCTCCTTTTAGCTATAGAAATGGCACCTTGTAGATAACAGGTCTATTGGTTTTAAACTTGTGAGAGCATCAAGAAACAATGATTGGACATAGACAAACATTCAAGGCATACTCTGAAACATCTATCCAAATGGAGGTAACATACTGCATTTTATTTTATTCAGGTGAAATTTTTCTAGGGTTGCAACTTTGCAAAAGTGGAAGAATCGATCCTCCTCAAAAATGAGAAGTTACAATATATAGAAGAAAGGAGAAAGAAACTTGGTGCTTCTTTGACAAGTTGGCTTGTCGCGTCCCATTGGAAAGAGGAAAACATTGTTGTGTTGTCATCATTCAAGAAGAATCTTGCTAGAACCATGTTGTATAATCACCAAATTTGATTTTGGCATTCGAGCTTTAATGTGGAAGTGTGGATTGTGCCTCTTTTTTGCCAACAGATTGAAATTTCTCCCCTTTTCAAAGCACGAGCCATGTTGCTTGTTGTTTGCACCATTTGGGGACTATCAGGAAATAAATCACTTTGTCAGCCACTTGGACTACCTCATCACTTCTGCACCATGTCATTTCTCCTTGTCTGTCATTTTTTCTTTTCTCAATTTTGTCTTTCTTGCTCTTTGGCCCCTTGGGGTGAACACTTAAGTGGATCGTTGCATTCTGGCTCCTTCTTGGCTAGCGCTTTCTATGCTTTGAAAACAAACGGCCATTCATTTTGCTAAATTTTGACATCCACCCGACCATCAAGCTTTGAAAACCAATGGATATTCCATCCTCTTGAAATTGATGGCTTCTCGAGTGTCATCGCTTGAGAACCAATGGCTAAACTGCTATGCTAAATTTGACGACCTCTAGGACGTCATCGGGTCCATCGCTAACTCAGCTGGGTCCAATGCCACGTGGCATTCAGGCACTTCTTTATTTCTCTCCAGGCATCTTCTTTTGCTATTTTCCCTTTAGCACCTTTGAAATGTAACTTTTGTCCTGGCTAAAAGTCCCCTGCAAGGGCACCTGCCCTTCGGGGTCCTTCAACAGATCTCTGTTTGCTTCAGACTTTTCCCGAGCTCCCGTGGGCAAATTATCCATAGACAATTTCCCTGGGTTAAATTTTCCCGAGCTTGACTGTGGCTTCACTTTGTTTTTGTAGACAAATTGTCTGCAGACAATTCCCACAGACAATTTGTCCGCAAAAATTCTTCCAGCTTTTGTTTGAAGCTTGTGTGTTCGGGACGTAGTCAATTTTGCATAAAATGAAACTTTAAACTTGAACCTTGAATTAACCTGGGTCCTTTGCTTTCATATGCTTGCCCTTCAAAAGGGCCCTTTTTTGACCATTTGACTACCCTTCGGCTTGGGGCAGACCCTTGAACCAAACCTGTTGAACCAAATTTGGTTCAACAGTTTAAGGTTCAACCGAGCGCACTAATGAACCAAAAGGCAAGCCCGATGAAATCTTTTGCTTTGAACCACCATGTTGAAACGTTGACTTAAACCAAGCTCGTTGAACCACAAATTGGTTCAATGGTTCAAGGTTCAATCGAGCGCACCGATGAACCAAAAGGCATAAAAGCCGATGAACCATGCATTGAACCGAATCCGTTGAACCTTTGACCGTTGAACCAAGCCGCTTGAACTTTTGACTTAAACCAAGCCCATTGAACCAAAATTTGGTTCAACGGTTTGGTTTAACCATTGTTGAACCAAGATTTAAACTGATCAGCCTTGAACTGAAACATGAAATTGCAAACCCGAAAATGACTAGTTTTGAAATGCAAGGGAAAGAAGTTGACCATAATTTTGTTTGTGGGCAAAAATTGGTCAACAAATGGCGACTCACAGGGGAAGCATGCCTGCTATGCTTATAATCAGTTGCCTTGAAATCCATTGGGCATAGAGTCAAATGTAGCTATGAAAGAATTAATAATAGCTTGAAAGATTTGACAATCAATCATGAAGCTTTACCCCACACGCAAAGGGAAACACACAAGGCTAAAAAACACTACCTGTGCAACTGCACTTAGGGAAAGCAAGAAAAGAAACTAAAAACAAACTATTATATACAGCTAACCAGGAATATTCACCTTCCTCCTGGATCAAAGGGAAAACTTCTCAAGTTCCCCTCTTAGTGAGAAGACTTATGGTGCCAAGCAAATAGCTGGATAAAAAGAGAATTGGCGACCTGCTCCTCTTGCCTGCCACCTGAGTTGGCCGGTATCTGAGTGGATCAAAATCAAACATGCCTCTGACATATATGTATTTTTTTTGTCCTTGGAAGCCTTTTGAATGCTTGTCCCTGATATAGGTGCTCCTCACCAAGAAATCAATGGCTACTGGCTCATCGCCATAAGCCTCTTAATCTGTGCAATTCTTTTACAACATATCATGGTCTGATTTGTTTTCTTTTGCCTCGTTCAAAAACTTGTCAGACTCATCCTCTGCTTTCTCTTGGCCTTCTTGAAGAAGGGTGACTGTTGTGATGTCTAAAATGGGCTCACAAAATGATTGCTCATCCCATAAAACTTCACTTCCCTATTTAAAGCTCACTTCTTCAAGGCATTCCTCCTGGAAGACAGACCTCTCCTTTTCCTCCTCAAAAATCAGGACCTCTAGAAGTTCAAAAATATCCTCCTAATTTTCCTCTAACTTAGGCTCTTCAATGTAGTCAACCTCATCATCAAAATAGCAACGAAGTTCATCAAACAGAGGGGAAGAGAGCTTACCATGCATTTGTTTCTCTTCAAATTGCTGGAACATATGCATATATGTAAGATCTGCATCTTCTCCAATACTGATGAGGTCTTCACAAGGAGCATCAATGATGATTTCTTCTTCATTGTTGCTCATGATAGCCTCTTGAAGAGCTGCAGATTGGATCTTCTGATCCTCACTCGCCACCTGCAGAATAGGTTCTTCCTTGAGAAGAGGTGAAGTGGAGAAAACATGTGAAAGAGGAGGCAGTCCTTGAGCTAGAATCGAATGATTCTCCTCTCTCCACTTGATTAGCACTTCATCAATATCAAGTGCGGTCTGATAACTTTCTTGGACATGTGTAGGTGGGGTGTGTTCAGACATAGAATGTGTTGTTTGGTCTAAACCATCCATCACACATTGGCTGAGGAATTTTTCTTTAGCTTCCAACTCTACAATTCTCCTAGCTAGATCTTCTTGGAAAAGCTTTTCTTGGAGGCTGCCAGTATCATCATAAGCAGGCGTAATTTTAGCTTCTTCAAGGTTTTGAGAAAAACCTTGCTTTTCTTCTTCTTTTTTGCCCCATGATTCTACTGTTCTTCCCCAGTTCAGGATCTCTGAATTAAAATTTTGCTCTTGTGAACAAGTAGCAACTTTTTTATCTCTAAGGTCCTGAGGTTCCTCCACAGGGTTTGAAAATTTCATCTCTTCTTCAAGAAGCAGCTTTATCCTAGCCTCTAAATCTTCAATTTGCTTGGCTAGGTTATCCTAAAAGAGTCTTTCTTAGAGGTGACCAGCATCATCTTATTGATTAGGATCGGCTTTGAAAGAGATGTGCTGGTTCGTGGCATTTCCCCCAGTGGAAAATTTGCAATCTAAGGAATTTAGAAAGTTCATTTCCATGGGAGGTTGTTCTGATATCATCTGATGTTGGAAAGCCAAGCGCACTGGGTTGGGAGTAGGTATATTTGATAAGCTGGAGTGAGCAAGTGCAATGTGATAGAAAGGATTTGGTGCAAAAGAGAGGGCTTTTTTTAGATGAAGAGGGGGCGTGCAAGGCTGACTGCCTGGAATAGATGGATTTCTCCATTTTGTTACCTCCTCTTCCATAGACTGTACAGCTTGTGTTTGCCCAAACAAACATTCCTCTTCATACATCAGTTCCTGCTGATATCTATACTACTCTTCTAGCCTGTTAATTTCCATTGTCTACCTCTCAAATTCCAACGCCACCTCCCTTATAGTTCCAGGGCAACTAGGAGAGCTACTTGAGGTGATTCTCTAAATATTTTGAGTCTGATCAAAATTATATAAAGGAAAACACAACCCATGATTTTTGTGCGAAAGGATTATACATATAAGAAATGATTTTTTATGGTACCAGGATGCTTAACCTGCTGATTAACTCAGAGTCACCAGATGCTAAAAATACTTGATTTGTTGTAACAAGACTAGCATCAATCCTGAAACTTTACTTTGTTGAAAACTTGGGTCCCACAAGGCGTGCCAAAACTGTTGACACAGGAAAGTGCACCCAGTGGCAGGAAAACAAGTTCTTGCCCTCTCCTCACAACATGGAAACTCTCCTCTTGCATATGGGATTGATGAAGCTGGAGGAGAGAGTCTCTATATAAGGGCTAGCTCCCTTTGATGCATCGTGTTATTTCCAACAAAAGTTAACAGGTATATATATATAGATAAAAAAGGTGGGGTGAAAAGGGAGAAAGATGCAAGAAAACAAACCTACTCTAAAGAGGTGATGCACCAAAATAGGTCAGCCTTCACACATCCACTCTTGAAATTAGACAAATGCATACATACTCTACACATTTGGCAGGACCAGGCTGTAAAAGACTGGCAGGGAGGCTTTCATGAAAACACAGGGGATAGAAAATCACTGAGGCACTGTGAAATGCACACTATAAGTGACTCCTTCTATTCTAGTCATCTCAAATGTCAGCTCTTCTCCTTTTAGTTGCAGAAATGGCACCTTGTAGATAATAGGTCTGTTGGTGTTGAACCTGTGAGAGCATCAAGAAATAATGACTGGACACAGACAAACATTCAAGGCATACTCTGAAACATCTATCCAAATAGAGGTAATAGACTGCATTTTATTTGATTCAGGTGAAATTTTGCCAGGGCTGCGCCTTTGCAAAAGTGGAAGAACCGATCCTCCTCAAAAATGAGAAGTTACATTATATAGAAGAAAGGAGAAAGAAACTTGGCACTTCTTTGACAAGTTGGCCTGTCGCATCCCATTAGAAAGAGGAAAACACTGCTGTGTTGTCATCATTCTAGAATAAGCCTGCTAGAACCATGCTGTATAATTTCCAAATTTGACTTTGGCATTCGAGCTTTAATGTGGAAGCGTGGATCGTGCCTCTTTTCTGCTAATAGACTGAAATTTCTCCCCTTTTCAAAGCACGGGCCATGTTGCTTGCTATTTGCACCATTTGGGGACTATCAGGAAATAAATCACTTTGTCAGTCACTTGGATTGCCTCTTCACTTCTGCACCATGTCATTTCTCCTTGTCTGTCACTTTGTCATTTTGTCTTTTCTCAATTTTGTCTTTCTTGCTCTTTGGCCCCTTGGGGCGAACAGTTAAGTAGATCGTTGCGTTTTGGCTCCTTCTTGGCTAGCGCTTTCTATGCTTTGAAAACAAATGGCCATTTGCTTCACTAAATTTTGATGTCCACCCAGCCGTCAAGCTTTGAAAACCAATGGATATTCCATCCTCTTGAAATTGACGGCTCCTTTTGTTTAAAGCTTGTGTTTGGGACTTAGTTGATTTTGCATAAAATGAAACTTTGAACTTGAACCTTGAATTTACCTAGGTCCTTCGCTTTCATGCACCTGCCATTCGAAAGGGCCCTTTTTTGACCATTTGACTGCCCTTCGGCTTGGGACAAACCCTTGAACCAAACCCGTTGAACCAAATTTGGTTCAACAGTTCAAGGTTCAACTGAGCGCGCTGATGAACCAAAAGGCAAGCCCGATGAACTCTTTTGCTTTGAACTGCCACATTGAAACATTGACTTGAACCAAGCCCATTGAACCACAAATTGGTTCAATGGTTCAAGGTTTAACCGAGTGCGTTGATGAACCAAAAGGCATAAAAGCCGATGAACCATGCATTGAACTGAATCCGTTGAACCTTTGACTGTTGAACCAAGCCGCTTGAACTTTTGACTTGAACCAAGCCCGTTGAACCAAAATTTGGTTCAACGGTTTGGTTCAACCATTGTTGAACCGAGATTTGAACCAAGTGGCCTTGAACTGAAACATGAAATTGCAAACTCGAAAATGACTGGTTTCGAAATGTAGGGGAAAGAAGTTGACCACAATTTTGTTCGTGGGCAAAAATTGGTCAACAGTTCACATTCATGTAATAATACATGGAGGATAGCAAGGAACTTGCTAATTCTAGGTTATTAGACATTATTCCAATGGAATATGCAGGAGAAAAGGCAATTACAAACTTCAGCAGACACCAATAAACTATGAAAAGATGGTTTGATAAGATATCTAAAGTGAGGGTATTTAGGCAAGGAGATTTAGTCCTTCTTTGGGATAAAGCATTAGAACCTAAAGGTAAACATGATAAATACCAAATTGTAAAAATCTTGGGCAACAACACTTTCAAGTTGAAAAATCTCCAAGGATCAGACTTTGCTTTACCCACGAATGGGCAATACCTCAAGCATTACTTTGTTGTTGCTCCATTATGGGTCTTCACGGAGTGAATGTGTAATGTTTTTAAAGTTAGAATACGTAGGCTAGTTAGTTTCCTTTCTTGCTTTATTTTTTCTTCCTTATCGGGCTTGTATATAATTGTTAGTTTGTCTTTTATTTTTTCTTGCTTGGTGGTGTTCCTTAGTTGTGGTAAAGTCTCTTGGTATTATTTTTTGGTTCAAAAGTATAGGTATAAATCTTACAAAAGTGAAGATGAGGTGGCAATAAAGTAGCATGAAGCAACCAAAGGGTAATAGTACATATTGGTATAGTAATTTAATGTCTTACAAAGATTTAAACCTTATCCTACATCAAAACTTGGTTTTAAGAAGAATAATATGTATACAATGTGAATTTAGTTTATTAACTCAGATTCATGCTTACACATAAAACACATCCTCATCATGGACTAAAGTTTCAATTAAAGGAGAGTATCCTAATGCTAGGGCATTTGACCAAATCCTTAAAACTAGGCAGTATTGGTTTCTAACCTTTGAAAAAGGACCTAGAAAATATATAAAAAAAAATTCATTGAAAAATCTATGGAAATAGAAGCAAAGGTGATTTCGGTAATCTCTAATGGGGATATAGACACCTAGCTGGCAATAGAGCAAGACCTTGAATAGAACAAAAGGTGTCTCTATCGGGGCTATAGATGCCTAGCTAGAAATAGAGCAATGCTCAAGCCTCCCCTAAATTAAGAGTTATTATTCTTAAAGAATATCTAAAGTGCTCAAAGTTAAGTTTGATGGATCAAAAGGATATTAACCTAGATGTTGTTTCTTGAAATTTATGACAAACAATAAGTGGAATCAAATCACACACTGCATGTTTATGTTTTAATATCTAAGCTTTAATTTTATATATAAGGAACTTATTTCAACCAAAATTTGATTCAGGAGAGAGTATATGTGCAAATGGGATATAAAATTCATGTATAAGTTTAAACTAGAGCCCAATGTTCCAACATATTGCTATGTTTCCCCTGTGAGTCACCATTTGTTGAGACCAACACCCCGCATCTTTATTTTTTGAAAAGGGGACCCCTGTGATTTCTTCTAAAACCTCTGTATTTTAGAATAAGTGTGAAAGATTGTTTGATCTTGAATTTTAAAAGCAGGTCAATCTTTTAAAAAAGACATGAGCTTCAGTGTATCTAATTATGATCATGTTTTATAGATTAATGTTGCTAAATAATCATTTTTAAGGTGATTAATTATAGGTTCCATGGAAGAAGTCAGTGTTCCCAATCAATAAACCCTAGTGGTTGAATTTAAACATTCATAGGAAAATCTAGCAAGAAATTTTATGCATGATCAGGTTTTAACTTAAAGTTCATGCACTTTTGTAGATTTAACAATTTACACTTGTTCACTATATTTAATCCAATGTGTCAAGATTAAAGTCTTTTAGAAAGGCATACAGTTAATGATTTGGGCCCCAGTAAGGATCCAATTGTGATCACTTGATCGAAGGTTTTAATCTAATGGTGTGAATTAAAGCCAAAGCTTCAATTTTCATTTCCTTCAGATGGTGAAGGAAATGTCTTTAGAGACACAGAGTTAGATTTAACAACCTTGAATATACATGGAATCAGGAATTTGTCATAGGAAAATCTAGCAAAAAAATTTATGCATGATCAAGTTATAGCTTAAAGTTCATGCACTTTTGTAGATAAAACAATTTATGCTTGTTCACTGGATTTAATCCAATGGTGTGTCAAGCTTAAAGTCTTTTAGAAAGGCATATAGTTAATGATTTGGGCCCCAGTAAGGATCCAATTCTGATCACTTGATTGAAGGTTTTAATCTAATGGTGTGAATTAAAGCTGAAGCTTCAATTTTCATTTCCTTCAGATGGTGAAGGAAATGTCTTTAGAGACACAGAGTTAGATTTAACAGCCTTGAATGTACATGGAATCAGGAATTGGTCTAAATTATTCTTCTTTATAGAGGAGTTGAAAAAAAATTCCTAAGAGGAAAAGAGGAATACTACGCTGCACCAAAGATATAAAGACCTAGTATCAATTCAGCTAGTAGGTCTTCACCATGTGATTACTAAACCAAAGGTATTGCATTGCATCGACCTTCTTGTTCCTATTTTTGTTGACAATAGAATAGTTGGAGAATGGATTATTCATGAAGTATCAATAAATTTGAATGTATAGCTCCCATGGCCTTTAAGGCTTACTATAAGCTCCCTTTGCCTCATGTCAATCTCCCATCCTTGAGAGAATGGACAAATTCCCAAAACTTGGATTCAGTCCTCTCACCTTGGTTAATCCAAGGTTCCCATGTTTTTAGGACCCCTAATGATGAGATTCTTATTTCCCATTTTAGGGAGGTTGTTAGGGTAGTTATGACCTTATTTATTAGAGCATTTGGTGTATCTTCTAAAACTTATTTGAGTAAGGTTTGGGTATCTTGTGTCCATTACATGATGGAGTAGAGCTTAACCCCTCCCATTCAAGACTTAATAAATTTTTTCTTCGCCAAAAAATTTATAGCCATCAAGAGAAATACCTCCAAGTAATTCTTTATGATGTGTTACCTCTTGGATTCAATCCTAGCCTCTATTAATTTCCATGGAATCCAAAATTGGTCCCCTGATTGTGCAACTACCATTTCCCATCATTACTCCAAATTGCATATTTTCAAATACAGGAATAACATGCAATTCATATGTGATGGTATCTTCCCAATCATTTTTGAGGTAATCATTGGTATCCCTATGCCCAAGCTTCATCTTCTAATCAAAATACAAGTGGAAACCAAGGGGGATGTGTGGTTCTATATAGATTGCACTATAATAAATATTGAAGGAATCATGGTCCAACCATATAGATTGCCTATATATGTTCCTAGTAAGCTTACAAAGCAATAAATTTCTTATCAAATCATCTAGGGGATAGATTGGATATGCAAGAAGAATAAGAAGGCTTAGGTTCATCCCTTTCCACTAGAAATTGGTAGAATTATAATCAAAGATTGGAAATAGCTAGAGATCATGGTGGTGCACAAGAACTCTTTTGATTTCCAACTGGATGATCTTAAGATGTGGGACCCCAATGATAGAGTGGCTAACCATATTTGGGATAAAAAGGTCCCAAAGATTGAGTACAAACATCAACCAAGTGTGGGAGATTGTATTTACACAAAGGAAAGGAGCTTTGAAAAAGTATTGTCTAGGTTAAAAATAACAACATCAAATTAAAACATATGCTAGTTAGGGATAATAATCCCTCAGGAGATATAAGGAAACTACATCCCTTACATTATCATTTGTTACAAGGACCATCTGAGAATACACATCAAGAGCCACCTATTGGAGGGAAATCTTTTGAGCCTCAGCAGAGAGAATTAGCAAAGTCACCCCAGGTTGGGTAACTTGAGGATGTAAAAAGAAAAGGTAAAGATGTGATTTAGGAGTCCAGCATAGAGCATAGACCTGGTGAAGGTCCCCAAATTTAAGTATCCCCACCAAGGCCTTCTTCCCTAGTGGAAAGTGCCTTTATTAACATAATAGTTGCCTATGGTTCTGATAAAGAAGAGGATCCATCTGAGGAATCAAATAAATAATTAGTTCCATTGGATAGAGGAAAGAGACAGGTAGAATGTGCCTTAGTTTCTTTGGCACCAAGAAAGACGCTTAGGTTAACTTTCACTCACCCTACTAGTGAAATTAACCTCTTCAGTGATGAGAATCCTATTTATGGACTAGTTATTCCTAATTGGTTTATTTATGGGAAGTTGCATAAAATCCCTTCTCTTTCTCCTTCACTAGCTTTGACTTGAGTTGACATGGATGTTTAGGATAATGTCAATCCATGGATTCAGATATTCTAAAAACACAAGTAGAGAGAAGCATCCAGATCCTTCGCAACAACGAAAGCCAAGGGATTGACACCCCAAGAGCCTTTGGGAGTTCAAATTTAGAGATTATTAAATAGCCACAGATAAAGGAATTTGACCCTCAAGTCCATTTTAATACAAATACATCAACTCTTGAGAGAGTAGTGACCAAGAAGGTTATTTTTGGTACTAAGGAGTTCACCTTTTAGAAGGTGGAACCATTTGTAGGTTTAACTCCTATTCTAGGGTAGGCAACAGGGGTGCATCCTATATTTCAAGAAGATATGGCTAGTATGGTACAGGCCCAGTCAACCATGACCTTGGTTGGAGTTTAGGGAATGAAATAGAAGCTTCTTAACTTGGAGAAAGAAAAACAATATTTACAAGCTTAGGACCTCCTTTCAATTCCTGAGGACATTTTGCAAGTGTTGAATAAATATTTGATGGATGTATTTGAGAATTTGAAAAGCATCAAGCTTAGATTGAGTGCTTTAAACCATCAAACTAAGATGGCACAAGCCTTAATCACTCAATGGTAGAATTTTTAAGCTTAGATGGAAGAGCTCATCAAGGTACATAAGATAAAGCAATCCTTGGACTTCAAGATTATCAAACTTAGAAATCTGGATGTCTTCATGGTAGTTTTGATGGATAAACAAGAGGATTTGATCACCTAGAGAAATGATGTCAATGACTTCATAAATAAAGACATAGGCTTGGTAACCCAGATTGAGAAACTTCTAGGGAATCTATTAGATAATCCTTCCCAAACCACTACTATAGGCCTGATTAGTGATGATGAATTCAAGCAAAAAAGTTAGTGTTCACATCCAAGGCATTAGAAACAATAAATGTCATTCATCCAAGGACAACCATAAGATCTTTGATATCATTATTTCTATAGGGAAGCAAATTGTAGAAGCTCAATGTATCTAAGAACGTGTATTTTGGGTTGATAATGAATTTGATATGTTAGTAGATCAAGAAGAGGATTGTATAATGAAGCCTATAGTGTATTTTTAACTAATCAAGGAGTAATATACCAAGGTGAAAGACTTTCTCATATAGGACTCATTGAAGGGCCCAATAATGAAATTCTTAAAAGAATATTCTTTTTGTAAAGTATATGTTAGTATTTTAGCATATACTCTTTCTTGTCAAGTTGACATGTGACCTTTCAGATTGTATCTTTATATCAAGGATAGATGTCCTTATCCACATGTGGATATTTTGAAAGTTAATCGGTTAACCACCTATGTTTCCTATAAATAGGTAGATGGTTAGCATTAGTTCTCATTGAGCTTCTCCTGTTGATGCTTTGAAATGTACCACAAGTGCTCTTCAATGTTGATGAACACTACTCATTTTAGGATTTGAAAATTCAAGGCATGAGTTGTAGTTTGTGACAATTCAATGATGTCTATAGTGGAATAGAAGCAGAGTATGAGAATAATCCACAATATTTGTTTGATTTAGTGGTTGGGAACCACCAGGGTTTAAATCTTTAGATATTCAATAGTTTTTTATGATTTAGAATCTAAACAAAATGAGTATGAATAATGGTCCTTAACCTAGAGTGAATCTTGATAAAAATAAGAAATGAGAAGGGTAAAGTAAGAAAGAAATGTGATTGTAGGTTTTCATCTCAAATATTGTGACAAAATTCCAATTACTTTGAGCACATTTGAACCAATTTATGTTATAAAATAACATAAGCTCAAATTATATCACAAATTAGGCAAAATTCAAAGGAAAAAATATGAATCATAAGTAAGAACCAAATTTACTTTAAAGATTTGCTATTATGATCTGAATAACCTAAGTACATCTAAATACAAAGCAAATAAAATGAAGTATAATTGAGATCGTTAAATTCAATTTAGTATTTAGCACAAATTGACAACCCTATGACAAAGAATGTAACTTAAAATAAGAAGAATCATTCAAATTCAAGATGAGTATCTATAATTGAGAGGTAGCATGGACATTCAATAAAACTATCTAAAATTTCTTTTCAAAATTCCTTAGTTATATAAAATGCTCCTAATATACAATTGCTCAAAACCTCTCTCCTTTACAAATGATAAACATCTACCTATTTATAGAAAACATAGGTGCTTGACCAGTTAACTTTCAAAATATCCATATGTGGATAAGGACAGTTTTCCTTGATATAAAGATACAATGTGGAAGGTCACATGTCAACTCGATAAAAAAGAGTATATGCTAATAGACTAACATATACTTTACAAAAAGAATATTCTTTTAGGAATTTCATTAGTGGGCTCTTCAATTAGCCCTATTTGAGGAAGTCTTTCACCTTGGTATATTTCCCCTTGATTAGTTCAAAATCCACTATAGGCTCCATTAGACAATCCTCTTCTTGATATACTAACTTGTCAAGTTCATTATCAACCTGAGATACAAGTTCCTCAATACATTGTGCTTCTGTAATTTTCTTCCCTGTAGAAATAATGATATCAAGGATCTTCTCGTTATCCTTGGTTGAATGACCTTTGTTGTCTCTAACACCCTAGATGTGAACACCAACTTTCTTTTTAAATTATTCATTACTAATCAAGCCTACAGTAGTGGTTTGAGAAGGATTATCTAATATATTCCCCAAAAGTTTCTTAATTTGGGTTACCAAGCCTATGTCTCTCTCGATGAACTCATTGACATCATTGCTCCAAGTGATCAACTCCTCTTTTTTATCCATCAAAAATACCATGAATATGTCCAGATGTCTAAGTTTGATAATCTTGAAGTCCAAGGCCTACTTTGTCTTATGTACCTTGATGAGCTCCCCCATCTAAGCTGGAAAATTATACTATTAAGTGATTAAGGCTTATGACATCTCAGTTTGATGGTTTAAAGCACTCAATCTAAGCTTGATTCTTTTCAAATTCTCAAATGCATCCATCAAATATATATTCAACACTTACAAAACATCCTCAGGAATTCAAAGGAGGACCTGAGCTTCTAAATTGTGTTTTTCTTTCTCCAAGTTAAGAATCTTTTGTTTCATTCCTCGAACTCCAACCAAGGTCATGGTTGATTGGGCTAGTACCATACTAGCCACATCTTCTTGAAATATAGGATGCTCCCCTATTGTATGCCCTAGAATATGAGTTAAACCTACCAATGGTTCTACCTTCTGAAAGGTGAACTCCTCAGTACCAATAGTAACCTTCTTGGTCACAACTATCTCAAGAGTTGATGTATCTATATTGAAATAGACCTGAGGATCAAACTCCTTTACCTATGGATATTTAGGAATCTCTACATTTGAATTCCCAAAGGATCATAGGGTGTCAATCCCTTGGTTTTCCTTGTTGTGAAGGATCTAGATGCTTCTATTTGCTTGTCTATTCAGAATATCCTAAATACAAGGCTTGACATTATCATGAACATCCATGTCAACTCCATTCAAAGCCAGTGAAGGAGAAAGAGATCGAATTTTTTGAAACTTACCATAAACAAACCAATCAGGAATAGCCAGTCCATAAACAAGATTCTCATCATTGAAGAGGTTAATTTCACTAGTAGGGTGAGTGAAAGTTAACCTAGGCCTCCTTCTTGGTGCCAAAGAAACTAAGGCCAATTCTTCCTATCTCTTTCCTCCATCCAATGTAACTAATTATTTTCTTGATTCCTTAGATGGATCCTCTTCCTTATCAGAACCATAAGCAACTATGATGTTAATAAGGGCACTTTCCACTATTTTTCTAGTTTCTAAAGCAATCATGCTAATAACCTCTACTAGGGAAGAAGGGCTTGGTGGGGATTCCTAAATTTGGGGACCTTCACCAAGTCTATGCTCTATACTAGACTCTTGAATCACATCTTTAACTTTTCCTTTTACATCCTCAGGTTGCCTAACCTAGGGTGACTTTGCCAATTCTCTCTATTGAGGCTCAGAAGATTGTCCTCCAATAGGTGGCTCTTGATGTGTAGTCCCAAATGGTACTGGCAGCAAATTATAATGCAAGGGATGTAGTTTTCATATTTATCTTGAGGGCTTATTATCCCTAACCAACTTATGTTCTAATTTGATGTTGTCATTTTTAACACTGGACAAGACTTCTTCAAAGTTCCTTCCCTTCGTGTAAATACCATCTCCCACACCTATTTGATGTTTGTGATTAGTATTTGGGACCTTTTTATCTTGAATATGGTTAGCCACTCTATCATTTGGGTCCCATATCTTAAGATCATCTAGTTGGAAATCAAAAGAGTTAATGTGCACCACCATGATCTCCAGTTGTTTCCAATCCCTAATTAGAATTATACCAATGTTCAGTGGAAAGGGATGAACCTGATCCTTCTTATTCTTCTTGTATATCCAATCCATTCCCTAGATGATTTGATAAGCAATTTCTTACTCTGCAAGCTTACTGGGAACATATATAGGCAATATGTGTGGTTGGACCATGATTCCTTCTATCCTTATTACAGTGTAATCTGGATAGAACCACACATCCCCCATGGTCTCCACTTGTCTTTTGATTGGAGGATGAATTTTGGGTATAGGGATACTAGTGATTGCCTCAAAAATTATTGGGAAGATACCATCACATATGAATTTCATCCTGTATTTGAAAATATATAATTTGGAGTAATGATGGGAAATGGTAGTTCTACCATCAGGGGACCAATTTCAGATGCCAAGGAAATTAATAGAGGCTAGGAGTGAATCCAAGAGGTAAGACATCATAAAGAATTGCTTGTAGGTATTTCTCTTAATGGCTATAAATTGTTTGGCCAAGAAAAAACTTATATAGTCTCTAATGAGAGGGGTTAAGCTTCGCTTCAACATGAAATGGACATAATATACCCAGACCTTACCCAAATAAGTTGTAGAAGATGTACCAAAGGATCTATTTAATAAGGTCATAGCTACCCTAATGCCCTCCCTGAATTGGGAAATAGGAATCTCATGATTAGGGGTCCTAAACACATGGGAACCTTGGATTAACCAAGGTGAGAGGACTGAATCCAAGTTTTGTGAATTTTTCCATTCTCTCAAGGATGGGAGATTGACATGAGGCAAAGGGAGCTTATATTAAGACTCAAATTCCATGGGAGCTATACATGTAACGTTCTTGATACTTCATGAATAATCCATTCTCCATATATTCTATAGTTAATGAAAATAAGAACAAGAAGGTTGATGAAATGCATTACCTCTGGTTTATCAGCCGTATGGTGAAGGCCTACTAGTTGAATCGATATTAGGTCTTTGTATCTTTGGTGCACCATAACATTCCTCTTTTCCTCTTGGGAAATTGGTTACAACTCCTCTACAAAGAATAATATTTTTGACCAATTCCTGATTCCATATACATTCAAGGCTATTAAATCTAAATCTATGTCTCTAAAGACATTTCTTTCACCATCTGAAGTTAGATAAAGCTCTGCTTCAATTTTCATATGTTGCCTACCTATCACCATTGATAAAACTAAATTGTAGTTGATGAAAACAAAGATATCATAAAGACACTTGTTCTAAATTCAATTTTCACTTACTTTGATTGTTATGTGATCAATTGAACTAACTTAAGTCCCTTATAGAGGGTTGAGGGTTTTTAGCTTTAATGGAAAAAATAACCAACTCTTGATTTCATACGTGCTTCAAATTTGATGGGACCTCATTCTCATATTTTTTGCATGATCAAGAATAGGATATCTTTCATTTTGATCTTCCATACCTACGTGGAGCTTATGTGGTAGGGTTCCATGCCTTTCATGGCAAATTTCATAAATGTTAGTTGAAGGCTAGCCATTGGCTTTCAAAAGTCCTCTTTATTTTGCTTTGAAAAACTAAATCCAAGTCCTTACATTTCATTGGTCTCTTGATATTTAATCTCACTAATTATGACATGCATCGAGCTCATGAGGCCTTTGAAAATTCCTCAACTTCATCACACTGTTGGATTAAACCATTGAGCAAGTGATCACCATTGAATCTTGGCTAGGGCCAGATTGTTAACCATATGCCTTTTTAAAGGACTTTAGGCTTGACACACCATTGGATTAAATCCAGTGAACAAGTGATCATCATTGGATCCTGCAAGATGATTACCTTTTAATCAATTCCATGATTATATGAATATTAGGCTTTAAAATGTCATTTAGAATTTTATGTTTTATAAAAAACACAAAATGACTTAGGCTAAGATCTTTATATACTAGGTTTGTCTTCGTAAAAAATCTAAGAATTTATTAAAAGGTTTTTTTAGAAATGACCCCTTTGTTTAGGCTTTAAAAATTGTCCAAGTTAAATTTTACTGGTTCGGTCACATTAAATACATCCTCACAAATGTTAAATGATGAGAGAAAACCTATCAAATTTAAGACAATGGAATTTTTTATCCAATAATTGAATACCATGTGTAAAGCCCTTGAGAGTTCCCAAGGCTTTAGGGATTGTCTAGGTTAAATTTGATGGGTTCGGTCACGTCAAATACATCCTCACAGACATCAAAAGATGAAAGCAAACTTTTCAAATTTAAGACAATGGAATTTATTGATATAATAACTAAATACCATGTGTAAAGCCCTCAAGAGTTCCTAAATTTTTTCCTTTAATTCATACCATTAGATTAAAACTTTCAATCAAGCGATCACCATTGGATCTTTACTAGGGCCCAAATCATTAATTATATGCCTTTCTAAAGACTTCAAGCTTGACACACCATTGGATTAAATCTAGTGAACAAGTGTAAATCATTAAATATGCAAAAGTACATGAACTTTAAGTTAAAACCTGATCATGCATAAAATTTCTCACTTGATTTTCCAGTGAATGTTTAAATTCAAACTGCTAGGGTTTATTGCTTGGGAACCCTAACTTCTTCCATGGGACCTATAATTAATCACCTTGAATATGATTATTTATCAATATTAATCTATAAAACATGATCATAATCAGATAAACCAAAGCTCATGTCTCTTTTAAAGATTGACCTACTTTCAAAATTCAATATCAAACAATCTTTCACACTTATTCCATAATATAGAGTTTTTGGAAACAATCACAAGGGGGCCCTTTTCAAAAAAGAAAGATGGGGGGTGTTGTACTCAACAGGTTCTTGCATGTCTTTGGTGAAACCTAAAGACATCCTCAACTTATTGAAGGGTTTAAAGGTGGGCTTGATGTTTTAGTGTTTGAGGACCTTATTAATCATATTGGAGATACCCTCCATGTAGGGTAATAAGGCAATTAGGCCTTTGGTTGGGGGTTCCCTTTGCCTCTATCTAAAAATACTATCCTTTACTTATTTAAAGGCCCTACAAATTTATGTTTCTTATAGATTGAAACATGAGGTAGTCTGCCCTTATTATATGTCCTCTTTTCCTACAAAAAGGATGGTTCTCTAGCTAGAAACATTTTTAAAAAAGGTACTCATAATGACCTCTACTTTTATGCTTCTTCACACTACCACCTGACTCAAAAATTAGGTGTGTTAAATACTCTAGCCACTAGGGCTTTTAAAAAACTTGACAATAACAACTTGGAGAAAGAAATTGATCATTTGAAAAAAAAATTAGGATGAATGGATTCATTGGTAAACAAATTGCTAGGGCCTTCAAATAAGATAAGGATAGTCTTGGTAGACAGAGGCAAAGACCTATGGTAACCCAGTCTTTGTAGTGTCATCTACAAGATTGAATGCCCCTATAGAATCCCTTATATTAGGGAAATAGGTAGGTCCATCAGAACTAGAATTAAAGAACACGCTATAGATATTCATTTAGAGAGGAAGTCAAAGTTGGCATTGACCAAACATTCATGCAAAATTAATCATACCATTAATATTAAGTAACCAAGGTCATTGTAGTTGAAAATCATGTTCAAAAATGAAAATTAAGGGAAGCAATTGAGATATATAAACATCCTAAAAACCTGAATAGTGATGAGGGCTTCAAAATCAGTCATATGTGGAGAAAAATTCTAAGTTAGGAGGTCAGACTTATTAATTTTATATTAATAATAAGTTCAATACAAATTGATTAAAATTAAATTTCTCTTATAATTCAAGAAGGAAATATTTTACACTTATGGTTTGTTAATTCTTCGTAACAACTAAATGAAACTAGAGAAAAAAGTTTAGCCTCATTTATATTTTTAGCTAATAAATTAAATGAAAAAATTAGTCAATATGTAATTCAAATTTTAAAAAAATAATATCTTGGAAATAATATATTAAACATTTGATCTTTTTTCAGTAACTAATAATTTTAATTTAGATTTTGGCATGTCATAAACTTTTATTTTCAAAAGCTTTCATTGGTCCAATAAGAGGTGGAATCATAACTTGGAGATTGGGGTAATGGTCACTGAGGTAACTATTAGAAATACTTTGTTCAATGGATTACCAAGTTTTCCCTATTTAAGTTAGCATTATCTTGTTGTTTATACATATTTCTTGCTTTCTCTTGATGATGGATCATGAAGGTTGATCTGAAACATCAAGTAGAAAAACTCACACACAGCATTCTAAAAAATTATCATTCAAATCTTGATGGACTATGAAAATATCAAATCTCTTATTTAAAACTTATTTAATTGATTTTTGATTTACTTGGTTATTTAATTGATTTATTTTATTGGATGTGCAAGCATTAAAACAAAGAGTTAATTGATTGCATAGATTAATGAGTGGGTAGGTTTGATTTTTAATGAGGATTCAACATGTGGTGATGTCATGGGTGATCCTCCATTTAATAATGGGGGCATGATATAGCTTCATACACATTATGTTATTTTTCAAAATTTCAAATATTATTTGTTAAGTTACGAACATGGTAGCAACATGGGGGTATTCCATTTTCTTTTGATCATGCATTTATGAAAAAAGTTATAAACGAATCTACAATCCATCTATAGAGGTTGATTCAATTTAAGTGCATGATCCATAACTTAAAGGTTCAGATCCCTCTAACACTATGTCTATGAATCCATTTTGGATTTCAACTCATTTCACGTCTTGGGATTACAAAGACCAACTGAATTAAATTGAGATTTGTGTGTCCTTAAATGGTTTTTATTTATTTTACAAAGTGAAAATTCAATTTGGGGCTTGATCACCCTAAAATTATCCATTGATTCACCTACAGAACCAAACTTTCCAATGCTTCAAAGAAGCATCATCTCCAAGCAAAAGTCATAAAAACAACTTTGGTTTTACACATACAATTCTATTCCTCCCTTACTCTCTTTTTAATTTCAAATTTTAAGTTCAAGTAATTTTCAAATTCAAACTTATTCAAATTTTAAAATAACAAAGTAACTACTTCATGTGTCTAGATACATAAATTTAATCATTAAGTGCTTGACAATGTTTAATCTGACATCATTACCTCATTTGGCCTATTCACCATTATGTAACTTATAATCTCTGTGAAGTCATATACTAATCTAAAAATTATCTTGTAAATACTCATAATGTATTTTGGACATCCATATTTTGCTTACGGGCACCTGTTAGACCTTTTCCAGTAATCTCTATTCTTTTGGGATAGAATTGTGTTAAGTTATACAAGGTCGTACTACAATCTTGTCTACTAACATGGCCTTGTCCCCCATGCTCAATGGTAATTTCAAATTTCAAATAACCTATTTTCCCCTTCCCACACTTTTATTAATTTTAGTAAGAATAAATATTCAAAATATTCCCTTATATAAGCACATGAAGGCTTATCCAAATACATCTAGCAATCACTTAGAAATTCTATTATACACTAAGCAAAAGAGCATTATTTCTTCCCATTTCAATTATGTTTCATTCTAATAGTTATAATCCAAGTATGAATATCTCTTATTGCAGGTCAAGGGCATTTATTATCAAGAATTTCAATTAATTTCTTTGTTATATTCATATAGTTACACAATCACAGATCACGCACTCACTTTAGGAGGGAGAATTACATCAACCTAAAGCCCAGTTGGGATGTGTAGGTAACACTAATATTATGCAAGGTTTTATGAGGGTAGATTGGTTATTTCCATAATCCTATTCCCTTATTTTTATTTTGATCTCTATTTGTTTTTGTGAAGGAGCTAGGGTTTTTTTTCAAGTCTTCCATGCAATAAATCAAGACACATGATTACGTAGTAAACCCTTATAGGCAGTTGCACACCCATATCAAAAAATTAGGTATATAGTCAACCAGGATGTGGTTATAGTTAATAGATAATGTTACACCACACCCCTATCCTCCTTCTATAGACTTATCCCATCATAGTTTAAATCCTTATTTTTAAGTGTAACATAGTTTATAGGTATTTTCAACCAATTACCAATCATAGTCAACCTACACAGTCAGCGTAATATATGTTTTAGGGAGGATTATATATATATATATATATATATATATATATATATATATATATATATATATGCTTATTTATTATTTTTTATTGAGTTTCAAATTTCATGAATTTTGTATTTTACTTCTAGAACTATATATTTTCATGTATATCAATTTCAATAGTTTAGATCTATTAGTTTGATTCATTCAATTTAAAATAGATTAAATATTGTGGTTTATAGGGTTTATCAAAGACTATAGTTCCTTGTATGATTGAAGTACTATCTGAAAGACAAAGTGTTTCTTACACACTAAGGTATATCTTTACTTTAATCTAGTAGTTTCAATTCTATACTAAAGGTGGGGCAAATGTACTAACCTAAATATGGTCTCAAATACTTGATAATGTTAGTTTTAGCCCTTTTTAAACCTTAATTAACTTATGCACTTAATCAATATCTATTTTTCCACCTCACCCTATCCTAAACACCTATAAGGGCCTATTATTATTTCAAATTATTATTCATCACCTACTGAAGTGTTATGATTGCTAAAAATACCCTTAAGAATATGTATTGGCAAGCCTATATCTATAATTCCACACATTTCCCTAAGGGACAAAAATTCCCAATATGCATAATAGTGGGAGATGTTATTGTCTCATGTTGGATGTTTTGTTCCTTAACCTTCTAACGGTCAATTTTTAAAATTAAACCCTTCCTTATCTTGTCTTTCATGTTTTTAAGCTTCATGTCCTATGATTTCCCCTTTTGAATTATAATAAATCCACACTCAAGTCACTTCCTACTACTTGGAAATTTTAAAATAGAAGCATACTTACAATATTGCACATCAATCAAAAGTTCTCTATTCTTCCCAGTTCTGATTACGCTCACTACAAGCAATCCTCAGCCAAGTCTCAAACCTATTTAATTCAACCCAAAGCAGAACATGATTAATTATTCAATCGATCCCTAAATGCATTCATATAGTTAAAGGAGACCAATTGCATAAAACACACTAAGTGGGAGAACTACGTGGGCTTGATTTCCCTTATTAGAGCATCATATGCCTAGGTAACGTTCAATCATCATGGGGGTAATTTAGTACACCTCAACCTAATTACATTCCACCTTTTTCTATTTGTAATTTTTTAGTCATAACTATCCCTAATAAGTTTTCAACCTTTCAAAATCTATTTGCAGGTCTTTCACACACTTTTTAAGGTCAAATTTGTGCATACATACCTAATTCAGACTATTGAAAGTGATTGTTCCCTAATTTCTTGATTTCAACAAAAAATAAGATCGACCAACTAAGGCAGTAGTGGAAATTGATCTTGTCTTCACTCTATCAATCATGTCCTTATTCAATTTTAGTTCTTGTTTTTTGGTTACTTATAGATATAGCTACCAAATCCCTATTTTAGTCATTTACCAATAAACATAGTCAACAATCAGATAGAAATGACTAAGTTTATTATTCATTTTCATATTTAGCCTTCAATCATTTACACTTTGTTGAATTCACTCATTTACATTCATTTTTTGTGTCAAAATTTAAATTATAGCACTCTCATTTATTCCATTCAATTTATCTTAATTAGGATTAATTCACCTTTTAATCCAAATTTTGATAAAAACATATTTGGATATATTTAACGTATTTATAATAATAGATAGCATTAAATTTTTTGGTTTAGCTATATTTTCCCACTAAAACTTGTGTTTAAGATATACACATATTTAGAGGTACTTGGAGATATATGGGTATTATACATGCCTCCTAATTAATTCACACATATCACTCCCAATTTAAAATATTTTATTAGATTATTATTATTTGGCACTCACCCATGTGTGTGTAGAAAAATAAAGAATGCTTATGCAAGTTCTTAGGTATATGGACTTTGGTTATAGTGGTTTATACATAAAAAATTTATATCCACATATTTTCCTTTACTTTGTTATGTCTACACAAACACAAAAAAATCAAATTAGGGAAACATGTAGAGACCTAAACATATATCATCATTAAATTACATGACTTATCATGTTTGTGTACTTATCAATTATTGGTCCAAATTAGGTGTTATTTTTGCATTTACTCAGATTTTGACGGTCCTTGACCCCTCTCTTAGTGCCTTTTATTTCCCTTTTTCTCTTTCCTCTAATTTTCCCTAATTGAACCACTATTTTCTAGAGCATTTGTATACTCTTGGGGCTCGTCCAAAGCATCCATACACCCTTTTTAGTGGCCCCATTTGGCTTAGATGTCTTTATACCCTGTTCTTACATTTTTCACTTTTTGATTCTTGGAGGTCAGTTTGGGCACTAATAAGGTCCTAATTTCAATTTCAATTTTCTAAAAATCATAATCATCTCAGTTCATATAAGGATATTTGAGTGAAATCAAGAGAATTCATTGCTCAGAAGTTTTTATTAAGAAATTATAACAATTCTAGAGAAGAACATACATTCACTAAAGCAAATAAGTTTATGTTAGAAATATTACATGACACTAGTTTGCATGCTTTAATTATTGTAATTATTAAGGCATGTTATTTTTTATATTGATATTGTTGAGGGACTTGACAAATATCAAGGTAGTTTAACTATTCTTTGGTGTAATGAAATCCCCAAAACACATTTTGTTTTCCTTATAGTTATTAGGTATTACTCCTCAATTAGGGAAAAAATAAGAATTCTTATTTTACATGTGATTGGAGAGAAGCTGCAAGTTTTAGAGTGAGGTTTTTGAAGACTAAACCAAGTGAATGCTCTCTTCAAAAAGTTTGTGTGTGTGTGTGTGTGTGTGTGTGTGTGTGTGTGTGTGTGTGTGTGTGTGTGTGTGTGTGTGTGTGTAATTTTTTGTAGAGCAATTATGTGATCTAGACATTGTTTGGAGTGTATACTAAGATCTATAAAGGGTTATCTATTGGGCACAAATTCTCTGGGTCAAATTTTCCTACAATATGAATACACATTTTTTATGTGAGATTGTAATGGGTGTGTTTTATCATAATTTGTATTACACAATCCTAATTAAGATAAAATAATTGAATGTATTTTAGATTATAAAGTATGGTAGTTAAGCATGAATCTAAATGTAAATATTATGATAATTTGACAAGTAGCATCTACTAAATATAAAAAGTAATATAAATATTAAAATATTTATATGTTTGGTTCTTTGATTGACTATTATTGAATTTTGACAATGAAAAGGGGCTAAAAGTAATCTTGAGAGTCAATCAGATCTAGAATAGTTCCTTTGTATGTGTAGGGTCAATAACATTAATCTAGGGCGATAAAGTCAAAAAAAGTGACTTAGCTTGATGTTAAAGTCTTGGAATGTCTTGGCTCTCTATGATTGTAGATTCAGTTGTGCTAGCTTATAATACCTTTATGTGTGTGATCCTGACATCTGACAATGTGTGTGATCCTGATGCCTTACTCTATGTGTGTAAATGAAGAAATTAGTCTCATCCTAAAAACCCTAGGTCTGCTTATGAAGGGTGGAAACTTGTAAAACCTTTAGAAGTGTAATGGGTAGAGTTGACCTCAGTCACACACATTGATGATTGATTATTACCTATGTATCTAATACATTGAAGAGGGAAGTCAAGCCACACCTAGTTATTCCCCTAGATGTGAGTGTGAAACCATGTTCCTTTGATATATGAATACACCTAAAATTTTGATTTAAATACTTGAAAATATTCACTGTTAACTTGGTATGGTGCGCTGTAGAATTCACTAATGATTGTTCCTAGTGACTAATTTTTAATTTGGGCATAATAGGTTAGCTTTACATAATGTGGAGTAAAGTAAAGATGATTGGTAAACAAGTTCAAAGTGAGTAAAAATTATGGTTTTTATTTGTATTTATAGGATTCCATTTGGGTAATTTTCTCACTCCATCGACACGATAGGTAAATGGGATGATCCATAGGAATGATTTGATTATGTAAAATAAATATTATTACATGAGGGATAATAACGTCATCCTCAAGATGTTTTTATCGATAAAATTATTTGAGCTTGAAATTAGTCTCCAAGATACATGAATGTGGATTTAATGATCTAGAGATGTTTGAGTAAGATATTCAATTGGTTTGACATAGATTAAGAGGTTCTTGTATGTAGTTGACAATAAAATGGAAGGGTCAAACTTATAGAAATCATGTGAATGTGAGAGAATGGAGAATAAGAGGCATATTTGTGTGCACAAGTCATGTATGGTGAAAGTAGGTCAAAAGTGGCATTGTCAGGTGTTTAACACTAGATTAGAGCATCTAAAAATGCCCTCCTTTTATTCTAGTATTGAAATGCAACAAACATTCTATAATAAAAGGGTAAATTACTCCTTAGTGTATACAACACACCTTATATTTGGGGGATACGTTTTGTTCAATATCACTCTAAAAGATTCTCCAAATGTTAAACTTTGTTCCATACAAACGTACAATGAAAATGTAGTAGTCAATGTCCTTATGTGAAATCTGAAATCTAAAATTGAAAACTGATAAAACATTAATATCAATGAAAAATTACACTTGTATGTGATTAAATTGTGTTTCTGTGTAACTTGTTATAGATGATTATTCCTTTTTGAACCATTAGATAATTATGCTTCCTCATTGATGCACATGGAGAGATGGTGTGATTATGGCCCAATTTATTGTAACTATGCTAACCTTTGGGTTTGGAAAGATAAATGCCCCAACTCTCATGAATGTGGAGTAGTGTTAATATCATTGAGCATCGTTGAACTTAATTTCATTAACTCAAATAACTAATCTAGCTTTGATATTGAACTTTAAGACGGTAAGGTGGGAACCACATAATGGGTTCACTATGAGTAATTCCAAGGTCATTGATTATTGTTAAAACTCAAATTACATCACTTTAAAAAACATGAATCATCTATTGCAGACAAACTTATATATTAAAGGTTGCTCACTACCCAATGTCATTAAAATTGTGTTTGCAAATACATAATTACAATAGTGTTTTTTGTAAGAGATGTAAATTTTACATGAACAAGTATCATTCCTAGATAAATCAATGACAATTATAAATTGTTATAGTGTGTATGTGCATGAACCAATATATGAATCAGTTTTAACAGATATAGAATGTTATGCATCTATATGTTAAATATGAGAACCTATATCTCGAATGTATATGTATGTAAAAACCTATCATTCATATTCTTATAAAATGTGTGTTCTTACATGGCATATGTATTCAAGTGTATTAAAATTTTTACTCTTTATCTCATGTCTCTTTGAAGTGTGTGCATATTTCCCCATAATTTTTACCGATCTATAAATATTTTTCATATATCTAAACTAGTCTAATACCTAAACCACTCTGAATTGATGAAATGCATGTATTATTCCAAAAATCTATTTTTTTATGTTCATGTTGGATTTTGTCTGTATGTCAAACCCACTAATATGTCCTCATTTTGAGGTGAGGAATGCATCATGTAAGTCACTCATCTCAAAAAAATAGTTAACTATATCATGTCATGTATAGAGATGTAAGCATGTCTAGTCATGTCAATTTGTGGAGAATATGTCATCATAGTAATGTATACATCATCAAAGCATGTATGTAACATATATAATGTAATGCATACAAGTGTTATGTAAATACATATGTATCGATTAGGCATGAAATAGTAACCATCATTGATATAATAATTGAATAATCATATGTAGTAATGAGGTGTGTGCTATAATCATGGCACCACACACAAATGGAGGTCTGTGTTGTGGATCATGACACACACAAACTTATAAATATTATCAAGGTCAACAAACTCAACAAGCTCAACAAATAATTATAGAATAATCCATTCATAGGCACCCAATGTCACACATTAGGCCACATGCTGTAATTAAGGGATATAACGATGTCACAACAAACAAGTCCAAAGACCATAGACAAGTGACAATAAATATGTAGCCAAAAACAAGGCAAAGGGTCACAAGTAAAGTTCATAAGGATGTCAAAAACAAGGGACATAAAAAAAAAATTCACACATAAGGCCAAGGGCTACACACAATAGACAAGCAATGACTAGCATGTCATGAAGGAGTAACAACATTAATGAAACATATAACAAGTGAAAACTAGTCTACACTTTCTATGTATGTCAATGCCACATCATAGTAAAGTAGCATATCCATGTAACACTGTGTAAGATATGAGTAACTAACAAGACATGTGTAAGCAATATATATAGCTCAAAATGGTAAAATATCATACAAAGATATAACCTCTGATAATGTTACTTCAGGAAAAAGATGCCCCTAACATTGGCATTATCATTGGGTATAGGAGATTCCAACATCTACGTGTCCATGTATGATCTGTATGTCTTGCATCCCACTCATATACTGTAAATTACATGTATGTATGAAAAATAATATGTGGTCTACCAAATAGATGATAAATAACATATGTAAAACGTGTAATATAGATATCATGTCATCATTAGGTCCCAATTTTTTATTTTTTTAATAATTAAAAGTTTTTATGTTTTTGACATATTTGAAAGTTTGGCATACATCGATATAGTCAAGAAAGGCTAAGTATCAAGGCTTTAAAATCAAAGAATATGAGGGATACGAATAATCTACAACATGTGTCAACACATAGTGTGAACTTATAGTAATAACATGGTAATGTGGATGAAGAAAAAGTAAGTAACATGCACCCATTGTATATGTGAATTGCAGCAGTGTAGCTCAATAGCTTATGTGGAGATAAGTATATGCATGCCACCAATGGGAAAGAACCAATGTGTGCTCATGTAATATGTGGATATAAATTAATGTGATCATATAAGCTTAATGTAATCCCTAGTGCATATAATTAGTCCATTTATAGGGGTGATCAAGTAAAATGTCACATGGTATTTGCATTTGCATCATGGTAGGATATGTGTCATAGATGTCTATATTAAGATAAAAATGAAGAGGCAAGGATCAAGTGAAAATAAAGCCAATTGCCAAAATAATCATCAATAGAATCTCCTATAAACATGTGTATGTTGAGATAGAAGAATAAAATAGATAGGCAACCTAACAAACTTGAAAAGGCTATATACAATAGATAATGTTGAATCTAACCAATGAGTTGAGCAATAAGATGTTTCATGTAACATCTTGTTGAATTATGTGTTTAACCACCAATTGGAATGGAATGTTAATTTGTAGGTCATGTATCATCTATTGAATAAATAGTTTATGCTTTGCTTGTATGCTTTGAATAAGTTCCCTCTCTTGCAATAGTAAAAATTGCACATTCATGCTCAAATGTAACATAATTAGGATCTTTACCTAGTGTTTTCCCCAATGATCTTAGCCATGATATTCCTAATATTGTATTGTATTTATACAAATTAGGGTCAGTATGATATATAATGAAACTTGTTTTGAGCCCAAGTGTTATTGGCAACTTAATAGATCTAATGCATTGCCTAGGTTCACTAATTTATTCAAGTGTTGAATGCCATAACCAAGATATTGGGGAAGTGTTGTGATACATATATTGACTTCATGAGCACTAGTAATCTCAAAATTTGTGCATTTTATGCCATTGATATAAGGAAAAAGAGTTAAAGGCTCGAGATATGAGGAAAGTTTTTTAGTTGCCTCATTTGAAATCATGCTTATGACATTATCCTTTTTTGGTATATCTCGATTTTGAAATTCCTTCTTGAGAAAACCTTTCTTGTTTAACATGCACTTATTTTTGTAACCTTTATTTATTATAAATTTTCTTTTTGCAACCATTATTTTTTATAATTTCTCTTTTTGTAACTTCTCTTGTAACGTTTATGGCTATAACTTTTCTTGTTATAACCTTTCATGTTGTAGCCTTTCTTGTTCCAATTGTTCCTTTCATAGCCTTTCTTGTTTGAATTGTTCCTTTTCTAACCATTCTTTTACCAAAAAAAAAAAAAAATTAATATTTCCTTAGAAGATGCAATCATAATTTGATTATGTTGATTAACTGTAGGAGGTGTTCTTTTATCTGGAGGTTGCTTAATGGATGTAACTAATGTAAGATCATCACTATCAATGATATTTTGTGTTTTTTTCTTAAAATCTAAAAAATTATCTGTATGATGTCCATTCGTTCTATGATAATCACAATACTATGATTATTTCCTTATAGGATGTATAGGAGGTAATGTGAATAATTTTTGTGAAGCATATGTCTTAAAATTTCACTTGGATCTTTATAGCGCTTACGTAAACTTTTTGAACCATTAATTATATATGTATTATTTTGTTGAATCTCATCTTGAAATAAAATAGTTTGAGGTACAATCCCTTGAATGGAGATGTATATACATGATCAACACTAGCATGATTAAAATTTTCTATATGTGTAATCTTTCCTTCAAATAATGTAATTGTCAGACTTAGATCTTCATTTTGCTTTTGGAACTTCTCTATGGACTTATTCATGGTTGCCATTTTATCTACAATGGTTTCAAAAGCACAAACCCTATGCACTTCTAATTTAAAATGTGTAAAATGGCCATCAAGAAGGTGTGTGGGAGGTGGAGAAGGATGAGGAAGAACATTATGACGTCCTTTGATTTATACTATAGGATTGGTTGTGCTACCTTTTAGGATAATGACAACATGGACCGCATGTCCCAATATAATATTTGGGTGAATAATGGGGGCAAGATGGAAGCTAAGATAATTTGTAAATATAGGGGGAGGAGGATAAAAAGAATTCATACATGCTCCTTGGAACCTAATGATGATAGGAGGTAATGTGAATTGAACAATATAACATAGTGAATTAAGGAAGGTTAAGAATGGGTTATTACTTATTTTAGCCTTGCACATAGATTTTATTTGCTTGCTAACATGTTTGTGAAAAACATTGCATATTTAATTCTAATAGCATGTAATTATAAAATAATTTACTTGTATTAGAAGTATACATTATGAATATCCATGATAACCACCATACAATTTCTATAATAAAGAATCGACCACCTGAAGAAATATGTGAGGAAATTCTTAAATCAAAAAGAGGTTTTTGATAAAATTCAATAAAAAAAGAAAACCTATAAATCAATTTGAAAATAAGTACACCCTTTAGGTGGGATTTACTAAAAATAGTAAATTACAAATTCCAAAAAATATGTATGGTGTTTTGGCGATTTTTTTTATCCACTCAATACAACTAAAACAAACATAAGATCATTTGAAAAATAAAGTTCTTTTGGTTAAAATATAAAACAATAAAGGAATAAATTTAATATAATAGTCCATAATAGGTGAATAGGCATGAAACCCTAGGGTAAAAGGGATAAATCATCATATTTGTGCCTATAAATATGGAAATAATTAAGAATTGGGTTTAAAAATCAAACCCTAAAGATAAAATATAAAAACCCTATAGATAAGGATAAAACCCTAAGGGAAGCCTAGGGTTTAGAAATGTTTAAGAAATATATAGGTTCACAAATATGTTTTACCCTCATTTGGATTGGAAAATTCTAACTAAGATGGAAACTTGAATATTTTCAAATTGTAAAGTATGGAAGTTTAGCATCAATATGAATGTAAATAATAACATTGATTTGATAAGTGTTATGTGCTAAATATAGAAAGTTCTAAAAAGAAAAAGATACTTAATTTTTCTAGTTCACTAACTAATTGTGACTAACTTTTAACAACAAAAAGGGGTTGGAAGCAGGCTTGAGAATTGTTTGGATCTAGAATTGTCCCTTTGTATGTGCAAGGTCATTAATATCAGGGTTGGGCTATAACATCAACAAAACTAACTTAGGTTGTTGTTACTATCCCAAGAAAATTTTAGCTCTTTTTTACTATACATTCGGCTTCACCTACATGTAATACCTATGTGTGCTATCTTGACACCTGACTATGTGCACAATTCCACAAATCAATCTCCTTCTTCTCAAACCCCATGTCCACTTGTGAAGGGTGAAAACTTGAGTATTATTTGGAAAATCCCTATAAATCTCTTAGAACTCTTCCAAAAGGCATATGCATACCTCAAATATTAAAGGAGCAGTCCATAGAGCAAAATATGAATACACAAAGTCTAATTTTCATGGTGCTAAGTATTAAGATAATATTGCATTATAATTTTTTCAAGATGTTTCACACACACACATAAAAGTGGGATAACTATGTGCGATTTGAGCCCTCTTTAGACTATTAGAATGTAGGAAACACTTCATCATTTAACACTTAATGGTAGGGGTCACTACAACCTAGAACACTAACTCCTTTTTAAGGGCATCTTGTGTTTGAAAGGCATAATTAGGGTTTTAGTGAAAGAAAAACAATATTGGTATTTCAACATAAGATAAGAGAAGTGTTACTATGCCCTTATCCTATGGAATGTATAGGGATATGTGTAGATGAATTATGGCATACATACCTCTTTTATATTCTTGCCATATTTCTTTATGTTCTTATTAGGTCAGCCTATGGAATAAGAATGGCTAAGTATACTATATATGTGTGGTAGTAGATAGTCTTAGATGATCATATTATAAAATTTATTCTTATTGCATTGTTGTGGAGGTTTCCCCTTCACAGTGGATTAGTCATAATATTCAAGTATTTTTCTCTCTCACCAATTGTTTTTGTGATCTACTTATTATATTCTTAATTATGTGATATATTACAATAATATTGTGAATCATCTAAATAATTTCATTGTAAGTGGTATTAGAGCTTCAATTTGGGAAAGTTTATGCAATGTGGTTTTTTTCAAATATGGTGTTCGGAGTGCTAAAGGTCAAAAACCATAACTTGTGATCTGGGAAGAATTGATTTTTTCATCACCATAATTTTGTTCATCATTTTTTTACAAAAAAATAAAAAGATAATTCAAAAAATTCTAATTTTTTAACCTTGTGCAAATTAATAGTCATTAGATTTGTATAGGCAAGACAATTGCAATGGTATATTTAATCAATGCACTTTTTAAGCCCAAATTTTTCACCCTTGTGCACATTAGTAGTCATTGGATTCATCTTGGTGAAGTGATTGCAATGGTATCATATGTCAATACATTTTTTGTGGGGCTACAACCCTCAAGGTTTGTGTATGGTTGGGCCTAACACTCGTAGATATGGGAAAGGGCAAGAAATGCCTAAAAATCCTCATTAGGATGACATGGAATATGAAACTTCAAATTTGTGTATTTTAGTGGTGGTTCAGCACCTTCAATCAAAGTTACATGGCATGGTGTGGAAACATGATCTCCATCAAGTTTAAGGGAAAGTCATGAGGATGAGAGGGGAGATGAATAGATTGAGGTATAAATTATAACTAACTGGGAAATTGGCCAAACTTTAGCTTAGTATGTGTAAAATAACTCTCCACCACTCCACCTTGGGTCTCCCAATCCAAATAATTCTAGCACCAATCTGAGGTTGAATTCGATGTTGAAAAAAGTGGACTTGCACAAGTTTTATGGTAATGATCCGCTCATATGGCTTACTCAAAATGAAAATTTATTTGATCTACATTAGACTCCATGTTTGCAAAAGGTGATTATGGACTCCATATATCTGGAAGCTGAACAGTTCATTTGGTATCATTGGTTTTGTGTTCAAATGAAAAAGAAGGATGTCTTAATCTCATGGTTGGTATTTTTTAGATGTTGGGTATTGATTACTACAATATGGTATTAGAGAAGGAATTTGCATCCATTGATCAATTTTTTCTCTCTCCATCTACAATTATTTTGTAGGTTACATAAAAGAAGCTTTTTTGAGTAATTACAATACACACAACTATAAAAGGTTTTCTTTTGGGGGTTGGGGTGAATAAAGTCACCAATGAGTCTATAATGGTCGAAACCCATACATCCATTATCAAATCATCCAAAATGGACAACTTTACAAAAGTTTATTTTTTTCACTTCTAGTATCTCCAACACATGGGTAAACTCAAATGAAAAAATATATTAATTTTTTTTATTTGCAGATATGCCTAATATTTCAAGTTTAAAAAAAATGTTGGAGGGGGACAACCCCCACTTGCATGCATAGGATTGTGTTCTAGAAGTAGAGCATAATATTATTGTCGTGAAAAGTGTAGAGTATGTATTTCTCATGCTATATAGGTTCTAGATAGGTTGTTTGTCTTTCACTATTTTCTCCTAGATATGGAATTATCCCACATTACTTAGTTAAGCTTGATTCTAATTTTGCCTTGATTACTTAAGCAAGGGCTCTCCATTGTATTAATCATCTCTTTTCTGAATATAATTTGAGTTGTCTTATTTTACATCTCATTTGTTTGCAGCTTCACGTGATGTTTCTTGTTACTAACTCTTTAGATTTAGGATTATTGGAATTTTTTTACCATTCCTATCAAAAAGTAACTTTTAGCATATTGGCATTTACCTTTTTTTATTAACATTATTTTACATTTAAACTGGTTGTGGATGAGTTTGGAATATGTTTTGGTATTGGAAGTTGCCTCAAAATTGGCATTATAATGTGTGAGTGTATCAATCGACTGCCACTTCCACTTTGACCCTAGATTCACTGACCAACTTATCATATGTGCATGTAGGATATCAATCAACCTTCTACTTCCATATCCACATGATCCTGGCAAACACTTGCATATGTGCCCACTTTTACACATGTGCATGTGCCCACCAAGCATCACTGACAACTTACCTTTTTCAAACAAATATTTCATTTTTTTATCAATTTTAAAAATTTAAATATACATTTTTGCATATCCACATTTAGATATATAATACATTTAATTGTCAAAACACATTTTACTAAAACATACCCCTTGATAGAGGTCCTAGGTTCAAATCCCCCTGAGGGGTTTTTTTTGGAAAGTGATTTTTTTTAGCTTACACCACCTGCATTCACCATTTGATAGGCCAAATTTGTGAACATTGTTTGTACCCATCTAAAAGCATAAGGAGGCATTTTTATTTTTTTGTGCCTATTTTTTCATTCTCTACACAATGATACAGTCAAATTTTCATTTTGAGTAGTGTATTCTCCTGAATGTCTAGTTTCTTCCAGATCATACTTCATAATTGTATTTTTTTGACTTTTTGAGGAGCATATATTTTGATTAATAACTTAGATTGAGCCATTATTTTTTTAAATTGCATAATTTTTCATGCTCTTTGAAACAGTGCCATAAAATTTGGTCCATTTTGTATATAAATTATTCATGTAAGAAATTTTAGTCCATTTCAAACTATAAAATATGTCGGGAACACTCTTTATAAAGTGTCATCTCATTTCTACTAGGGGATCACTTTTTTCATCTTCCAGTGTATGCTATAGATTGTGAGAGGGCCTATTTCACTTTATTTTTGTGTTGATTATGCCAACATATTATCCAAAAATTGCATCATTATAAGTAGTTTGGAAGGGGGGTTGTTTTACATCCTACTGAGCATGTTGTTATATTGAGGTTCATTCTAGCACCTTGTTTTGCATTATTATAATGTTTTTTTGCCACAACCTCCACATTATCACATAGGAAAATAGTAACCTACAATCAGAAAATGTTATGCTCTTTTCTAAAATCTATTTGCTTTAAGATTATATGATTGTGTACAAGTAAAAATAGGAAATTAAATAAGAAAAAATCTAATTTCCTCTCCCTCATTTCCAGTAAAGATGTCCTCATACACACATTACAGGTTTCAATTATACATTTGTAACATTAAATTAATACATTGGACTAGCATTGCTTTGTGCCTAGTCCATCATGTGATTCAATTCATACTCTTGAATATGGTATGCATCCACTTGATGTGCTTTTAGACTATGACCTGTTATATTTTGAGTCACCTCCTATATTTTATGCTCCTATTGTTGCAAATCTTTCACACCCCACTAGAAATTCACCTACATATGTGTCTAGTTCTTTTCATAAGCATAAAACTACCTTTGTTTCCCACATACTGTGTTTCACAAATCATCTTGGCAGAGGTATTGGAAAACATTCACAAAGCATCATTTCTTCTATCTAAACTATTTGTTGGATTAATTGCCATGACATTAGTTATCACATGGGTCTTTCATCTTCATTAGGCTCTTTTTATGTCATCTCTACTCTAGTTTTTATTCACTCCACTCTTTATGAGAATTTTGAGCAACACATGAATTTTGTTGCATCTTCACTCAATCTTAAGATACCTAAGACTATTTCAACCATGCCTGATTAACTTGAAACACTTTCAGATGTTTCCACACATGCCTCTTTTATGTATTTTACACCTAATTACATGCAGGCATCATCATCCACCACTTTTATTTATCTGAGATGGATTTTAGATAAGTTGTGGTGGTGTCCTCGGTGATCTTTGTGAGGATTTTACTATTATGGTTTCCCTACTATTCAACTTCTTCATTTGCACACTACTCTTGCTTTAGTTGATAGTGATCCCTTGTATTAAGAGAAATTTCATTATTATTGATGGAATATTTTATAGATTGACAACATTCTGGAGTTCTATGTGTCATTTGGTGGGTTTCATTTTTTATGGGATCATTTTGTAGTTATAGTGAGTCTACAGATCTAAGAAAGGTTTGTTATTTAATCTTAATCTATCCTCATGCATGTGTGCTCCATTCTAAGTGATTTTTTCTCTGCTCTAGTTTCTTGACTCCCATCACCACTAAGACCATCTTCTTGAGAGATATTTTATATGTATCTTTGGACACCTCTTTGATAGATTGTTAGTCTTCTTTTTATAATGAGATATTATATTGCCTATAGTATCAACTTGTTCATGTTCAAATAGTTGGCTTTGACCACTCATGTAGATTTTTCATGTCATTCTACCTAACTATTAGTATGGGGGGTGGTGGTGTAAATCTTGTCTTCCTTGTTAACCCTTGGGACATATATACTTTAGGCAGTTGATTGATTTTTATTCGATAAACTCTTTTACACTTTTGACACCTATGACAATCTAATTTTTTTAAGGAGCTATTATGTTATCTTTAGTGTTAGTTATTTTTTTAGTGATTGAGAAGTGGATCTAGACCATGCACGTAGGATTGAGTTCCTTACTAACTTTCTATCCACCAAACACCTTATTCAACATTATGTTTGAGTATCATGTTATTTGCTTCTTAGTATGCCTTGTAACGTATGTTATCTCTCTCCACTTTTGTTGTTAGTATTTGTTTTTTAAGAAACTTTGTAGTGACTTATTTTTACCAATTACACTTCATTATACATGGGAACCTTATTTGGCATATTTTCCTAGACAAATATATGAGGATCTGTCTTTGTAATTTTCTCTTTTATTTCTCCCTATTTTTTGCTTAAGGGAGGGTATTGGTGGGTTCACACTAAGTTATAAGTAGTCTTAAACTATCTAGCTTAATCTTGTTTTGATTCACACTAGAAAAGGTTAAGCTCAAATCTAAGGAGGTTGTTTAGTTGATTGATATATACACAAATCATTTTATTGATGCATATTTAATCATTCCAACTAATAATTTTTTCACAACAACAAATTAGTAATTGTAAACCAACTCTACGTAGTTATTTATACTGGGACTCCCTATTGTATTTTTAAATCAAATTTTACATAATCACCTAAGACATGAGAGACTTTGATTTTTTTCAATGATCCTCAGTTATTTTTCTTAAGTGTATGATGGTCTTTGTATCATTGTGGTAATGGTTTGTGGATAAGGTTCTAGATGTTGAGTATTCATTACTCTAATAGTAGATAGTACTCAAAATTTTGGCTCAACTTTATTTTTGTCACTATAAATTATGTTTAACATTTACACATATTTAGAGGTGCTTGGAGATGTATGGGTATTATACCTATATCCGAGTTAATTCTGGTATATTACTCCCAACTTTTCATATTTCATTAGATTATTATTATTTGGCACTCACCCATATGTGTATATAAAAAGGAAGAATATTTTTTCAAGTTCTTAAATATGTGGAATTTGGGTATAGTTGTTCAGACACAAAAAAATGTATCCATGTGTTTTAATTTACTTTAATATGTCTGCACACACACAAACATCAAATTATGGAAACATGTAGACACCTAAACATTTATTATCATTAAATTTCATGATTTAGAATGTTTGTGTACTTTCCAATTACTGGGCCAAACTAGGCAATATTGTAACATTTGGTCATGTTTCTAATGGTTCATAACCCATATCTCAACCCCTTTTAGTTCCCCTTTTCTCTTTCCTCCTACTTTCCCCTAGTTGGACCCCTCTTATCTAGAATATATTTATACTTTTGGGGCTCATCTAGCATCCATACACTCTTTTGATGGCCCCATTTGGCTTACGTGCCTTTATCCCTTGTTCCTACTTTTTTCAAATTTTGAATCTTGGAGGTTAGTTTGGGCACCAACAGGGTCCTAATTTAAATTTTAATTATCTAGAAATACATAATCATGTTATTTCATTCAAGGACATTTGAGATAAATCAAGTTAAATCATTACTCACAAGCATTGATTGAATAATTATGAAATCTAGAGAAGAGCATGCATTCATAAGAGGATTCATTACAAAAATAAAGTTTATGTTAGAAATATTGCATGGCACTAGTTTTCATGCTTTATTTATTTTAGTTCTTAATGTGTATTATTTTTTATATTGTTGTTGTTGAGGAACCTGACAAATATCAAGGTAGTTTGATATATCTTTTGTGTAATGTAGAACCCAAAAACACATTTTATTTTCCTTATAGTTATAAGGTATTGTTGTTTAATTAGGTAAAAAAGAAGAATTCTTATATTTTAGGTGATTGAAGAGAAGTTTCAAGATTTAAAGTGAGGTTTCTAAAGACTAAAACCAACTATATGCACTTATCAAAAAGTTTGTATTTGTCTATAATTTTGGTATAGAGCATTTATACGGTCTAGACATTATCTGGAGAGTATAATAAGATCTAAAAAAGGTTCTCTATTTGGCATGAATTTTCTAGGTCAACTTAGCCTCACATCTAAAAATTTATTTTCAATGTGAGATTGGAATGAGTGTGTTTTACCCTAATTTGGATTTTAAAACCCTATCAAAGTTAATTATGCACTCATGCAACCACATGATCTCCCATGCATGTGTAAAAATAAACCATTGTACATGCATATTACACACACAAATAATATGTACAATTATATCAAAATGTATTCACATCATCTGTCACATAACAAATATAAATGAGAGTGTCTATTAAATAGGCATAATAAGTTGTTTTGTGCAACCAGTTCTTATTGCATGAATAAATTATAAAATAGGAAGATTTATTATTATTATTATTATTATTATTATTATTATTATTATTATTATTATGCACTCAACAAATATTTGCAAAAAATAGTCTATCGACTCCAAAAATAAAACAAATAACTCCCAAATAAAGCTTACATGCTTACTCCAACACCATCCTTTAAGCACATAAGAGGGAGTGAGAAAAGAGGAAGTAAATAGATCAAATGGGTACCAATAAATAAGCATGATCAAGTACCCATGTACAAATGCACAGTGAAATACTAAGTATCCCTATGGTAACCAATCCATCTTACTTAAATACATGGATGTTGAGACATTGTAACTACCAAGTCAAATAAGAATTGGTACTTTGTACAAGGTTCACTTAGTAAAAAACATTGATCATAAAAAAAAGAAAAAAGAATCACCATTAATGAAATGTGTCGCCACAAGGTACCAAAAAATTAGTAAAAACAACATAGAAAATGGAGAAGATAACTTATGCTACAAGGCATCCCAAGAAACACAGCTCAAAATCTCAACAAAATGATGTAGTAGATGAATTCAATGGAATGAATGTCTTCAAACAAAAATGCACTCAATCAATTGCCTCCAATAGAAAATATGGTGTGCCAAAGACTGGCAAGGAGCAAAAATCCTAAAGCATTATATTGAATGAGTGGATTAATGCAAAAAAAATTGTAATAGTGGGTCAATCCCATTACTTAAATAATGAAATTTTGACATTAGGCTTCACTAGACTAGCCACTTTTTAGAATGAGAACAAGCTCCACCATAAATCTAAAGGAGACTGTAAACATCAAATATACATAAATAAAATATCTCAAGATAATGCCCCTGGTGGTGATGAGATCATCATGCAACTAAAGAATATAGTGTTCAACATGGAGCACACATACATGAAAGAAAAAAATCCATGTTTCTTAATGTGAATAAAAAAATGGTCCCATCCAATAAACAAAAACACCAAGTGACACAAGAAACTCTAGAATGTAGTCAATCTGTAGAAGATATCATCTACAAAATGAGAGATGCATGTTCCAAAAAATTGATTTGCCTAAAATAGTCCTTACAACTAAGGAACATAAAAATGTAAGAGGAAAAAAGTGTGGTCAAAGAAGTTGAGTGGTGGAGGAAGCTGACATGTAGATTCCTCTCAAAGAATGTTCTCGATGTTACCAAGAATGATAAAAAAATCCACCCATATGAATATGAATGGTGGATAAATATGCCTACATATGAGTGGGTGCAAAGCCCACAAAAAAAGAATGTGAATGAAGATCTAAAAAACTATCAGGGTGATCAGGGCTGACAACTATAATCTTAGGTTTCTCAGGCTTGGGTGAAGGTGTAACAAAGCTCATATGCAGCTAAATATCCTCATGAAGAGTGGAACCAACAAAATATGGAGCTCTATCATCAAAAGATCCCAATAAAGATGAAACACTTTTTAAATAACCAATGCCATGTCGATCAAGCCATTTAACAGGTTGGATATCATTATAAATAACCTAAAGATGTTTACTAATGCCCACAAGTCTAGTAGTGCGATCCATGTAATGAAGCATGTGGGAGATAGAGGTACTGGTAGCAAAGATACCAGGTGCCAATCGATCAATAAAATATGCACACTTCCAAATGTTTTAATTTTATAAAACAATGGAAATCCATAAAAGTAGAGTAAAGTTTAGAGTGGTAGGAAGATAAATGCACAATAAAATTCACTTGGTAATAGTTGATAGACCCCGCTCTAATACCATGTCAGAGTGCATTACTCACTCATGCAACCAAAATATTTCCTTGCATGCCATTACTGTTCTCACCAAATCTTATACCCTAAAAAAGGTTGTTCAAGCCTCTTCCATATTTGGGCAACATGGGAACATTTCTAGGTATGTGGGTGTACCTATATTGGAAATGAGCCTCTAGATTTAAGGGCTAGCTCCATGAATGTATAATAAAATGTTCTTATATATACCGATTAATTGCTTATGGGGAAAAGAGTTAGAGAATGCATGAATTGAACTTACTCTAAAGGAGGTGGTACACTGAATATTCAAGGATCCACTCTTAAGATTGAACTCGTTAGCACACTAATAGACTATGAAAAGAACTAATGTAATGTCTATGATGGTTTCCAAGCAATAGTGTTTCACCTGGAGGTCAGTTTGATGGACTTAGGCTAGAGGGCAATGAGGGTAAGACTTGATTGAAAGCACTTATAGTCAATTTATCCACTCTATACCTGAGACATCAACCTTAAGACACACTAGATGACCTGTAAGGAAAGTTTATTAGCACGTAGGTTGGACTTGGACCTACAAAGAGAAGATGACAACCACTTTTGAATATTGAACAAATATGAAACACTAAGCACAAATTAGTAAACAATTGCACATTCTCTATTCATAATTCCAAGAGGTGCAAAATACAATTTATGATAGAGTTTAGTCATAACAGCCTAAGGGATGATCAATAGCTCAAAGGATATTTTTATAGAAGAAAAAGCCTTTAGAGAGAGACTTTGGTACTCTAAGAGGAATCAAAGAGCTTAACTTCATTTAAACTATAGTTACAATTGCTTCTGCAAATTATGCTCATTTAGACCTTTTGATTGATCTGGGTTAATTCAAGTGGTTTCACAATTACATTATTCCTTCTTCAATGCTCCCTAATAGTTGCAATGGTGGGATCAAGTTGTACTAAGTTGGGTCCTAGCATCAATGTAATTAGAATAATCAGATTAATCCATTAAATCTTTATCCTAGTGTTAATTGCTCTTCACTGGTTCATTGTGGTGTGCAAAAATGGAGAGAAGGGTCCCTTTCATGCAATTGGTATTGGAGATAGAACCGTTAAAGTCTACGTGTATGCCTTCATGGCATCCATTGAAATGCTAGTTCTTGTTCAAGATGGATCATTCTCGAGCTCATCCCCATGTTTATAGGTCCACTATAGATAGAAAACCAATCTTAGATTATTGGTTTCCCATCGTTGTCACATTCATGTAGACATATAGACTATATAGCCCCTCTCTTGATTATAATCAGTCCAAATAGACCCACTTTATCTCTATAAGAATTGAGGATCAACCATATACACGGATCCTCTTAAAAAATGATAAACACAATCATAGAAATAACCATGTGTGATACAAAATATCAGACCAACGGCCCATTTTTAGCTTTAATGGCATCCCTTTATGTTCTCTATACTTGATTGCATGGCTATGTTTGTTGCTTAGAGTTTGATCGAACTCTAATGGTAGATCGATTTACCCTACAAGACCTTATTTACTTCTATAAAAAATTGGTCTTTATCTTCAATTTATCTATCAAAAACTATCTTGGACCAATAAAAATGATCCTAGTTGTCTTTATTCCCATTGGCCTCGCATATCCCCACTATCAAATCTTGACCTTTTGTGTGTCATTGATCTCCTTGGTATGAATAAAATCGGTCCATCAATTTCATACCATGAAAAACATGCTCATGCCACTTGTCAATCACACATTGATCTCAGGATCATGTTATTAGTCTATCAACCTCTATGCTTGTGCCACGCGGTAGCCTCTCGAGCTCCTTGACCTCTCGACTCATTTAGCACTGTCAGATTAAGATGTGTGATGTAGTGTGGACCATTAGATTTTGCTTAGACCTAACTTAGTGTCAGTCAAACTCATATCATTGGATCTTTGCTCAATTGATTCACACCATTATATCTTATTTAACTTATAACTCTTTAAAGGGCTTTAACCAAGGGACCTTTTGACTCATTTAACCTCAGCTTGAACCGTTGGATCTCAAGTGCCATTTTGTGATCTCATGTATACTATTAGATCTTGATTAAATTTAAATATTTTAAGGACCTTTTTAACTCAAATGGTTACTTTATGGAGCTCAAACTTAACATTAGTGCAAATGTCTTATGTTTCAGATTCAACTTTATAAGCTTATAACTTGAGATAGAAATCTCACACGAACATCAAACTTTCAGGATATGATCTTAACATGAAGGAATACATGGAAATATAAGATTTTGGCTCACATAATTTCCTGAGTGAAGATAAGAAATGCACAATCAATTTGTCCAACTCATTTCCATGTAATGTGAAGGATGGTCTGGCTCCTTAGACTCGACAAGCTAAAATTTGAAGGCTTAGATCTTGAGATAGAAGACTCATTGAGATATGAAACATGTAGAGAATGATATTGGAAGTAAGGACCTTGATCATGCATGGTTTGATATTCATTCAAGGATTTTTGAGCATATTTATAAAAAGCCCAAGTGAATTGGTTCAGTCTAGTTTCCATGATGTCTTGATGATAGTCTGGTCCCTTTAGTTGACCAAGTCATTTTGATTCAATCTTTCAAGGTCCTAATGAGTTTATGAGATTGTACCAATCTGTTCCATGTTTGAGTGAGCTTATGAACACTATCAGATCCTGCCTATATCAATTTTGAAGGCTTAGAAAAACAAATTCTCCAAAAACATCCAATTCCCTTGGAGCTTTGCATCGATATATTGTCTTAAACATTTTGTCTCAGACACTTTCTCTGAAAGAATGATGCCTATGGGCCTTTTGTATCAAATAAAATGTCTAAAATAAATGACTTTGGGATTTTGATAAGGATCATTTGCTTCAAAAATTTTGTCCAAAATAATGGGTCTTCGAAAATATTGTATCGAACAATTTATTCGAAAGAAATATGTCCTCAGGGAAATTGTCTCAGATAATTTTCCTAAAAGATTTATCTTTAGTCTTTCACCTTCGAGACAATTTTCCTAAAAAAATTCTAATATGTAGCCAAAATAGACCAAAACAATTTTTCCAAAAGAAATATGTCTTATACTTTTGTTGCGGGCTTTGCATGGGAAAATTTCTCTGAAATAAATATGTCCTCCAACACTTAGCCAAAAGTTGAAATATTTCCTAAGTGTAAACTTAGGCTTTTCTAGACTTGTTCTTGCATCTTCTCAGTACCATGAAAATCTACCACTTGCATCTATGATTCTAAAATGACCCCTAAGACATCAAATGACACAAGAACCAAGCTAGATTATGACTAAAACTAGAATGGCATATGAAATGATATTAAATGAGATATAACATACCCTCTGTCATTATAAAAATCCCCTATATAAGATTTTGACTATAGGGGTTTGACCCATTTTTGACTGAGGTAAAAATGGTCAACATTATTGGTGATTTCCCAAGGGTGTCATGCTTGTTATGCCATGACCAATTGCCTAATCTTATGAATTGGGCTATGGAGTCACAAGTATACAGGCTTGACATATAAACTGCCCTCTAACAACACACAATAATGACAGAAAATAACAAGAACAAAACCTAAAATAGAAATACACATATGCTTCAAAAGCACTTATTGGAACATAATATGATAAGAAAGGAAACACACGCCTAACTTATTATTTACAAGGTTGACCCTCAATTATTAATTATAAGGTTTCAAATGTATCCCATTCACATGTATATGCATCTCTTCTCCAGTCCTCCTTACTAACTAAAAATAATTGCTTTACTTGCACTTGATGTTGACATATGGTCTACTCTATAGAGTATCAAATTTGGTATGTCTCCCTATTGTTTCTCTATATTTATCCCATTTCAATACTATGTCACCTTCCTGAAATGATCTTAGAGTTGCCTTCTTGTCAAAAGACCTCTTTATTAGAACTTAGTGATGCTCTATAGTTTGATGAGATTTATCTCTAGCCTCTTACAACTCCATTACCTCTGTCAAACTCACCTCCATTAGAGTGTTCTCAAGCAACTCTAGTTAGTGTGCGAACTCTAAGGTAGGTAGCTCTTAAGAGAGGTAACCTAGCTTCCCTTCCATAGACAAGCACAAAAGGAGAATTCCCTGTTGGCCTCTTGGGAGTTATCTTATCAGCCCATAAGGTTGTCTTCAATTTGGTGTGCCAAGCTATTTGGTTATGCTCCAAGGTTCTCTTGATGATTCTAATCAGATTCTTGTTATTAGATTCAGCCAACCCATTACATTGAGGGTAATATTTAGATGAAGTGTTCAAGAATATGCCATTATTGTTTGCCCAATCAGTTGTCTTAGCACCCATAAAAGCAAGAGCATTATCTAAAATAATAGTAGGAGTGCAAAACCTTATTATGATGCTCTCATAGAACTCCAAAATAGATTTCTCATTAGCTTCCTTCAATGTTATTGCCTCAACCCATCTTGTAAAATAGTATGTTGTTGTGAGTATCCATTTATGACCAACACTTGATGAGGGATTTATCATGCCAATGAAATCAAGACCCCATTGCATGAAATGTTGATCAAATTGGATATGCTTTAATGGAAGGGTTGCAAGGTTATATTTTCCTACAAAGAAAGCACATTGTCTACACCTTCTCAATCAATCTTGGCAATCCTTGAAGAGGTTGGGACAATAACAACTAGCCCTCATGATCTTGGCAGTTGTGATTCTTGGAAAGAAATGACCTCCTATTGTCCCATCATGGAACTTCTCGAACAATACTTCAAATTGATCACTGTCAATGCATCTCCATAGCACATCACTGATATCCTTCCTAAAAAGCACACCATCCATAAGATAAAAGGGAATAGATTGCAATCTAAATTATCTCCTTTGTGATCTACTCATATTATTAGGATACTCACCACTTTGGAGAAATTTGATCACATCTTGTGTCCAAATTTATGGAGGTAATGAACCAACTGATTGGGAATAATCATGATTGACTAGAGCCTCTTCCTTTGACTCATGAAGATCTGAAGCTAGATGTTCACAAATGCCTTTACCCCTTGCCAATTTTATCACTTTGATATTAACATCATACTCCATTACCTTAGTGATCTACCCTGCCCAACTTTCAATAAGATCTTTGCTCAAAAGAAACTCTTTGGTGTTAGGATGAGAGACCATAACATGAATCTTAATATTTGAAATCATATGTCTAAACTTATTTAGTCCTATTCCAATAGCAAGGACTTGTTTCTCCACAAAGGTGTACTTTATTTCATAATCTTCTAAATCTTGTCTAAAGAATGCAATGGGCTGCTCCACACCCTCATCATTCTTTAGTAAAATGAATAAAACATGAAGTCTTTAGTAAAATTAGGATTCATAAGAGTAGGAGATTCTACAATTGCTTTCTTTATGGCTTCAAAAATGCTCTTACCCTCTTTGGTCCAAGAAAAGACTTGGTTATTCTTGAACATAGTTTTCATAGGTTTCACTAAAGATGCAAAACCAGGTATGAAGCTCCTTATAAAATTAATCTTTCCTAAGAAACTTTGAAGATATTTCTTATGCAAGGGCAATGATAAGCCTATAATAGCTTCTATTCTCTTAGGCTTAATAGTCAAACCATCTTTAGAAATAATATGTCTTAAGAGTTTAGCTTCATGTTCTTTAGATTAAGAGATACTCCATACTGCCTGCATATTTCAAATGCTTGGCTCAAGTGTTGCATGTGTTCACTATAATATTTATAAAATATTATTATATCATCTAAATAAACCAATGGCATATCATTAATCAAACCTTTGAAGGCCATGTCCGTTGCTCTTTGAAATGTGCCACCAACATTGGACAAATCAAAGGGCATCTTCCTATAAGCAAAAGTCCCTCATTTAGTAGTGAAGGCTATTTTAAACTGATCTTCACTGACTAAAATATGATTATAGCTTGAATATCCATCTATAATAGAAAAATGTTGAGAACCTAAAACCATTTATAAAATTTGCTCCATTGAGGGTAGAGGATAGTGATCTTTGAGTGACACTATATTAAGATCTCTAAAGTCCACACAAAGTCTTATCTCCCCATTCTTCTTTCTAATAAGCAAAAGGTTAGCTACCCATTTTGAATGCTTGATGGGAAATATTATCTTAGATTCAAGGAGTTTTTTAATTTCTAACCTCATGAGTTGCTCAACCTTGGGGTTGATGGGTCTTTCCTTCTGTCTAACCAGTTTAACTCTAGGTTCCAACTCAATGGTATGGTACATTACGTTGGGATCAAATCCTTTGAGGTCCTTATATCCCCAAGAAAAAATATCATAAAACTCTTTGCATAACTCAATGAATTCTTGCTTCTCTAATACACAACATACCTTGCCTAGTTTGAGGAGTTTGTCCTTCAAGATCAAGACCCTTTCAGAATTTTCATGTTTTGTAGACATACTCACTTTTTACTTTTTATTTTGATCATTCTCATTGAAGATAATTTCTAAGGTCACCAAAACCATAGGTATCTTATTGGTTATAATTTTTATAATCTAATCACCTAATTGTTCTTGGAGCCTCCTTTGATTCCTTGAAGAAAATTTAGCCTTATTTTGCAAGAAACATGCAATCTATTTGTCACTGTCAAAAACTTGACAAGACACTTCATTATCAGGTATATAAGGTCTAATAATGACCTTAATATGAGACTATTTTCATTCCTCTTTTATAGCAATTGGAGTATCAAATTGAGCTCCTATGGCAGCTAGTCTATCAATGTTACTATTTTGCTCCCTTGGGACTCATTCTATATTGAGCATTGAAGTCTTCAATCAAATCCCATATCCTATGCCTACATGATTTAATCAAAGGGTTATTTATATCAATCACATTCCTCACCTGATGCACAACCAATTCACTGTCTCCATATACCTATAAGTTCTTGATTCATTTTCTCCTTGCCCAATGAAGGCCATGAATTAAACCTTAATACTCAGCCACATTACAAGTACAACTAAAATGAAATCTATATGAATCATAATACTATTGTTTAGATGGGGAGACAAACATAACACTTACACATATACCAACTTAACTTCTTGAACCATTAAAAAACATCTTCCACAGCTCATCATCTCCACTCTCTTTCTTGGCAAGTAGCGGTGTTGTACTCCTTCTTCATGTATGCAATACACTCCTATATTAGTTTCCTCCACAAAATCATAGGGATAATAATATTAGGTATTAGTTCCATATTCAACAAGAAATATATTTGAAATACCCTCAATCTTTGAAGAAGTGCCATCATCCACAATAGAGTCATTTTCTTCATAGGCCACACAATTCAAATTGGAACTTGTCTCAATATAAGGCTCAATATGAAACCCTGCAATGGGTTGTGACTTAATTATGATCTTGACCCCATACCTTATTTTAAATGCCAAGAAATACCAATCCACTAAGAGCAAGCCACTTATCTTGGTTGTGAAGTCCCTTGTTAGGCAGAATGCAAAGTGGGTTGGGAGATCAACCATAACTATGTCTTGAAAGATAGGAAAACTAGGACAATCATGCAAGAAAACCTTCAAGCTTGTTATCATTCCTAATAGCATGGTAGGTGTACCATATAATTGAAGGACCCCTTTGCTATGTGGCTCATATTTTAGGTCCAGCTTGTCAACTACAACTTTGGGCATGACAGAAGTAGAAGCTCCACTATTGACTATACAATTGTGTACCAACTTGTCACCTATAATGACGGTGAGGTAAAATGGTGGAGGTTTTTTGGCCCTATTGGATGGTTAAACAATGGTACTAGGAGAATTTTCAAGAGCAACATGGCCATGAATTTGATTTGAGGGTGAGACACTAGTAAGGCTAATAAAAAACTATTTTTTTAAGAGTTCTTTTTTATCAGGCATATGAAGAACATCCCAAAGAGAAATGGATGTTTTAGTGTTATTTAAAGAATATACAATGTTTAAATAATCCATACCTACTTTATCTTTGGATCTTATATGCATAAAATTACTTGGAACTTGAGGAATAGGAGCAAACCTTACTATATTTTGACTTGATGGAGATGTAGAAGTTTTCGGAATTGTCACACTTGCAGCCATGTCTTGTTGCCTTGCAAGAGGATCAGCTGAGCCTGTGGGCATGTTGATACCACCTCCTAGAGCCTTCCTCTTAGACCTTGTATTATCTATAATAAAGGCTCTTTGATTTAGCACAAAAGTTCTTCAACCATAAAATTGGTGAAGATCTCTCCCTGAGGTTGCCAATCCTCATTAACTTACATAATTACCTCATCCTCATTTCATAGGAGGGGAGTAACTAATTATTGATCCGCTAGAGCTTTCTCTCCACTCTCATTGGCATCCATGAATTGGTCTTGCTACCAATCTTCTTCCTACACTAGATTGTTATGAACTGGTACTATCTCTTTTGCATTAGTGGTAGAGTTAGGACTGTATGCATTTGCAGGCCTATTGGGATTAGATTACCATTGACCTCTTCCTCTTATATATTATTACTAATAGGGGTAAGGATTATAATAGGTGCCTTGTTGCATATTAACTTGCCTAGTTTGAGCCTCTAAGGCTAGGCACTTTGCTTTCCAATAAGCATCATCTTCTGCTTGTCTAAGAGTAACCTTAGTTTTAGTATTAACATTAGGAATGTGAGCCAATTTCAAAGTGATAGCAAAATTATGAGACAAACGAGGCATAAACACCATAGGAGTCAATATTCCAGCTTGGATGAGACTATTCTTGACTTTGACAATAATATTGTATGCTTTGGGAAGAGTGGAATCTCCCATATATTAAAGCATGACATTAATTTCAATCCCAATGGCTTTCAAGTAAGTAGGGAACACAAAGCCAATAGGTGGTCTCATGGGAGGAGGCAATCTATGCCAAGTCTTTTTAAAACTTTCATTAAATTCATACATTATTTCTTTGGATCCCCTTTTTATCATATTGAGCTGATGTATGAGACAAGCATGGCCACTTTCATTTCCTAATCTGGAAGTCAACAACACTCAAAACTCCTCCCATGCTGTGATGCATCCACCTTCTAGAGTCCTATACCAATCAAGAGCCTTCCCATCAAGGGACATGGAAAGAAATCAAATGGCAATGTTCTCTCAAACAATGTTTTGGAAATTACAAAATTTAGAAACATCTCTAATGTGCTCACTGGGTGTGATATGACTCTCACCATTGAATGTGGGAACACCTTTTGTGGTGTTAGAAGGAATGGTATCATATACTTAAAGTTGAATTGGATTTTTAGTACTAAAGGTAGGGAAATCATGAGGCCTATCCATGTATTCTTCTTCAATATCTTCAATTTCTTTGGCCTCTTTAACCTCTTACTCTCTAGAAAAATCTACTCGTTCTTTAAAGGGCAGATTAGGCTGTGGATACTAAATTACAAGAGGGATTTCAGGATGAATAGGTGAGTTAATGGGATTGATTGTTCTAGGAGAGGATGACCTAGTGAGAGGCATGTTTATAACAAAACAAATGGCCTTGAACTAGATTTACCATGAAGGCCAAATGTTGAGTAGTACATTAATTTATAGCTGAGGTTTGTCAAGACCAACATTCACCTTGACAAGTTGTCTTGAAGACAATGTGTCCCATTGGGCATGCCAAAACTATTGTCACCAAATCTTGTACCCTATAAGAGGGTGTTCAAGCCTCTTCCAAATTTGGGCAACATGAAAACATTTCCAGGTATGTGGGTATACTTATATTGGAAATGAGCCTCTATATTTAAGGGCTAGCTCCCTGAATGTATCTTGATATACTCTTATATATACCAACTAATTACTTATGGGGAAAAGAGATAGAGATTGCATGAATTGAACCTAATCTAAAGGAAGTGATGCATCGAATATTTAAGGATCCACTCTCAACATTGAACTCATTAGCACACTAATAAACTATGAAAAGAACTAATACAATGTCTACAATGGTTTCCAAGCAATAGTGTTTCACTTAGAGGTCAGTTTGATGGACTTAGGCTAGAGGGAAATGAGGGTAAGTCTTGATTGAAATAACTTAAATTAAATTTATCCACTCTATACCTGATACATTAACCTTAAGACACACTAGATGACCTACAAGGAAAGTTTATTAGCACCTAAGTTAGACTTGGACCTGTAAAGGGAAGATGACAACCACTTTTGCACATCAAACACATACAAAATACTAAGCACAAATTAGTAAACAATTGATAATGCTCTATTCATTACTCCAAGAGGTGCAAAACATAATTTATGGTAGAGTTTAGTCATACCAGCCTGAGGGATGACAATCAATAGCTTAAAGGCTATAGTTGTAGAAGAAAAGGCCTTTAGAGAGAGAGACTTTGGCACTCTAAAAGGAATCAAAGAACTCAAATCCATTTGAACTACAGTTACAACTGATTCTAAAAATTATGCTCATTTAGACCTTTTGATTGATCTAGGTCAATTCAAGTGGTTACACAGTTACATTATTCCTTCCTCAATGCTCCCTGACAGTTGTAACATTAGGATCAAGTTGTTTCAAACTGGGTCCCAGTTTATACACCCTAAATTGGTCAAGAAACCACACATATCATGTCTTTTCATAGTCCTTTCATAAGAGACCTCGACTAGAGAATATGAGTCTTATTGGAATCTAACCATGTCTTTTTATCTAATTTGCCATGATCTTGTTTTATACCATAGACACCTCTTTGACCATTCCTAATCATTTGTAACCTTTCATACTTAACCCTTACTATCATGGGTCACTCTTTCCAGGCTTATTCCATCCCCTAGGTCCTGGACCCCCAAGATAATAGCACCCAAATAGGACTACAACGCTAAAACCCAAAGTGTCCAATTTTTGACGTTATTGTCCAAGTGAAAATTTGATTCCAATGGTCACTTTCTCCCACGAGATGAGTCTTACCCCTTTTCTTTGTTTTGTTCCTAACTTTTCCAATGTCAACCAAATATGAATAAAACTCACAAATTTGAAATAATGAGTCTCTTATATAAAGGACTACACAAGGCATTTTATATTTAAGACTTACTACTTTGGCAAATTAGACATAATAAAAATCAGTCAATAGTATAGCTCAGCTTCTCTGTATCACACATAGACTTGCATGTTTGATCAAGGAAGGCATAGGTGAAAGTCATTCTTGCATCTATTATACACATTGATTATGCATGTTCCCTAAAGGAGAACTACATCAGATTTGAGATGATAGCTTGAGGGTTAATGTAGGTAGTAATCAGAACAACAAGGGTTCTTGATTGTGTGATTATTCTTCCCCTAACCTAGTTTTTCCCCTTTTGATTTTGATGTATTTGTTGTTTGCATGTGTGTAGATGAGCACAAGTATTGAAGATTGAAATAGACCTATAATGAGTTTTGGTGACTTCCAGCCCCTAAAATTTGGTATGCAAGCTCATATATACCAGCCTATCAAAACCCAAAAAACTTAGATCATGAGGACAATAGTGTCAAGGAGGGACTAAAACGTCAGACACTATGGTGTCATGTTTCGGTGCTCCTATCCAATCAAAAAATGGAAGCCAGGGTCAGATTCATGATAATGTCTCAGTCTCGCTCTTCAAATTCTAGCCTCAAAATCCTTCATTATAGTTCAAAATCAGATAAGTTTATTTCTATTTCTTTTGCATAATTATCTATTAAAATCTATATTTTTCCTTATTAAGCTAGATTTTTTCTATTATTTTAGACCTTTGTTATTTAGGATATAAACACTAGATTACCAAAAATAATAAAACATTTGGTGAACCCAACTTACTTCGAACAAATTTAAAATCCTAAGTACCCTTAGGGTTTTTCCTTCATCTTTTGTGCAAAGATTCAATTTCAAATTGTTTATTTTTGGTATCAATTTTTGTGCAATTATCTTATTTAAATTAATTTTGGAATTTAAATTATAAGCCATAATTTCCAAAAATTCTAAAACCCTAGCACAAAACCCTAGATTTCTAAACTAAGTCCTCAAACCCCAATTGTCCCTCCCTTACAAATTTTAGAAATTAATTTCAAAATTTTTGAAAATTGTTTAGTGTGCCAAAAATATTTTCAAATTTTCTAAATTAGTAGTTATTCTGTGCAAAAATTCAATTTCAAATTTCTAATTTTTGTATCAATTTTTTGTGCAATTATCTTGTTCAAATCAATTTTAGAATTTAAATTATAGCCATAATTTAAAAAATTCTAAAACCCTAGCTCAAAACCCTATATTCCTAAACTAAGTCCTCCACCTTCAAACCATTTATTTTTGCAATTGTTAGAAATTAATTTTGAAATTTTTACAATTTATTTAGATAGTCACAAGTATTTTCAAAATTTCCACGTTAGTAGTTATTATTGCATTTATTTGCTTAATAGTACTTTTTCATATTCTTTGTGGTGAAAGAAATAAAATGGCCACTAAGGCACTTCTTCCCTCTCATCCCACAGACAAATTTCTTAATTTTTCACATAATTATGATAATGAGTAGACAAATTTACAAAATTGCACATTAGCTAAAAATGTGGAAAATGATTTTATTTACAATGAAGATAATTACTATTGTTGCAATGAGGAATATTATCATGCATATGAAAGTGATAGTGAAGAAAAAATAGATGCATCTTCTCCTCTCAAACCTGTCTCTTTCATCCCTTCTTCTAAAGAAAATACCTTTGATAAATGGGAAAAATACTTCTCACCTCATTCTCCTATGCACAATGCACAAAATGAACAAATTAGTCATATACTTCCAAATGAACCTCTAATAGCTGATAATTTGCTTCCATGTGACCCAAATATCTCTCTCTTTTGCTACTGCTATGTTCAAATTACAACAATATAAACACAATAGAATCAAATTACCAATGCATAGTTCAAATGATACATCTCATGTTGTTAACTCTACATTATCAAAAGAATGTTCAAATGAAATATCTCCTTTTATTACTTCTCATATTACACATGAAAAAAATGCATGTCTTTCATCCATGGATAACATAGATGCACATAATATTCCAATGTCAAATGATAATTTATTGCATATTCGAAAAGAACTCAATCCTTCTATTACACCTCTCCCTAGCAATGACGGAAGGGATAATGAATATGATAGTGAGCATGCCAATGAATATGAAAATGAGAGTGATTATAAATAATATTACATATATGATAATGATGATATAATTTATGCACATAGTGAAGAAGAATATGCATCTCATGTTTCTAACTCTTCACTCGCTTCTCCTCTCAAACATAATGCACTTCCAAAAGTTGTTTCTACTTTTATGAATGATTCGATTTCAAATAATGCACGTGTTAATTCTAATAGTAAATCTTCTACTCAATTAGAATGTGAAACACTAAAAAATAAAGATACCAATGAATCCCCCAAGCCACCCCTCACTATGGTAGAACCCAGTTCTCACCCTTCACCTAAAGAGAATGGTAGCCCACATCCCTCTAGTAAGGTCTAAGCGACCATTACTCCCAAGGTTAAAGTAAGCACACCCCCTCTTTATGATCCAATTTCAAAATGTAGCTTTCCCATGGCTAAAATTAATAATCAAATTCAATGATTAAATGAACCACTTCAAGATACTAATGTACCATCCTAGGAGATCATCTCTTTGATGCATGTAGTTGGTGAATTACAACACCAAGTACATCTCCTTACCTTGGAAAACAAAGCTTACAAGTCTTGGATGGATGCCAATGATCTACATGGTAACCCTATTTTGAAAACATTCATAAAGCCTTCATTTCCTAAGCATTTCCAGATACCATCATTACCTCAATTTGATGGAACTAGAGATCGATTTGTACACCTTCAAGCCTTTGGAAAGGCTTTGCCATCTCATGCAAGCCCATTGATTCTACTCAAATTATTCCAGTATAAATTAGTGGGGGAAGCACATAATTGGTTATTTCATCTACTCCCCATTGGTTCACTGCACACATATGATGACTTAGAGGAGGCATTTCTTAGATATTACATCATAAACACGGGCCTTCGTGTTACATATGAGAAACTTGCCACACTACATCATAATTTTTCAAAGCCAGTTAGTGAGTATATCTTAAGATTAAAGGCTCACATGTTAAGATTGATATAAAAACTAGTAGATCTAGAGATTCAACATATCTTTATTAAGGGGCTTTACCAACCTCTACTTGAGCATCTACTATATCAAACAGAGTCTTCTTTCAGACAACTAGGTTATACAGTTTTATTTGGAAAAGAAATTGGGATTGATTGAGGTAGATTCAATTGATCAGATCACTCTAGATTTTATAGCAGCATCTTTGAATACAGCTCCTAGCACTCAGCATCTACCATGTCCTAGACAAGATAGGAGACCACAACCAAAAAATTGACCAGTCAAGAATAAAGAGCCAATTTTTAGAGAAAAACCTATAGTATGCACTAAAAAAAACAACAAGGCACCACTATAGTTTGATTCAGAGTGGGCTAGCCCATCTGCATATTATTAGCACTACTAGATAGGAGGTTAATCACATTAACTTTTACTCATCGATGAGATCCATGTCTCTTACATAGATAGCCACATCAACCTTTTTATCACTATCATCATATCCATGAACATAGAGATAATGATTATTTTGGACTCAAAGATTCCATTACTAGATGTGTTGATAATGGTATCATAACATTCACATAGGGGGCACAGAGATCTCCTCCATTATGGAATCTTAGACTTCATTCCTCCATGACTAAGCCATCCCAAGACATTACTTTATAAGAATAATCAATCATTCATCGTGAGTGCAATGCAAGTTTTAGGATAAAATCTCATAGGAGATCTCTTATTCCACCACCTTAGAAGGTTTGGAAACTAGTACAACAACAACAACCTACATATAACACCTTCGTCTGAGGGATATATAGTACAGTTTCATATACATATCTACCAAAGTCACAAGCACAACAACAAAATACCACTCATGAGAAATATTCACTATGGGCAGATTTTTAGGGTCCTATCTCAAGTAGCAACCCGCTATGGTTAAGATCAGATGAACCCCCATCACATGTCAAAGTTCCATATTTAACTATTTCTTAGTCATATACATCACAATAGAAGTCATATACATCACAATAGAGGCCATAGGGTGTCATTTCACATAGAAATCCACTATGATTGCCAATAGATGAGCCTCCTCCATAGCATCCAATTTTATATGCATGATAAATAAAGTTAAATTTGGAAAAATCTTCACACATAGCAACAATTAGCACTTAGTAGACAATATCAAATATAGAGCAGATTCTTACACAGCATGAGTAGTATAGGCCCTTGTTCAATTGGTCGATAGGGTTTAAATACTGATACAACATAGAATAATACAATGTACAGTCATACTAGTTTTATTTCATAATCTTCACTTAGCAAGGCAATAATGGAGCCAAAGGTCTAGCTACCCTTTATATTATTGAGCCACTCTTGAGGAAGTAATACACACACTGTTATCTTACATCCCTCTACTAACAACTAACATTCCTAATTCCCAACAACTATCCTATCTAAATACCAACCTATCAAAATCCAGATCTTACCAAATCCTATTTTACCACTATTAAACCCAATCAACTTATCCAAAAAAATTCCAAATGTTAAACCCAGCCTAGTTTATCGAAATAATTTACAAATTACAAAAACCATCAATTTTTTGCTTACAAATCAAAACCTAATATCACACTTCAACTCATCAACAAAGCATTTAAATAAAATATTCCAGTACCAAAAATATACAATCTAAACATCAATGTCATATCAACCATTCTTAAAAAAATTTAATGAGTATACCAATATACCAGCACACTTCAAATCCAATAACGCAATAAAAAATCATCAACATAAAATAAGTAGCCATATATCTATCACAAATTTTTCAAAACATATACACTATGTCAAATCCAATCAATCATGAATGGGCATCATGCCCTCACTCTCAAACTCACTCTCTCCTCTAATACTAGTCCCATAATCCTGTCTAGCACTCGATGACCTTACACCTCCTCAAGATCTCGAATGCCTCTTGTGTTAACTATCCCACTCCAATAGCTGACCATGTTCCTCATTCAAGTCTGCATATCACTACTGAAGATCCATATAGTCATCCACAATCCTCATGCTCACCACACCACAATCAGGTAGAGGCATCTTATGCCTATCTAACTTAGCTCTAAGTTCATCCCTCTCTCTTGTTGCCCTAACATATGCAGCTATAGCTATAGCATCCCTATCAAGCAAATAAGCATAAATGCCAGTCATAATCATCGCTCACTCTATCAAATCCTCCTTCACTACATCATCAATAACATGCCACATGAGCTCTTAGAGTGTCAACTCAATGATTGTCTCTCAAAACTCATCATCTCCTCTCCCTACCCCAATAGGGGCCTCATCCTGTGCACCTCCCACCCAACCTACACACATAAGAAATACAATAATACATTAGATATATACTTCCAAATCCTAACTAAAGCATGAACATAGGTACAATTCAAATATAATCACTACTTACCTCCCATCATCTGGATCAGCTCAACCTCCTCATATGTAGGAATATTCACTCCATCCACAAGATATAATGGAGCCCATCGATGCTTAGCCCACCATGTGATCTATGTCTCAATGCATCCCATGCCATCTACATCAATAATATCTATAACCACATCTCATGTATCTAAAGGTAATGGTGCCAACTCGGCCTTAGTAAGTCTCGCATGAGCCCCTGCTCTCATTGGTGCTTGTGCACTCCTCAACCATACCCATGTTGTAGGAGGGACATCTTGTCGATCTCCAAACTACCTAGTCACGTGCTCATACTAAATCACTCATATACTCCATCTTAATAATCATGTAACCAACAATTAACCCTCATGTACTGTAACTACTCTTCATCCTCAAGTTATCTAGGGAATCCTTAATAAGGCCTCCATATCCAAATCACCCATCCATCACTCACCAAATGGATATGGATATGCCTAACTCACCCTCAATAGTCCAATCAATCACATAATTTCTATGTGCTTATAATCCCAATAATGCATTAAAGTAGCCGCACTCAGACCACCACTAAATGCCTCTTGAGTAAATATGTATAAATCTTTATATAAATGGGTAAGCATAACCCTACCCCAAGAGAACATAGTACCATACATCTTGACATTATGAACCACCTTATGCATCTTATAAGCAATAGAAACTCTGCTACCATCCACTTTAATAAATGAAACCAACAGTACAGCTAACCACTTCTACACGCATGGAACACTTGACCACACAATAACTAATAGTAATACATCACTATCACTACCTCTCTAATGTGTACCTGAAGGCATGCTAGTAAAATACAAGGATGCACGATCAAAGGCATCAACACCCATATCATCCTACAATGTCATCCATCACCCACCAACCGACAAATAAAAAATATGATACACATCCTCTAGGGTCACATCATCTCCCCTGTAGGAAGCTAGAATGTACAAGTGTCTACATTCAACCTCTCAAATAAGGCAGTGATCAAATACATGTCCCATTGCACCATACCTAAGTCACATACATGACTCAATCATACTCTATCTATCATGGCTCTCTCATCAACTAACAAGGGCAACATCCTCAGTATCTCATCACCTAGCCTCTACAGAACTCTCTCATCCACACCTCACCCTAAAAACACCAAAAAATATACTATATGTCAAATAACCATGCCAGGAAAAATATCTAAGAAGTACAAAAGTAAGAACAACTAAAAAATTGAAAAAAACATCCACATTGGATAACAACGCTACATAAGGACACTAGTGTTGGACAACAATGCTTTAACTTGGACAACAACACTGTATCTTGGACAACAATGCTGACTCAGGGATAGGAGTGTTGGAACTAGTAAAAAATTTCTTATACTACTTAAAATAGATCAAAAATATCCAAAACTAGCTTCTAAATAGGTAAGAATCAAGTGTTAAGCTTACTCACCAGGCTAATCTCTTTATCAACCTAAATCTGGGATACCAACTGCTCAAAATGGGTTACAAAAGGTGCTCATCTCTTAGGAATTTTCTCACTCCAGAGCTCCAATATCTCAAACTAGCCAATGCACAAATGAACCCAAAGTAAATCAAAATTCCTATATCAACCAACTTTTTTATTCAAAAGCAAAACACCATTTTACCCATAATTAGAACCTTGTAGCTCCATTTTACAACCTATTTTATTTATCAAAATCATGACAATGATACCTTAGATATCATGCATGCCTTACTCTATCACTACATCATTTATAGCATACACACATCCCTATACCTCTTTTGTATCCTGACATACAAATTGGTACATACCAATCAAAAACTCATTAAAATAACCTAGCCAAATCGATCAACTTTTCAATCCATTCAGTCTACTACCACCTAGTTTGCCTACCACAGCACGAACATTTCTAATATCTACTATACTTACACATAATATTTGGTCCTAACCAATCAAGAACACATTTCAATCCCAGTAATTTAATTCTCACCAATCAAGCAAAAGACTTTCGATCTATTTGCTACATGCCAACCTAGTTACTAGTCATCACTTTTGGCTCAACCTCCTCTATCACAAATCTCATCTCTCTCCCCAAAAGGGGAGCATCATTCTTACTATCTCTACAAATTACCTAGTATCCATATCCACTCCTATAGGTAAATACACCTTGGTTCTCACACCTTGAGTAGTCATATTATAAGATTCAGCTTAGATCAGTCGAAACATACAGTGATTCAGACTACATCGGTCACTCAACATGATTTTTACAGCTCCAAAATCTAGATTATCAACATTACTCAGTACATATTGGTTAAGATTATATAGTGGTTCAGACTATATAGGTCACTTAGCATCACTCAGCTCAGATTGGTCAAGATTATACAATGATTCAGTTTATGTGGGTCACTCAACATCACTTGGACATCTAGAGGGATATACCATCAATTTACAGATACACAAACTATTCAGATACATTGGTTCAGATTATATGGACTCACAGTGACTTTGATATAGACTTAGACTGAGATACCGAATTTGGGGCCATGACAAATCTTGCTCTTCACAACATACATATTCTATACACACATTCCAAATCATATTAGTTTATGTGAGATAAAGGGTAGACATTGGTTTTGGGCCTTTAAGCATTTCTCATTTCTTATTTAGATTCAGTATATGGGGCATTTATTATAGGGATTCCTTCTTTCTCCAGGCACTATTTAGATTCAGTACAGGAGGCATCTATTACAGGGATACCTTCTTTCTCTAAACACTATTAAGATTCATTACAGGGGGCATCTATTACAAGGATTCCTTTTTTCTCCAAGAACTATTTGGTTCTCCATCCACTTCCTAGCCAATAAGTTGGATCCTTTTTTTAGTACACTTATCTCCATACAAGTAAGTTTAGGTACGCATCTTCTTTCTTTCTTTTACTCTAGTACTTCATTTCATTGCATCACTAAATTAAAAGGGGGAGAAATGTATACACCTTAAATTGGTCAAACAACCACACATATCATGTCTTTTCATATTCCTTTCACATCTAGCCATGTCTCTTTGTTTGATTTGCCTTGGTCTTGTTTTATACCCTAGACACTTCTTTGACCATTCCCAATCATTCGTAACCTTCCAAACTTAACTCTTACTATCTCGGGTCACTCTTTCTAGGCTTATTCCATCCCCCCAGGTCATGACCCCCTAGACAATAGCGCCCAAATAGTACTACAACACTAAAACCTAGGGTGTCCAGTTTTTGGCATTGTTGTCCAAGTGCAAATTTGATTCCAATGGTCACTTTCTCCTATGAGATGAGTCTTACCCCTTTTCTTTGCTCCATTCCTAAGTTTTCCAATGTCAACCAAATGCAAATAAAACTCCCAAATACAAAATAATGAGTCTCCTATATAAAGGACTACATAAGGCATTTTATATCTAGCACTTACTACTTTAGCACATTATACATAATAAAAATCAGTCTATAGTATAGCTCAACTTCTCTACATCACACATAGACTTGCATGCTTGATCAAGGAAGGCCCTAGGTGAAATTCATTCTTGCATCTATCACGTGCATTGATTATCCCTGTTCCCTAAGGGAGAACTACATTGAATTTGAGACCCTAACTTGAAGGTTAATGTAGGCAACAATCATAATAGTAGGGGTTCTTGATTGTGCAATCATTCTTCCCCTAACCCAATTTTTCCTCCTTTTGATTTTGATGTATTTATTGTTTTCATGTGTTTAGATGAACACATGTAACAAACCTACAATGAGCTATGGTGACTACCATCCCCTAAAATTTGGTATGCAAGCTCATATATACTAGCCTATCAAAACCCAAAAAGCTTAGATCTTGAGGATAAAAGTGTCAGGGAGGGACTACACCACTAGACACCAGGGTGTCCTATTTTGGCACTCCTATCCAATCAAAACATGGAAGCTAGGGTCATATTCCTGACATTGTCTCAGTTCTGCTCTTCAAATTCCAGCCACAAAATCCGTTGTTTTAGTCTATAATCAAACAAGTTTATTTCTATTTCTTTTGCATAATTTTTTGTTAAAATCTATATTTTTTCTTGTTAAGCTAGATTTTTCCTATTATTCTAGACCCTTATTATTTAGGATGTAAACACTATATTACCAAAAATAATAAAACACTTGACATTAATGTACTTAGGATAATTAGAACAATTTGTTAGAGCTTTGTCCTAGTGTTAACTGCTCTTCATTGGTTTGCCATGCTGTGCAAAAGTGGAGAGAAGGGTCCCTTTCATACAGTTGGTCCTGGAGATGGAACTGTTGAGGTATACGTGTATGCTTCCATGACATCCTTTGAAATGCTAGCTCTTGTTCAAACTAGATCATGCTCAACCTCATCCCCATGTTTATAGGTCCATTATAGATATAAAACCAATCTCAAATTATTGGTTTTCCTATAGTTGTCACATTGATGCAGACCTATAGACTATATAGCCCCTCTCTTGATATAATAGGTCCAAGTAGACCCACTTTATCTCTATAAGAACTAAGGATTCCCCATATGCATGGATCCTCTTAAAAAATGGTGAACACATTCATAAAAATAACCCTTTATGATATAAAATGTTGGACTAGAAGCCCATATTTAGCTTTAATCTCATCCCTTTATATTCTCTATACTTGGCTGCATGGCTATGTCTATTCCTTGGCATTTGATCAAGCTCTAATAGTGAATCGATTGACCCTATAATAACTTGTTTGCTTCTATAAAAAATTAGTCTTTATCTCAACTTTGTCCATTGAAAACTAACTCAGACAAATCAAAATGCTCCTAGTTGTCTTTATTCCCATTGGCCTCACAAATCCTCGCTGCCAGATCTTGACCTTTTGACCTTCTACATGTTGATGATCTCCTTGGTATAAATAAAATAATTCCATCAATTTCCTACCATGAAGAACGTGCTCATGTCACTTATCAATCGTGCATTGATCTCAGGATCCTATTATTAGTCTATAAGCCTCCACATTTGTGCCACATGGTAACCTCTTTATCTCCTTGACCTCTTGATTCATCTTGTACCATCGAATTAAGATGTGAAATATAACATGGACCATCAAATTTTACTTGGACCAAGCTCTTTTTTAGTCGAGCTCACACCATTAGATCTCTGCTTAGTTGATTTGCAGCATTAGATCTAGTCCAACTTGTAGCTCTTTAAACAACTTAGACCCAGGGACCTTTTGACTCATTTAACCTTCGTGCAAACCATTGGATCTCAAGTGTCAGCTTATGAGCTCATGTGGATCATTATATCTTAATCAACTTTGAACCTTTTAATGACTTTTTGAACCCAACTGGTTACTTTACGAAGCTCAAACTTGACATTAGCGCGAACATCTTATGTTACAGGTCCAACTTGAGAAGCTTATAACTTGAGAGAGAAATCTCACACAAACATGGAACTTTTAGGATATGATTTTGTCATGAAGTACTCCATGGTATTGTAATATTTTGGCTTGCATGATTTCCTGAGTGAAGATAAGAAATTCATAAGCAATTTGTCCAGCTCATTTCCATGTGACATGTAGGATGGTCTAGTTCCTTAAACTCAATAAGCTAAACTTTAAAGGCTTAGATCTCAACATAAAAGACTTATCAAGATATGAAACTTGAAAAGAATGATCTTGGTACTAAGAACCTTGATCATGCATGTTTTGATAGTCATGCAAGGAATTTTGAGCATATTTATAAAATGCCCAAGTAAACTGGTTTAGTCTAGTTTCCATGATGTCCTGATGATGGTCTAGTCACTTTACTTGCCCAAGTCATTTTGATTCAATCTTTCAAGGTCCTGATGAGTTTTTGAGATTGTACAAATCTATTTTATGTCCTTTCAAGCTTATAAACATTGTGCGATCCTGCTTGGATCAATTTTGAAGGCTTGGACAAATAAATTCTTCAAAAATATTCAATTCCCTCAGAACTTTACATCGACTTATCATCTCAAACACTTTCTCTAAAAGAATGATGCTTGTAGGCCTTTTATATCAGATAAAATGTCTAAAATAAATTAATTTAGGCTTTTGATAAGTATATTTTGCTTTGAACATTTTGTTTGAAATAACAGGGCTTTGAAAATATTATCGCAGACAATTTGTCCAAAATAAATATGTCCTCAGGGAAATTATCTTGGACAATTTTCCTGAAAGATTTGTCCTTAGTATTTTGCTTTCAAGATAATTTTCCCAAAAAAACTCAAATACTTAGCCAAAATAAACTGAAATAATTTCTCTGAAAGAAATATGTCTTGTACTTTTGTTGCAGGCTTTGCATGGAATAATTTCTCTAAAGGAAATGTGTCCTCCAAGACTTAGCCAAAAGTTGAAATATTTCCTAAGTGTAAACTTAGGTTTTTATAGACTTGTTCTTGCAATTGCTCAACACCATGAAAATTTTCCACTTGCATATATGATTCTAAAATGAACCCTAAGAAACCAAATGACACAAGGACCAAGCTAGACTATGACCAAAACTAGAATGGCATATGAAATGACATCAAAAGAGATACAACATACCCTATGTCATTATAAAAAGCCCCTATACAATATTTTGATTATCGAGGGTTGACCCATTTTGACTTGAGGTAAAAATGGCCAACAATTACTAGATCTAATGAGTGGAAAAGCAAACTATTATACACACATAAATAATATGCATAGTAGTCTCAAAATGTATTCACATCATTTGTCACATAACCAATATGCATGTGAATGCCTATTAAATAAGCATGATAGGTTTTCATGTGCAATAAATTATTGTTTCATGAATAACCTATAAAATAAGAGGATTCAATATTATTATACACTCAACAACTACATGCACAAAATAGTTTATCATCTCCAACAATAAAATAAATTAATCCCAAATAAAGATTACACACTTAATCCAACTGATTGAGATAAAAACTTTATTGTATTTTAGATTGTAAAGTATGGTAGTTAAACATGAATCTAAATGTAAATACTATGACTGATTTGACAAGTGGCATGTGTTAAATATATAAAGTATTACAAAGATCAAATTACTTATCTTTTTTAGTTCATTGATTGGTTGGCACTGACTTTTGACAGTAGAAAGGGGTTGTAAGCAGGTTAGAGAGTTGATTGGATTTGAAATTGTTTCTTTGTATACACAAGGTCATTAGCGATAAGTTAGGGTAGTAACATCGATGAAAGTGACTTAGGTTAATGTTAATGTATTAGGATGTCATAGATATATATGACCATACACTTAGTTGCTCCTACTTGTAATACCTCTGTGTGATCTTGAAACTTGATTGTGTGCACAACTCTAAAAATAGTCTCCTCCTCAAAACCTTAGAACAACTTCTGAAGGGAAGAAACCTAAAAAAACTTGGCAAGTGTAATGGGTTGATCTCACCCCAATCACCCTCATTGATGATTGAATGCTACCTACATATCCAATATTATGAGGAAGGAACTCAAAACACACATATTTATTCCCCTTAATGTGAATGTGCAATTGTGTTCCTTAACTAAATGAATACATCTAGAATTTGGATTTCAATACTTGAAAATATTCACTATTGACTTGGCTTAGTGTGTTTCAAAATTTGTTAAGGATTGTTCTTAGTTACTAGTTTTCAATTTGCGAAGAACATGTCAACTTTGTTCAACATGTAGTAGTGTATAAATGCTCGATAGACAAGTTCCAAGTGAGTAACAAGTATGGGTTTTATATTTATTTAGATGAGTCCATTTGGGTAATTTCTCATGCCATTGACACAATAAGAAAATGGGGCTGACCCATAGGAATAATTTGATTTTGAAAAATGTCCATTGTTGGGTGAGGGACAATAGCATCACCCTAAGGATAGTTCTGTCAACAAAATTATTTGAGAATGACATTAGTGTCTATTATATAAGAACATGAATCTAATGATATCGAGATATTTGATTAAAATATTTAGCTAGTTTGACCTAGACTCAGATGTTCATGTAAGTGTTTCACAATAAAATAGAAGGGTTAGACTCATAAAAATCATGTGGATGTGAGAGAATGTCAAATAAGAGGCATATAAGTGTGCACAAGTAATGTATGGAAAATGTAGGTCAAAAATGATATTGTCAAGTGTCTAATATCATATATTAGTATCTACAAATGCCTCTCTTTTATTATAGTTTTGAAATGAAAAAAAATACTAGAGTTAAAGGTTAAAATACACTTAAGTGTGTGCAACACACTTTGTCTTTGGGAGATGGCTCAAAATGTATAACTTTGTTTCATACAAACCTGTAATGAAAATGTAGTAGTCAATATCTTTATGTGAAATCTGAAATCTAAAGTTGAAATTTGAAAATGTTTTAAGAATAAGGAAGATTTATACTTATATGTGAGTAAATGTTGTTACCTTGTAGCTTGTTAGAGATTATGTTTCCTTTTTAAAGCATTGGAGAATTGTGCTTCCTTGTTGAAGCACATGGAGAGTTGGGTTGAACACGACTCAATTTTTTTTAAATATGCAATCCCTTGGGTTTGGAAGATAAATTCCCTAACCCTCATGAATGTGGAATAGTTTTAAGACCATTAAGCATCATTGAACCTCAACTACACTAATTCAAATAATTAATCTAGCTTCGGTATTGAACCTTAAAATGAAAATGTGGGAACCACATAATGGGTTCACTTATAATAATTCCAATGTTATAGAGAGCACTGAATATTAATGTACATTACATAAAAAAACATGAATCAAATGCTACAGATAAACTTATAGATTCAAGGTTGTTCACTACCCTTTACCATTAGATTTGTGTTTACAAATAAACAACTAAAATATTGCTCATTGCAAGATATGTAAATGTGCATGAACAAGTATCATACCTCATTGAATTGGTGTCAACTATAAACTATTACAGTGTGTATGTGGATGAAATAGTATGATGTTTCATGAATATGTGCCAATTGATATTAAATGTTATGCATCTATATGTTAAATCTAAACACATGTATCTCAAATGTATCTGTATGTGAAAACATGTAATTTATATTATTGCAAACTGTGTGCACTTATATGGCATATGCATTCAAGTGTATCTGAATATGTATGTTGTAGTTCATGTTTATATGAAGTGTGTGCATATGCCCCCATAATTTATACCAATGTGTAAATATATGTCACTTATTAGAACCACTTTGAATCTCCAAAATCTGTATGGAGTTTCTAAAATCTGATTTTTTCTGTTCATGGAGGCTTTTGCCTTTATGATGTCAAGACCAATAATATTCCCTTCTTTTAAGGTTAGGGATGCATCACATAAGCCAATCATATGGAAAGAAAGAGTTAATTGTATCACATCATGTATAAATATATAATCATGTATAGTCATGTCAACATGTATAGAATATGTCATCATAACAATGTATATATCATCAAAGCATGTATGTAACATATATAATATAATACATATAAGTGTTATGCAATGCTAGATGTAAAAATTAGGCATGCAACATTAACCATCTTTAATATAATAATTGAATAAGCCTATGTAGTAAAGAGCTGCATGATGTAACTCAAGACACTACACACAAGGAGAGGTGTGTGATGTGGACCACGACACTTGAAAACTCAAAAATATCAATAAACTCAACATAGACTTATAAATTAAGCCACTCATAGGCATGCAATGTCACACATTAGGCCATAGGCCAAAAATAAGGGACATAAAGATGTCACAATGAACAAGGCCAAGGACTACAAACAAGGGACATAAATATGTCACCACAAACAAAGCCAAGAGCCACAAGAAAGGGACATAAGGATGTCACAAACAAGGGACATAAATAATGATACACACACAAGGCCAAGGGTCGTACACAATAGGCAAGCAATGACTATCATGTCATGAAAGAGTAATTACATAAATGAAGCATAGAACAAGTGAAAACTAATATACACTATATATATATATATATATATATATATCAATGTCACGTAACAGTAAAGTAATATAACTAGGTAGCACTGTGTAAGATATAAGTAACTATCAAGACATGTGTAAGCAATATATATATCTCAACATGGTAAAATATCATAGAAATATATAATTTGTGATAATGTAGCTCATGGAATAAGATGCCTCCAATGTTGGCAAGGTCACTGGGTATAGGAGATTCCAACATCTATGTATCCACATATAATCTATGTATCTTGCATCACACTCATATATTGTGAAATTCATGTGTGTATGAAAATAATATGCCATATTGTAAATTATAATAATTAATGTATGTAAATAGTGTAATCTTGAAATCATGTCATGCATAGGTCTTGATTTTTTATTTTTTGAATATTTGAAGGTTTTTGTATTTTTGACATCTTTAAAATTCTGACATACATCAATATAATTAAGGCCAAGTAGAAAGACACATACATTGATATCTTAAAGTTTGGCATGCATCGATATGGAGTTCATGAACATTAGTAATGTCAAGATTAGTGTATTTCATGCCATAAATGTAAGGACTAAGAATTAAAGGCTCAAGATACGAGGATTGATTTTTAGTTACCTAATTTGAAACCATGCTTGTGACATTATAATTTTTTGATATATCTCACTTTTGAACTTCCTTCTTGAGAAACCCTTTCTCAAGGGTGTTTTCTTTCTTGACTTACACTTCTTTTTGCAACCTTTATTTTATTTAAATTTTACGTCTATAATTTTTCTTATTATAAACTTTCTTGTTCCTTTTGTAACCTTTATTGTTCTAATTGTTCATATTGCAACATTTATTTTTGCAATTGTTCTTTTTTAAATCTTTCCTTGGATAATACAATCACAATTTGAGTGGGTTGCTTAACTGTAGGAGGTGTTTTCATGTCTTGTGGTTATTTAATGGATGTAATTAATGTAGGATCACCACCATAAATGATACTTTGTACTTTATTCTTTAGATTCCAACAGTTATCAATATGATGTCCATACATTATACAATAGGCACATTATTATGTTGATTTCCTTGCATGATGCATTGGAGGCAATGTGATTAACTTGTTTTAAATCATATCTCTTATAATTTCATTTGGATTTTCATGCAAACTTTTTGAACCATTATTTGTAGATGTATTATTTTGTTGAATCTCTTCTTGAAATAAAATTGTTCGAGGTACAAAGCCTTTGAATGGAGATGTAGATATATGATTGACACTAACATGTTCAAGACTTTATATATGTGAAATCTTGCCTTAAAGTAATGTAACTTTTAGACTTAGATATTAATTTTGCTTTTGGAACTTCTCTATATACTTCATCATGGTAACCATATAATCTAGAAAGGATTCAAAATCATAAACCCTAGGCACTTTTGATTGAATATGTGTATACAAGTCATCAAAAGGGTGTGTGGGAGGTAGAGGAGGATAAGGAGGAACATTATGATGTCCTTCAATTTTTACTATAATATGGGTCACCATGCCTCTTGGGATAATGACAACATGGATCATGTGACCCAGTATAATATTTGGGTTAATAGCGGGGCCATGAAGGTAGCTAAGATAACTTGTAGGTTTAGGTGGAGCAGGATCAAATAGATTCATATAGGGTCCTTGGCCCCTAGTGGTGACATGAGGTAATGTGAATGAACATTATAACAATGTGAATTAAGGAAGGCTAGGGATGGGTCATTATTGATTCCATCCTTAGTTTTATTGCACATAAATTTGATTTGTTTAATTATATGATTATGAAAAACATTGCATATTTTAATCCAACAACATGTAATTATAATAATAACTACTTGTATTAGAATGTATACATAATTAATATCCATGATAGACACCATACAATGTCTAGAATAGAGATCTAACCACCTAAATAAATATATGAGTAATTTTTTAAATCAAAAAGATGTTTTTGATAAAAAATAATAGGTAAATGAAACCCCAAAATTAATTTGAAAATAGTGACACCATTCAAACTTTAGATGGGATTTACTAAAGATAGTAAATTGTAAATTCTAAAAAATTTGTATAGTATTTTGGAGGGAAAAAAACAAGTTTTTTATCCACTAAATATTACAATAAAGAAAATATAAACATTTGAAAAATAGAGTTGTTTTGATCCAAATATAAGCCAACCAAAGAACAACCTTATAGAGTAAGCGCTAATAGGTGAATAGGCATGACACCCTAGGGCAAAAGGGATAAATCATCATATTTTCACATATGAAGATGAAAAAAATTAGGAATCATGTTTGAAAATTAAACCTAAAGGTTGAAATCTAAAAACCCTATAGAGAAGGATGAAACTCTAAGTGAGACCTAGGGGTTTTCAATGTTCAAGCAATATATAAGTTCATGAATATGTTTTACACTAGTTTGGATTGTAGAACCCTGACTAAGATAGAAAATTGAATGTGTTTTAAGTTGTCAAATATGGAAGTTAAGCATGGATTTGAATGTAAATATTGAGACTTATTTGTCAAGTGGGACATGATAAATATAGGAAGTACTAAAGATATAAAGATACTTTATTTTTATGGTTCATTGACTAACTATGACTGACTTCTAAAAATGGAAAGGGGTTGGAAGTAGTCCTAAGAGTCACTTGGATCTATAATTGTCCCTTTATATGTGTAGGGTCATTAACATGAGGCTGGGCCAATGACATCTATGAAAGTGACTTGGGCTAGTGTTACTATTTTGGGATGTTATGGCTTTTTGTGACTATACAGTCAGTTACAATTGCATATAACACCTTTGTGTGTGTGATCTTGATGCTTGCCTATGTTCATAACTCAACAAATCAGTCTCTTTCTCTTTAAGACCTTATATTTATTTGTGAAGGGTGAAAACCTATTAAAACCTATGAACTGTAATGTGATGATCTGACTCTAATAACCCCCATTGATGATTGGCCATTGCCTATATATCCAATATAATAAATAGGGAAGTCAAACCATACATTGTTATTCCCGTTAATGTGAATGTACAATTGTGTTCCTTTACTATATGAATGCACCTAGAATATGGCTTTCAATACTCAACAATATTCACTCTTAACTTGGCTTAATGTGATCTAAACTTGATTGATGACTACTCCTAGTGATTGATTTACATTTTAGGAAAGTTTCGCTCAATGTGTAGTAGTGTATAGATATTTGTCTTGGTAGTGTATAAATGCTTGATAAACAAGTGCCATGTTAGTAACAATGATGGGTTTGAAATATATTTATATGAGTCAACTTTGATAATTTATTGTGCCAATAACATGCTAAGTGAGTGGATTGATCCATAATAATGATTTTATTTGAAAAATAGTCATTGTTGGGTGAGGAATAGTAATGTTACCCTCGGGATAGTTTTGTTGATGAAATTGTTTGAGCCTAATGTAAGTGTCTAGGGTATAAGAATGTAGATGTAATGATCTATAGATGTCTGAGTAAGGTATTGAACTGGTTTGATAAAGACTAAGAGGTTCATGTAAGTGGTTGACAACACAACAAAAGGGTCAAACTTATAATAAGCATGTGGATGTGAGAGAATGGTGAGTAAGAGGCATATATGTGTGCACAAGTGATGTATGGTGAAAGTAGGTAAAAAGTGACATGGTAAAGTGTTTAATACCAAATTTTAGTATCTACAAAGTGTTACTAAATCCCATGATAATAAAAATACATCTCTAAATCCTACATGATACGAAAGGGCAGATGAGTTGGTTATATTGACATGATTGTAATCGAGTGGGTATGTGTTGTAATTGACTACATGTTTTAACCTTTTAAGACTTAGTGTAAGTAAATTATATGTTTTTTAAAGAGTTGAGAATAATAAATCAAGGTAAAAATATGCAATAAATACAACCACTGATTTGTTATAGAATTAACTCAATTTGACCTTTCTAAAAATAATAATAAATAATACAAGTAATAACTTAGCTAGAAAATGACTGAGACGGATGGTATGGATGTTAAAAACTGAGGCAAAGATTGGTCTAAGTGTCATAAATAGGATTCAAGTGTAAAAAACCCTCCTAGATAGTAGCACCCTAATTGGACAGTGGTGCCATGTCACACTAGTGTCCCTATTTTGGTAGTAGTGTCCTTTGTGCAAGATTGTCTCAAACTTATAGGTTTAACTATGTCTAGATCTGTGAGGTTTGTTCATGTGTGTATGAGTTCTAAAACCTTGTATATATATCCTATTTTGGCTAATTTTGTGAGAAAACTCTAATCCTCCATGTTGTTAGGGCATTTAGTTGATACAAGCTAAAAAGTGTGTTTGTTAGTGGGGTAGGTTGGACATACTCAACACTCAGTTGTGAAGAGAGTTGCCTATATACCAATACTCCAAATAGGGATCAAGATTGATGTATTTATCCCCACCTAAGTGCTAGTGCAAGTGAAGCTAGTATGATAATTGACTTGAGTGCTTTGAATGTGTTTGAGACTAGAATTTTGGGTAATCTTAGCTTAGGAATGTTGTAGATGGTAGTATGTAGAAGTAGGGAAGAATAGGGATTGATAACCTTAATTGTGCATAACTTATTTTGAGTTTGTATGTGTCATTTTCATTTGATTTCCATATAGTGGTTATATGGCTAAAAGGCATGTATTTATATTGTTCTAGTGCTTTTATGGGTGTTAAAATAAGTCTAGGTTGACCCTAGGATGTCTAAGATTTGAAAAGATATCCATTTGTGAAAAGAATATGGAAAAGACATTAGCACCATTATTGGGAAACTAGCACCATGTGGTGTTACTATCCCTATTATGGTGTTAATGTCCAAGTGGTAGAACACTAGGCACGAAGGGTCAAAATACAAGAATGAGGGTCTGGAACTGCTTTAGGGATGACTAGGGATGCCTGTGGCCCACACGAAGGTTGGATAAGTGTGAAAATAGGCTCTAGGATAGGTCTTGGGCTAATCTAGGGATAGGTGGTATCAAGTATCACTCTTAGCACTCAAGTGTCACTTTCAGGTGATTACACTACGTTATATGCTCACAAAATTATGTACTTAAAATAGAAAAACTATAAGTAGAAGACTCTTATTTAGAACTTAAATTAGATCACAGCCTAATTTTATGAGGCTCTAATTACAAGGAGACAAATTACATAATGATCACATTGGGGTCAACCAAAGTAAACTGCCAATTCAAGGAAACATCTTCTTGATAGAGGAAAATCAACAAGCCTTCAAGGCAACATTGTATAGCAAACTACAAGAAGGGGAATGTAAAGGAACACTTGACATTAGTATAGATTATGCTAAGAGTTAGAGTTTAATGCACACCATTCAAGAAGCCTAAACATGTGAAAGAGAGATAAACCTAAAAATAAGGAAATAAATAGTATCTTGACAAACCCATGGTATGATGAAGAATGAAAGGTAGGATAAAGACTATTAAATGAACTAATGGGTAGAAAAAAAGCAAACATAAAAATCTATGAGTAAGTGACGAAGACAAAAAAATAAGAGTATACAAGAACTAGGAGGAAGGAGTTGATTTACTTAGGGAAACATGAACTTAAAAGATTTTGGAGGGAGCTATGTAAGGAGAATACATAAACAAAAAACAACATAATAGCAAGTTGGTGGTTGAAATATTCAAAATAGTTGTATAAGCATGAAAATAAACAAGATAAACATCCTACAATCATTGTTAATGAATAATGTTTCATAGTTGAAGACATCATATAAGGGATTAAAAAGCTAACAATGGGTAAAGCCTGAAAAATAGACAACCTTCAAGTAAAGCATCTAAAATGGGGAGTAGATATCCTAGCACCTTAAATCAAATAAATTTTCAATGAGGTAATCCAAAATGGCTTCCCAATAGAGTGGACAACCAACCCAACCATAACTTTGTTCAAAATTAAAAATGTCAACATTCCCTCAAATTATCGAACAATCATGGTCAATCCTCTTTTTGCAAAGCTATTTGCGAGTATGATAAAACATAAGATTAGTAGCTGGGTAGAGAAAAGAGGAAAGAGAGCAAATGGGCAATAGGTTTTAGACCCAAACACTCAACTATTAATCACTGTGTCATGCTCATACACTTAGTTGAAAAGGTTTTGAATAGAAATGGGGATGCATATCGTTACTTTGTAGATTTCAAAAAGGAATTTGACACAGTGCCAATGAGTAAAGTATGGAGTAGAATGGATTAAATAAGAGTCCCAATGCACTACAGAATAATAATTCATAAATTATATGAGCAAGTCAAGGCTAAAAATAAAATACATGCAGGGTTATCCGAGTGTTTTGTGAGTTATATAGGCGTCAAACAAGGTTGCCTTCTATACTAAAATTTATTTGGGTTATACATTGACAAGCTAGAAGATTGGATATGTGAATTTAGAGGAGAAGGAGTCTAATTGTCCAAATATGTGGTGAAAATCCTATTATATGCTGATGACCTAATTCTAATGGTAGAGACAATCCAATAGACTGCCTACATTCTCTAGAGCTCTTTTATAAATAAGTAGGAATGCAAGTAAACATTGAAAAAACCAAAATTATGATAGTCTTAGTGAAAAAAAGAAACAACATCTAAAATTTCAGGTTGTAAGAGAGTCTCTTGAAGTGATGTCATAATATAAGTATTCAACGTCGACTTTCATAACAAGTTCAATTGGGATACTTGTAGGATGAAATGAATATAAGGAGGGTGAAGGACTATTAATGAACTCTGAAACAAGTGCAGTAATGCTGACTTATGGGATTAGAAAATCACTAAGGATCTATTCGGGTTACTTATCACACTGACGATGTTGCATGGTTATGAGGTATGGGTTAGTGAAATGATGAGTTTGAAATAGAGACAATTAGAAATGATCCAAAAATGTCTGATCACAAATAATTTCATAATTAAAGCTTCGATTCCCTATAAAATCATCCTTGTTAGAATAGGAATTTTCCCTAGGGAAAACCACTATGACCATGCTTATATGTTACTTGAAAAAAATAGAAAACGTGGAGATAAACAAGCGGCCTAGCATTGCAAGAGACAAAGAGTTGCACAGAGAAAAGAACACATGTATAAAATAACACCACAAATGGACGAGTAGATGGGATATCAACCTAAATGAAAGCCCACACCTTATTAAAGATAACAAATATGAAAGTTTAAAACATCGATGTGGAGGAAGAAAATAAGTATGAAACAACAATACTATATTATAGAGTTTAACTTGACTTATGAACATTGTGAAAAAACATATATAGGGGCTAAAATTATACAGAGGGAAAAGATTCCCATTGCTCAACTAAAGGCTAGCTTCCATAGGCTTAGATGTGAGATAGACACATGGAAAACACTCAAGGAATAATGGAAAGAGAGGATTTTTGTTTTATGCACCATAGGGCTAGTCAAAACAGAGGAACATTTCATCCTTGAATGTCCAAGGTACATAGACATCCGAGAAAATTATGATGAAACGTTAATATTTGCTTCCATGGTAGAACTATTTGAGGAAAACATAATAAAAGTGTTGGGGGAAATGTCAACTCAAATCAACAATAAGGGGCATAGTCTTCTAAAAGATACCATTAAGCCCATAAATCTTTGAGCGATTGGAGCAAACGATGTAATCAGTGGTCTCATAGATTGTTAGGTGTTGAGGACGTAATTAACAAGAGTTGCATAGTGGCTAGTCCCTACCTTTATATTACAAATTGTTTAAAGCTGAGTTTGTATGTAAATTTACAATGTAAGCTACATTCAATAATAAATAATACATAAAAACTAATAACAGTAAATGCATAAAAAGATCAATGGAGGGATTTAGGCATATAGTGTTTATATAGTCTATACCATAAAAGTAATGGCTAATGCATATACTATAGATATATGAAGATGTTAACAACTAGTGATATAATAGATTTAAAATGTAACATACTCTGATCATTTGACATGTTTTATAATGCTTGATTAGAGAGATTAATTTGTAAATAATGATATGACTACCTAGGTGGGGTGGGATTGAGAAGAGAATGGATGTGTTGTGTGCATGTGCCATGTGTGAAAAAGCATTCTTAAAATTATACGTGATAAAAATGTTCACTATTGTCAACCTCCTCTAAATTTCAATGTAAACTGCTTTTATTAAAATGACAAAAAAAAAAAAAACCTAGCTTGACTTGCTTGTACCATTTATTGCTCGTATAAGGATGTAGATGTGAATTACCTCGAAGGTAAGATATAATCCATAGATTTTATGTAGAACAACACGAAAAAAACTCAAAATTGATTAAAAAATAGATTTACATTGCAAGTTTTCAATGGTATTTATATTTTTGAAAAATGAGGAATCACCTTAGACTTGAACCTATGGGGCCAAAAATATTGAAAAAAGTGCTTTATACTTATAAGAAAAAGAGTGGTGGGATTCAAAGGTTGAACCCACTGCAATTTTAGCAAATATTTTCCAACACCGTTCTACCAACAACGCTGCAAGATGATAACTCTACAAAGTTTTCACATGGAACTCGAGGTTATAGAACAAGCAAGAGCACTGGTTATGTGGAAGAGAAGTCGAACCATCAAAAGCTTTTAAAAATCTCTAGGGATCTCTTTAGCCCGGCTACCATCCTCTGCCAAATTTTAAAATTGCAGCGATTCAAGTGAAGTTGTGAAAATAATCATTAATTTCGTTAAACATTTGATAAGCCACACTATTGCTTATAAATTATCTCAATATTCCCCTAAATTTTACCACATTTGTTTTTACAAATATGTTGTGAAGTTCATGCTTGTGGTTGACAAAGTCTCTTTCGAAAAGTTTACCGATCGAGCTGCATTCATTTTTGAGCACGGTACACAACATTTTTGTTTCAAGTATGAGGAAGCGATCCCATCAACCTTGATATATTATTTTTCTAAAAATGATAATCTCATAGTTGCATTTTCTAAAAATATGATTTTTTTTGAATACACAAAGTTCCTCCTGCATTACGACTTTTCAGTTTATAAATCCAAGATGTTATCGTGCTTTGAGTTCCTCCACTCGAAGGAGAAGGATGTGATGGGAAACGTGAAGGTGATGGTCACATTCAAAAAAGAAATCTTCCTTGGTCACGTCTCTTAATGAGTAGCAGTTTCATATAGAGATAAAAATTAAAATGGAATGATAGGTAGAAAGACAGGGGCATACAAAGATTTCAGCATGTGGAGAAACATGTTGGTTTTTGTGCAGGGTTTTTTAAGTCAGTGGAGAGGAGAGTGTTTATTTTATTTATTGTTTATTATTTAAAAAAGGTCAATATTTTTATGTATTATCTCTGCATTAAATCAAGAGGAATATAAGAAGTAAATGTAAGTGCCAATTTTACAGAGAAATAAATATACATTTAACTTCTAATCTTAATATTTTATAAATATGTATACATTAAAAAAATTATATTATTAAAATATTAAAAAATTATCATATAACCAATAAAATAAACTATAGATAATTTTAAAAATTGAATTAAAATTTTAATATTTAAAAAAAAAATTACAATCTGTTGATTAGTTATCTCAAATTTTCAAGTGATTTCTATAATTCCATGAAGAAAAAAAAAAAAAATCATTTCATTTCTCCGGTTTTTAAAATTTAATTAATGAGATGAATTATTGATTTATCGATACATGATAAATCATTAGGGAATAGTGGGGCGAGGTGATGAGCAAGTGGATCAGGTCCAAGTGAGTGACCCATCCTTTCCACATCACAAGGGCTATATCTGTTGTGTGGTGGGTGCGAATCCTAAAGCATGTAGATAGATGGTAGAAAACAACCTGAACCTCAACCGATGCTCATGGCACCTTTGTTTGCCGCATTTTACACCTCTGTAACCCTCGTGCCCACACTGACTGTTTCGATAATCGTCGTAATTGCCATCACTGGGTTGGACACGTGTTGTTAACCCTTTCCCTTTCCCTTTGGGCAAGGGTGGGCTTTCCTGAGCTACACGTGAAGTTGCTATTCCACGTATACTGAATCCAATACAATACGCAGAGGAAATCTGAGTGGGGTGGATCGGATGGCGATGGAAGAGTGTGAGAGCAGAGCCAGCAGGCATTCGTCCCCGACACATCCGAGACAGCAGCGGCACAAAATAGAAGTGTATAACGAGGTACTAAGGCGCCTCAAGGATTCTGCCTGCCAAGCCGTTTTCTCTCCAGGGTTTGATGACGAGCTTCTCGCCCACTTCAATCGCCTTCCTCCCAGGTATGTAGAATTGCATTGCATCTACGGTTATTTTCTTTGGCTAATCTTCAAGCACAGATCGCATGAAAATTCACTTAACCCTGGAATGTATTGATTGTAATTACTTTGCATGTTAACAGGTTTTTATGCTTTGGGTAATGAACTAAAATAATACTGTGCACGTACTTGCATTCCTTATTCAACAGGCAGATAGAATTCTTATTCTTAAAGACCATTTTTAGATTCTTTTGTAAATGTATTGCGTCTAAATTAACTTGCTATCTTTCTTATTAAATTCACACTGTGATGAATGATATAAAGGTTTGATAGTTCTAGTTTCCGATTTGATGATTTCATAACTTTTCGGAATAAAGCAATTGAAAAATGGTCTGCAGCTTTACCTCCCAACAAAGTATTTTGACTAGCCATTGAATGTAGTCTTCCCTATATAGTGTCAGCATACCATTGGAATGCTGCCAGGGCTTTCCTGATTAGCAGGTTCCCTTGACCATAATTCTCTTCTTTGTGCTTGAAAGCTATATCATTGTTCTATTTATTTTTAACTTAATTAAGACAATGAATAAAATGAATCTAATTATGCAACCTACTGAAACTCGAGATAATCTGAAATTCACAATGCTCTTAAATGACTTTTTTTTGTTTTTCTGTTTAAACACTAGAAAACAGAATTTTCGATAAAGTATATAATTGCTTGCAAATGGGAAAAAACATAACAGTAGACTCAGTAGCACTACTGATATGTAAGTTCCAAGCACATATAGAAGAGAGGAATTTTATAAGGAGGTATGGGCACCGAGGCCAAGGAACTCTCCAAGCATAGTAGTCCTCTCCTGTCTGATCTACTGCCTGTGCTGCTGAGTTCTCCAGAGCCCGAGCCTCTGCTTCCCTTGCATCCAAGGTATCATTTATTCCCTGTACTGTGTTGATCATGTTTTGCACCCCATTCTCCATCATTCTTCCAATAGACGCAGGTATATAACCTTCAGTAATGCCCACATTCTAGGTACAGGGTAGTTAGCCAAAAAAGAATCTGATGAAATTGTACAGTCAGAATTAACAGCAATCCCATGTCCCACAACCAATGGAGAGCTGCTAGATACCTGTGTCTGCAAGAGCCGTCTCCTGTGTTCCATTCTGTCTGCAGCCATGTCAACCTATTGCAGAGCACACTTGAGTGAGTGCTAAGTGCTTGTTTCTGAGCAGAGAAGACATCTAATTTTGCCAATAAGTTCTTAACTTATTCCCATGCTCTCCAAAGGGAGGCAAGAACAGGAGAGCCCCCTTGTTTAACTGAGAAAGGACCAAACATTAAGTCTATTGAGAAGAATCCTTCCCAATCCACCTTGTCTTTAGGGACACAATATTATGTCTGACCATGCTCCACCATGGGGCATCCCGTGAAAGAGCCCTTAAGATCCACTTAACAGCTAGAGAAATTCCCTGCAATTTGAGGTTTGAGGTCTAAGCCTCCAAATTTCTTAGGCTTGGAACATATCTCCCAGGCTACACCACGCCTTATTTTATTGCCCTTCCCATCTGGTCATAAGCAATCTCTAATGATCTCATGCACATGATCAAAATAACAGTTACCTTTGCTTCATGCATCTATTTATCAAAAATAATTCTGCTCTTTTTCCTCAAGTATTAGCTTCTATTCTTCTACCCTTGATGATGGGTCCAACAGTGAGACCCAAAGCATGGTTAAATTTAAATTCAATGCATTTGTAACCAGAAATTTCTTACACATTGAACCGACAGGAACAAACACTTGGAGATGAAGTTAGTAAATGACCAACAAGATGAATAATACATAGTGTACGAGGAGAGGACTTTCTGACTCATTTGAACTTTACCATCACAAGCAAGTATTGTGGTACCACTTACCAATTTTCTTACTTACCTTCTCAGCCACCCTTAGCCACATGTCTTTGAATGAGGGAATTAATGCAAAACGAATACTAAGATATCTCACTATAGTATGAGGTCCTACCCAACCCCACCCCTGTTGTTCCTTCCAATCTAGCGGGGTCTTTTCCCATTCCAAAAAGGACTCGTGCATTGCTAGCTTGCATCCAGAAATTGAACAATAAATATGTAGTCGGTTATTCAATTGTAGGTTGTCAAATTCTAATTGGGGGAATAGAGTCGTATCATCTACAAACTGCACCTCCAACAATTCCTCATTATTGGGCAGCCCAATACCTCTAACTGGAAGGCCAAGAGTGGCCTGTCTGAGTAAGAAGTGTTTTGTCTCAGTTGCAATAACAAAGAGAGAAGGAGCTAATGAGCAACCTTGTCTTATATATCTGTGCAATTAAAAGGACTGCCGGTTCTACATTAATCTCTACCTGGGCGGAGGCATTTCTGAAAAGAACCCCCATTCAATCCTATCATAAGCTTTTTTGAAGTCCAATAAGGTCATGCACGCCTCCTCTCTAGCTAGTAGTAAGATTGTCTAAAATGTAGCTTCCCTCAATAAATCCAGTTTGGGTCTTGGAGACAATTGATGGCCATATCTTATTTAGTCTAGTTGCAAGGAGCTTAGCAAGATAATTATAGGAGACATTCAGGAGTGTTATAGGCCTCCAATTCTTAACTAGAGTCTTGTCTCCATCTTTAGTAATTAATTTAATAATCGCTTTCTTACTTTTAAGTCCAAGAGTGCTTGTGCTAATAGTTTCTTTGTATACTTCTAGCAATTCTTGAGCAATCCAGTCAATTTTGGTTTTTTAGAACTCAATTGGTAATGCATAACTCCCTAGGGCTTTGCCATTCTTTAGGGACCTAATCACATGCTTAATTTCATCGAGGGATATCTCCTTTTCCAGCTTGCTAGCAGTAGCATGGGAGATTGTCTTAGGAACAATTCTAGCATATACCACTCTATTCCTTTGTACATCAGTAGTATATCCTTTTGAGGTAAAAAGAGAAAAAAGCAATACTTTTTTCATGTGGGTCCGATGACGCCCTACTCCCAATGTCAATCATTTGTACATTCTCTTTAATATGTTTTGCTTTAAGAATGTTGATGTTTTTTGTTACCTTGTCACCTTCCTTGAGCCAAGTTGGCCTTGATCTTATCCTTGCTTCTTGAATTGCATAGTTCTGATATATTTTAACTATTGAGCAATGTTGTAGGGAGACGCGCCCCCCACCCCTGGTATGCATTTAGGGAATTGGGACGTGTCTCTGGTATGAAGACGGGTACAAAGACGTTTATCCTACCCAAAGACTTTTTACGTTTCCTTTTGAGAAAGCCCTGTTTCCTTCATAAACCCTAGCCAAAAAACCAGTTGCCATCAAATTAATAGTCATAATCGCCGATAATCAAATTAATAGTAAAATCTTTTAAATTTTAATATTTTATTGGCAATTATCATCCTGCATTGCCGTGAACGACAATGTTGGGCACTGCCCTCGTAGTTTAGGTTTTTTAATAGTTCTAAGTTTAGTTTAGTATTTACACTTTTATTTTTGATATTTATAAACTATATATATTTTTTAAATCGATGCTAGAGAATTTATGGGTCCCTAGCCCTTATAACATATGAAATTCAAAAGAACATAAATGGCCTGGTTTAACGGTCTCATTATAAAGACCATTGTTCTAATCATTATTTCAAAACCCGATTGAGTCTTATCGGTTTCAAACAAGTTGTGTTGTTTAGGAAAGACCCAACAGGGTCTATGAAGAGTTAATAATGTCCAAAATGCATTTTATAACATTCCAGCTATCCTCTAAAGTTGGACTACAACCACATGTAGTGGCATAAACGTGTTTTGACTTCTCCTTGATCCTGTTTTGAATAATAAAAACTTGAGATAGAGATGAAATCTTGGCACAATTTGAAGAGACGTTGGGGGTAAGGTCAGAAGTCATAGTTGCTCGTCCATATAAGAAAAATGACATTCATTTGGAGCTCTCTCCGCTAGAAATTACAAAATAAGACCATAATGACATTGTTTTGATTTTCTTGGTCTAAAAATAGTGTATTGCTACCAAATTAAGGGCATAGGTCTTTGTGTAGACTAGAGAGTGTTCGTATTGTTTCCTCCCAAGTATTGTGTATATAGAAAGCCTAGTAGTGGCATGATTTCCGAATTGTAATCTGTTGTGTTTAATGCAAGAGATCGATGACTGTAATATGGTAGTCAATTGTTTGATGAAATGTTTGTGTGACCATCTAGTTGGTTGAAACCCTGCAACACGAGAATTAGAGGTAGATCTTAGTTGGTCTCCCCCTCCTTGTGCTTGCACCAATGTGTTTGGGCCTTTAGAATCCACAATGTTACCATTGATGGTGGAGGTAAGGGCCTTAATTTGGGTGCCTGGTTGAGTAGCTTTGGATCCCTCCAAATGAAGACCTCCCTAACACTTCCGAGTCTCTCACCGGTGTCGACCCATTAGAGCAACCCCATGGAGATCCTCATTCCTCATTTAGGCAGATCTAATGCCGACCCAACAGTTGAAAGTGCATGTGCAGGTGTAAGTGCACGAGGATGTGTTAACACATGAGCAATTCTTAGGGAGAGAGGAGACATTAATGGATGAACAAGGGGGATTGTTCATGTTGTTTATGCACATGTGCAAGAGGGTGAAGGAATTTGGGTTGAGGATACATAGGCCGACTCATCATATGCTTGCACTTTGCAGGAGGGTTCGAGCGAGTCATATGTACTAGATCTAGAGTTTGTACAAGTATTTTTGATTCGACTTGAGAATAGGGAATCATATGGCACTTTGCATTGTTTCCTAAAGAACTTGGAGCCTATAGACTAAAGGATTTAGACTAGGCAGTGTGGTAGAAGTGGTCACCTTTGATCATGGATGAGGTGACATGTATACAAGGGTTTGTGGAGGAAGGTTGCCATATGTAGTTCACTCAATTATATGAGAGTTAAGGGTGGTCAAAGAAACATATTGTAGAAATGACACAACAATGGCTTTCAACCATGACATATCCAATCGTGTACCCCTTAGTGCATTGTGTATTGGAGGAGCTTCATGCAATTGAGCATAATTTTAGGCTTCAATACTTCACAATCAAAGAAGGTCCTACGAGAGAGTGACATGTTTGGTAGAGGACCGAAACAAGACCATGATTGAGAAAGACGAGCTACAAACCAGATATGAGGATTAGTTTCCAAGGTTTCAGGATTGACTTTGGCAACAAGCATAGTGTACACAAGAGGAGTCCCAATTGTCCGAATCATAGGAGGAGCTCGTAGCTATGCTATCTATGCTATTAGAGGCGGGTGCAAAACAAGATCAACTGATCACCTTCTGAAGAAGAAAACAAAGGAGGTACAAACACTCCCAACCAAGGTGAAGCGGCTCAAGGTCATTACAATGGGTTGTTCAGGGTTAGGGTTGGATAGAGCATAAGCAAGATCAACAGAGCCATCTCATGTAGCAACACCTATACCATCTACTTCAGTGCGGGTTAGGGTTGGATAGAGTATAAGCAAGATCAACAAAGCCATCTCATGTAGCAACACCTATACCATCTACTTCAATGCCTCAGCATTTAGGCACCTCTTCCTCAATCACCCTTCCTGCTCATAGTCCAAGTTATGTCTAAGAGTCTATGTTGGTCGAGATGTTGACTTGTTTAGAGAGGGGGGAAGATGTAGTCAATTTATTTGTGATCAATTGTTATGCTATATTTTATACAAATGTATTTGACAATTATTTGTATAATTTTGTGTTAGCGTGTGTAATGTGCTTAATTACTTTTTTGGTTAGTACGGTTAGTCCTTGACAGTTGTGGTCTGACACACCTCTTGGTCAACCAACCTATATGTAGAATGATTAAATTCAGGGAAGGGAACTCTCATGTCGTCATATCCTCCTCGTACCATTGCTAGTTGATGTTCACTACCTTATATCAATAAAATTGCAGCTATCTAAATTCCATTTGTGGAATATTTGGTCTATTTATAGTATTATACTTCTGTAAGCACTTTGCTGTTGGTCTTACTGATATAACAATAGGCCCATGATCAGATCCATTTCCACGTAAAAAGATTCGGAGTTCAATGTGTAGTTATTCAAGTGCCACTAAGTGCTTACTAGAAATCTGTCCAGTCTCTCGGCTATAACCACTTTCCAATCCTTTTATTATTCCATTTGCCCGTCTTTGGTAAAACATCCCTCAAATTTAGCTCACTGATGAGAAACCTTAATTCTACCATGTATCTAGAACTTCCTATTATCCTTCTTGAGTTTTTTGAGAATTAAAAAATATCATTGAAGGTGCCCCAGAAATCTAAAGTGCTTTAGGATGGAGATTTATGGTGATTTTTCAAATCTCTCACTGCGTTTGAGCATAATCTCCTACCATCTATCGAAGCAGGCCTATAAACTTTTGAAACAATAAACTCTTGGTTGTTGTTAAAGCTTTTGAAGATAACGACTATGTAGTTGGTATGGGAGTACAAAAGTGTCCCTAAATAAATATTTAATGTGAAACTGATATGGGTTTGGTATTGTCATCTATTGGGTAATCCACCTGGGGATAACCATTTTGTAATATTTGTTGCAATATATATATATATATATATATATATAATTTATATTATACAAAATTTTCTGTCCAGTGTTCTTATAGACAAGAACCAGCTGCAGTTTCATCCCTTCGATAATCCCCTTACAGTCCACCATAGTGTCAGTCTCCAATGACAAATGTAAACTTTGTAAAACACAACTCTTAGACCTTCACATGTCACAAATTTTGAGTCTGTGAAGTTATGAGGGCTGCCAAAATCAATGATGACCATTAAAGTTATTCCCTTCTGACGTAGTCAAGGACAGGGTGTTAATTTAATGACTGCCTTGCCCTTGCAGCAGAAGACTAAATCACTCAGCTATGAACATAAACACAACTTGATCACAGACTTATGAGAAAAACAAATATTGAGGACTCCCAATCTTAGAAATGAATAACACGACTTGCAAACTCGTTTCAGTTCTCCAAATACTCTATGCAATAAAGAAATACAACTCAGGTATCTTAACGAACACTTAGGTGAAACTTTGAGCTTTAATTTCTTCTGGAATGCTGCAATTTAGTTCCACAACTTGATTTATTCACCCTCAGGGTTAAAAACTCATCTCAAAACTGCTCTCTATTTTCTCCGAGACTTTCAAGTGTTGTAACCTTCACATGACAAGACAATTTGTTTTCTTTCTTTGCAGAGCTTTGTATATCAGGGACACGGTCTCAAACTCCTCAAAATGGTGATTTATCAATTTTAATTTTTGCGCGATCCATGGTATTTTCCTTATGTAGATTACTGAGTAGAACCCCTCCAAAACTGAGGTAACTTATGGCAAAACAAGTAAGCACTTTTTCTATGTTTCTTTTTTGTAATCCCTAGATTGATTTGAATGCCTTAAGATCATTGTTATCACTCTGGAGTGCACCCTGCTTGAATATATGCTAAGTACACCCTCACTCCAGCTGATACAATTGGAACTTCTCAGAGTGTGGGTGACTCTTTGATGAGAAGAACCTCCAGAAAGGGCTGGTTCCCTTTAGATTTTTTCAATAAACTTGACTACTGTGATTTTTGGGGTGAAAAGGGGAAGGAAAACTGAAAGAAAATCTTAATTAAAAAGGGGTGATACACCTAAATTGTCCAAATCTTTTGAAGTTACTGAAATCAATGCACACATATAATCAAAAGAAATATATAATTCTGTCCTTAAGCATAAATATTTCAGATGAAGGGTTGAAAACCTCTTCAAATAACCTGCAAAAGGGTGAGAAAGGGAGAGATAGGTGAGGAAGGGCCCTGCAAAAGGAGATAAATCTCACTTATACGCTGATGCACAATCAAATTACACACTATCATCTGTCCAAAAACTCAGATTCAGAACAAAAACTTCTTTATTGATGAATGGTCCAGTGTACAATTTCTTCCTTCAAACTTCAGGGATCTTTCTAAATGGCTTGATTAAGCCAAATAAATATGCTTTTCCAAAACCCAAAACAACCTATGTGGAGTTTTCTAAAAAGGGAAAGGGTTAGTCTTGGTTAATTAACTCAAGACTTAACCTCTTTTACAATGTTTAAAATATTCAATAAAATCTTTTCCCTTTACAAAATCTGCATACATCTCCAAACTTTGGCGTAGAAAATAAGTGGTGGAGCCAAGTTTGAAAGATTATTTTTAAAAATAAACAATACTCTCCAAAAATATTCAAACATGCATGAATCGAAGGTGGCGTAGAAGAATGGATAGTGGAATCATTGACAGTCAAACTTCTCCTTTGCATGGAAAACTACGCCAAATCTCTAAATAAGGAACTCCATTTGATTCGTTTGAAAGCTGAGCTGGAGGAAGAGATATTCTTGTTTGCATGAAAAACAAGGAAGATGTGTAACAAACCTGTCCAGTCAACTCCAATTCAAGACTAGTCAACCTCCAATGGTCTCCACTTGTATGCAAAGCTATGCCACGTCTTAGACGGAGAACTCTGTTGGAACTGCCTGAAAAGTTGAAAGCTTTGGATTGCATAAAAACCAAAGAGAAGCGTGATTTCAGTCAAACAGTCAACAGAAGCTTTGATCAATCCACTATAAATAGCCTCTTGCCTGCATGGACAAGGATCTTGATAAGTGGGAGATATATTTAGACTGAATCGTTTGCTATTTTCCAGCATTCTGTTCTCAGTTCCCTTGGTTCTGTGCATGCATCTCCCTCGGCCTTATCTATTTATGGCTTTTTTTCTGTTGTTTTTATGGAGTCAGGCATTTGTTCGGGCATTTGTTCCTTCAATTTCCTGTGGACAAAAAGTCCGTGGGAATTGTCTATGACTTTTCCTTAGTTATTTTCCCTTGGTTCATCCTTTTTTTTCGGGCTTTATTATTCAGACCTTGTCTTTCCTTTGGTGATCTTCCCGCAGGAATTACATTTCCTTCATTGTTTTCCCGCGGACAAATTGTCCGTGGGAATTATCTTACCCTTTGGAGTTTTCCTTGGTTATTTTCCCTGTGTATTTCCTTTTCAATGTATTTCAATATGAAGTCAGGGATTTACTCGGGCATTATTGGACAGTCAATTTCCTGCAGACAAATTGTTTGTGGGAATTGTTTTAGACTTTATCCTAGTTATTCTCCTACAGGAAAATTGTTAATTTCCTTTGGACTTTTTCTTTGTCCGCGGGAATTATCTTACCCTTTGGAGTTTTCCTTGGTTATTTTCCCTGTGTATTTCCTTTTCAATGTATTTCAATATGAAGTTAGGTATTTACTTGGGCATTATTGGACTGTCAATTTCCTGCGGACAAATTGTCTGTGGGAATTGTTTTAGACTTTATCCTAGTTTTTCTCCTACAGGAAAATTGTTAATTTCCTTTGGACTTTTACTCGGGTCTTTGTATTTGTCCCAATTGTTTGCCTGGACAGAAGTCTGAAGGAAATATTTCCTTTGGGCTTTTTGTTTTTCCACTTTCCCGCAGACAAAAAGTGTGCAGGAATTGTCTAAGACTTTCCCTTTTGAACTTGTCTTACCTTTTCCGAAGGAATTCCTTCGGACTTTTTGTCCGAGTCTTCATTTGCTTGTTCATTCCCTTGTTCTTTTGGACAAAAAGTCTGAAGGAAATGTCTTTTCTACCTGCCTCTTTACAAGTGACCTACCCTTCGGAAGTATTGTAGGTGATCTTTCCCGAAGGGCACATACCCTTCAAGATTTTTAAAAATGCCTTTTAAAATCTCGAAGTGAACCTACTTGAAGTGTTAAGCATGGGATATACTGAGAGGGGGCGGTGAATCAGTATATCATAAATCTTATAAACTTTCCCTTAATCAAATTCCACTTAACCATACATTCAAGATATGCAATAAAACTGAAATAATAAACACCACACAAGATAGAGAGAGACACCAGATTTAACGTGGAAATCCAATGTGGGAAAAACCACGGAGAACAATCTCAAGTGTATGAATGAGCACCAACTCAAACTACAATATTCGCAAGCACTAACTTGCAGGAGCACCAAGCCTTTGCTGAGCACCAACACAACTATTCATGAGCACCAACCCATAGGAGCACCAACCCCTTTTGTGTATACCACACAACTATCTCTCAATTTGCTATCTCAACAAATGATAGTTGATTACAATATCTCTTTCCTCTCTCTCCTTTGCTTTTCTAAGCTAGATATAACAATTACAAAATATGCTCTATCTCCCATATTACAAATGGCTTTTCAAGCCTTTATTTATAGCTTTCCAAATGACCTTTGGCCTTCACCCTTTGTGACCCTTCAATCTTCATGGAAAATGGCGCCAAACTTGCATGACCCTTCGTATCCTTGCATTTGAAAAGTCATATGGTGACCCTTCATAAGCAAAAGCGTCCTTTCCTCTTTTGTCTTTATCTTGGTGACTTTTCGTATTCCTCAAAGTGTCCCTTCATGAGAAATTGTGCCCTTCCTCTTTTGTCTTCACTTGGTGACTCTTTGAATTCCTCAAGATGACTCTTCATGCGAAAATGCGTCTCATTTTTCTTTTGTCTTTACCCCGTGACTCTTTGACTTCTCCATGGGCCCTTTTTTTGACTTTATATGCAACTAAAAATATATTCGTTAATATTAAATATATATTAACACACATTAGCTAAGATATAACTATTACAAACATCATTAAATGCAATGGGGCCTTTATCACCAATAATGCTAGACCTTTGACATCAATGACAATATTTTCAACACGAAGGGCAAGTACCCTTCGGGTTTTTTGCCAATGACCTTGCCGAAGGGTACATACCCTTCGGGTTTTTTGAAAGTGTACTTTCCCAAAGGGCACATACCTTTCGAGAAAAATGCAATGGACCGTTCTTTTGAAAATAAGCTCGTATTTTTTGAACTTGTCCTTTCTGCCTTTCGAAAAACTTGGAAAGTCCTTTTGGCCTGTTGAAGTGACCCTCTGGATTTTATCCCTTGAATTTTCCCGAAGGGTACCTACCCTTTGAGATTTTGTAAATGGTCTCATTTGCTTGAAACTGTCCCTTCGAATTTTTGCAAAATGTATCTTCAGAATCATGATGTGAACCTACCCTTCGGGATTTTTGGAATAGACCTTCCCGAAGGGCACATACCCTTCGGGATTTTCAAATTGCACCTTTTCCCTGCGCTTTGTAATTCTTTCAGACTTCTTGCAAAGTCCTTTGAAATCTCCTTTCACTCGGACCTTTTCCCTCGGACAAAAAGTCTGAGGAAATGTTTTCCATACTTAGCCCGAGAGAATTATGAGGAAGAGAACACTTAGAAAATAAAACACTTGATATAAAATCCGAAAAAATAAACATGTACTCCCTTTTGATCGCTTGCTTTCATCTGAAAGTGAACCTTCAGGCCTATAGGTTAACTTTAAGGATGGCTGTAGCTATATAGACCAGTAGGTTTACTTGAACTATTCTCTTAAAATATAACCTTAATGCCTGATGCATTAGTTGCCTTGTCACCATGGCCTTCAAAACCTAGATTGAAGCAAATGTTTGATTGGTAATCAAACTCGACAGTAGGTACCTTTGTGAGTTGAAGGTGGTCCTTAGATGGATGGTCTATTCGAAGAAGTGCGTGTGAGCATTATCCACAATTCATCGTGCATCATGTATATCTATGAAGTGTCTTTAGTCATCAATCAATCCCTCGCTTTAACATAGTTCTCTCATCCAATGAATGTTTATAGGAGATTGCTGTAGGATACATCTTCTGTAGGCATAATCGCTGTAGATGTCTTTCACCCCATAAATGGGTTGTGTAACATTGCTGTAGGTCTTCATCATGATTGTACCTGATACTTTGACTGCCTACATTTCCCTTTGTTCATGCCTTTTGACTATAAATTATCAGTTTGGCCAGCTGTATAGGGAATTGACCGTTCTGTTGAAAATTTCGAATAGTAGGGGTAGTAATTTGGCCTTGACAGGGCAAATTACTAGCAATTGTTTGATCCCATTCTCTGTTAGCATTTGGATTTGTTTCCCCTGTTTTAGATGGAGTCTTGCGCTCATTTGAGTTAAAACACAGTGAAAACATATAACAAAGAGGAATGCATAATATTGCTACACGTGTTAACGTCTTGCTGCATGGAGCCAAACATGAAGTGAAACCAAGGGGAAAGGCTTCCATGAATTGAGCTCATGAGATCTAGACATGTGTCAGTATCTCGTTTCATGAGGTATATCTGAGTTCTAAATCAAAGATAAACACTTTCCAAATAGGTTCCCCGAGAACATGGAACTTATTATGACACTGTTCCATGGAGTACTTAGCAAAAGGTAAATCCGATGACGCCTGGAAGAAAAGTATACAGTTGGGAGTACACGAGGAAGTAACACTTGTCAAAACATTGTTTCACGAAGCATTTGGAAAATGTTAAAACTCGAGATCAACAATGAGCACCCTTCGTGAGCTGAGTCCTCGAGTTGCTGACATGTGGAGTAATCTCGTTTCACGGAGCCTAAGGAAAACTAAAGGTCAGAGATCAAACAAAGCTCGAGCAAGATCTCCCTAGTAGATGACAAGTGGCAGGATCTCATATCACTGAGTATAAGGGGAATTGGAGGTTAAAGAAAAAGCAGAACCAAACGAGATCTCAAGATAAGGTGACAAGTGGCAGCATGTCACAACATGAAGCTTGATGAAAATGGAGGTAGCATTACACAAAGCTCAAGCAGATTGTATGAGTGGGTGACACTTGTCACAATCTCTAATCACAGAGTAAATTTAACGCTTCGAGTTAAAAAGAAATAAGCAAAGCCCAATTGAAATTCCATGAGTGTTTGACAAGTGGCAAAGTCTTGTAATATGGAGTATAATGAAGCAAACATAGCGATGAAGCTTGATAAAGAGCCCACAAGAATGAACCATGTGTTGTGTCGTCATGGCTTGAAGAAAATCAGAGGAAAACTTGAATAGTACCCAAAAATGTGAGAATTACAAGGAACCCCGTGGAGCTCGAGATATATCAACGATCTAGTGAAACCACAAAGATTTAGCCACATTAGTGAAAATAGAAGCCACAGAAACCAGAGACACCATTATAACTAGAGAATCATAAACTAGAGTAAGCTAAGCAAAATTATAAAAATGTGAAAGCAAGAGTTTATTAGAATACCCCTTGCTGTCTTCTGAAAAATAAAATATGGAATAAAATTGAGTATTATGTTTTTTTTAATGATGCAAGATTGTTTTTACGCTAAAGATGCTCCTGCATCAGACACCTCGGGCAGATGAAATTGTGAACCATTGCTCATTGATTTTGATGAAAATATTTCAAGATTTGACCATAAAGGCCAACCTAAGTGGGATTCATGCATGTTGAATCTTTAACAGCCTTGTTCTTCCATTTGACTAAATATTCGTTGTATTCCTTGCCTTGTCTTTTTGACAACTCTGGAATTAAGAGTAGCTTCTATTTCTTTCCTTTTCTTACAAAATATTTGTTGTATCCAATCAGGAGCTTGAGAATTTGATTATTTAGTGCCATCAACTAGTTGTCCTTCATGGAAAGTATACATGGCTGCCACATTAAAGCTTGGAGAGGTATCCATGCCTTAAAACAACTCAATCTTGCAAGAATTCTTTGAAAATCTTCTTAGAATTTTGCATGGGCCAATTTTCTAAGCTTGTTATAGGTCCCTTTTAGAAACCTTTATTTTTCTCAAATGTATTAGTACCAAGTCTCGTACTTGAAATTCTGACACAGTCATGGTAAGGGGGTTTAACTAACATTCACCCATGGACACACTTATAAGCACCTTACTCAGACTTGACACACTTCAACACACATTCTTAATTGAATTCACCAAACTCTTACAGATGACTAAATGCATATTCATGCACACTCTCACACACACTTACACATGCATTGATAGGCTTATTACATTACATGGGGATGACTTGATCCCACACATAGTCCCTCTTGAATTGAAACATCCTCTTTGCTCTATTCTTGGAGGACTCAGTGCCTCAAACTCTCTCTTTCTCACCTCTTCATGGACCTAACTTTTTTTCTTTGACTCTCCTTGGCTCTTTGACTTGCTAATTCGAATCTTCTTTGACATTCTTTGCCTTCTAGAGTGTCTCTCCACTTTACTTATCCTCTTAGAAATGCACAAGATTTGACGCTTCTTTATTCTGGGCTTTTACTTTCTTTTTATATTCTATGCAGGCGAAATTGCCGCTTTATGGACTCTGACGGTTTTGAAACCGTTGCGGCAGTTGCAAAACCGCCACTATATGTTATTTGGCGATTGCAAAATTTTTGGGGTGGTTTTGTAATTGCCACTAATGCTTGTGAAACCACCACTCAATGCAGGCTGGCGGTTTTGTCACTATGCAAAGTCTGTCAACTTCCGAAAGCCATAAATTTTGCATACGGACTCGAAATGAGATGTTTTTTTTGAAAGTGCATAACTTTTCGAGGAGAATCCAAATATGCAATCACATTCAAGTTTAAGGATGTAATTGATACCTTTTTTTGCCTCTACCCCACAATCTATCCATTTTAGCCCTTTAGTGCATGCAACGACTTCTTGTATTGTATTGATGGTTGAGAAACTAAACCAACTTGCTTGGAACCATGCAGCATCCTGAAACTGATCCTTCTCTGATGTGCTTGATGCTACTGAAGTGTTGGAATGCCGATGCTTCCCCTTGGATCATCTTCACTGTCAAAACAACAAACAAACCAATGAAACCACATGAACCCACAACTACTGTTTTTGGTTGATGCAAGTTTGCTTTTACGCTTTGGATCCCCGTGCATCAAATTCCTTTTCCCATCTCTTCTGATCAACATGCTCCTTTTACTTTTTAGTACTTTGGATATGCGGTTCCTTCATTTGTCTATGCACTTGTTGCATATATTGTGCAAAATCTTCTGCTTCTACACTTCCCATACTCAGATCCACTAAGTCTCTCAACTTGGGGACAGCTTTTGGATTGTGTCCTTTCATTATCTGTAATGGTGTCTTCCCTATAATTTGGTTCAATGAGTTGTTATATGCAAATTAAGCTTGTGCCAAGACCAAATCTCATTGGTCCAATTTGTTCCCCACAAGATGTCTTAGCAAAGTTCCAAGACTTTTGTTCACAACTTCAGTTTGACCATCCATTTGTGGATGATGGGCTGACCTGAATTGCAAATTTGGACCCAACATTCGCCACAATGCTCTCCAGAAGTTCCCAAAAAACTTTAAATCTCTATCTGACATTTAGCTTTTTGGCAGCATCATTAGTCTTCTCACATACAATGAAATGCACCATCTTTGAAAATCTATCCACAACGAAAAACTTGAATGATTACCTTTTTGAGTGCGGGTTAATCCCAATACAAATTGTGTCTTTCCATGGTCTATCCGGTATAGGTAGTGGTTTGTACACTCATGTATTTTGACTTGTACCCTTTGCATACTAACATATTTTGCAACCTTGCACAAACTTTCTTACATCTTCACTCATCTTTGGCCAATAATACTTATCATTCAGCTGTTCCTATGTCTTATTTATGCCAAAATGACCAGCCAATCCTCCACACTGTGTCCGTTTTATCAAAATTTTCCTGATCAAATCTTGAGGTACACACAACTGCTGCCGTTTGAATAAACAATTCATCCTGCAAAAATAGAGCCAGCCATGGATTTCTATCCATGCTAGTTGGACTTTTACATGCTGCCCATGCAACCTTGAATTCAACAACTTCCTTGTACGTTTCTTTCATGGAATCAAATTCCACTGCTTCAACCCGCATCTTTGTTAACAAAATAATTTTTCTACTCAACACATCAAAAGCTCTGTTAGATTTTCCACTTATGTTTTAAAACAAATGTGTAACTTTGAAGGATTTCTGCCCATTTCATATGCCTTTGATTCAACTTACCTTGTTTGTTGATAAATTGCAATGTTTGATGATTTGTGTACAAGACAATTTCCTTTTGTAGCAAGTATTGTCTCTACTTCTTAATAGCATGCACAATTGCATAGAAGTCTTGATCATACACAAAATACTTTCTCTTTGCATCGTTTAACTTCTCACTGAAGTATGCAATGGGTCTGCCCTAGTGACTCAAAACAACATTGATTGCCGTCCCAATAGCATCACAATAAACCTGAAACACTTTGTTGAAATCCAGTAATGCTAACACTGGCTGTTTGGTTACCTTTTTTTTTGAAATCTCAAAGCTTTTGTTAGCTGCAAGTGTCCATTTGAACCCTTATCTATCACCTCCTATGGTCTCGGTTATTCGAGCACAAATTTGACTAAAGTTCTGGATGAACTTCATGTGGAAATCGGCTAACCCATGAAAACTTGTAGCTTCAAACATACTCTTTGGTGTTGGCCACTCCAAAATAACCTTCACTTCTCCTAGATACATCCTCAATCCATCCTTGGATGCCACAAAACCCAAGTAAATCAATGCAATTTTTATAAAACTGCATGTTTTCTAGTCTAGGAATAATTTTTCCTCTCTTAGCCTCTGCAACATTTGTCTAAAATGCATAAGATGTTCATATTTTGTTTTGCTGAATAGATTAATATCATCCAAATACACAATCACAAATTTACTCAAATATTTCAGTACTTTGTTTGTGAATCTCATGAAAGTACTCAGTGCTTTTATCAATCCAAATGGCATGACTAGCCATTCGTACAAACCTTCGTTTGTTTTGAATGTGGTGTTTCACTCTTCAAATTAATCTAAGCTAAGTACATCACCCCACTGAAACAGTCCATTAAATCGTCCATCTGAGGTAATGGAAACCTGTACATTATTGTTATCTTAATATCTTGTTGATAGCTCAAGAATTGGTGCATCTGCCATTCTCCACCCTTCTTTGGTGCTAGCACTGCTGGAACAGCACATGGGCATAAACTTTCTCTTATCAAACCCCTTTCCAACAGCTCCTGCACTTGCCTATTTACCTCTTTATTCTCTGTGGGTGTCAATTTATATGTTGTCTTGTTTGGAAAACTATTTTCAAGAGCCAAATTTATGTGATGACTAATACTCCTCATTGGTAGTAATACTTTTGGTAGATCATTGGAGATGATCTCTGCTTATTCCTTCAACAACTCCTTTACTTCACTTGGCATTTCATTTGTTCTATCTGCTGTCCCAACTCTTACATTGGTTTGGGAATGAAAGCAAAGCATGCTTTCTTTTTCTTTATCACATTTAAAAACTGTTTTGTGAAAATTATTAAGCTTTATTGCTGCTGTTTGCTTCTTCATCCCTTTCCTTCAAAGGGCTCAAGGTAAACATCTTGCCATTCCTTTTAAAAATCTTACCATTCCTTCAAGTGTGTAGGTGTTTGCTTTTCCAAGATATTTGTTGTATCCTTCAAGATATTTGTTGTATCCAATAATTGATGACCTTATATGGGTTTGGGTGTACTACTATTTTCAAACCATGTTTATCTACCATCTAGTTGGATCCCAGATTATCTGTACCACTTTTATCAGTAATGACTTTGCAACACTTACCTCCAGATTTGCAAATGGTTATGAAGAGACTTTTTTTTTGCATTGGTTTATTATCCTTCTTTGCTGGTTTCAACGACACTCTTATCATCATGAGAGCTTTTCCATGTTCGAGTTGTTCAGTATGCTCAGGTGATGCAACTGATTCTTCATCAACTTGTACAATATGGGTGCTTGCTTAATTCCTCCTATTGCCATTATTTTGTGCTCATGGACATCATAGGCTCTATGTCCAACTCAACCACATCTAAAAAATGTACCAGAAAAACCTCTTCCTCTACCTCTACCTCCACCGTATTGTCCCCTTCCTCTTGATGGACACAGTCTTCCTCTTTGTGCATGATTGTGATTATGTGAAGTGCTAGGTTCTCCTTCATGATAACGCTGTCCTCTTCTAGCATTTGGCTAAATTCTTCTTGAAAATTTGCCTCTACCTCTTGCTGTACTTTGTTGTCTTCTTGACAATTTCTCCTCAGATTTCAGTGCAAATTGATAGGCTTCTTCCATGGTATGCAACCTAACCATGCTCAACTCAGCTTTAAAGTTTATTCTCAGCCCATTAATGTATCTGGCTACCTTCTCTTGGTCTACTTCATTATGACCAGATTGAGTGATAATTTTGTAGAACTCCTTGGTGTAATCATTCACACTAAGCTCTCTTTGCCTTAAGTCCAACTGATAATCAACAGACAGAAATTTTCCTTTCAACTTGGCAACTGTTTTATCCCATTGAGAGATCTTTCCTTGACCTCTTCCATTCCTTTCAAAATATACTTCTTTCCACCAAAGTGCTGCATGATCTTTCAGCTTGGTCTGAGCCACTTTCACTCTTCTTGAATCTTCGTTATCATCAAACTCTAAATACTCTTCTATCTCTAAAAACCAATCTATCCATTCTTCAAGATATAGAGTTCTTGAAAAACATGGAACTTCAATCTTTGTTCCTCTTTCAATGCTTGAGATAGATCTAATGAGTATATATTCACCCACATCTAACTGTCGATCATCTCCTTGCTCTTCATCCTCTTCCTCCACTCTTTGACCTTCTTCAGCGTTAGTCACCTCCTCTTGGTGCAAACCTGTCTTTGGTCTACCTCAACAACATCCAATTGTACTTGCATAACTTAGCAATTCTACAACTTCATTAAGTCTTCCTTCCATGTTGGTAGCCACCATTCCTCTGGGAGGCATCTTGATCTCTTGGTCAATTACAACGTACTGGTGCAATCCTCATAGTTGCAATTGTACATAGGCAATGCATACACTTCACAAACTGGATTTAAACCAACTTCGTTACTATATGATGCAGTCAAGGATAATGTGTCAATTTAATGACTGACTTGTCCTTGCAGCATTAGACTAAATCACTCAGTTATGAACGCAAACACAATGGAAATCTCACATGAGAAAAACGCATATTGAGAACTCCCAAGCTCAGAAATGCATGACTGGGATTAACAAACTCCTTTCAGTTCTCCAAATACACTATGCAGCAAAAAAATAGAGCTCATGTATTTTAACAAACACTTAGGTGAAATTTTGAGCTTCAAAGTTCAAATTCTTTGGCATGCTTCAATAGATTTCCAAAATTTGATTTATTCACCATCAGGGTAAAACCCCATCTCAAAACTGCTCTATGTTTTCTTTTAGACTCTTTCACGCGTTGTAACCTTAACATGATCAAGGTGCCTTGTTTTCTCTCTTTGTAGAGCTTTGTGTTAATGGTCTATTGTGTCCAATTGGTTGCACCTGCACAATAGCCACAGCATGGGAACTCTTGCCAATGCGGGATTGCTCTTGCAAGAGAACCTCTAGAGCCAGTTGTTTTTGTTTCCTACTCTAATGCTACTCTTACCTAAACTACATGCTGAAATGAAAACTTGCAGGGGAAAAGGGAGAGAGAAATAAATATAAAATAGGTGGTGATGCACCGGAATAAGAAAGCGCTGATTCCTTATCACTACTAATATAGAACCACCAATATGCAAGAAAGGAAAGTGAACATGCAATAAGGCAATAAAATGCAAGAGGTGAGAAAGAAGCAAAACAAAATGGAAGGATGGCCACTTACAATGACGACCACTCCATTAATTGAAGGTAATACAAACATAATACACTATTACAATGAGAGGTTTGAAAGAAATCTTTGATAATAATAGCAGTGGCTTTAGATCCATATTACAAGAATATAGGGACTTAGAGGTCCAAGGATTCAACTCTTGGCTCAAAAGAGCAAATTACATATATCAATGAAGAGAGGAGGAAGAAAAAAAAATCTCAGCTGCCCACTGCCATATATAGAGGATAATTGAAAGAAAATTGTGCAATTTTTCCCTTGCTGTCCAACTTTTTCCATATTTGCTTGCTGCAACTTCTTTCTCATTTTGTAGCTCAAGAAATCTGCCTATATTGTATTTGGTTGCCCGTGCTGCCGTAAAATATTTTCATAGACTTTTAGCTCGCTTTTAAATATAAATAAGAGGAAGCTTGTTTTTGAATTTTAAATGACAGCTTTTGGTAGGCATTTTACTATCCGTAGCCTTTCTTCCTTTTAAGTAGCTTCACCTCCTTAATTTATGGGCTCTTTATTTAAATTAGTGGGGTGCGCTCACTAATTAAATAAAGCTGAGCTCCCAAACATTAAAACCTTAGAGAAATTTTAAAGCTTTAACTTTTAGCTCCTTTAGCTCAGAGAATTAAATAAAGTTTGAGAAATATTTAACAATGGCGCTGATTTTCTCAACACTTTGTATTTCAGGGACAAGGTCTCAAACTCCTCAAAATGGTGATTCCTTAGCTTTTGTGATCACGTTTTTTTTTTCCTCTCTTAGATTATTGAGTAGAACCCCCACATAATTGATCCTAAGCAAAAACTAATGCAACCAATTAAGGATTGGTTTCATTTTAAAGTTTAAATATTTTATCACTCTAATTAACATTGTTTCAATTATTGTCAACATAGGTAACTTATGATGCATCAAGCGACCACCATTTCTTTGTTTTGTTTAATTGCTAGGTCAATTTGAATGGCTGAGATTATCTGATCCAATTGCCTGTTAGCATTTGGATCTGTTTCACTGGGTTTAAATGGAGTCTTGCATTCACTTGAGTTATATTACTGAAAATAGATATGAAGAATGCATGATATTGCTCCACATGGCAACATCTTGCTGTATGAAGCCAAACACAAGTTGCAACCAAGGGGAAAAGCCTTTAGTGAGATTAGCTCACCAGATCTTGATACGCGTTGAAATCTCATTTCAGGGGGCATATATGAGTTCTAAATTAGAGATAAATGCTTCGCAAATAGGGTCTTGGAGAACGTGACACTTGTCATGATGTTGTTTCAAACAGTACTTGCAAATGGCAAAGCCGATATTTCCAAAGATACCAACCTCCATGGTTTGATTGGATGAAATTAGGACACATGGAATGATCTTAATTTATATCGCTGATTGAAGCTCTAGAGCCGAAGAAAAGTCAACAATTGGGAGTCCATGAGGAATTGATACATGTTGAGATTATGTTTCACAGAGCATTATGAAAATGTGAAACCCTGAGATCAACAGTGTGCACCCTCTTTGTGCTGAGTCCATGAGATGATATGTGGAGTAATCACATTTCACAGAGTCTAAGGAAAACAATAGGTAAAAAATAAAATAGAGCTCAAGCAAGATCTCACGTGTAGATGGCAAGTGATAAGATCTTGTATTAGAAAGCATAAGGGGATTTAAAGGTGAAAGAAGAAGCATAACCAAATGAAATCTCACGAGAAGGCGACAAGTGGTAGCACATAGCAACACAAAGCCTGTTGAAAACGAAGGTAACAATAAACAAAGCTTGAGCATATTTCATTAGTGGGTGATCCTTGTCACAATCTTGTATCATGAGAGTAAATTGAATACTTGGAGTAAAAAGAAATAAGAAAAGCTTGATCGAAACTCCATGAGTGTTTGACAAGTGGCGAAGCCATGTATCTTGGAGTACAATGAAGCAAAACAAGGATAAAGCTTGATAAAGAGCCCATGGGAATAAACCATGTGTCGTGTCATCGTGGCTTGAAGAAAACTAGAGAAAAACTTGAATCTTAAGCATAAGCATGGGAATAACAGGAAAGCTAGAGGAGTTTGAGATTTAGTGCAACCAAATAGAAATCTGAGGCACGTGATACACCACCTAAACCTTAATAAATCAAATATTTATAGAAACCATAGAGACTTAGCTCAATCAAAGAAAATAGAAGTCATGGGAACTGTGGACGCCATTAAAACCAAAGAATCATAAGCTTGTGTAAGCCAATTGAAATCAAGGACTCGGAACCTCAAATAAAACCATGAAAGCAAAAGTTAATCAGAATATCCACTACCATCTTTTGCAAAATGAAATCTGGAATAAAACAGAGTATATCATTTTTTTTTGGTGATGTAAGATTGCTATTACACCATGGATGCTCTTGCATCACTGTCTATTGTGTCCCTAAACACAACATATATTTCTATGCTTAGTTTAATATTTATTTTATTATGTTTTATTTTGGGTGCCTAGAGTTAGAGAAGGGTTAAGGCATAAGTTAGCCATGGGTTAATTAGGGTTTCTAGTGGCTGAATACAAAAGAGGGAAAAACCCTAAAGAATGTATCTTATTTTAACAATATCAACTTAATACAAGAGATAGCTGCCATTTTGTGAGAACTCTTTTGTTACAATCGTATTTGCAGGTGCAATCCACCCTTGTGGAAGCAGGGGCCCCCATTTTTCCATTTATCCGCTTTTTTACTCTATTTGCAGTTTCGTTTTCCGTTGTTATTTGGAACGCAACAAGTGGTATCAAAGCTTCAGTTGATTTTTGCTGCTGCTGCCAAAACGCTGAGAGGAGTTTATTTGATGATTTCTTTAAGAAGGTTCGAAAGGAGATACATTCATCGGGAAGGCAGCCAGAGTGGCCAATTGACAAAGAGGACCAAAACTCTTGGAGCAAATTTGACACGATGAGGAAGAGGAAGAGCAAGAAGATTAGGAGCAAGAGAAAGAAAGATCTCATCATCCATCTTCTAACCTACAAATGAAGATCTTGAAATATAATTTTGGAAGTAAGATGTAGGTCTGTACATGGTTGAGAAAGCTTAAAGTGGCCTTTAGGGTACAAAAGGAGTAAAAGCCAACAAGTTGAATGTGGCTCTGCAACATTTGGATGGTGCTGTCCTTTCCTGGGGAGAGGTGGGTTTTTACAAACCTTGAGGGGGACCTTTTAGACCTTTCCAAAGCTTTGACAAAACTAGGATGGACCGTACGATACTCAGTTAATGCACATGTTTTAGAAAGGTATGTCCATGGAGGTGCATATAGAAAAGTTTCAAGTTTTGGAGTCCAAGGCCAAGCTCTTCGAATTTGGGGCGAAAGATCTATATTTCCAACCTGGGGGGTAAGATTTGAACAAAGCTAAGGATGTTTGGACCAAACTCTTTTTACAGAGCTATTATTGTGGCTAAAAGAGCAAAAAAAACATATTGTTGCCCAAAAAAATCAAATGGTAGGGACTCTTGCCTGTAGATATTCTACTTGGGATAAGAGAACCAAAGACGATGGAATTTTCAAGTCTTCATTGTTTAAAAACCCTAGTCGCGAGTTTTACTCTATGTCCATTGTTGTAAATCTATGTTGAAGGTGTTTGACCCATTGAGCAAGGGACATATGTAACCCAAAAAATATTAATATGGCCAAAGATGCGGGTTCTTTTGAGCTAGAGTCAGAGTCGAATAATGAAGATACCCTTGAGAAACTTGATGTAGGGTGTGGACCCAAAAATGTCTCTTGCTATGGTAGAAATAGGGAAACCATGTGTCACTTTCTGTAATGATAGGGCTGGATTGTCAAGACACATTCAAGTTCTTTGCCCATGTGAAGAAAGCTTGGGTTTTGGTCATGATGGATCCAGGTAGTACACTTAATATTCTGGATAAGAAACAAGTCCACATGTTAGGTTTCCATTTACAAACTTTTGAAAGTTTCCTTATTCGGGTTCTAGGACATTGAAGTATTGAATGCGTAGGAGTAGTAAATAATGTCGGACTTTCAGTGGTAGATTATGTCCTTAAAGAAAAATTCTTTGTGATCGATATTAAGGGTGTGGGTGTTGTTTTAGGGGTTCAATGGTTATTACTCATAATATATTACACCCATCATTAGGAGCAATTCTTGACATTCAAGCAAGGGGACCGTGAATACACTATCAAGTCCTTTCCCTTGAGGGAAATCAAAACTATTGTTTCCACTCAGATGAACAAAATTTACAAGGGACATTTTGGATTTATGGACCTACCTTTGATTAGGTTAGTACTTATTTGCTGAATAAAGAACACAGATATACACCAAATGAGTTTAGTGTTGGACAAGCAGAGAGTGCATTAGTTGCTTAGTTGAAAGGCAAGTGTAAACATATATCTACTGATTCATCTTCTAAATATCAGGTAAAGTGTTTTTATTGTCATAAGGTTGGGCATCTCAAAAAGGATTGTAGGAAGCGATAATACGCTCTTTCCCAACAAAATAGTCAAGCGGCAAATGTGATAGCAGTTGATGAAGGATGGGGTTTTGAGGAAGATTATGCCCTTGTGGCATTATACTCAAAATAGTACTACCAGTTGTTGGTTCATTTATTTCGGCACAGCCCAACATTTCACATGTTGTAAGGATTGGTATGTCAAATTTACTACAAGTACAAATCTTTCTGATTTAGTTTTATTAGCTGATGGTTAGTCATATGCAGTAGAGGGGATAGGAGACATTAGCTTAGTATTGAATAATGCTAGAAAGATCACAATAAGGAATGTTATGTATATTCCTAGCATGAATAAAAATATTTTATTTGTTAGTCAATTGATAGAAAGCCTCAACATTGTTGTACATTTCTTTGGGAAATAGTGTATTGTGTCTAATGTCAAACATGACAGACTAGTTGCCCTCGGTATTGCGCAAGGTGGCTTGTATAGGCTCGTTGACCCTGCCATAGTCAATGTAAATACACGTGTGGAGGGAGACTCCACCATACAGGATGTGCAAAAGGATGACATTCCTTATAGGCTTATTGACTCTGATCCAGTCAACTTTCATGCACTAGTGGTGGAGGGAATATCCACTACAAAGGACGTGCATGAGGATGTAATTCCTTAATCTCAGTTATATGCACAGTTAGTTTTAGGATGCACGCATTTGTGCAGTCGGATTATATGCCGAAGTCACATGCATTGGCCCATCTTGTTGTGAAAGGCTTTTCCCAACAGGAGGGAATAGATGAGGAGATGGTTTCTTCTCCTACTGCAGAGTTGGTTTTTACTCCCACTATTACTAAGAAGTTGGTTTGTACTCCTATTGCGAAGACGATCACATTTCAGTGGCTTCTCTCCATAGCAACTCAATTTAGTTTCTTGAGTGGACATTTGGATGAGGTCTTCATAGTGCTTCTTGAGGGTTTTCGGGTTGGTCGTGATTAGTCGGTTTGCAAGATGGTTAAGTCCATTTAAGACTTAATTAGGCTACATGAGCCTCGTATACTGTGTTTGAGCAACAACTTCAGGATTATGGATTCAAAACTATGGAGATCAGGCTGAAGTTATCAACCAATGATGATTCATTACCAGTCAATGAATCACTCTACAACAAATTGAAGGACAACTTGATACATCTTATGTCCACATGGCCGGATCTTTGTTTTGTTGTTGGCTATCATTTTTGGTTTTTGGCTACATCGAAGCCCCTACATTGGAGAACAACAAAATGTTAGAGGACTACAGATTTCATGTTGATATCTCTAGAACAATCTATAAATTTAATGATTAAACTGTTTGTTCCCATTGTGTTTATAAAATTTCTGGACAAACTTGGAATGGTATCCGATTTAGTCATTAAGGGAGGGTGTTAAAAGTTATAATTAGCTATTAGGTAATGCTTAACTAATGGGTAGTTATGAAACCTTCCCAATTGATGTAACCACTTTCTGATTAATAAAAAGACGAACACACAAGAGTGTAGGCATGTCGTATGCCTTCCATTTCTCTTCATTCTATCTACATTCATTTACTAACATGGATACTATCAGATACTAATTTGGATTCAAGACTAGGAGAAGATTGTATTCAAAACACATAAAAGCCACTACCAGTTTAGGGTCATTGCCTTTGGTCTCAACAATGCTCCAACAACCTTTCAAGCATTGATGAACAAGATATTCAGTAAGTTTTTGTGTAAGTTCTTGTATTTTTTGATGACATCCTTGTTTATAAATTGGCATCCCAAGGAGAAGTTGGATGACATCTTGAGCATTTGGATGTTGTGTTGGATATATTGTTCAAGGAGAAGTTTTATGCCAAGGCATCTAACTGTGAATTCGCAAAGGCATCTTTGGAATACCTTGGTTACATTAATTTTGTTGAGGGGGTTCGCACTGACCTTGCAAAGATCAAGGCCATATGTGATTGCCCTATGCCCAAGACTCTTAATAAAACTTTGTGTTTTCCTAGGCTTGGTAGGATTCTATAGAAGATTCGTAAGGAACTTCTCATCAAGAGCACGTCCCTTGACCAACCTCACTAGGAAGTATTTTTTTCAAGTGGTCCATTGAGGCACATATATCCTTCAAGGATCTCAAGCGAGTTTTTGGTCTCTACTCTAGTTTTAGCAACCATTTATTTTTCAAAGTCTTTTTTCATTGAATTTGACGCTTTTGGATTTGGATTGGGTGCATTTATTTCTGAGGATGACCACCCTAGTGCATTTGAAAGTAGGAAATTGAATGAAGGTGAATGATGTCCACATATATTAAGGAGATGCTAGTTAACTTGCATGTAGTAGCCAAATGGCGTTAGTCTTTGTTGGGAAGAAGGTTATATTTTAAAATCGACCACCTTAGCCTTAAGCACTTGTTAACTCAAGGGACACCAGTTGAGGAGCAACATAAACGGATTGATTGCCTACAATTCTACAACTTTCAGATTCTTTACAAGAAATGGAAATAGAATGTGGTGGTAGATGTCTCCTCCACCAAGAACTACCAGTATTTTCGGGCATGTCCGTCAGCCAACTTGCTTGAATACATGATCTTCTACAGGGCTGCTCAACTCACCCAGACTCAACCAAACTCAAGGACAAAATTGAATATTGGGGAAAGGGGTATGCTTGGCTAGTTCGTAATGGCATTATCTTTTTCTGAGGACACATTTACTTAAGGGGCGACTCTCCCTTTGTTCAAAATGTGCCAAAGTACGGCCATGAGTCTCCATCTGCAGGTCATGTTGGGTTCCAAAAAACGTATAGAAGCATCAATTGTAATTTTTTTTGGAAAGGCATGAAGGCAGACATTTTACAATTTCTAGCCAAGTGTGACATTTGCCAACAAAACAAGGTTGAGATTGTTCCTTCGTGAGGCCTTCTGCAACCAAATTTGGTTCCACATCAAAAGTAGGAAATTGTATCAATGGACTTTATCATAGGTCTGCTCAACTCTGAGGACAAAGATTAAATTATTGTTGTTGTAAATAGATTGATGTTGTATGCCAATTTCCTTCCCACAAGAAAGGCAGGGAGCAATGGTCCTCGGGCTGAAAAATTGTATTTCCAACATGTGTTTAAGCTACACGGGATTTCAGATTTTTCATATTCTTTTCTTGGAGGAGCTGTTTCAAAATGCAGGTGTTACATTTGACATGAGCACTGCATACCATCCCCAAAGAGATGGGCAAATAGAGGTGGCGAACAAGTGTTTGGAATGGTATTTGAGAATGTACGCAAGGGATAAGCAGAGGAAGTGTGTATAATGGCTATATTTAGCTGAGTATTGGTACACCAAGACTTAGCATTGACCCACAAAAGTGACACCTTTGAAGGCTTTATATGGTATAAGGCACCATCGACTTACATTTTTGGAAATTATGTGAACATGTGCATATTGACAAGAAGGGGAGGGAAGAAATAAAAAAAATCTAGACGTAGTTGAAAACGGAGAATATGAAGGTATGCTTGGAAGATTGTGTTTGTTGGAAAATGTGCTCAAAATGGAAGGGAAGTCTTGATGCATCTTTGGAAACAAAGGAGTTTGTAGGCAAGCATCTGAGCTTGAAATAGTGCTAAAAAAAATGTGGGGGAATTTAAAAAATGGATTTTTAGAAATGATGTGAACACATGCAAACTGACAAGTAGTGGAGTAAAAAAAAAATACCAATTGTGGTTGAAGGTGGGGAATCTGAAGGTATACTGGGAAGAATGTGAACTTGTTGGACAATGTGCCCAAAATGCAAGGGAAACCTTAGGAGTTATTAAAAAAAATAAAGCCTTCATTCTTGTTCATGTGTTATGTCAAGTAGTGGTATATGGGATGATGGTTAAAGATTTCTTGTGGTAGGTAGGGGTCTTGAGTTCCATTCTCATAATGTAAAGTTTTGCACTTTCAGAGTTTGACTAGCTTTGAGGTCAAAACTCTTTTAAGGGGGGAGGGCATATTGTGTACCTAAACACAACATATATTTATGTGCTTAGTTTAGCATTACTTCTATTATGTTATATTTCGGGTGCCTAGAATTAGTGAAGGGTTAAGCCATGAGTTAGCCATGGGGTAATTAGGGTTTTTAATAGTTGAATACAAAAGGGGAAAACCCTAAAGAATGTATTTTTTTTAACAATATCAGCTTATTACAAGAGATAGCCACCATTGTGTGAAAGCTCCTTTTTTACAGTCGGATTTGCAGTGAAATGCACCCTTAGGGAAGCAGGTGCTCTCAGTTTTCCATTTATCAGCATTTTTACTCTATGTTTTGTGGTTACATTTTTTGTTGTTATTTGGAATGCAGCACCTTCACTTTGTTCTTTACCCTCAAGGTTTGATAATGAGTGATTCCCAACATGGCAGCAAGGTTACCTGTTAGGATTTGTTGGTATATGTCTCTCCACTTCATTATGATCACATTTGACAAGCTTCTCATGTTTGTCTACTAACTGTATCATCTGGATTCTTCTGGGAGCTTTCCACTTGTTTACTTTGGACCAAACTTCTTACAACTAGAACAAGGAACTTGCAAGTGTAAATCATCAATGGTAGTAGGATCTACTATTTTTCCGATTGATTTTCCAACATTGGAAGTAAGGGACAAGTTAGATTTTTTGTTACCTTTTAGCTTTCTTTGTAGTTGGATTGGTTTTGGAGGGCGGTCTTGCTGCAAGGAATGTTCTCATAACCTCTAAACACGCCTTTTCTTGTTGAATGGAAACTGTAAGGGTAAATGACTTTGAAGATTTTACTTAACCCCGAATGGACTATCTCAATCCATCCTTGTACAAAGCAACCACATCCCAGTGGGAAATATTTTAACAAGTTGGGTTTGCAGAACTCCCTTGAATAATATATAATGCGTTTTGTTGTCTCATATTCTTGAGGTCCAAGAAGTAGTCTTCCTGGTATAAGCTTAAACTCTATGGTAGGTTGCAGTCACAAATTGGTCCATGTTGTTATTTATGGCTCACTGCCCTCTTCTCATCTTTGTTCAGTTGTTTTACACTTGTCAGCCCCTCAAGATGCAGACTGATGTCCGCCTCCCTTCTCTGATGGATACCTCCCTTCTCTGATCATGGGGTCTTTGTTGACGATCTTCTTTTCTACTCTCATCTCCCAATTCCCTTTTCTCTTGTCACAATCAATGTAAGTAGGACCGGTAGGACTGGATTTATTTGTTCCATTTTGTCCCTTAACACATCCAAGGGAGACTTTAGGGCTTCTACCACTAATAATTCAGTTTTTAATTTCTAATTATTTTCTCCATGAACAGCTGCTTATAAAGGCATAGTTGATGTCTGCCAATGAGGTCAAGAATGTGGCTCTGATTCCACTGTTTGCACAACTGAAAGTTATATAGCAGCTATAAACCTTAGGACCGAAGTTAGGTTTGAAAAGAGAGATCACAATCTGAACTATAAAAAAAGAGAACCCGAAGTTCAGAAAAGTTAACTTCCAATTCTTTTCTGGATAGCTAAGTTAACTTCCATGAGCAGCGGCATATAAAGGCATAGCTGATGTCTGCCAACAAGGTCAAGAATGTGGCTGGGATTCCACTCTATGCACAACTGAAAGTTCTATAACAGCTATAAACCTAAGGACCGAAGTCTAAGGTTTTAAAAGAGAGATCACAATATGAACTGTAAAAATAGAGAATCTGAAGTTCAGAAAATTTATAACTTCCAATTCCTTTCTGGATAGCTAAGCTATTGCTCTGCCCTTTGCAGTAAGCTTAATAAGTGGCTTAATGGATCCATGTTTTATTTCACATATTTGAAGAGTTAAATAGCCTTTGTTTAGAGTAACCATGCTACACAGTAGAAACTTAGAAAATGTGCAGTACAAGATCTTTGCATTAAATGCATGATTTTTTTGGCATATCAAGGCTACAGTGTGGCTGATTTAAAGGCAAACGGATGTCTTCTGGACATTTTGATCAATAGTTTAAATACCATGACATTAATATGCACTAAACAATCCATCAAGCAATATTGAATTTAGTTGGATCTTCTTTTATTTTGCAATGTTTTGAACAGGTATGCACTAGATGTAAATTCTGAGAGGGCTGAAGATGTCCTTACTCATAAAAGGCTGCTGCAATTGGCAGAAGATCCGGAAAAAAGACCTGCATTTGATGTTCGGGTTGTTGATGTAAGTTCATATGATTGCATTTCTTATATCTTCTAATTTTAACATTCCCAGAACGTTTTTTAGTTTTGCTCAAGTACTTGATTAAAATTAAGACAGGAAAAATGAAGAACAGATGCAACGGTGCTCAATTTTGCTAGCTAGTCATGCATTAATACACAGAATGAATTTATCGAACGCATGAGTTGCCTAGATGTCCTAGGTAAGTCAAATGTAGTTAGCTGCATAAGCTTGTAGATAAGAACTTAGAAGAAGGATGCAAAATACATTTAGTTTTTTTTTTTAGATAACTAAACAAAAGATTGAGCTACAATGCCCCAACTATATTGAAAGAAATATTGCTGATAACTCATGGGTTGCTGCAACGAAAACCATGATCAAATCACGAGCACAACGATTCCATAAACAAGTTGTTTATGAAAACCAACCGTACCAAAACTCCATAGGCTATGCGAGAATAGCACATAAAGGAAGTTTATTGCAATACAATAAAAGTATATACATAACTATCTATCAATACTCTTCAAAACAGCTGGTATACAGACTGATTTTTTTTTCCTCAAAGCATAAACTAGCTACGTAATAACATTAAATCCCCTCATGTAAGTTTTTGAGCTGGATAAAAGAATTCGTAAGTTAGAACATATCAATATTGTGTAAACACATGGTTTAAATCCACCCCCTTGATATCTGAGTTAGCCAAACTTATAAGCTGGCAGTCTGTGGGCAGTGTAGTAAGCACTACCAGCCTATTGTCACTTTGTGACACCAAGTTCACACCTTTGTTGGTGAGGTAATCGGCTACCTGATTAGCTGATCTCCAGATTTGAGGAAAGAGGCTTGACATGGCAATCTTGTAGCAGTGTTGAGATTTTTTGGAAAATTTTATTCATTTGCCAATTGATGCAGAGCCTCTTCTTAATAGCATGGATGATGATTTGCGAATATCCTTTACTCAGCAAATTACACCAACCCTGACTATTCGCGATTACCACACCTCTAAACAGGGCTTTGATTTCCGCAAGGTTATTGGTGGGCACATGATATCAAATCCATCTGCGGTGGGCAGTGCTTCACGATCAATACATACCTAGTCTTCGGGTACTGATCAATCTTGGGCAGGATTGGCACCGGAAGACATTTGGTAAATTAGAAGAAGTCATGACGACAACAATGATGATGATGGCCTCTATAAGCTAAGGAAGAGAGGACCTTTGAATTCATTATGCACAGGGTCCGATAGTTAGAAGGAAAAAAAGGTTTGAAATCACTCCCCCTCAAAGGCCGAAGGAGGGGAAGGACTCGTAGGATGTTGAACTTAATGTTGATTTGTTTGGTGTAGTAGTCATGGGTGACTCCCAAGGCTCCGATCTAATGCATTAATTTGCAAATATCGTCATGAATAATTCGAAGGGATTCTTGTCCTTAGATGGATCAGATAGATCTGACCCTTTGAAGGGGTCACATATTGTTCAAGGCGGCCGTATGAAAAATGGGCTGGACAATGAAAATATTGCACATAATATTGGAATTTTGGGGAGATCCCCACATAATCGTATTATTGAAATTTCGAGTCCCACTCCCAATGTACAGAACCAATCTAATGGAAAGCAAGATTATATCAATACATGCACAACAAGAGCCAACAAAAGTGGTCACAGAAAACACTTTTCTCCAAAGTGTCGACTCCGATGATGAAATTATGGTTCCAACAAGTGTTAACAAGAGTTAAGCATGTGTCATCCACACAAGTATGCCCGACATGGACACCTTCTTCTCTTTTTATAAATACACCAGCAAAGAAAAGTAAGCCATGCCATTGTCAGAGTGGATGAGTTGAATGAGATTAACTTTGACATTGGCGTGCCTACTATGGAGAAACTTCAAGATGAGTTGCATGAAAGCGACTTACTCAAACTTTCAAAATACCAAAGCTGAATTGTGATATGGTCATTCAGAATCTTGAGGCTGCAGTCACTTCTGTGATGCATCTGATAGATAAAGATAATCAATCAAAGGCCAACCTCAGGAATTAGGCCAATCAATTTGGTTCATATATATATTATTTGTCAAGGCCAGTTTATTCCAAAGAAACTCAGTCTGAATCAGATCTTCTCGGGCTTCTTGAAAAATAATGTTTTACCTCAGGCAGAGCAGATCTGATAATATGGATGGGTTGTCAAGAGTTAAATATTGAGTAGTTTATTGTAACTAGAATAAAAGTGATTGATGAATAAATCATGGTCTACATGAAATTGTAAGAATGCACTGAAAAATCAAAAAACATCCCACAGGATTCACCAAGAAAAAATAATTGTGGATTAAATTCACAGCTGTTGTCCTAGAAATACCTACGACTTCTTCCAAGGAATTGGCAGCTGCTTGGTTATTCAGGGCCTCAATCAATGATCATATCGATAAATGGAATTTGCGCTCTCCCTCAACTTGACATGCTGGAAAAAACTATTACTGAAATCACAAAAATGAAGGATCAATGTAGTGATGTCATGAATGATATTGAAGATTTTTCTGAAAAGATACAAGCTCCCATTTTTGCGGATGATGATAATGGACGACAAAATTAAGTGTTGATGACAATAACATCATTTCATTAGAGAGGAGCTAACCAAATCCTTGTCATTTAATGAAATGACACTGGATAAACTTATGAGTTTATCCCCCCAACTCACAGATGTCAGTGCCGACAATAGAAAAAGAGAAACTCTTGCTTATGACTATACAAAATTGGCATTCAAATGGGACATTCAAGTTAGATTTGTGGACATTCCAGATCCTAATAAAATGCAGGACACAGTGGAAAATTGTCAGCACTATAAGATGAAGGATTAGGCCCTCAAGCAATCAAGCACAATTGAAGCAGGACAAGACAGCAAGTTTCAACATGATTCCAAAGAGAAGAATAATGATCCATCATAGTTGCCTCGTCGGATTAGTCAATCAGACTTGGTTAATTAACGATGTATTCTATTTTAATTGGCCTTCGTTTATTTTAGTTAAGTGTTGGTTAAGGTAATACCGTAATTGTGTAACTACTGAAAGACATTTTGAAAAATATTATTATTCTCCGTGAAGAGAAGCAAGGAACTTTTGCTGGTTCATGCAATTTTATTTTTGAGCAAGTAACATTTGAGTTATATGTTTTGGAAAAATGCAAATAGTTTTGTATCTCCATTATTATTGAGTTTTAGCTTATTTTTTGACTTCAGTTTCTGGTTATCTTTAGTCTTAAAATAGTTAATTAGGCTGCATGAGTTCTACTTCTATATGTATCATATTTGGCAAATTGTCATTATGTTATTTCACTTGTTACTATGTATGATGAATGAAGGTTGCTTATCTACTTCTCAAATTCATGCAATTTACATCATAAGTTGTTTGTATTTTGAAAAGGAGTGGATCCATTTCATTTGTGAAGGGTGAATATTGTAAATATTCTTATTTCAGTTTTCCTTATTTCTGTAAATATTGAATGAAGGGATCCTCTCCACATAATAGAGGAGGAGCACTGCATTCCACAAACCGCCTCTAGATTAATTTTTTGAACAAGAAGTTCTAGTTATAATGATGTAGGAGCATTTGGGTTCACAAGCAATCTTGTATCAACCAAAAACACGGGTTGGATTTTTGAACACATTTGTGCACGTGTGTTTGTTTGTGCAACATGTCAGCGATATCGAGAGCGTTGTGTACATGGAAGAAGATCAACAAGTCTCAAGAACGTTGTCAAGATGCCAACATGTCAGGAAAGTAATGAAGAGATGGTTTCAGTCATTTCCTAGAGGTAAAGTGTCTCCTTTTTGGAATGGTGATGAAACCGCCAGTCTGTAGTAATCAGTGGTTTCCCCTGTGTTGGAGGCACAAGTAAAGTAGCTGCCTAGAACTTCATTTTTGGACATGTAGACTTTTTCCAAAGTAGAGAAACTGAAAGGGACATGTAGGATCCCAGTGTCATGCAAGAGATATTCAAATATGTTTGCTAGAGTTGGAGGTTAGTTGGAAAGAAATCAGTTTTGGAAGGGAGAGTGTTCCAGACAGAGCAGAGTTTAGCTCTAAGAGAGGAGAGAAACAAAGCTAGAGAGCCTGCAATTGTGATGTATGTTCAATAAAGCTAGTTCACGAGACTTGAGTTGTAATGTCTTCTTTATATTTCAGTAGGGAAAAGGGCATCTGTATGAATTTCTGTCATACTGTAATGTTCATTCAATAGAGTGTACTTGGTTTCCAATCTGACTTCTTGTGTTTGTGTGTGTCCATTTGAGAGAGTGTAAGTCCCGACTGGGGAGTAAGGCAGCCATTAATTTGGTCCCCTTTTTCCCATTTGCATCAGTTGTTATCAATGCAAGGTTTGCCTTGCTGGGATGAGTGTGTGAGGCTCTTGTTGAATCAACTGCAGGTTGTGAAAGAGAAGCTTGTATTTTTGAGAAGATATGGAACACAAAGGAATACCTATTACAAGAAGGGCTCTTAGAGTTGCAAACTTGGCATAGATGCTAAGAGGAATCCAAGTGAGATTGGATGCAATGGAGACTGCACAAAGGAGATGAACTATAGTTGCAGATATAAGTGATGGTGAAGGAGGAGGAACTCGAGAAGTTCAAGTTGAAGAGTTGGTCGATGAACCAGAAGATAGATTTTTGAAAGCCATTGCAAAGATTGGAAGCAAGCCAAAGTTGGACATCCTAGCCATGTTAGAAGCTTACGCCCTGAGGATCTTATTGATTGGGTCACAGCGCTGGAGAAATATTTTGACTGAGTCAATGGAGGACCTTAAGAGAGTAAAGCTTGCTTGCACCAAGCTAAAGGGACATGAATCCTTGTGGTGGGATCATGTGCATCTAGAAAGGGAGAGAATGAGTAAAGACAACATCAAGACTTGGGACATAATGATTGCAAACCTGAAAGATAAAAATTTACCCTCTGATTATCAATTGTGTTTATTCAAGAATTTGCAGAATTTGAGATAGAGAGATGAGTGTGGAAGACTACACTAAGGAGTTTTACGAGCTCACCATTAGAGTTTTCATGTGGAGGATGATCAAGAGAATATTTCAAGATGAATTTAGATTGTTGAAGTCGATAGCCTATCTATGTGCATTGAAGGTGGAAGACAAATTGTCAAGGAGAGAACACAATATATCTAGAGGCAGAGGAAGGTTCTCAAGAGGAGGAGAACAAGAAAATAGTGTTAGAGGACTGCATATTCATGGAGAAACTAGAACTTCTCATAATCAGAATTAGACACAAAGAGGAAGATGTTTTCTTCTATAGGAAGAGGATGCTTTGGTATAGGAAGAGGTAGAGGATTCATGGGTAATTGGATGTTGTTGGACATAGAACTTTTGAATGTCCTAAAGTATTTCAGAACAACAGTAAGAGGATTGAAGCAAGTGATCATATTGCTCATGTGGACAAGGAGAGTGTTGCATCCCCAAATGGCTTAGAGGAACCAGAGCATGTTTAAGCTCTTACAAAGAAGAGAGTGCTCTTGAAACCAACGACGGAGGAGAATGAACTATTGCATAAAAATAACTTTTTTTGAACTATATGCAAAGCAGGAGGTAAGTGTTGTAAGGTTATTGTTGATAGTTGTAGCATGGATAATTTGGTTTCAATTGAAATGGTAGAGAAGCTTGGGCTGAAAAGATTTTTGCATCTCAATCCATACAAGGTTTTTCGGTTGCTTAAGGGTCATCAAGTGTTAGAAAATGAGCATTGTATGGTTAGTTTTCAGATTGGGTCTTATGAAGACAAGGTTTTGTGTGATATAATACTCGTGGATGTATGTTGTGTGTTGTTGGGAAGACCATGGAAGTTTGATAGAAATGTTGTGCGTGATGGTAGAGAAAACACCTACATGCTTGTGAAGTATGGTAAGAGGTTCACAATGAGCCCATCGAAGGAAAAAGGAGAAGAGGTGGACAATAGTCTTGAGGTTTTGTTGGTTTCTATTAAACAGTTTTTGAAGGAGGCAAAGAAGGAGAATGCACACTTTGTTTTCATGCACAAACCAATGTAAGTTGTGATTGCAAAAGAAGTGAGTGAAATTCCATTCGAAGTGCAGAATTTGTTGAATGAGTTTGCTGAAGTTGCCACCTATGAGAAGCATTAGTCATCATACAAATCTAGTGTCTGTATCAAGTTTGCCAAACAAGGCAACATATAGGTTAACACCTATGGAGAATGATGAGGTAAAGAAACAAGGGAATGAAATGTTGAGGAAGGGTTTGATAAGAGAGAGTTTAAGCCCATGTGTAGTTCTAGTAGTATTGGCAGCTAAAAGGGTGGAGAATGGCAGATGTGTATAGATCTAAGAACCATTAACAAGATCACCATCAAATACAAATTTCCATTGCTACGGATGGATGATTTGATGGATTGTTTGAGTGGGAGTAAGATACTTCACGAAGATTGACTTGAAGAATGGGATATCACCAAATCAGAATTAGAGAAGATGATGAGTAAAAAACCACATTCAAGACAAATATTGTGTTGTATAGTGGCTTGTTATGCCATTTGGATTGTCAAATGTATCTAGCACATTCACAAGACTCATGAATGAAGCGTTGAAACCTTATTTGGGTAAGTTTGTCATTGTGTATGTGGATGACATTTTGATTTTTAGTCATACATAAGAAGAGAATTTGTTGCAATTGAGGTTGGTGTTGCAAATCTTGAAGGAGGAGAAGTTGCTGGTCAACTTGAATAAATGTAACTTCATGAAGGAGGAGTTGATCTATTTGGGATTTGTAATTTGACATGATGGGTTGAAAGTGGACCTGGAAAAGGTAAGAAGAATTGTTGAATGGCCATCACTAAGAAACATATTTGAAGCAAGAAGCTTCATGGATTAGCTAGCTTCTATAGGAAATTCACTAGAAACTTTAGTGGTAAACGTGCACCCATTACATAAACAATGAAAGGTGATAGGAAAGAGTTTAAGTGAATTGTTGCAGCAGAGAAGAGTTTTTTAGATTTTGAAGAAAAAAGTGATGGAACAATTGTTAGCAATTTCTAGATTTCAACAAGGTATTTCAGGTTGATGGTGATGCTAGTGGGACAGCCATAGGTGTGGTTTTGAGTCAAGAAGGTAAGCCCATTGTTTACTTTAGTGAGAAGTTGAATAAAACAAAGTGGAAGTATTTTGTTCATAATCAAGAGTTTTATACTACAATACAAGCTCTCAATAAGTTGAAGCACTACTTGTTGCCCAAGGAGTTCTTGTTGTACATAGATCATCAAGTATTGCAGTTTATAAACAGCTAAAGTGAGTTGAATCAAAAGCACATGGAGTGGGTTGTGTTTCTTCAGAGTTATTCATTTGTTTTGAAGCATAGAAGTGGCAAGTCAAACAAAGTTGCAGCAGAGGCTTTGAGTAGGAGAGTTCTTATGATGAATGAAATGAGAGTAGAATTCATTGGATTTAACTCAATGGAGTTGCATGAGGAGGATTTAGATTTCTGACATGCATGGTAAGCATACAAGAATCCATTTAACATGGATAGAAATCCATGGCTGGAATATTTATTGCAAGATGGGTTGTTGTTCAAAGGACAACGATTGTGTATACCTCAAGGTTCAATGAGAAAGAAGTTGAAGTATAGTGGATGCCTAGTTGGTCATTTTGATGTTGATAAAACATTGGCACAACTTAATGAGAGTAACTATTCGCTGAGGATGAGTGTAGATGTGAAGAAGTTACTTCAGTGAGAATTTCAATAAAGCAAAGCGTATTCCATTCATGCTTGAGTTTTATACTACAATACAAACTCTTAATAAGGCAAGGCACTACTTGTTGCCCAAGGAGTTTGTGTTGTACAAAGACAATCAAGTATTGCAATTTATAAACAGATAAGGTGAATTGAATCAAAAGCCCGTGGAGTGGGTTGTGTTTCTTCAAAGTTATTCATTTGTTTTGAAGCGTAGAAGTGGCAAGTCAAACAAAGTTGCAGATACTTTGAGTAGGAGAGTTCTTGTGATGAGTGAAATGAGAGAGGAATTCATTGGATTTGACTCAATGGAGTTGTATTGCTGAGATGCATGGGAAACATGTAAGAATCCATCCAACATGGATATAAATCCATGGCTGGAATATTTGTTGCAGGATGGGTGGTTGTTCTAAGGTCAATGATTATGCATACCTCAAGGTTCAATGAGAAAGAATTTGAAGTATAGTGGAGGCCTAGCTGGTCATTTTTGGTGTTGATAAAACATTGGCACAACCTAATGAGAGTTATTATTCGTAGATGATGAGTGTAGATGTAAATAATTTTTTAGGACGCAAAGTTTGCCAACATGCCAAGGTCAAAAATTAGAATGTAGTTTAATATCAGCCTTTACCAATTTGAAAGAGGCCGTGGGATGAGATAAGCATGGATTTCGTCCTTGGGCTGCCATGAACTCAGAGATAACGATTCAGTCTTTGTTGTTGTTATTGATGGACTTTCCAAGATAGCACACTTCATAGCATGTAACAAGATGATTGATGCCACACACGTTGCAAATTTGTTTTTCAAAGTAGTGAGATTGCATGGTTTTCCAAAGAGCATAGTATCAGATAGGGATACAAGGCTTGTTGGGCATGTTTGGAGGGCTTTGTGGAGGAAATTAAGCACAAGATTAGATTTTAGTTCACCCTATCATCTTCAAACGAATGGGCAAACAAAGTTGGTGAATATAAATTATGGTAATTAGCCGAGATGTTTGGTAGGAGACAAGCCTAAACAATGGGTTATGACATTGGCACAAGCTGAGTTTGCTTAAAATAACTCAGTGAACCAAAGTACAACAATGAGTCCTTTTTAGATCGTGTATGGTTGTAGCCCTAGAGGCATTTGTGAATTGAGAAATATAACTGGTATGGATGAAGAACTATTGAAGCTGAAGAATATGCAACATGTGTGCATATGTGCATAGAGAAGCGAAGAAAAGGTTGGAAGAGAATGTTATGAAGTATAAGCAGTGTGTAGATCAGATGAAAAGAGAACAAGAATTCCTAGTGAATAACTTGGCTTTGGTGCATTTGCGTAAGGAGAGGTTCCCCAAAAGATCGTATAACAAGCTCAAATAGAAAAATATTGGACCTTGTATAATTTTAAGGAGATTTTCAGCAAATGCTTATGGGATAGAGCTACTGGATGGGTTTGACATATCATGTATCTTCAATGTAGAGGATTTGTACCCCTACTATGAGGGACACAGGAGTGATAAAGGATTATCTTCATATTCTTTAATTGCAGATTAGAAACGGTAGTTGCCTGAAAAGGCAAGGGAAGAGATTGAGGAGGTATTGTATACACGAGTCTACAAGAAGACAAGAGGTAGTGGGTACAAGGAGTGTTTGGTTAAGTGGAAGAACAGAGCAACTAAAGTCATTACTTGGATGAGTTAATGAGGTTGCCAAGTACGTAAGAATCATAAAGGAGGTCACGAAAGGTTCATGTGTAGGAGCTCATGTACAATTTCATTACCTTGGATGTCTGATGCAGGAGCATTTGGTTTTAGAAGCATTCTTGCATCAACAAAAATCCTACATTGGGATTTTGTGTGTGTTTGTGCACGTGTATGTTTGAGCTACTTGTCGGCCATGAAGACAATGCTGTGCACGTGGAAGAAGAACAACAGCCTTGAGAACATTGTGAAGATGCCAACATGTCAGGAATGTCATGAAGAGACTGTTTCAATCATCTCCCAGAGGTCAAGTGATCCCTTTTTCGGATGGCGATGAAACCGCCGCTTAATGTCAAAATTGTTATAGCTCAAAATTGCATCCTATGAGAGGGTGATTGAAGCCCTCTCAACTTGAACTATGCAATAGGATTGACTCTAGGTTGTGGGTGACCTCTAAGTGAGTCAAATGTCTAGATTTTGGGCTAGCTCTCAAAATACAACACCTAGACTAATACTACACCACTTGCTTCAACATGGAAAAGGGAAAGAATAGTACTAATCTAACCAAACATTTTGGAGGTGATGCATTGAAGGTGAAATCCACAACTTGTTGAAGATGCGCTATGAAATATCAACTTACAATCTGATTATACTATTCTAAACAACCCCTATCACACTAGTGTTTCAATATGAAGGTTTAGATGATTGCATGAGTAATAGGATGATTAACCAAGAGGTGCTAATGGCAACACTAATGACTTATTAATTCTCTAAACAGGCAAACAAAGTAGAACACTTCATATGACTTGTGAAAGGCAACAAACTTGCATAAGGCATGAAACACGAAGGACAAATGCAAAGGATATGACTATCACTAAACACTCATCAAGACAACATCCTCAAAATCACTCTTTGCAAGATAGAAGTAGAACATCCAACTTGAATTCACTTCAATAGGCAAGTACAAGTCTCAATTTTGGCAGGTCTTTGCCATACAAAATGTGTGGATCCCAAACCTAGCCAAAAATGATTGCTCTTATAGAGAATGGTGAAGAGAGAGAGAAGGGCTTAGTAGAGGAGTGACAATGTCAAGCATAAGAGAACCAGTTACAAAGAAAGGAAGGGTTATCAAACAATCCATCAGGTCTGCCATGCCATGTGTTGACCCCCTGAAGATGCTCCATCCTTCCAAGTGGCGTAGGAGTTACAACTTGGCTTGACACCTTGACTAGCATCTTAGAAATTGCCTTTCTTGCATGAAGGACTGACAAATGGACCTTCTAACCATGAATTCGCCGTAAACTGATCTGAAATAGCTCATTGAACATCCGCCAGGCCTTAAGAAACTCCTCTGACCTGCCATTCCATCAGTTATATGCATGAGTGTCTTATAACTCTCCATTTCCCATGCCTAGATTGGTCCAAGTGGCCTAAAACTTAAGTGCATCTTCTTCAGCTCGTCCAAACCAGATGAATGGTCCTCAAATATATTACTAGGTTTGAAACACCATTTTGGTTCCTAGATCAACTTTGAAAAACTCATTTTGCTCCTCGAGTCTTCAATATCCCTAGTTTCCTTGTAGCTTTTTTTCTGTAAATCTCTGTGTGGGAGTTGTACAGATAATCTTGAAGAAGGGCATATTCTAGGACCCTCTATGGCCTTACAACTCAATGCCAAATTTCATATTCAAACTCCAAGTGGAAACCCATTTTTTCTGCCTTTTTCTTCAGCCAATTAGGCTTCCTTGCATTGGACCTTGTTTTCTTGCTCTAGACTTCTGCCACACGTGTGAAATCACCCAAAAGCATGTGATTCATTTTACCTAGGCCATCACCAACCTCCATGTCAATTTTGGGGTCCTGAGACACTGTGGAAGCATGCAAACCAAGAAATGATCTTACCACCTAGTCTCATTTTGAGCTTGTTTGAGATTGCCTTGAAAAATGGGCCTGGTTTGATCATTTCTAGAATCTCTTGTGCAAGTTTCTGTACATGAATGGTTAGGACAAGTCCCAAATGACCTCATCCCATGATTTGGAAGCTCTCCCCTTCTTTGAACACCTGCAAAACACAAAAAACATGCAAAAATAGGGTATTTTGGGCAGTCCGTACAAGTGAAGTACATTTGCAGAACCTCCTTGGAGTTCTCAACAACATCCAAGAGGTTTTAGGATCAAATGGTGGCATTTAATGTGCATGAGCTCTTTTTCCCATGACTGGTCACTATCAGGGTTTAAGAGAGGTTTTAGACTTGGTTGGGGTATTAATGATTGGTCATAAAGAACAAATCATTAAATGATCTCCTTTCAACTATTTGAAAAGGTTCGGACTCCCATGCAAAGTGTGAGCAACGATACAAGCATATGAAGTTGCTCTTTGAATGGCTTGCTTAGCGTTCTTGGGCTTAGAGAGAGCTCTACTTTGAGTTTTGGGTCTTGAAACTTATTCAAACTTATTCCCATTGCTGTGAGAGGCTCAGACACCTCTAGAACAACCCTCCCTATGATTTCACATGTTTTGGAAGTGCCCATTACCCCTCTATATCAATCTGGTACACTGATCAGGCTATTTGGGGTTTAAGCTTGCTCTCTCTTTGCCAGCCCTTAAGGGCCTTCGAGTGAAAATTGACGTTTGTTTCCACCTGAGAATGAATGGATACCTCTTTTATGACTGTGTACTGCCCTCAGGATCCATTCATGAGGTTTGATAACTTGTTTCATGCCCTTAGAGCTCAAGTGGACCTCTAGGTCTCATGGCTGCCCTTGCCCAAGGAGTGGGCAAGGTCTGAGACAAAACAATGAATATGTCCACTACTGGTATGACCTTGGAGAGACCATGGACACTTCAATCCACTCATGACCACCAACTGTACCAAATTTCAAAGCTTGATCATGCTTGTAGAGGCCTCAACACATCATTTTACTTCATGACTGGACTAGGCTGCCTGGATTTCTTATTTCATTAGATCTATGACTGAGTTTTGCCTTTGTCACACTTATTTTGGGGTCTGAGAGTGAGAATGAGGTTTTGATGATGTTGTGAGAACCTTCACACATGATTCTTACCCTTCCAAGTCTTTTCACAACCCTTACAACCTATCAAAGCACTGTACCTTCATATTTCTTCCTAGTTCACACTTGCACACACTGGCTGTAGGTGACAATTGGGAGCAATGAAGATTTTCATGGAACTCCTGATTAGTTTGACACCCTTAGAGTGTTCAACTCACCTCTTACGAGCTTTGCCTTCATCATATTGGCTTGGCACAGCCATTTGGTCTCTTCATTTAGACCTCTTACACAGTCAACAAGACTAGATACTAGGCTTGGCTGTGTATGACAATTTTTCCTTATTCAAATGAGTTTGAAACTCATCATTCTTCATTTTAGGTTGAAACTTCTCATCATTGGTCCCCTCAAGAGTCCATGACTCTTGATTGAAGGCTTCAATTTGGCTTCAAGCCTCTCAAACATCCAAGTTCTTCCTTGTCCATCTCTGACATTAGGCTAAGCAAGTATTCTTGCTTTCATTTTGTATCCTCTTGCATAGGCCTACATATGGCTCAGACTTCTCTTGGTTTCTCTTTGTTCTCAACACACATTTTGACCTTTTGTGTATCTGATATAGACCTCTGAGTCTTTATATGCATTCTGTTTCTTCCCTTTAGGCTTAAGATTAGCCTATCTCAACCCACAGCCTGTGCATGTCCTTTTAGTGCCATTATTGTGTTCATGTGTTTTGGAACTCATCACTCTCAGAACTAGCCTTCTTTTGGTTCTTAAATCTACTTAAAGTCTCCAATTAGGTTCAATAATTTCTTATCATTCTCTGCCTTTTGCTTGAGGCTTGGAACTAGCCTAGGACCCTATTTCTATGTAGCCTGTAGGTATCCTTAGAGTCAAGGCTGTGTATTGGGTTTAAGCCCTCAGCCTATGATCTTCCAATGCTCTTGAATCTACTTGAAGTTCCAAATAGGTTTAGAACATCTGCAAACACATATTCAACTCTTCACTCTACCTCAGACCCCTTCACTCCACCTCAGACTTGCTTGCTAATCTGACTTGGCTGTAGATGGCCATTTTGCGCTCTTGTCTGGGTGAGAGGTTTGTTTTCCTCTATATAGGTATCCGTAGTATTTTAAAAGTTACTCTTACCTTGAGAGGGTCCTCATGAGTTCTACTCTATCCACCATTCATTCTTGCCTAAGGTCAAACCTTGATCTTCATTCAACCATTCAATTGTTAAGAAACCTCAACCTTGTTGTACGGACTGAGACAATCCAAATATGGCACATGAGGTGGATGCCTTGGGGAAGGGTTCATGATGTCCATCTAGCATCTGAACCTTGTTTTAGAATACATTACAAGTCTTCCTCCACTCACTATTTTGATCTTCAAGAGACTCCTCAACCACACTTTAACCTTTCTTTTTAATGCTTGCTATAGTTGGTCATTAGACCCCTGTACGGACTGAGAAGAAATGGGGAACTAGTCTCAAGACACAAAATGACCTTAAGACCCTCATTAACCCTTTATTATTCACACTTAGCTTGGGGAGACCCCAGTCCTGCCACGAGATTGATTGGGTGGAGTGGAAAAAAGCAACTCATGTTACCTTAAACTTTACAAAATTACCTTAAAGACTGCTAATAAGGGAAACCTGACTATTATTTTGACCTGCAAACTTGCCCCTCCTGCTGAGTCTACCAAGGTTTCATTGTTTTCTTGATTTGCCTGGTGTGATCCCACCTAGGACCCTTGAAACTCATTGAGGTGAACTTTCTAGATCACTCAAAACCTTTTTACATTCTGAGGTGGGGCTATGACTGCTGTAGGTGCTTTTAAAGACTCGTTGACTGCGTTCAAGGTCTGGAACCAACTCTTCTCACTTACCATGAATGCTTGAAGATACCCAAACCACAAGTAATCACTACAAAGTCTATTTGGTCGATCTGATCATTGTGACACTTTCAAGTCAACTTGCCACTTGCTCTCAAGTACACGGTGCTATGTATAGTGTTGTAGGTGCTTATAGACTGTGTACACACTTCTGGAAGCAACTCTTCTTGTTTCTCAACCACCTACATTGCATCATCCATTCTCAAGAACAATGCATCATTTGACTTCTCTTCAAGAGTCATGAAACTTGTTACCAAACATTACTTACTTTTTCACACCTGTCCTTTGGTGTACGAACTGTGGAGTCTTGTGCATCGGGGATGGAGTTTCTTGATGGTGTTTCATGTTTCTGATGAAGTTAATGAGCTTGAATGAGCTTCACTTACATTCTCCATGGTATCAAGACATTATTAACATGGATTTGGGTCTTCCAACACACTTGATAGACTTGTAGGCCTGTGAGTGCTTGAGACACTTCATGAACTTGCTCAAGATGTAAGTTGGGATCACGTTCTCCATTCTTCAACAAACCAATAGCTCAAAAGTGTCTCCTTTGTTGATCAATAATGTTACTTATTGTTATTCAAAACAAACATGAAGTTCAGACCTGGGAAGATCATCCAAGTCCGTACAAATTCTTCAAGGAGCAAGACAATTGGAGATAATGGAGAAAAAGACCCATTTTAGGCAAAGCACATGAAATCCATAACACTGAGAGACCTTCTATGAACATTGAAGCATTGGACACGTCATAGAATGATCACCATGAAAAGGAAAAAAAAGAATTTGCAGCAGAATTGTCCAGAATAGCTTGTATACCAAGACATTCTTCCTTCAAGTGAAAGTACTTCATGGAGATGATTCAATTGATCAAACCATCATGAAAATGAGCTCCAAAACCTCGACAAAGCACCCTCAAAAGCATTCCTCTCCATCGATTTCTGCGCTGGAGAAACAAGGGTAAGAATAGACCCCTCTCGGATGCATAGGCCATAGTGACCTACTGTCACTCTTAGCGATTGTTCATAAAGAATAGGCCATCATTCTGCAAACCAATGCCCACTAATTTGAAGCTCATTAGGACCCCTAATAGTGGCCAAAATTTCAGCTCCCAAGTCTCTCTCTCCTGGCCGTACCATCCACTTCAATTTTGCCTTTCTTAGCTTATGAAGGCATCGATGGAGGAGAAAAGGTGTCTGGAGTATTAGTTTGACTTAAAGCTTGGTCAAAAGCTGGGAAATGATGTGGGGGGAGCCCAAGAGACACTTCTAAACTGTTTCCAATTGACAACTGATCCTCCAAGGCCATACAAGTGCCCAAAAGTACTTGAAAATGCCATTTTTCCTATTTAGGGAGTTGAAATTGCAAGTTTGTCAGCACCTGACTGACACTGAACATTCTTTGACCTCTCTTTGACACTAGTGTCGCTTAGAATCTTCTTGAAATGTTCTCCTCTTGAAGTGGTAGGCCCCATTCCTCTATACGGGCCAAAAGGTGGCCAAATCGTGATTTTTTGCATTTTAGAGTCAAATAAAGGTTAAAGCATGATAGGATGACATTAATGGCATTCAAATAATCTTTTGTAATGACTTTGAACCATATTAAACCTTTGACCAAGTTTGATACAACAAGACCTTGTGTTTGACCTCTTGGACTAGACAAGTATTCATAAGACCAGACCTTGGACAAGGCTAAGGAAGGGCAAACATGACCATATGGGACTCTTTAGAGCCATTGTAGACCATGACAAAGCCATATGACCACCCTATGAAAGTTTCAATCTAGAGGGGTTGACCTATTTTGACTTGGGGTCAAAATTTGGTCAACATAAACCATTGGTCTACAATAAATGGCAGTTATGTAACTACATCATAAAGATTCCATCATGTCAAGTATGTTATGAAGAGACGGTTTCAGTCATCTAACAAAGGTCAAGTGACCCCTTTTGGCAAGATGTTAGCGTCAGTGTTAGGCAAGAGAGATTCGGATCCATTTACAAGAGTTGGAGGTCAGTTGGAAATAGATGAGTTTTGGAGGGGAGTGAGCCCCACTTCCAAGTAGAGTACATATAGAGCAAAGTTTAGCTCCAAGAGAGAAGAGAAGTAGAGCTAGAGACGCTGATGTTTAGTGAAGCAAGTCCATGAGACTAAGCTGTAATGTCTTCTTCATAGTTTAGTAGGGGAAAAGGTCTGTGTATATGAATCTTTGTAATATTGTAATGTTAATTCAGTAAAGAGAGTGTACTTGGTTTCCAATCTAAGTTCTTGTGTCTATGTGTCCATTTGAGAGTGATTGTAAGTTCCAGTTGGGGATTAAGGAAGTGATTAATTTGGCCCCTTCATTCCCATGTACATTAGATAACAAGATTGTTGATGTATTTTGATGGTCATCTCAATTGCTGGCTGGAGCTGCACCCTGGATTGAAGACGTGCATGAAATGGCCAATCCTCTATCCGGTTGAAACAATGGGATCTTCTCACAAGGGTGGGTGCCTCAATGGTGAGAAGAACCTCCAGAGAAGGCTGGTTCCTGTAAGATGTATCAATGGATCTCTACTCTGTGCTGTGAATCTACCATGGAAAAGGGAGAAAGAGACTTGAAAGGGAAATCCTACCTAATAGCAGTGATACACCAAAACGTTGATCCACTCTACTTGGAACCCTGAACACTGAATCAAACAAGGGAAAAAGAAGACCTTCAATTTCAATTGATCATTATACATAAATATTTCATGAGAAGGTTCGATCCAATGACTGAAACATGAAGGAAAACGATGGAGAGAGGTTTGATACAAGACACTTTGTAGCCACCTAACATCCACTTACAGCTTCAACAAAAGACATAAAGAACATTGAACATGACCTGCATAATATGATAAGCTAGCAACTAGGTACGAATTAGAATTTGGGAAGGGAGAGAAATCTACCACATATGCAAATTGCTGAATGAATATACACTATGCCAACACTTGAAATCTGAAAGTACAGTCCTTCTATTGATTGAAGAGGTTACACAACTCACCAATGGCAGAGTTTGGTCTTGCCAAGAGAGGGATGAAAAAATCGAAGGCTGAAAAGCCATTAATATAGAGAATTACAAAAGCCAAAAGATTGGCGTTGAAAAATAGAAGAGGAAGATCAACTTAGATTAACTCAAGACTGACTTTGACTTTCAATAAAATATGTTTTCCCTTTGTCTTTGCATGAAGCTCCTTGGCACTAGAGGAAGTGGACTTGTCTTTGCATGAAGCTCCTTGGCGTTAGAGGAAGTGGATGGCTGGGTTTATTGAAACACCCACCTCTCTTTGCATGGAAATCCACGTCAATGTCAATTTTAGCTTCTTCATGAGCTGCTGGAACGTTTGAAAGTATGAGATGACAATATCATGCATGAAATCCAACGCTAATGTCAATTTTAGAACTCTGACTTGATCCGTTGGAAGTCGAGTGGAAACGTTTGAAAGGCTGAGTTGGAACGAAGAGATTATTCTCCTTTGCATGGAAAACTCCTAGTAGATGTGGCGTTTAACAATTAGTCATTTCTAAATTTAGAATAGTCAACTCGACGTCCGAATTTGGAAATTTGGTTGAACTGTTGGAACGTTACAAGCTTGAGACGGACGAAAGTGCTTGCATGGAAAACTAGATTTTTTGCGAAGGTCCAATCCATTAGATTTCTTTCGGACTTTATGAAAATGTCTTCTCAGATTTGTTCCTTCCAAGCCCTTCGGACTTCGCTCTTCGAACAAAAAGTCTGAGACTTTATCCTTCCTGGGCCTTCATTTTCCTTCGCCTTTATTTCCCTCGGCTTTATTGTTTTCCCCTTGGTTTTATCTCCCTTTGATTTTCTCGGACTTTTTCCCATGAGCTTTGTGTTCTTTGAATTTCTGCGGACTTTGTGTTTGCCAACTTTTCTGCATTAATCCTTCAGACTTTTGTTCGAGGATATCCGTCAATTTTGTTTTGCTCTTTTTGCCTTTGTATATTTTCCACTGGTTTTTTTTTGTCCCGAATTTCTTCGGACTTTTTGTCCGAAGGAATTCCATCGGACAAAAAGTCCTAAGGAATTTGTTCTTTGTCTGTCTTACCACCGACAGAATGCCCTTCAGGGTTTTTGGAAAGGTCTTGCCACCGACAAAGTGCCCTCCACAAGGGATTGTTTCCTTCTAGAATGCCCTTCGGGTTTTTTGGAAAGGTCTTGCCACCGATCAAGTGCCCTGCGCAAGGGCTTGTCCTTCCTCTGTGGCTTTTCGGAAAAATTGTAGGGCACCTGGGCTTTTTGTAGGTCACTCGGGCTTTTTGTAGGTGTCCTTATTCCTTCGGACTTTATGTTTTCTTGCGGACTTTTTGGAGGCTGCGGACCTTGTCTTTTCAAATTCTCCGAAGTATTCCTTCGGACAAAAAGTCCGAAGGAATTCCTTCGGACTTTTGTCCGAAGATATCCTTTGTTATCTCTTTACTCTTGGCTAATTCCCCACAGACTTATTGCAAAACTCATTCCTTCGGATTTCTTGCAGAGAACTTTTTCTGAAGGATAACATACCCTTCGGATATCTTGAGTGTCCCTTCAAAATTTTGCAACTGTCCTTTGAACTTTTCCGAAGCTATGTGAAATCAAGCCTTCTTTGTCTGAAGGAAATCCTGTTGTAGCCAAGGCCTTTGCAAATGAGTATTTCAACTGGTCTACATCTACCCAATGTATTATTTCTTCCTCGGCTAGAGACGTGAACTTTCTGAATGGCAAGAGACAATCTGACCTGTGGAAGAATTGTCAACAGCTACTATTCCCAAAGCGAATGGTAAGTGTTAAATTAATAATTGACTTTGCCGTCGGGTGACCTTGGGCCTTGAGCAATCATGACCACTTGCCTTTTGGCTTGTGGTCTTGGTTTATTCTTTTAATTTTTGTACCTTACTAGCCCGAAACCAAATAAGTTTAAAATAGGTATATAAAACATCCCAATTACTGTTAGATTTTGAGTATGGCCTCTTGATTCCATCAAATGGCTATCTAGCTTGCTCATTTGACTAGCATGATCATCACGAACAACCTTGCTAAGGGTAAAGCTTCTCCATTTGTCTTGGTTCCCATTTAGTGGGCCTTATTTTCTAATGTGGTATAAGAGTAACATTTGTAAATACACTCGACGCTCTTTCATTATTTCCATTCTTAAACATGGACACTCCTCATTTGACTAGCATGATCATCATGAACAACTGCACTAAGGGTAAAGCTTCTCCATTTCTCTTGGTTCCCTTTTAGTGGTCCTTATTTTCTAATGTGGTATAAGAGTAACATTTGTAAATACATTCAGTGCTCTTTCATTATTTCCATTCTTAAACATGGACACACCTCACCATTGGAGTGGAATGTTGAGTACAAGCCTCTTGGCAGATATTGAACAACCTCACTTAAAGCAATCCATTGGTTATTTGTATTGCACCCTTGCTAAATTACGTATAGCTAAAATGTGAATTATATATTATTTTGCAAGCCAAATAATTAGATAATAATTCATAATCTGCAAATAATCACTTAATGAAAAATCAACGACCTTGAGAATCAATGACATTTAATTTGCTTTGTTCCACAAGCCAAATTTGTAATGAGTGCAAGATGGATGGAGCACCACTTGACACTCATCCAATGGCTTACAACAAGGGATCTGATGATTATATGAATTGCATGCTAATTAAAGCACAAAAAATACAATATACTCGTAGATATACTTAAGGTAGGGTTTTGCCATACAATATGCTTAAGGATGGCACACTTTGACCTCCAATAATATAAGAGCATGGATATAATAACATAAACAATGATAATGAAATGATATTAGTCTTTTATGGAACCTAATGGATTTAGGGTAGGGCAATACCCTAACCCAAACAAATAATCTACTCTACCCACCAAGGGGTGACACATTAGCCTATCTGTAACCTCATCTTGCATCATAATATCATGCATATCAATGTTGTGAGATAGCCCCATGGGCTATTGTATTTTATTAAATATAGTCGCATGAGCTTTTTTTAATTCGTAGTACACATCTCTATGTAACATCTTCAATCTCTTAGAAGCTTCCTTGTTCATCTTTCATAATCTTTGTATGTACGTGATACAAATGAGTGTACACCATGTATAACTATGGCAATCTCTTATGTTCATTCTGTTGATGCAATTGTGTTCTGATCAATATGTACCATGTCATCCCCTCTTAGCATGCTTTGCCCTTAGAGCATTAAAAGAAACTAAATAGTAAAATATTATGAGAGTTGCATGTTCTATTTAGGCTTAAATTAGTCTAAAATAGAAAAAGGTAGAAAACCGTCGTAGATCTAACACATATACAAGACGCCTGTCCACAAAGCAATTTGGGGCTATAGACAAGGGGCTTGAACACATGTGGTTGTAAGGGATTCTAGAATAGTAAGTATATGGCCTAACTAGATCCAAGGTGTTATTAGATGGTAAGCAAGCGCTGTAAATAAAGAACATGTAAAGAGAACAATAAACTAACAAGCATATGCTAATCTAAACATGGATAGACATAAAATGAACCAATCTAATATTCAATAGTACAAAGAAAGAGTATAGGGTTAGGAATACTAACCTTGGGTTGACTTGTCAACGCTTTAATCTTTCTTTGGCTTGTGGCACTTTGTGAGAGATGGTTATAGGTAAAGTTAAGGTGGAAATAAGAAGACTTAAGTGGACCCAAGTTGGAGACTCCAGAGACTTGGTTTAACTACTATCCTTGATATATTCAAATTCCTTGTGGTAACTTGTCTTCCCTTAGTGTAAGCTCCTTAGCCTTAATATCACTTCTTCCTAAGGTGAATTTGCGAGTGTAGACAAAGTGGATTGGATATTTATATTATAAGAAACGACAATCAAGAACCCTAACAAGACATCCAAACCTTGAAAGTCAAAAGTCACATCTAGTCGACATCATCTGATCGATAGCGCACAAATAATTTATAGTAGCAACATACATCATTGACGTGAACACTTTTGTCAGCTAGATTAGGGCACACTGCAGGACGCTATGATACTTTGAAGGGGGAATGGGAATCTCGGGGGACAAACTAAGTTGATGTCATGGTGATATGAAGGAATGGATAAATCATGACAAAATCTCTCACAAAGTGGCACTAGGTGGTCCACATGATCTCGACGTACTTCTTAGGACATACACTTAGGGAGGTTAATGCATTGATGAGCCGTGGAAACAAAAAATTGTCAATAAATGAAATTAAAGTGTATACATTACAATTGGAGCCATGCTTGATCATCCAACCATTCAATCGTGATCTTCATGGATGTTGTTCTTTGATGGTGCCCATTGTCCATAGTTGTTGCTTCTTATTTTTATGTAGACACAATGTTTTCTCTTTTGGTGCCACATATATAGATAGTTGTTGCTCAATTATATTTTCTGCATGGTGCTCTTGATTCAAGGACATGGATTGATCAATGTCTTCTTCTTTTTGCTTAGAAGGGTTCTCAAGGACATTTTTCCTTTCCCTTCCAGCGAAAAATGTTTCGTCAAGTTTTTCTGTAGTCGATACTTTATCTTTAGCATCCTAACCGAGCCAACAATCTCTATCTTTCTCAATAAGGACAAGGGTAGAAAAAATTGCCAAAACATTGCCCCTAGAAGTTTAATTTTAAATATAGGCCACCATTCTTTGATACTAATTTTAAGATTAAGGTAGAAACTAGGGGTTGCAAAGTTAAAACTTACAACAAATGTACCTCTGGTTAGAATAGATATGGATATGAAAACCTGAGAAGGGAATCTGTATTTAATCTTCAGAATCCATTTTGAACCAACATATTTAGAGACACGAGAAAGAAAATATGGTTCCCACTTGGGACTCACTATTTGTTGGCAGGAAATAGTTTTGGAAGCTCAAAATTTGGAGGTCATTTCTCTCTTGATGCTTTTTAGAATCCATATTATGACCACTTTTTGGAAATGGCATGAAAATTTCCTTAATATTTCACAAGCTAAAACTCAATTTGGCTCCTTCTGAGAGAAAATTGTATCGCAAGACAACTCTAGTTCAATAAAAAACACTGCCAACTCTAGAAGGTCGATTTCCTGGTGTAATACCCTAAGTCAAACAAGTAAGCTAATCTACCCATCAAGTGGTATGCATGTCACATGTTAGCTGCTCTACAACCTCATCATAAATCACAATATTATGGCTATTGGTGTTGAGAGATAGCTGCATGGGCTAGTGTATTTTATTAAATGTAGCTACATGAGCTATTACATATTTTTTGTACACCTCTATGTGCATATTTCATGTCTTAAAAGCTTCCGTTTACATCCTTTGTAATCTTTGTATATACATTATACAAATGAGTGTATACCATGTACAATTATGACAATCTCGTGTTCTTTTTGATGTCACAATATGTACATACCATTCTATCCCCTCTTAGCATTTTTTTTAGTTGCATTTGGAGAATCTTAATAGTAAGATATTTTGAGAGTTGCATACAAGTGGTGCCACACTTGATCATCTATCCATGCATATGTGATCTTCATTAGTGATGGTATTTGATGGTGACATGGTCCATAATTGGTGCTTCTTATTTTTACTTATACCTATAGTTGTTTCTTGTTTGATGCCCGCATATACCCATAGTTGTTGCTCCTTTGAGTTCATGTATACTTGTATACATGTTGTTGCTTCATGCCCAACTTCCATGAGTGTTGCTTCTCATGGTGATAGGGATGTTGATATGCCTCAACCTTTATAGACTTAACCTCGTGTTTTACTCTTCGTAGTCTTCAAACTTATCTTTTGCATGTTCCTTAGTCTCTTGAGTAGGTGAAGGGTCTGATTGACATTTAACTAAGTCCATGGGTTCTAGGGCAGGTGGAAGCTTTGAGCTACCCTCACCTACATGTATGTCCTCCATATACTCTTCTTTAGGTTTTTGAATTTGTGGATGTTTTGGAACCAATTTACACACAACATTGTATTTCGTGGCCTTCATTGGTTTCTCACATTGTAATTGCATGCAAGGTTTCTTCTTTTTCTTGTGCCAAAGTGATGTAGGAGCATCCTTGGTATAGCAAGCGATCTTGCATAATCAAAAACATATCGATAGTTTTTAAATCTTGATTCCCAGTTTGTAGGAGACAACACGAGTGTCTTGAAAACATTTGAGTTTCTTGGGTTCTCTGAGTCTCTGATGTCCCTTGTTTGACTGGGATCTTGGGTTTCTTTGACTTTCTTTAGGTTTTCTTTTAGTGTCCCTATATTTTGCTTGCATCTCAAATATTCTCTATTTCTCAAGAACGTGACAACTTGAAATGTCTTAAATCCTTGTGAGGTCTTTAACTAGGTTTCATCTCTATGTTTTCATGATACTCCGTGGAACGAGAGGATGCCAAGTGTTGCCATCTCATGAAATTTGAGATTTTTTACGTTTCGAGCTCTTAGGATTGTTAACCCGTGATACGAGATCTTGCCACTTGTCATCATATTGTGAAGTATGCTTGGTCATTGCTTTATCTCGTAGCTTCATTTTCATTATCTCTTCATGTAACGACGACGTGATAGAGTCACAAATTTGTGGACTCTAGTTTGTTGACTTTTCTTCATACGATGATGCTTCGTCAGGGTTTGTGCAACAAGATTGCTCATTGTTGATCTCAGGTTTTATCTTTTTCAAGGTGCCCTATGTAATGACATCGTGACGAATGTCAAGATCTTTGTTTTCTTGTTTTTAAAGTGCTCTTACAGTTATAAACTCTGATGTGCTCTGTGAAATGGGATGTTGACACGTGTCGAGATCACGAGCTTGTCTCACAAAATGCCTTTCCCCTTGGTTTCATTTGGTGTTTAGATCTGTGCAACGAGCATGTGGCAAGTGTCATGTTTTGTGAGATCATTTTTGAAAGCGTTAATCTTGAGTTTGAGAACTCGTATGTACTCTGTGTAGTGACATATCGACACGTGTCAAAATATCGTGACACGGCCTCACAGAGGGCTGTAAGCTCTATTGTTCCCTTTGGTTCCAAATTTTGGTTGGCTCCGTGTAGTGAGATGTTGACACGTGGTATTGTCTTGTGTGTTTTCCTTTGTTACCTATGTTCCTTGCATTTTAATTCAAATAAATGAAAGGGTATTTGATCCATAAAATCGAATCCAATGTTGACAATGGAAATGAATCAAATAATCTAGAATATTCAGAACGAACATCGGTTACAAGAAGGAAGTAGATAAATGGTGGTTGAGTGATGTTATATCAAGGAATGATAATGGTGAAATGTTGCCCAAAAAGCGGAAACAGAAAAAAAATACCAATATTTAATTGGGTTTCAAGAATGCTTGTGAGGATAAGCTTTTGGGATCTCTCATATTGATTGAGGAAGTTAGTTCTCAGAGTTCTCTTGATAACAGAAGAATGGGAGAGATAACAAAACTCAGGAATTAATTACCCAAAAAAATTAAGATTGTGTCCTTTGAAGATAACACTCTGCAAGCGAAGAAAACAAAACAGGGGAACATGATGTAATATCCCTAATCGGAATATTATATGATAATTTGGATTCCTCGGAATTCCTTTTGAGATAATATTTTATAAATATAGATTTGCACTTAAAATAATAATTTAAATAATAAAATTTAGTTGTATTAATTGTTCAATACAAGTTTTTCAGATTTTAAATAATTAAATATAAATTCTCAAGGGTTTTCGTCCTTGGGTTATTGTGATGACAAGGGTTTTCATCCTTGAAATCAGATTACACAATTAAAAGGTTTAGTCCTTAAGAGCGATTGTAAAGCATGATGTTTGTACAAGGTTAAAGATTTGAATACATGATTGAATGATTCTCTTCCTACCATTTGCTGATTATTAATACCTACATAGCCTTCCATCAAAAGATATGTCTCCTCCAAATGTCTTTTCCCAAGGGGTATGTCTTCCCAAGGGTGGCGTCCCTTGATAATTCCATTTAATGAAAGTTGTTTTATTAATTAATTAACTAGACATTGACTTCCTTCTAGTGTGGTGCTCCTCCTTTAATAATTAATAAATGATGTTTGTGGCGCTCCTCTTTATGGGCGATTTCCTTAATGCTGTGATTTCCAGCGATTTAATTGGGGATATTACAAATCTCCCTTCCTCAAATTGCGTGTCAAACAATTATAAATAGGGATGTTCAAGAATTACTGCTCCTTCCTTGTAAAATCGAGGCTTTGTCACACGGCCATAGGTATTGCTGATTGCCATCACAGCGTGAGATGGAGGTACAAATCCTGATGTGATGTAATCACCTAAAATAACATAATTCGAAGGAGCGCAGGGTCTCCAAATAGCAATATGCTGATTAGAACCATTTCCTGTTTTATCCACCCATACTCTATCAAAATGACTGCAACGTGATATGACATTTGCACTTCCAAATTGTAATGCTATCACAACCTCATCTTGCTACAAGCGTAAAACATTGAAGGAAAGATGAATGTAGATATTTGTTGTAGTGACTGAAATAGTAATCTTGTCATGAACATGAATATTTGCCAGATATATCCACTAGATCAAGCATGCCAAGATCCAAACCATTTCCAATATTAAGCGTTTTGATAAGTCCACAAACCCACCTATCATTTTCCTTTACAACATACATTAAATTAAAATCCATTTGAGCACGGATCAACTTCTCTCCTGTCACGATATCCTCTAAAGACCATTTCGTGCTACCATAGAAGGTAAGCTCCACAGCTATAGCCTGAATTTCAATGATAAAGTTGTTTATTCCATTGGAATCACTTCCTTGTTTCTTTGAAACAAGTGAGGAATGCTGAATTTCATCATTTGTACCATCATAACCAGAGTAGTTTCCTTCCTGGGTATCTTTGTTGTGAACATCAAGTAGAACACCTTCTGCTGAGGCAAAACTGCTATTGCTACTCAAATATATACACTTTCCCAGTTGTAAACCATTCTTAATTCTTACGTTCTTGAAATGAAGCTTTTTCCCATATCCAACTATGATGAAGGGATGAAAGTTTGAACAAGAGTTTCCTTTCAAATCATCCATTTCAATCGAGCAAATTGTTTTCCCACAACCATCATACGTAAACTCATCCACATCATAGGTATTTGCAATGAGTTGTCGATCTGGAGATAGAAAAACAGTGTCTTCTTTCTACTCATAGAGAGATGAATTAAGATAAATGTGATCACACATGGTTACTAGATCATTTTGCATATACATTGCTTCCTCCCTTCTTGTGATAGCACCTAGTGATGGCACAAAATATTCACCTACTGCAAGTACAAAATCCAAAACTACAAGCAGACGTGGTTGTTGCATCCGAACCACCAAGGCTTGTGAATCAAGCTTAACTCTCCGGTCCATTACTAGCATGGTTAGTTTAGGGATGTTAGACTTTGTTGCCCCCCGAAAATCATTATGGAGTTCATTCCTCTCAACATCTGTCTTTGCTCCAAGCATTAGGCACATCTTTGGCTTTGTACTCGGCCACAGATCCATGACTGACAATTTTGGAAGTGTGACATAAAAATTTATTTCTAAAATTGAGGTTGTCCTGTAAGCAACCCAAAGTCCTTGAAGATCCATGCAAGCAAGAGGAGACTCTCGATTAATGCCATTATATAACTTCATTGAAGCATTTTGGATTTCCACTATCACTAGTAATAGTGTATGGGTTAAACTATCGTGGCTTCTCTCTTGATCTTTGTGAAGTATAGTGAATTGATTTAGTTCAATTTGTGCACTAGGTTTTCCCACTTGTATACGCGATTTCCCTTCTGGAATTTCTTACATTAGAAGGAAGATTTGCCTCTTCAGATATATTTGAAGAAGCACATTCTATTATAACCATGCACTCCTTATCAGACATTATTCCACGCAATTAGTCAACCTGTATGTTAATAGCCACCTCTGGATCCTTTCTAGTGTGGTGCTCCTTTAATAATTAATTAATGCTGTTTGTGGCGCTCCTCTTTATGGGCGATTTCCTTAATGCTGTGATTTCCAGCAATTTAATTGGGGATATTACGCACGAACATGTGAAGAATACAACAATCTTAGGGACTTCTAGAGACATCTGAGAGATGATTTGAAGTGGGTTTTTGACGTTGATGATGAATCAAGAAAGTAACAGAGACATTGTGAAGCCTGGAGCAAGATTTTAAATCTTGAAATAGAGGTTAAGTGTTTGACAAATAACCGTATGCTGTGAAAGTCAATAAAAATTATCTGATGTTGTTTGTATCTTGTTTTTATGTATTTGATGATTGGAATAGAGGGATGTTAGCTCATGATCAGATGTATTTTGTTTCATTTTGGGTAATAAAACAATTTCAGTTTATCTTCAAGCTCAGTTTTAACGTGCTTTGTGGTTAAGTTGGTTTCTTGGTTCAAGGACAAGGCTGTTGGTTATTTGACACCTTATCCTTGACTGCATCATATGGTATCAGAGCTTAGATATACGCTCCCGAGAGAAAGTGAGAGTGAAGTAGAAGGAAGCTGGACCTGAGAAAAAATCACACTGTGGTTACATCTTCCATCAAGCATTGGTGGGTAGAAGATTTATAGTTGAGTGTCCTCCATAGTGAGAAAAGTGGGTAGAGGGCAAAGAGAAGCTTATAATTGAGTGCATCATATGGTATCAGAGCTTAGATAAACGCTCCTGAGAGAGTGAGAGTGAAGTAGAAGGAAGCTGGACCTGAGACAAAATCACAATGTGGGTACATCTTCCGTCAAGCATTGGTGGGTAGAAGATTTATAGTTGAATGTCCAACACTGTGAGAAAAGTGGGTAGAGGGCTGGAGAGATTTGTGTGCTCCACCGAGAAAAGTGGGTTGAGGGCAAAGAGAAGCTGAGAATTCTCCACCTTGATAGGTGGGTAGAGAACAAAATAAAGTCATAGGAGTGAACCAGCGAGTTAGATGAAGACAAGTGTTGTGAAGAGGAGTTCAATGAAGGCAAAGAGGACCACATGAAAGATTACAAAAGGAAAGCACGAGGAGGTCTGCAAAAGGGTAAGATTTGCAGGAGGAGGTAAGAATGAAGAAACTAGTGCAAGTTCCATAAAGTTTTCAGGAGGAGGAGAAGAAAGTCCAGAAGATTAGATGTTGTGGGTGTTGAAAATGGAGAAGCACTTTTTGGAGAAGAAGATTGAATGCCCTTGAGGGTTCAAAATGCTAGCTTGAGGATGAGAGGATATGCAATGATGGGTTGGAGAGATCTCCAAGAGTGGATACAAGAAAAAGTGAGAAAATGGGAACAAATGATTTCCAAGTATGTTGGGCCAGTGGTGCACCCAAGAATGCAGTCAGAATGTTTGAAAACGCTTCAAGTTTTTAGACTTAAGGGTGAATAGAAGAAGGTTTTCTAAAAGACAATGAGCAGGTGAAATTGCTATGTGAGCCACAACGATCTGTTCTGAGGAGCAGGCAGAGTGAGAAAGGCTTTGAACAACCTGTAGAGAGTGGAAAAGGTTATGAGCAGCCTATGGAAGATGGATTCCTTATGGAAGAGAATGATGTTGATGAGATTGTGGTAATGCTTGAAGAGGGAAACCATTTAGAGGACTTCCGCCCAACGGATGTTTCCATGATGGGAGCTTTAGTGGAGGAGGAAATGTTAAGAGAGGTTGTGGAAGAAGAGTTTCCCTATTGGAAACTGAAAACTGCTTTGAGAAGGAAATACACTGAGTGTGAGAGGATTTGAGCAGCCCAAGCTTGATAGAAATCAGACAAAGTATAGATGAGAAGAAATCCTCATGAAGAAAGCCGAGGTAGAGAAAGCGAAGAAAGAGAAATAATGTAGTCATCAGTTCTTGGTGACAAAAGAGGTTGAGATGGAGAGGAAACAAGCAGCAGCAGTAGAAAGAAAGAATGAAAGAAATTATATTAATGCCCACAGATGACCAAAAGTAGGTCAATGGGACTGAAGGATACAACTATTAGCAATAGAAAGTTCTAGGAAGCGAAAATCGTAGAGGCAAACCAAAGACAAAAAGTATGAAGGACAAAATATAACAACGTGCAACTAACACAAGTGACAAAGAAACCAATACAAAGGAAGCCGACTATAATCATCCAAGGAAGAGGATTACCAAGGAAGCCGAATACAGTCATCCAACAGAGGTGACCAAGCAACTTGAAGAGGAATTGCTAGTGGAGTTGGTACCAAGGGAACTCTATATTTCCATAATTTTGTTTGTGTTGATTTGTGGGCAGGTGAAGTAGTGAAGATGGCAAAGATGCAAATGTGCAGTTCAGTCCAATACACTTTCGTGTGTGAGAAGCCAAAAGAAGAGCCTTGAAAGAAATTGGAAGAGCTTTTTGAAGTCCTCATCAACTATGACCCTGATTCGGAAAACAATATGACAACCAAGGTGGAAAGTTTGTTTTATGCTACCATGAACTCATCAAAGGAAGATGACACAACTACTTTTAAAGGCAGCAGTGAAGTTGTTGATTAGTCAAGGGATTCAAAAGAATGCTGATGTCTGTGAAAACCTAGACATGAAACGAACAACAAAAGGAAATCAAAAGGAGCCAGTTGTGAAAGTGGAAGAGGTTGCCCATGAAGGCCTTGTGTTTGAGAAAGAAGAGGAAGCAGAAGATGGTGTATAACAGAAATCTTTAAAATCAGTAGAGAAAGAAGTGGCGAAAGAAGAGAATGAAGATTAGGAAGAATGGGCTGGTAAAGAGAGTCTTGGGGACCACAAATGGGATTCTTTACCCATGTTACTTATGATCGGAAACGTAACTTGGGAAGAAGAGCAAAAGTAAAAACACAAAGAGGAGAATGGAGAATAAGAGATTTATAAAGAAGACGTGGTAGACAAAACCCCATTGGAAGATGGAAGGAAAGGACAAGTATAGAATGGAAAAGGATGGTTAATGTGTTTCTTAAGCCACAGGAGGGAGTGTATTACAAGAAGGCGAGCCAAAAGATAAGAAACGGGATGCAAAAAAGAATCAAAGGCGTAGGATCCATGACCGCCATGTGTGTAGGATCTCACATCTCTTTTAGTTACTTAGGGTGTCTGATGCAAGAGCATCATTGGCATGTAAAGCAATTTGGCATCACCAAAAAACAAATTGATAGTTTCTAAATCTTGATTTCCAATTTTCAAGAAATGATGCTTCTTTGCTTCTCTGAGTCTTTAGATGTCCCTTGCTTGCTTGACCTCTCAAGTTTCTCTGGCTCTCTCGGGGTGTTCTCTTGGCCATCCATAGATTCTACTTGCATCTCAAATTTTCTCTATTTTTCAAGATCACATCAACTCGACATGTCTTTAATTATCATGAGGCCTTTATCGGGTTTCATCTCTATGTTTCATGATAATCTGTGAAACGAGAAGTTAAGTGTCATCATTTCGTGAACTCTAAGTTTTCATTATCTTTTAAGAAGGATTGTTTACCTCATGATATGAGAGCTTGGTACTTATCATCATCTTTTGAAGTCTAGTCAGGTTCTGTTTTATCTTGCATCTCTATTTTCCTTCTCTCTCCGTGTAATGACAACATGACACATGTCACTTCCTTTTGAACTTTAGTTTGTTGACTTTTCTTCATGCTATGGGGCTTCATTAGGCTATGTGCATAGAAATTGCAACACGTGTCTTAATCTCATAGACGTAGTTAATGGAATGTTCTCACTGTTGATCTCAGGTTTTAACTTTTTCAAGGTGCTTTCTGTAATGACGACATGACAAATGTCACGATATTTGTTTTCTTCTTTTTAAAGTGTTCTTACGATTTTAAACTTTGGTGTGCTTTGTGAAATGAGATGTTGACAAATGTCGATCTTATGAGCTTGTCTCGTAGAAGGCTTTTGTAATGTCCCCATTTTTCTAAGTTATTGTAGGTATTGATATTTAGCTTATTTAATTCCCATAAGCTAAATAATGGAGTTATAAGGGAATAATAATTAAATTAATTATTTTAAAGTTGTCTATTTTAAATGAATATCAAAAAGATAACTTTATTTGATTAATTTAATTAAAGTGACAAATAAAAAAAATAGTAAAATATTATGAGTCACTTTTATTAATTGTTGTCATGTCACTTTATTTAATAAAGTGCTCTTCTAGAAGCTGGAGGTGGTTACAATTGGATTCTTCTAGAAGTCTTAGTCGAGCCTTTAAAAGGAGGAATAAGGAAAGCATTCGATCATCCACTGTTGAGTTGATATTTCTTATGCATTATTGCAAAAGCTTAAATTTCAGGTTCAACTTATTTTATAAGGACGAAAACCCTTGGAAAGGTTTGGAGGATTGGACGAAAACCCTACTTTTTCGGTGGGTCTACTTCATGATTCACATTGAGCTTAATTGATAATTTTTCGGAGCTTCAAGTGTAATTTGCTGAGAAGAGTGTTTTGGGAAATTTTGTGAGTCTTCTTCGAAGACAAAATTTCTAGGTTTATTTGATACATCAAGGGAAATCAATATTTTGATAAATGGCTAACTGCATATTTAGGGATTTGCAGTAATTTTAGAAATAAAAGGGATTTGCAGATTATCATATAAGTTTTCAATTTCCATACAACTCAAGGATTAATAAGGAGAATAATATTGTTCGTTGAATATTTTGTCGATCAGCGTACTGATAAACAAAATAGGTCTGATCAGCCAAAGTAGGAAGATTAGTCGTCCAAATGTGTAGGTTTACCACATCAGAAAGACACTGATCTCTCCTCTCATCAAGGGGAGGTTCCTTGTAGGTATGCTATATATATATAAAAAAACAAAAAATAATACTCATGGGTAGGACAAACCATCCATCTCTCTTTTTTCAGAGATGATGTGTGCGGATCAAAGGAAAAACTCAAGGGAAATGACAGACAGTACTCTTATTTCAGAAGTACTATTCAGCAAACCACAAGAATACTCTTGGTAGCAACAAAAAAATGTAGCAAAGGATGTAATAACCAACAAATCGAGATGCAGCACAAAGTCTTCACCTGGATTGCTCAAGAGTAAGATACGAAGGAAAATGAGGGCACAAAGTCGCCCCAAGGTCCTTTACACAGAAATGAAAAGAAAACACACTAAAGGCAATTATGGGGGCACAAAGTCTCTCCACAGTTGACTCTTTAGGACACCTTGACTGCTGTCACTAATTCTGCTTGTTGAATTAAAGGCACAGAAGATATATTGAAGAAAAAGACATAAGAACAATTTCCTCAATAACAAAGATATTACAGCAGAAATTTTGAAAAACCACTTGCTTTCTTATTCCAGTAACAAAATATGATCGGCAATCTAAGCTCAAAGTCTCAGTAATGCCTTACAATTTGGGCAGAGTTTCGTTCTAATTGTCCAAAAAGAGATATATTTACAATGAAAGAGAGTCCCTTATATAGCCTCTTCAAGGAGGACTCGGGAACAGTAATACATCATGTTGCGTTGAAAACTGTTAAGAAGGCAGGCTGGAACTTAGGGGCATCTACCCATTTGTTTTTCTCAATGCAGAGAAACAAGTCATGCTATTGAAAGTTTACATCTTTCAATGTCCACCTGGCGATCTGATCCTTCTTCATCGTTCCTCCTTTTCTGGTTATTTGAATCGGGTCCTAGATTCAATTCGATGCTATGTTCTTTAGTCACTTTCTGCTGGTCTTTAGCAATTGACGCGTGGCACATTCCGCTGCATTTAGTCACTCGTCCTCGGGTCCACCATGGTCTTTGCTCGAAACAGTGAAGCTAAGGGAAGAGACTGTGGATATTGACACTTGGAGGCTTCCGCCGAATTTCAAGAGGGACACATGGCAATATCCGCCAATTCGCAGAAACAAAGTTTAGTGAGGCTCGGCCGTCGATACTTGGCAGCGTCCGCGAGATTCTGTCGGGCTTTTGTCTTGGTCCGTTTGTTTGCCTTGGTCACTTTTTGCCACGGGAATTCCCTTCGCAAGGGCACTTGTGTCTTTGACTCTTGGGGCACTCCTTTGAACTTTGTCGCTTGAACCAACCGTTGAACCAAGTTTTGGTTCAACGGTTCAAACGAAGCCTTGAACCGATTGACGAACCGTTTGACGTTGAACCAAAGGATGAACCAAACGTTGAACCTGCTGCTTGAACCCGCTTTTGAACATTTTTGGTTTGAACCAAGGCAAGGGCCAAAACAGCTTCATATGTTGTCCCAAAACTGAGTGACATTTTTGGGGACCAACAAATATCACAGGGGGTATAATTCAGATCAAGAAAAATATTGTCAAATAAGATATTATTTGCCATGTCATGCACAATGATTCAAGGTGGTCGAGTTACAGATTTCATTGACTGTGAAAATTGACTAGTTACAGATTTTATGAGACATAAGGGATGGGTTTATCAAATAGGTGGACGATAAGCTTAAAAGCCGATACTATTCTAGCAGCCAGTATAAAGGAATTGAGCCACATTATAAATACTAGCTGCCAATTGTTATTACAATCTGCTGCCATCAGTTGCTGTGCATAATTAATATTGGTCGATTTTTTTCTGAAGAAGCCGACGGTACTTGAATCAACGACTAATTACAAGAGCCAATAGCATCTTTTCCAGCCGCATCATTCAGGTGTCAGGCTATTTTGACCAGTGCTAGCCCTGCTGATATCAAAGTCTCATTATTATTATTTATTTGAGCATAAAGGATAGCGACAGGAGCATGGGTCGTGAGCATCACCAAATACACTAGGCATGGGTCATTCTGGAGGGACCTGTATAAGGCTCATTTCCAGGTTTGACTGATTGCATGAACAGTTGTAATAACATGTAACAAGTTCTTCATTGATGTAAGTTGCAAATTAAATATTTGATATACAAATCTGAGTGGGAGCTTTGGTTCCAGTTTTATAAACATATCATTGTTTGTCAACTCTTAGTTATAAGTTGATTGTATGAGATTGTAAATTTTGAATACTGAATACATCTGCCTGGAAATGCATAACTCTTAATTTGGCAATTAGTTCCAGATATTGTTGTGTTAATAGTTTGACAAATGGTTACATATATCAAACTGTGCAAATCATTTTAAAATATCGCCCAGAACAAGAAGGATTCGTATAGCTTTTCCACTTGGTTTCACTTTGCATTTGGATTCGTGCAACAAGTATGTGACAAGTGTCATGTTCTCTGATATCCGGTTTGAAAGTGTTTATCTCTGGTTTGAAAACTTGGATGTGCTCAATATAATGAGATATCGATGTGTCAAAATATCGTGACTTGGCCTTTCGAAGGGCTGTAAGCACTGTTGTTTGCCTGAGTTACAATTTTGGTTGGCTTTGTGTAGTGAGATGTTGGCACCATCTCATATACTCTACTTATGAAGGGTGCTTACTATTGATCTTGAGTTTTAACTTTTACAAGGTGCTCTATGTAACAACATGACAAGTGATCTCTGTTTTCTAATTTATAAATCGCTCTCACGGTTATAAACTTTGGTATGCTTTGTAAAACAAGATGTTGACATGTGTCAATTTTGTGAGCTCGTCTCATTGATGGATTTTCCCCTTGGTTTCACTTGTTTGTTTCCATGCAACAAGCATGTGAGAAGTGTATTCCCTAAGGGATATTCTTGCATCGATCTCCTGCATGGTAGATGCTTAATATTTTCCACCTTTGAAGCATTCTGGGACATACATTCAATACACCACTGTTGTGTCTTATTTGCATGCCCTGCCACCTACATCAACCTTTACGGGAGATTTCCATTCAGGTTTGGACCGTGGCCTCTATAAGTGTGCAAGACTTACATAGTTGCGAAACAATAGTAAGAGCAAAATTTAGCTGCTCATCACCTTGCACCACTTGTTTACTTGATTTGTAGATCATCCTTTTGTTGACTTAGGCAATTCACCTTCTTGAACATCATTGTGGTGTGGTACTACTTTGGTCGCTCGTGTTGGCCATCCTGATGTTGATGTGAAGATTGAGAAACACTCTCTTCACCACTAGATCCCTCCCTAGTTTTTGACTCCTCTGATGTTTTCAACTTTGAGCCTTATTCAATTTTAACACTAGACTTGTCCCAAAAGCATCATCAGCGGTGACACATACATTACTATTTGTAGATTTAGCATTATAAAAAAATAATGGTATTTTCTCATCTACAACAACATCCCTACTTAACAAAATTCTGTTTGTAGAGACATCTAGTATTGTGTATGCCTTAGAATGCTTATTATAGCCAACAAACATAAAGTTTTGCCAAATGCAAGAGCAATGTTATTGAAAACACAAAATTTACTTACATATGGTGTTTTTTCTAACCATGCTCCTTTAGGAGTAACTTTCTGCAAGGTTTTACAAGGATTTCTACTGAGGATGTTAACAATTGTATTCACAGCTTCTGCCCAGTACCAAAAAGGTACATTCCAGCTTTGCACCATACACTGTGCCATCTCCATAATTGTCATGTTCCTTCTTTCCACGACTCAATTTTGTTGTGGAGTGTATGGAGTAGTGTAGTGCTTATGTATTCCTTCTTTCTTGTAGAATTTTTTAAATTGTTTTGAGACAAACTGACCCCCATTATCTGATTTGAGAGCTTTCACTTGTATATGTGTTTGTTTCTCTACCAAAGCTTTCCATGCACCAAAATTCGAGAAACATTATGAATTTTTATTCAAAAAATAAACCCACAATTTCCTAGAAAAGTCATCAACTATTAACAAGAAATATTGAGCTCTAGATATTATACGTGTTTTCATTGCACCATGCAAATCCGCATGTACTAGGTCCAATACTCCTTCGGCTTGCCATGCCTTACCAGTATCAAACGAATGTCGAATCTACTTTCCCATCTGACACCTCGTGCAAACATTTCGACTTTTTTAAATTAATGGAAGTCCATTCACCATGTTAGTCTATCTTAGTACATTTAGATACTGATAACTGAGATGCTTCCCCTGCCAAAGTACACTAGTGTTTTAAATTTCTGCTAGTGCATGTTCTTTTCTGTTTTGCAATCAACCGATTTATACAACATCTTTTGACCAATCCCAACAACAATTACTTTATTATCATGAAGACAAGTTGCCATGCATTTGCATCCTTGAAACTTTACAAATAATTTTTTTTTTTTAGTTATCTCACTTATAGATAGAAGATTCTTCTTCATATTTGGCACATATCTAACATTCTTGGAAATGTAATTACAGAATTGTTCATAGTTACACATACATCTCCACACCCTCTAACAAAGTGAGTCCAACCATCACATAAGGAAACATATTCACTACTACTATTGTTTTCAATGAAATTAACATATCAGTCTTTGTGACATGTACTGTTGAGATGCACTTGAATCAAAATACCATGTTCTAGACTCCGCAAATTGGTTCTGAGATGTCACAAATGCAAAATCACTTGTTACTCTTTGTTCTTCTTCAACAACATTTGCATATCATGATTGCTTTTGATTGTTTGCTAGGTCATATTATCTTGTCTGACAATACTTCTTGAAATGTCTTGGCTTCTTACAATAGTGACATTTCTATTATGTCTTGTTACTACCTTTGAAAGCTTCATCACATGTCAAATTTATAGCACTGGACTGTCTATCTCTGCGCTTGAACTGATGTGCACTAAATGCACACTTTGTAGAATCCAAAGTTGTTTCCTTTGCATAATCTTGCCTCTTCTCTTTCTGTAGAAGTGTTGACAACTTCTCAACGTGAAGAGTTTGTCTCTGCAATCAAGTGTAGTGACCCAACAAATGAATTAGAGGATGAAGGTAAACTTTGCAATGCCAACCCAACCTTATCATGATCATCCATTGGCTTCTCAATGGAAGCCAACTGATCATAGAGATCCTTTAGACACAAGAGGTACTCTAAAATAGAAACCTCCTTCCTGCAGCTTAGTGGAAAATAACAAAATTTTCAAATATAAAGCTCTTCTGGCTTGGGAAGCTTGATATTTGTAGTTAAACTTTTTCACAATTCTAATGCTAAAGTAGCATTTCTAACCTCTAGCACTAGATTATCAACAACTAAAAGTTTTAGCAACATTAATTCCTTCCATTGTCGTTTTTTATAGTCTTCTACATTATTTCCTGGTCTCTATTCTTTACCTAGCACAATTTGATCAAGATTTCTATGCTCACATACCAAAGTGTTTTATGACTCCATAAATTGAAGTTTTTACCAGTTAATTTATGAGAATTAGGGAAAAATAGGGGTTGTTTATCAGCCATTTCAACCTCTTTTATCACTAAAACAATTGTTTATGTAAAAACCATAAGACTTTTGATAAAAAAATCCCATGCCTCTTGTGACAACCATCCATATGAGAAACTCTCGTCCAATCAAGGAAACTCATGCCCAGATCCTCCTCAATGCATACACAGAATGAAACAAAAAATTCTGGGCGCCTCCCTCTTCTAGGCAATAAAAACACTTAGACAAATCTTCTCCAGATGCCTTCCTCTTTTGCTTCCCGTCTTCTAGACAAGCAAAAAAAAAAAAAAAAAAAAAATCCTTTTTGGCTGCTCAAAATTCCTGTAGGTGCTTCAGATCAGCATGTTCGAGAAATAGAAAAAAGCTTCAAACTATGCACCCCAAACCAGATGAGTAATCTTCTACGGAAATAAATATGCTTAGCAAAATAAATACTCTCTGAAATAAAACTCTCAGCAAAATAAAACAAATTTGCACGCTCTTCCTCTCACCAACTGGATTCCTTCTACGCCAGCTATATCATAGACCTCCAGGGAAATCACAGAAGCTCTTCAATAATGAGTTTGATACCGTATTATTTTATCATTGAAGCTGTGAAAAATATATTGTAAATTGGTCGAATATATAGCCGAAAAATGCCCTATAATAAAGTAAGTCTATGTACCTAACAACCTATGTGCTAGAATAAGCACAAGCATCTATGGAACAACAACAATAACAATAACCAATGATAGGCTTTATGGAATATTTGACAAATTCTATAGATTAGTACTCTAACTATTCTTTTTACCTTATTATTAACTTATTCTAATCTCCTATATGAGAACTCTGATGTGTTGCGTGTAACGAGATATCAAGACGTGTCAAAATATTGTGACTTGGCCGTTTGGTGGGTTGTAAGTTCTGTTGTTCTCCTTGGTTCCAAACTTTGTTGGCTCCGTGCAGCGAGATGTTGACACATGGCATCATCTTGTAGACTCAGCTCACGTAGGGTGCTCCCTATTGATCTCAATTTTTAACTTTTTCAAGGTGCTTTGTGTAATGGCAACATGACAAGTGTCACGATCTTTGTTTTCTTATTTATAAAGCGCTCTCATGTTTTTAAACTTTGTTATGCTCTATGAAACAAGATGTCGATTCATGTCGATCTTGTGAGCTTGTTTCACTGAAGGCCTTTCCCCTTGGTTTCACTCGGTGTTTGGCTCTATTCAACAAGCATGTGCCAAGTGTCACGTGCTTTGAGATCCTATTTGAAAGCATGTATCTCCAGTTTGAGAACTTGGACGTGCTCCGTGTAATGAGATATCAACACGTGTCAAAATCTTGTGACTCGAGCTTTTAAAGGGCTGTAAGATCTTTTGTTCTCCTTGGTTCCAAATTTTGGCTGGCTATGTGCAGTGAGATGCTGACACGTGGCATCATCTTGTGTGTTCTCATTTGTTACTTGTTTTTCCATGTGTTTTAATTCAAATAAACACAAGACTTTGTTTGAACCAGGAAAGTCGAATATGGATGCTAACAAGGGAAATGAATTAGATGTTCCCAAGTATTTGAAAAGAACAATGGCTATAAGGAGGAAGTAGATAAACGATGACTGTGTTGTTATCTCGGGGAATGTTGATGGTTAAACATTACTCAGAAGAGGAAAATGAAAAAGAAAAATCAATCTTTAATTGGTTTGCAAGAACACTCACAAGGATCAGTTTTTATGATCTCTCAGATTGATAGTGGAAGTTAGTTCTTGGAGTTCTTCTGATAAGAGAAGAATGGGAGAGATTAAAAAAACTCAGGAATTAATCACCGAAAATAAATTGAGACCATGTTATCTGAAGATAACACTCTACAAGCAAAGAAAACAGGTGCTCATGAACATGTGAAAGATACAACATCACAGGGAGTTCCAGAGGAATCTGGGAGCTGAAGTGAAGTGGGTTTTTGACCCTGATGATGAATCAGGAAAGTTTTAGAGACACATGCCTGTATGCTGTTTTTCTGTGAAAGTGAACAAAAATTCATAGCTGATGCTTTTTGTATCTTGTTTTTGTGTCTTTGATGCTCGGAGGACATCATAAAAGGATGTTATGTCATAACCAGATCTATTTTGTTTAATTTAAGGCAATAAAACAATCTCAATTTGTCTTCAAGTTCAGTTTTAACTTGGGTTTTTGCAAAGTTGGTTTCTTGGTGCAAGGACAAGGCTGTTGTTAATTTGGCACCCTATCCTTGACTGCATCACAGAGGTTCTTGAACTTATTTTGCATGTTAAAATTGATAGTTCCCATTGGCATCCAAGGATGATATCTAACCCATCGTTATGGCATGAAAATTGGAGTGCAAACATATTTGTCCAATTTATATCTTCAAATACTTGAGGCTTTTCCCCATATACTTGTGTCTCTTTAATATTCCTTGCTTGAACTTGTAGCCAACTTTCCAAGTCAATTGTAATGAAATTATATTTGTTACTAGGATCTATATAGACAATGGCATTCTCCTTTTAAATACATACATTTACCCGAAAAACTATAGAGCCTTTGGATGGGAGCATAAAGATTTTACTGCTTTGCTTAACTATATTTTCTGCACGGGGCTCTTGATTCAAGGACAGGGCTTCATCATGTCTTCTTCATATTGCTTAGATTGATTCTCAAGTACATTTTTCTTTTCCCTTCTAGCTAAAATTGCTTCTTCAAGTTTTAACGCAGTCGGTACTTTAACTCTACCATCATAACTTAGCTCCCAATCCCTATTTTCCTCAATAAGGGACAAGGGTAGAAAAAATTCCCAGAACATTATCCTTTGAATGCCTATATTAAAATATAGGCCACCATTCTTTGATATTAATATCCTCTTGTTTTCCAAAAGTTAAAGATGTTTCCTGGGTTTGACCGAAACTACTTCAAGTAAAAACCAGGGTTTGAAGGGTTAAAACTCATACAAATGTACCTCTATCTAGAGAAGATATGAAACCGAAAACTTGAGAGGAAGGGGATCTGTATTTATGCTTCAAAATCTATTTTGAATCAACATAATCAGAGACACAATAGAGAAGATATGGTTCTCGCTTGGAAATCACTATTTCTTGGTGGGAAATAGTTTTGGAAGCTCACTTTCTTGAGGTCATCTCTCTCTTGATACTGTGTAGAATCGTGACCAATTTTAGGAAATGACATCAAATTTTCATTTATATTTCACAAGCTAGGGCTCAGTTTGGCTCCTTTTGAGAGGAAATTGCGTCAAAGGACAACTTTAGTTAAGGCAACAATACTAACAGATCTAGAAGGTCTATTTCCAGGGGTCATAAGTCCTATACATTGCTCAAAAACACTATTATGACCAGGTTTTGGTTATAGCACAAATTTCTTCCTTTGATGGTACTAACATGATGTTTATCTGACACTTTTACAAAATAATATTGAAGTTGCAAGACAGAGCCTGCTTTTGAAAACAAATCAGTAAAACAATTATTCCTTTTGCTTGAATTGCTGCTATGATAGCACATGTAAATAATGCAAATAGGCAATGACAGAAATAACAAATGCAAAGATGCAAAAATAGGAACAGAAGATGTAAGAGGTTCCAATAATTCCCAAATTTTTATTAATTCTCAGAAATACCATTTTAAGGAAGAGTTTAAGAATACATTATCCTAAAGGAAGAATCACTCCATGAGTTCAACAGTGGAATAGCACCATACATAACCACCCATGATTATAACAGAACAATATGAGCACCTTATATTGTTGCCTTAGCCTAATAACAATAGGGTAGGGCAAACACCTAGCCCAAACAATTACCCTAATCATCCCACCCAAGTTTACACATCCAATCAGTCTTCGTATAAACTCATTATACATCATAGCATTACGGGCTAGGTAGTTGACATTGCCCTCTTCATTATTGCATTAGAGACATCTTCATGTTCCACAACTCCATTACTACTCAGTCATTTTTGCTTATTTTTATTCTTTACGTGCTATTTCCATTAAGGTTTTAGGTTTAGACTTGATAGGTTGTATGCACTTGATTTGTTTATGCTGGTTATAGTTTTTAGTCCCATTGCTTTGTTTACACTAGTTATATTTTTTAGTACCATTGCTTTGTTTACACTGGTTATAATTTTTACTACCATTGACTGTTTTTGGTTACTTGAAGACAAATTTATTTTCTATCTTTCACATAGTCATGGACCTCGAAACTTTGTATCATCCTTAATTGTTCATCAAAGATCTAATGATCTCTGCATCCAAGATTCAATGTTAGGAAAGGCCAACCTCATTCACACTCTAAGCTATTCTAACAAATGTAAAGGGGATTTGATAAGTTCCTGAAATATCCCAAATGAGCTCTGCCCTAAATTACTAATTTTTAAAACTTGAATTCTGCCCTAATTTTTGCACTTCAGTTTTCTGCTCAAAACCCTAGGTTCTGATTTGACTTTTCTGCACCTTTGATTCCAATTTGTGCCCTAGAATTCTGAATATCTATCTTTCTAAACCCTAGATCTGAAATCTGATTTTCTGTTCTGAATTTATAAATGATTTTGGCAGTGAATAAATGTATGTCAAATGCACAAATAAACATGCCGATTATATGCCCTTATGGAAATAACATCAACTCTGAATTCAAACACATAATATGACCAGCCAACACAAACAAATGACATATAATTCTGTATTTTGAATACAAATGACTGCTGCTATGAAAAAGATTATCCAGAATTGTAATTACATCAAGTTTATGGATTCAAACATACCCGAACACAGTCCAAATCCCTGCTGTTACAAATCAGTCCAAAGATAATATATATTTGCTCCAAAATTTTGATCAAAGTCTGCTCCAAAACTGATATGCAATTTCTGCAGCAAACTCACGATTCTCCAATGAAGTGCAATTGTGAACTCTGTATGAATTCACCTCCGAGATGCGATTGGGTTTTCGTCCAATCCACCTTTCCTCAAGGGTTTTCGTCCTTGGAAAAGTATTGCAAACAAGTTGCAGATCCACAATGGGAAAATATAGAAAGACGCTGATTGAAAATGAATTCCAAAAGACTTTCTCAACCTTCTTTTATATTTTTTTTCTCAAACTCTCCAGAAGCTTCCTTTTTAACTTCAAAAATGACCTTTTCATTAAAATAATGATATTTTGACACACAAGGTACCTGTTTAATGCATCCATGAATTAAAGCATCTCAACTTGGTTCCAATGAGCTATAATACTAAGGGCCTTTTTAAATATTTTAATAAATTATTAGCAACTTTAATAATTTAATTAAAATATAACCATTAATAAACTTATTTTTGCAGAACTGTCGGAAAGTATTGGAATCAAAATCTGACTGCACTGGAGTGATGCCGATGAGGAATAATGAAAATAGAACCCAACCGGGTGACTTGCTATAAATAGACGCTGTCTCCAAGATTCTTGGAGAATGCACCAAAAGCCGAAAATCACTTCGAAAAGTGGCATAAGTGTCCTCTAGACAATCTGAGCTCTTCACCAACATCAAACATCCTCTCAGACAAGGCTAACGGTCACTGAGAAAGCCGAAGCCAACTACAATACTGAAGTGACCGAAAATGGGGACATTACAATCCTCCCTTCTCGATGATTGCTTGCCCCAAGCAATCGGTACCTGTATGCCCCAAAGCCAACTACCAGGATCCCATATTAATCTTGGAAGTCTGCAAACTCTAACACCTGAAACACTATATGGTGGGAGGTCATCAACCCCACGTACCAACAACTCCCTTCCTCCAAGGCTTCACTGTCCATCACAAGTGCATAAACAAATATGCCAAACCACTCTAAGCTGCTGCTATACATCAAAACAACCCAAAGCAAACTACCTTGTCGATTCCCTCTTTTCTTCACTCTCCAGTTTTCACCCCATTCTTTAGCAGCAGCAATGGCACGCTCTTACTCATGATCTCGATTAAAATTCTTCTGCCCTTCTCTTGCTTTTCCAGCATGAAGAGGACTGTCCTTTTGGCCTTCTTGTTTCTCCCAATCATCCAAGTCAAGCCGCCTTCCTGAGTCCCTTACCTTTCCATTACCAGCTTCAAATCTAATGCCTGTACGTTGTCTTCCAGTATCCTTTTGGCGAAAATCAGGGGAATTCTGAGATGGTGACTGGAACCCACCATGCTTGTTTCCTCGTTCCTTTTGAACCACATCATCTTGGTCCTCTACTCCACTAATATGGGGACCAATTCTATTGCTGTTAACAGTAAGAACTCCAGGATCATATGTTTGAGAAGCTAAGTAAGACAGGGCAGTTACGACATCACCAATAAGAGGACGAGTAGCAACTTGTTCCTGGAGACACATTGCAGCAATAGCAAGAGCATAGGATAACAACCTTGTAACAGAGGATCAGCCATTTTAGGGAACTTCTTGCGATCCTTGAACAGGGGCCGTGCCCAAGCCACAAGGTTGTGCTCTCCCTCAGTCCTTTTCTTACTTATTGAGGCACTTTTCCAGTTCTCATCGTTTGAAACATTAGAATCCACACCATCTTTCCATCTGTCAGTACAATTACTTCTGTCCGCAGTTTCCACTTTTGTGTACCAACCCGAATCATTTGAGACATAACTTTCTTGCAAATCAACCTCCCAAACACTCTTTTGGTCATGGCATTTCCATCCATCTTCCTTTGATTTACTATAACCGGCAGTCTTCATCCAGCGACCTATGTAGTCCCTTCCTCTTTCAGGCATTAAGTTTGAATTCCAACTTGATGCATTTGTAATCTCTTCCTCTTGTGACTTGCTCTCCCCTTGTTTCTTTTCATGCTTGCATTTGACTCCTGCAGTTTTTGCATTTGATTTCCAACCTGCCAAATTCCCTACCTTGGTTTCTTGCAAGCCATCCCACCCACTCTTATTTTTAGGCTCTAACATATAATTCCTGTTATCAACTTTTGATTGACTACCTGATTTTCTGTCACTAGTTTCCTCATTTGCCTTAGCATTGCAAACCCAACCGTCTGTTTGTGATTCTGATACTGTGGATGCCTCCCAAGCAGAAAAATTGCTAATCTTTGCATTACCATCAATTTGATCTGGGGATTTAGCAGATAGAGCACATAAAGGTATGAAATCCTTGCCATTGAAGTTAGCCACCCCCTTTTCCACTTTTGTTGCCAAATTTTTATTTCCACTAACATCTGCATTTGAGCTATCCATATTAAAATGTGAATCTGATGCAACGGTCGAAGCAGATGTGTCTTCAATTACCACGCCTTGATATGCATCTAAAGGCTCTTGATGTAAGTCTTCCAAATTATCGTCTGCAGGTGTATCATGGTACTTACTCAGTTCTTGGCCTGGAGATGATGCCATGTTTTCCTGATCCTGTGAACAATGTGGTGAGCCATTTGATTCCAAGGTTTGTGATTTCTGTTCCATGGACTTTAGTTTTTGACTGAAGTTGTTGCTTTCATTTGGGACCCTACCGTTCTCATTATCTGGAGATGTTTCTATCCTCCCCTCAACTGAGAAAAACTGTTCATTCTCTTGTTGCTCAATTGTCTCCCCTTCGTAGCTACGCTTATCTATGTCATTTGATAAAGTACCTGGCTTGGAAGTTTCTGCAAGATGTTCTAATGCTCCCTCAGCAGGGCCTCCTATATTGTCAACATTGGAAGAGACACCCTTATTAGAAACAACCAAGGTTTGTTCTTGTCGAGAATTTTGATCTTCCTTATGTTCTCGGGTGCTCAATGTAGGGTTAAGAACCTCAAACGATGTGCTAGCAGATCCTGCATTAAACCTCTCATCCTTGACTGTTTCAATAAAATCAGCAACTCTTGTTGACGAACTCACTTCTGAATCATCTCCAAATCTCGAGTCAAAATGCTCCCTTTCCAATTTCTCTTCATTAGGCTTGGGCCACTTTGATTTCTCTTTTGGAGGAATGTTGGGTGGTGTAAGCCCAAACATTTTGTAGAGTCTTCCCATTTTGAAACAATCTGCTAACAAAATAATTTCACGAGGAATCCCACAACACAAGACCACACAGGTTGGCAGGATGCACGACGCTGATACCACTGAAATATCCTAAATTACTTTTTTTTAAAACTTGAATTCTGCCCTAATTTTTGCACTTCAGTTTTCTGCTCAAAACCCTAGGTTCTTATTTGACTTTTCTGCACCTTTGATTCCAATTTGTGCCCTAGAATTCTGAATATCTATCTTTCTAAACCCTAGATCTGAAATCTGATTTTCTGTTCTGAATTTATAAATGATTTTGGTAGCGAATAAATGTATGTCAAATGCACAAATAAACACGCTGATTATATGCCCTTATGGAAATAACATCAACTCTGAATTCAAACACATAATATGACCATCCAACACAAACAAATGACATAATTCTGTGTTTTGAATACAAATGACTGCTGCTATGAAAAAGATTATCCAGAATTGTAATTACATCAAGTTTATGGATTCAAACATACCCGAACACAGTCCAAATCCCTACTGTTACAAATCAGTCCAAAGATAATATATATTTGCTCCAAAATTTTGATCAAAGTCTGCTCCAAAACTGATATGCAATTTCTGCAGCAAACTCACGATTCTCCAATGAAGTGCAATTGTGAACTCTGTATGAATTCACCTCCGAGATGCGATTGGGTTTTCGTCCAATCCACCTTTCCTCAAGGGTTTTCGTCCTTGGAAAAGTATTGCAAACAAGTTGCAGATCCACAATGGGAAAATAAAGAAAGATGCTGACTGAAAATGAATTCCAAAAGACTTTCTCAACCTTCTTTTATATTTTTTTCCCAAACTCTCCAGAAGCTTCCTTTTTAACTCCGAAAATGACCTTTTCATTAAAATAATGATATTTTGACACACGAGGTACCTGTTTAATGCATCCATGAATTAAAGCATCTCAACCTGGTTCCAATGAGCTATAATACTAAGGGCCTTCTTAAATATTTTAATAAATTATTAGCAACTTTAGTAATTTAATTAAAATATAACCATTAATACACTTATTTTTGCAGAACTGTTGAAAAGTATTGGAATCAAAATCTGACTGCACTGGAGTGATACCAATGAGGAATAATGAAAATCGAACCCAACTGGGTGACTTGCTATAAATAGACGCCGTCTCCAAGATTCTTGGAGAACGCACCAAAAGCCGAAAATCACTTTGGAAAGTGGCATAAGTGTCCTCTAGATCATCTGAGCTCTTCACCAACATCAAACATCCTCTTAGACAAGGCTAACGGTCACTGAGAAAGCCGAAGCCAACTACAATACTGAAGTGACCGAAAATGGGCACATTACAGTTCCTCATGCAAGTGATGCTCCTGATGGAGGGCCCAAAGATCCCAAGGACAGGTGCTGAAGGGTCCATCAAATCCCATCTCCATGAGAACAAAAAACATTTTAAGTACGACCTATTGGCAATAATATAAGGTCCATGTTTATATGAGTCTGTGCTACTAACCTCGAATGATCTCCAGTCAACACCCACAAAACACATATTTTATTCAAAATGTATAGCATATCATATAAAATCTACATATAGTTTTCCTCCTAGATGATCCTTATTCGAGTGTTGTTTGGGCATAATTAAGCATTAAAACCTAAGCTGACAAGCCACAACAATATCACATAATTGGGAAAAGTCTCTCACGACATTTAGAAAAAGCTTGAGTGTTCTAAAGACTATTTGGTGCATGTTATTCCAATTGTGAAGGACCACCTCTAAAGCATGATTACATTCCTACAAGAAATATTTTCTGATGTTAGATGTAGGATTCATATTGATTAATAGCATAAATTATTGATTGATGTAGATGACCTAGTTGGAGCTTCTTGAAACATATTTTGCAGTCAATGGGTTTGGGATTGAAGGGATTGCTTTTGCTATGATCACATTCTTAAATTTTTTTTTGTTTTGCTAAGGAATTCATTCTTGACAACACAGACATGAAGAAAAAGAAGAATCCATCACTATTTAGATTGAAATCAAAGATGTTCTTAGGCAAGCCTTCTACCTTTGCTGATAAATTTGACAGTCAGTCCAAGACTACACCAATATAGTTTTCTCTATGAGATTTGTGTGGATTTAGGATTTTGAGCGAAGGAGATTGGTCCCGGAGGATTCTCCATAAGCAGTTCCAGTGATGCTGTCAAGATCATTCTCACAGCTTGTGATAATTGTGGATCATGTGCAATGGCTTGCGGTACTTCAAAACCAACTCCAGAGGTTTGCGGTACCTCTAAGATCACTAATCCATCTCTACTAGATGCTGCACACACTTCTACAATGGCGCAATATAGTCTGGGTAGATCGGACATGGTGCCATCCATCCGCACACTAAAGCTTATGGAGTTTCCACGAATGGCTTCTTCAAGGTCCCAGACAACTATATGCCACAGTGCTAAGGCTAATTCTCACTGCACAGTACCATGAGGTGACAACAACACTGCTGCCTCTGTTCCGATGGGTGCAAAGCCCCTAATATGAGTCGATTTTCCAACTGCCATATTTTTACCGTTCAGCTCAACCATCGAAAGGCGAAGAGTAACACATGGAAGCTCAATTGTTTTAACTTCCATAATGGTTCTTTATGCTCCCACAACTTTGTAATCTGTATATACATATTTGTAGCATTAGATAGCAGTCAGATAGTAGACATCTCATGGCATAGACGTAGCCTAGGAAGTAGACATCCATACGTATTTCTCAAGAGTATGCCATGTACACAACACAATTTAATATACTTTTCTGTTTCAGTTATATTGTTTGTCCTGCATGTTTCCATTTGAATGTTTGTATCTGAGTAATTCATCTATGTTGCTTCTACACATACGTACAACACATCTATATTTTCATTTAGAGTTTTGTCCCTCTGGACCTTGTGGGATCTGGATCAAAGATCATCATGTATAAACTTTTTCTCCATCACAAATAAAAAAACTGAGATGGATTTACTAATGATAAACACACTTGTGAATGCCTAATAGTTTGCAATAATAGCTGATAAAAATAATAGGAAATGCATTATGTCTTTGACATCTATAGAATAACTATCGTGATTCTCCAACGTTGTGAATGGTGTATTGTAGGTTTTCCAATAGCGAGATACCAAAATTTTTACCCAAGTATAAAGTTAAAAGTTTAATATAAATGATTTTAAGACACAAGTCAAATCTATCTAATGTCACTTTTTAAAGATTTGGTGATGTGCATTGAAGGTACTTTACTTTTTTAATTAAATGGGCTAAGTTAATTTGAGATGACCAGTGGCCATTAGAGAAAGTGCATTCAGTGGTAAAGAGAAACATACATTGCACTGAAGGAACCCAAAAGTCATAATTATATCTGATGAAACATTTTCCAAGGCAAGACCTATGGGCCAAAAACAGTTTTTGAGCTCCTGCATTATATCTTGCTTTTTTAAAAATTTCCTCTTGTGAGATTACACTAACCCAGTGCTCAAGGTTTAAATTCTAACCACGTTTTTAATCTTCATCTTGGCGCAAAAACACTTTATATTTTGTGTAAAAACATTCCTGTGGTGTTTTTCTTAGGAAATGTATTATCCAAATAGAAGATGCTAGTGCATCACAAATTTATATTAAACCACTCTGCATTGTTATAATCACTGCCCATTGTTTAATCTTATATGGCATCCGAGGCTCCTTGAGGCTATAGACCTTAGAGGTCTGTGAATTTAGATTTATGGAAGTGTATAATTGTGAAGTATGAGAAGGAAGACCTGTCCAAAGTAGTGATCAAAAAGAGAAATATGATGATGAGCATTGAGCATGAAATGGCTAAATCTTCTACCCTCCAAGTCCATCAATTCTCACATGCTTTCCATTTAGCTTGGGGCAACTCTGTATGGTTGGTGTATCTATGCTATCTATCATCTATCCAGGTCGGGGACGACCTATCTATATAGGGGTGGTGGGGTGCCATATATATAGATAGATAGACAGGGGTGGTATACTCTCTTTAGCAAGCCGATTTGTGATGTCAGATTGCCTTCAGATAAATAGCTTGGATTGGAGTGGATTAGATGGGATGAGGATTTCTCAGATTAGATCTATTTGGGGAGGGACTCCCCCGACGCCTCCCAAGCCAATAACTAATAGGGGCAACTCTCTATAGTCTAGTTGGGGTGGGCGATAGCGAACATCTATCTATATAGGGTGTTGACTATCGACTATATAGGATAGGCGGCCTCTCCCTCTGGGTCGAGTGTCATGTCATATCGCTGCCTGTGCTGGATCTCCTCACCCAATCTATCAGTAGAGGAGCTCGAGAGGTCCATAGTTCAAATAGGGGGCTCTCAACCCATCAACACTCATTGTATATAGCAGGACGTTGGCCAATATATATCTCTTCTCTATGTTCCTCACCCTATTGGTTGAGTGCCCCATGTAATGCAGAGAGGGGGCCCCTCTATTGGTAAATCAATCTATTAATCAATCGAGTGCTCCACATAAAGAAAAGATAGGGGCCCTCAATGATCAATTGAGTGCCCCCACCCCATATATAGATAGATATATTAATTAGATATTGGCCCTCCTAGATAGGTGAACGAGGGACCCTGAATTATCCTATCCATCTAGGAGGACCTATTTAACTTTAACTCTATATGGCTCCATTGATTGATCATCCTTCGTTCGGGTTGATAGTGAGTACTCTATTCCTAGGCAAGGACGAGGGTCTTACTTTCTCTTTTTCCATCTACGGATGATACCCTCTCCCTCAATTTATTATCTCTATTTGGAGGGGAGTGCCTTTCAACCAGAATTGTGATAAAGAGGTGTAAAGGGTGTCTGAAATTAGAGTGGCGCTTGTGGCATAAAGAATGGGGCAGTGAGAGGCATTATTAAAGTAAGTGTTTGTGAGGAGATGTTATTCTGTTGTACAAAGGCATAGTAGCAGCAATAGCACAAATAAGCACCTTATACCTACAGTATAAAGTGTGAGCATTAGTGAAGGATGTGAATCTTGAAGGCATGAAGGGGTTTTTTTCCATGGACGCAAGTGCCACCATCTTGAAATATCTTCATGTAAATAATTTTGCCTGCGAAAATTGTGGTCAACATCTCCAAAGTCCAAGATGATGTAGGGGATGGAACCACTTGTGTGGTTGTTCGTAATACTTTAGAGAAATGGGTCTAGGACCATAGTTCACATACTCATACTTGGAGAGTACTCGCTCAACTCCCAAAAATTTACTCGGCAATTATTCGACAACCACTCACCATTATTCGACAAACTAAAAAACTACTTAAATTAAAAAAACCATAAATTTTATAGAAATTATAGTTGCAAAATGTATCAAATGAGTCTGTAAAATGTTGGGGAAGTGTTTTCTATTAGATTTGAATACAAGTATAAAATCGCATAATCATGATTCATGCGAATACAACTATGACACTATCAAGTTTCAACAAAAAACTAATATAGTGATACTTATATAAGAATCTAAAAGTACAAATTACAATAATCTATAATTTTCTCTTGCTCTCTGGAAAACTAAGGGAGACTAAGAGAGTCTAGTCCCCTCCACTTGGTTGCCCCTCCTTGCTTTGCCTAGAATATTGCATCTGTGGCTTCACCCTAGAACCAAATGGTAGAGACTCCTCTGCCTCATGTTCGACAATATCTACAAGGATGTCATCCAATCCAATATCTCTAGCTTTTGCTAATACACAAGGAAGTCTTTTAGTTGGCTCTTGAATGCAAGGTGCCTATCATACCTACATCCCTTCATGCATCCTTCATACCTCCTATGATGTCCCCTGGAAATTTTAAAACCCTGAAATATGGTTAAGTCTGAAACCCTAAAACCCTGAAATCTGACTAACTCTGAAATATGATAGGATACTCCAAAACCTAGAATTTGCATTATAGCTCCCAAAGGTTCGAGACCACTCTCAAACATCCTGAAAGTATATATATAAAATATAACTTAAAGGATAAGAAACTAGAGGTCCATATCTAAATGTAAACTTATACTTAAATGTTTATTTTATATATATACTGTGGGGGCATGCATGTTTAAAAATGACAAAAAACTATGTTTTTCCCACATTTTTCATGCATTCTAACCACACTTGCGATTTCTCGGTGAGTACTCATCGAGACCCGAGCATTCAAAACCCTAGGCTTTCGAGTGGCAATTAATGGGTTTTGGGGAAGTTTGGCGATTACTCGCCCACTCGGCCAGTAATTGACGAGTATGGAAACTATGCCTGGGACAAGGGGAACGTGGAAAAGTTTCGGTCAGATTTGATGAAGATTGCAATGACTACTCCGAGTTCCAAAATTCTTGCACAAGTCAAAGCACTTTGTGCAATGTTGGCTGTTGATGAAGGTGCAATATATGATTATGTATGGGATCAATTGTTTTGTCAACAAACGGTTAATATATATTTTCAGAGGAGCTGTTTGCTGATGCCGATTCAAATAGTTCTTATGCCTTATGTGCAAAGGGAGCAGAAGAATGCTGGGGAGGTTGCGGACATTGTATGCATTTTCTGCTAGTAGTGAGTCTGACGAACATCCTGAAGCATTTTTGCAGCCTGCATTTGCGGATGTTGTTCTTTATAAAAAGCTTGACTTGATTGTTGAAGAACATGGAGGCACTGTGAAGTCATGTGTTCTAGAAGATTTATAAATGGAAATTCATTAGCACATAGGTCATGTGCTCAGTCTGACGCCATGCAAACTTCAATTTTATTCTTGACTCCAAGGCACATGATGCTAAGTACGTTGAACATCTGGAATCTTTGTTGGCTGAGAGCAATTCACAGTTAATTAGCTACAAGCCTACGACCATGATAGTAAAGTGAAAACAATTTTTGTGGTAGAGAAAGGATCAGCGATGCCTGATTAGGTGAATACATGACTAGGGGAGTTGCTTTGGGAAGCAAGGACAACAAAGAGGCATATCGCTGCAAAGGTGTCCTTAATGTCATTGGTTCTAATGAAGTCCGTGGTGTAGAGGCAATAGACTTAGCCCTAGCCATGGATCCCAAGTTACATCTACTCCATGTTGAATCTGCCAGCAAGGCGAAGTTCTAGGCTCAATTGATGTCTCCCAAGGGGTCGGTGCTTTCGTGGCAAAGAGAGTCAGTGTATGCTTATGCTAGGATGGCTGTAACTAGCGTGGTGAACATGAATAGGTAGTGTGTTCTGAGTGAGAGTAAGTTGATGGCCCTGTTGCATGTGGCAAAATGTGATCTTGCTTGTGAAGATGAGGTTGATGTATTTGGAACCAAGCATTTCGACAATGAATTAAGTGGTGATAGAGAAGTTGAACACACTATGCTAGATAAGATAAAGATAAAGATAAATATATTAATGTCCAACTAATGACCACAAAAGTAGGTCAAAGGCACTGTAGATTACATAAATGTGTCAGGAAAAAGCAGGAAACCAAAAAGGTCTCCAAAACAAGAAAAACTATGCTGAAAGAAATAGTATAAAATATGGCAAAGAGTGACCACTCTCATATCCCAAACCGCCAAAGGACCCATCCACGCTCAGGTCTAAAGAAGAGAGCAAAAGAGATGAGCAATCCCCAAGAAACTGTAAACATCGGAAGCATGAGGATGAGCTCTAAGGAAGGACTAGGAGGGAACCCCTCAAGGTTTCGATCCAACTCTCCTAGCATCCAAGGCTGACGAGAAGAAGCTCCGAATAGAAGTATGACCCAAAGAAGGGGAGGTATGATGTTTGGTTTGTCCTCCAATCCTCTGCCTAGAAGGAAAAGTCCTCTGTGAAGATCTGGTGGATCTAGTCTATCTCTTGATGCTGGGTCTGAAGTGAATATGTTGAAAACTTGGGGAACTGTGAACAGTGTCTCTAGGTCTCATTGATCTGGAATGTGAGGTTGTACTGATGTCAATTTGTTGCTTAGTGCCTCTCCTTGAAGGTAGCACTGTGAAAAAGGAAGTAAGAGGCTGAGTGGAGACTGGTCTAGTGGATCTCTGACTAAGATGATCAGGAAGCTTAAGAGCTTCCTGTGTATATAAAGCCAAACATCTCTGGGCCTCGTATCTGAAGAAGTCAGCAAGATTCTGTCCCCCTAAATAGGCAGTAAAATCTCCCTTTGATCTCATAGGAAATGGGACAACGAAAGATGAAGTGCTTCTCGAACTTCGTCTCTTGGACGCTGCATAACTGACAAATCTTGTCTGCTCGATCTATCTGGGGATTTGTCTCAATCCTAACCCTATGGCACCCCACTCGAAACTGTTCTTAATGGGATGCGAAGAGAGTGCATCCAGTGGCGGTATGTATAATGTGGGCGAATGAAAAGCCCGTCCCTCGACTCCAAGAAGTGCTTTGCATAAAATGCCATCTTAGGGCATAACCCCCCAGGAGGGTTTACCCAAGTAACATGGATAAACTGTTTGTAAATATCATCCCTAATAATCCTATTCAATTCCTGTCTAGTGGGTAGAAGATGAGCTGGTGCATCCAAGGAGTACAAAAATGGAGGAAGTTGGTCCATCTTGATTCCCACAGATTCGAATAGATCAAAAGCTCCTGTATACCAACAACGTCCATAGCTCGAAGGCGCTGAGAGAACAAGATTCTCTGAAGAACAGTATGCTAAGCATGGATATCTATCACGCCCACTCGCAGAATCAACAAACCTCTGTATGTAGTGTATGACAAAGATCAAATCAAATATAGTCTCCAGTCAGAAGGGTCGGACTCCAAACTCTGCAAGGATAATGTGTTGGGGAATTGTCTGCATACATTTGATCATGCAACGAAGGAGAAGTGTCTGGACCCACTCAACAATAGCCCAATCACTCTCAAGTAAAGAGGGTCCCCAAACTAAAGATCCATAGAGAATTGTGGGTCTGATAAGTGTATCCATGAGTGCCATCTTGGATGAGATATCCTGAAAGTGATGTCGGAAACATTGTCGTTCAAGTAGAGCTAAAGAACCATACCCTTTGTTTATTCTAGGCTAGAGTGCCTACCTCAAGCTGAAACGTGGACCAAAAAATTGCACTCCCATATAAATATAGGAAGTGGTAATCTCAACCTCCCTTCCTTTGAAAAAGAAATGAAGGTGGGAGGTCTTCAAGCCATTAACACCATGACCTTGGTTTTCCCCCAAATTAACTATCAGCTGCCGGAGATCACAAAAGAGAGCCAAAGCATCCAACTGTCGCTGTAAGCCCTCAGGAGAAGAGGCTAGGAGAACCATATCGTCCGCAAACAGGAGGATAGAAATCAAAACTTGGTGAAGAAGACATCCATCACTAGCCTGAATATGTTCATGAAGAAAGGTCTCTAGTTCATCAATGTATATCCCAAATAAGAATGGGGACAAAGGGCATCCCTACTTGATCATAATGGTACTCCTAATAAAGTCTGAAATCCCATGAACTGTGCGGAGACGACCAAGGACATTCTCGTATAATCTCATAATGGCTGCCAAGAGGGTCTCAGAAATGCCAATATTCTTTAAGTCTCTGGAAAAGAGCCTCTCTCGGAACATAATCAAATGCTTTCCTAAAGTCTACAAAACAACAATAGACTTTAGATGAGCGATGACATGCCTCCTCAATAATGGCCCAGAGTGTGAAAATATGATCAATGGTCTGATGGGTTGGTCTAAACCCTGCTTGTCCTCTAGCTTTGAGGTGTCTCTGCTCTAGCTCTCTTGAAAGCTGCATGTGTAGTATAGTAGCATACAATTTTGAGAATGTGTGTCCAAGCATGATCGTCCTGTAATTATTAGGATCTGAATAGGAGCTTGATTTGTGTATCGGGTGAATAATGTGATGCGACTAGGAGGGCGGGAAACCTGAACAAACTACGTGGTTGAAGAGATCAACCAAATAGCTTCCAAAAGTTCTAAAACCATGTTTGAAGAACGCGGCTTGGAAACCTTCTTCATCGGCTGCCTTGCTACTATTCATCACCTTCACCGCCTCTCTAACATTCTTGTATTTGAAAAAGTGAGAAGAAGATGGTGGAGAAGCAACATGGGTTTGCGTTTGGCTAGGAATATCATAAAGGGTGGAGGTATGGGAAATCATGGATGTGGGATTAAGCTCAGTGGGGGGAGGAGAGTGTCGTGGGAGGATGGTATGCCAAAAGAGTTTGGGGGAGTGAATGTAGGAAGCTCGTAAGACCCGTCTCCTTTGAGAAATAAAAAGGTGTTTCTTACGTCGAAGAAGGTAACGATAGGATGATTTTAGGGCTGGGTAAGAGGGGTGAGAATGGAGGAAGGTGTACTGAAGCTGACGGTGGAGAGTCCTGCAATCATCATCATACCACTTATTCATGGGACAAGATCTTTTAGAGATATTGATTCAACTTGATGGATTTAGTAGTTATGATTGTATAAAGGTGATAAAAAGCACAATTCAAGCAAATATTATAGACCCAACTCTAATGCATTTAGGTCATCTGGGTCGGAAGATATAGTTTTATCACGCAACTGAGGATGCTAGAGCACATGTATTACATATTCATTCAAGGAAAATGACAGAAAATTTGGTAGAAAGCTGGAAGATATAGAGCTGGTAGAAGTGCAGTGAGTTGGTGGAGTGGAACTGGAGTTGATTGCAATTGCAATAGATGGGTGAATAGTTCCAAGGTTTCAGTATTGTAGGATGTCTATCCCGAGGTAGCATGGTCAGGCAGGGTACCATCTGTTCTAATGGATCAATCAAGGAGATCTTAAGTTCAAGTGGATGTGAATTATATTGCAGTAAAAGCTGTGGAGAGGGGGAATGGAATGATTATGATTGTGTGTTGTATGCATGGAGTGTGATATGATGGAGGCCCGAGGGCGAATGGTCTTGTAGCAGACCATCTATAAGTGAATTTGCATCAAACCATGCGTAAGTGATTTTCATGTTTACGTTAATATTCCTTTTGCATTATTTTTTTTGAGGAAAAGATAGATGCAAAATGTATATGCTGGCTGGTTATAGTGAGCAGTCAAGATCATACTGGTTATTAGACATCTCCATGAGAAAAAATTGTGGTTGAACAAATTTGTGGCTAGTAGATGATGTGATTGTAGATGACAAGATATTTCTCATCAGGAAGTCTACAAATAGTATTGTATGGGAGATTGCTGTTGATAATTCTGGAATGAGTTTTGGTGTTGAAATAGAAGAAGGTTCAGACCCAAGAACATAAGAGGGGTCAAGCTCTAAAGGGGGATCTTCAGAAGGACAAAGTGATACTAAAGTTTCACAAAAAAATTAGGAGAGCCCGTGACAGACCAAAGTGGTTGAAAGGCTGGATTACCACAGGTAATGGAAAGTCGATTAGGGATACAAATGGGGCAAGGTGGTGAACAGGTATATTTTGCTCTTGGAGATGAAATGGTATGGATTCATGAATGCTTAAACTGAAAATGTATAGATTCTATGAATGCTCAAACTGACAATGCAAGCATGGGAATGTGGTTGATGTTGGAGAATTGTATAGCTATTTTTCAGAAATTTTGTGGCAAGATGTGCTTCATCTAAAGGTTTCCATGTAAATGCAACCTATTGTAGATCTCTAAAGTTGTATATCAACATCAGGTTGTCTACATAATAGACAATTAAGATTGATGGACAAATGTTCCTAACATTTAATGTCATGTCCCTGTAAGGATGTGATTGATTGCTTGGAAAATGGTGTATTGATCTCAGGTAGCAGAGAGAGGAAAATTGTCTCATCCATTGAGATTGATAGAACCGGTTCAAGGTTAGGGGGACTCAAGGAGGATTTTCGTGGCTAAGGTGCATCAGACGAAGTGTTCATGTGACTAGGTGTTTTGACGTGGAAACACTCTATGATGAGTGCATGTTAGTGAACTCTATAATGAGTGGAAGCTCGTGGCATTTGATAGTGAACGTGGACCTGAGGCGTGTCTGAGAAATGACATGTAAGGTGTCTAAGAAATGACTCTAGAGGCATGTTTGATAAATGACACATTTAAGAGGCACTTGAGAAAAATGGTGCTTGTCAGGGCTTTGGTGATGGCACTTCCATCACTAAAATATTTTGGAAGCTAACAAAATGATCATGCTACAAAAAGGGAATGGTATAACCATTGGGGACAGATATAGTTCCCTGTAGGGCAGGCTGATCATTAAAGGTGTACCTTTAGGAATATAAATATGCCACCATAGTTTTTGGTGTGTGGTAGGGGAATTCTAATAGGCCAGCATAAATATGGTATGTGGTAGATGTTCTAATAGACTCCAAGGTTGGAGTAGGCCGCTATTGTTATGGTGTGTGGTATGGGTGTGCAGATAGGATACCATAGTTTTGTGTACTGTATATGTCCAAAGATAATTCAATATTGGAGAACGTCAGGCGTGAGACATGCAGGAAGATCGACACAAGTATACAATTGAAGCGTGTATTATGGCACCATATTGGTGTTTACTCTTGAAAGTACAATAATTTAATTATATTGAGATTGGCTACCTCATTATGATGATATTGTTTGTTTTAGAATTGATCACTCTTAACCATTAAACATATGAAGAATGAAACATTCAAGACAGGTCAACATATATTGCACTTGGCAATCTGAACTAAGGGAGCCTGGTATTCAACACCACTTCCTATTTAACTTGGTGGTTGCAGCATTGACAACTATAAGGATACTTGGCAATATTTGCTGCATTGGCAGCACGGTTGCAATTTGATTAAGTTCATGTATGGACTTAATCAAAATCATTAGCTTTGTATTCTAAACAATATCATCTTATTGATGTATTGACTAAATCATTTGGATTGTATCAGGTTTAGTCATTAAGGGTGGGTATTAGAATAATTAGCTAATACATGTCAACAGTCTTTGTTGTACGGGTACATTGTTTAATTGGCTTGTAGTTATTAGCATTGTTTAGGCACTGATTTGCTTGTGCTAATAATAACACAATGTTGTATGTAGGAGGTTTGTTTGTTGAGAGGTTGTTCCTTGGTTGTATTAGTAGTAGTTCAATTTTCTGGCTTATATACTAAGCCACCCACCTTGCATTGTGATAATCACGGCCCATGGTTTAATCTTATAAACCGTTGATGCTAGGTTGAACTTTGATTATTTTGTGCGTTATGTTATATTGATTTGAACTTAGGACAAATCTCAAGCTAATATTTTTTGATCTTTTCAACAATACTTAGCTATGTATCTCAGTGCTGTCATCATAAGGAACCAATTTATCCAAAAGACCCAAGAGATATTCCTTTATCATGCATTAGATGGAGTTAGTAAGTTTTAGCATTTTTTAATTGCCTTTGAGAAAAAACAATTACTTGGTTGTGAAAATTTAACATGGAGTAACTTTGTGAAAATTTAGCATGGAGTAACTTAGTTTCTGATTGTTGTGTAGATTTTACCTGCAACCGAAGGAAGATTGCTTGATTTCTCTCCTTTAGAATCTCCAATGGGGGAAGATCAGTATAGTGCTTCTGGTCGTCCTCTTCCACGAGTCAGGTATGATTGGAAGTTCAATGTTATAAGATTAAGTGGAATCTGTATGGGATGTGCAGGTTCAAAATATAGTTTCATCATCTGATTTCTGTTTTGATGGTACCAACAAAAGATATATATTTAAATAACAAATTGTCTTTTTTCATTTTTTGCTTCCATGCCCATTTTGTAGATCAAAATTATATTTTGTTTCTGTTCTCAATCTTTGAGAATGTTTAATTTATTTTTCTGCTATTTTTTTCCCTAAGAGTTCTCTCGACTTGTTCATCTAGCTTACGATAACAATTTTTCCATTTCTTCATAGGCAATATCTCTTTTGCTTTGCATATTAACTTAAATTTTCATTTTTTCAGCACTCATCCTCCTCCTGCATTTGGTTCATCTCCTAACCTTGAAGCTCTTGCTCTAGAAGCTAGCAAGCAATCTACTGGTGGTGATGACAGTGTGACTAATGGAGATCGGATCTTCGCAAGGTATTATTGACTTGTATTCTTACTGTCTTGGGCCTGATTGGTGGATTTAATATTCTCATAAATGTATGTCTATATATGTATGTATACACACATGAGGCATATATAGAGAGATTTTGAGATATTATTGCAAGATCTGCAAGTACGAAGGAGTGTTTGTTTATGCATTAATTTGTCTCTTTGAACTGTTGAGTTAATAATCTGCATTGATAGTAGATAGCTTTGAGAATAACTTTTTCATATTAAAGTGTAGACTGCAGAATCGTGTTATCAAAATAAATCTGTTTTGAGTTATTTGTTGGGTAGGTTACAAGTTAATTGAGATTTAGTACTTTTCTCAAAATATAACAGAATTTGATCATCATGTCTCCTGCCTTCGAATATTTTCCTTGGAATATCCTTTGACATAAAAAGAAAGAAAAAAATAAATTATATTAATGTCAACCAATGACCAAAAGTAGGTCAATGGGACTGGAGAATACATCTGATCACAATAGAAAGTGCTAGGGTAAAAGGACCCTAGGATCAAAGATACACTAAATAAAAAGTAACTAAAGCATTGAAAATAAAAGGGGGGAATTGAAGAACTAAAGACCCAATATTGGGTTGATGAAAGTTAGAGTGATTGAATTCTAGTCCCATAAAACATCTCTAACCATGCTCGAGATAGAGGAATTATTTGTGTCATCATCTATCTTTGTGTAAGGGCCAATGCAGGGTGTGATAATGCTCACCTTGGAGTGTCTAGGGTTGAGGGGGCCAAGATGCGTAATCCTAAGAGGAATAAAAACAGTTCCCTTAGAATCTCTCCTCACATCTGATGTAGGATCATCCTAGGGAAACTTGCAATCTTGCACAACCTAACTTTTGGAATGTGCTGATGAAGAATAACTGGGTGCCGAAGGTTGACTTAAAGGGCTAATTGAGGAAGCACATGGGGAAACCGTTGAGCGTGCACATGGATCATGTGCAAAAGATTAAACCCAGTTTGAAGAGTTCTAAGGAGCCAGACAAAGAAAATCATGAAAGAGGAGTAAATAAAAGGGTTATATTTTGCCCTAGGCATGGAGCACACGAGGGGAACCTTGCACAAAGGCTAAGAGAAGGCGCTTGAGGATGGAAACGACAATGGTCGAAGCTTTGCTTGAGAGCGCATAGTTGGAGACTTGCAAATGAAGAGCGCAAGAAAGAAAACTACACCCAAGAACAAAAGCAAGGCATTGAAGTAGATATTTGCACGGTGACATGCAAAGGACCTTAAGACTTGCTAGAATGCACAGGCATAGAGCAACGAAATATAGACTAAACCCGATGCGTGAAGGAAGGGCACATTAGCATACCAATGCTTAAAGCGTAGAAGATGGTCACAAGGTTGGAGTCAACAAATGCAGGCAAAGGGGCATTATATCTAGGAATGCTCATGAGCACCAAATGGCATGCACGGAAGTAAGTGCGCAAGAGCAGAGAAGGTTGGCAAAGGGTGTAGAACAAAATCGAACAACTATAGATTTGATCACAATACAGATTGAGCCATGTTGAAGCTGCTAGAAGGTCAACGAGTCTGACCTAGACGATATGTCATTTTGACAGGGCTTCCTAACCACGAAAATTCGAATCAGCCTACGTCAATGACAAGGCGGGAATTTTGCCACCCAGATGCCCATAGGTGGGAAAAGTAGGTCAAAGCATTGATGAGGGCAGTTGGAACAAGGCAATAAATAGAGGATCAAGCCTAGCATTGGAGCAGCCAAGGGATGAAAAGTAAGATTGCCAAAATAGGCAATAGGGAGCTTGGCCAACAGAAGGAAAAACGTTGCTGAATTGCAAAGAGAGAGATAGTGAGGGTAGAAAAAGGCTTGTAGCCTTAGGCGAGTGCATGGAGATCTGAGTGACTCCATTGTTGTAGATTGGAGCTAGCTTGTAGCCGCTCGATCAAATCACACCCTGTCGCTGAGTGATGAGTGTAGAGGGTGAGATCCAAGTCTGAGGATTGGACAAGAGCCGAGAGCCCCATTGTAGAAGTTGGGAAGCTAAGAATATCTTGTAACTTTGTTAAGTTAATAAGAAGACAAGGATTTGGTTCCCTGTGTTGTGTGAATCCTTGTAGGCTGCATGGTGAGGCGTCCCTTCACTAGGAACCTTCGCTGTGGCTGCATCAACATCCAAGGATGAAGAAATTTTTTTGCCAATCAAGAAACTCGTACCATGTGCTTGTCCCCATGGCCCTGGAAGTCGTTGAATAAATCTATGATGTTGGGAAGGAGCAAATCCATGATGTTGAGGAGCAAATTCAAGTCGCTGAGAGATACTGTGCTTGGGCACCTTAGTGGTAGTGTTTTGCAAAGATGAACACTACCTCATTGACCTACCCTTGTTATTATGTGAAGCAACAATATCCAAAGGGTGCTTAATGCTACCAACCTCTATGACGGGCTGAAAGAAAGATGTGATCAGCTTGGGGCTCTAGGGGCCCATTGCAGGGACTTGCGTTGAATGGTGCCAATCTCTTGAAGAAAAAGGGCCAAGCATTATTGCTCCATGTACGAGAAAAATGTGGATAGAGAGTCTCCCAAGTCTCTGTAAAGAAAATGGTATCTCCCGTAAATCTTATATAAAATGGGGCATATGAAAATAAAATGCTCTTCAATCTTCTCTTGTTGGAGGGAGCAAAGACAATAAATTTGGTCCCCATGAGGAATATGATTATTGGTTTCAACTTGTAATTGGTGTGAGCACAACCCTAACTGGTTGAGGGGAAACCTCAAGCCATGAGATCAACGACATTGGAGATAGTCTCGATAACAAATGACACCATCCACTACCCGCAAGAAATGCTTAGCATAAAAGTAAAGCTTGGGGTTGAGCAATTGAAGAGGAGAGGTCCAAGTGACATGAATGTACTGCCTTTAGATATTCTCTTTGATAGCTTTGATGATGACCTCCTTCGAGGGAAGAAGTTGAGGAGGGGCATCCAAGAAGTACCTACATGGAGGTAACATGTCACTAGAGATGCCGAGATTGGAGGAGCAAACTAGTTTTAGAGCATCATCAATGTCGGTGTCTATTGGGGCCCATTGATGCAATCCTCTTTAAAGAATAGAGGGCTAGGTATGGATACCCCTCTCATGGCTTGGACCTTAATCCCCTATAGTAGAAAGTAAGCCTAGAGATGGTCTTGAGGAATAGAGGTTGGGCGGAAAAAACTCAGCTTAGACGATGTATTGTGAAACAATTAAATTGCAATAGATCATTAGAGTTTGGACCCTCTCAATATGAGCCAAATCAATGGACCCCAAAGTAGGTCCCCAAATCTTAGACCCATACAAAACCATAGTGTGATGATTGTATCAAAGATGCACATCTTCAAAGGGATATCCTGAAAGTGGATCATAAAACATTGGTGCACCAAAACAGAAAAGGAGGTATATCCCATGCAAAGGTGTGACCGAGATGCAGGGTTCATACTAAAAGATGACCCTAAAAAGTGGATTCCAGAGTAAATGTAGGCTGATGTGATCTCCAAAGGTTCCCCTTTGTACATGATTTGGGACTGGGATAGAGAATGTTTGGAGTTATTGAATATCATGACCTTAGTTTTGCTAAGGTTGATCACTTGTTGACGAAGCTCACAAAAACAAGCAAGGGCATCAAGTTGTCTCTGTAAACCATTGGAAGAGTGAGAGAGGAGAACAACGTCATAAAAAAAAAGTATGGCTGATGAAAGAGCATCCATCGCGGACAGATTATCTTGCATCAACCAAAAAACAGAGTGTTGGTTATTTTTTCATTGTATTGCTTTGTTGTTTATTTTGGTGTGTTTGGTTGCTGATTGTTTTCTTGGTTAACGTTTTGGACCGTTCTTGGTTTTGGTACAGTTGCTTGGTTGCTTCAAAATCGGGTTAGAACAAACTCCTATTTGGTCTAAGTCTTTCAATAGTGCTAATCGAGTTTCTCAACCCCAATTAGGTCTTGGAGAGATTCGTTCAAAGCTTACAGTTCTAATCAAGTTTTTAACTCCCGATTATGTCTTCAACGAAGTTGCATGATACTTGCAATTGTAATTGGGCTTCTCTAGTCGGATTAGGTCTCAACAAGTCTTGGTTGAAGTTTATAATATGAATTGGAACTTTACAACCAATTAGGTCTTTGTGAAAATCGTGCAATGTTTATAATGTTAATTAGACTTCTATATGCCGATTAGGTCTTGGATGCATTTCACATCGTGTTGCAAAGGTAATCGTGACTTTAGAACCAATAAGAACTATGGTGTTCTTGAAGGCAGTCTACAGTTATATGCGGATTAGAAAACCCAACTAAGTCTATGGAGTTGAATTGGTTTTTAGTTGTAAGTGGGTACCTCAACATTGATTCCAACTGAGTTTGAATTTGCAAGTTTCGACTCTAGTAGTCGAGGATAGAATCCTGTCTAAGTATATGCTTGTTATACCGAGTGTTTGCAGTTGTATGTGGATTTTGAAGTGCCAGCTAGGTTTTGCAATAGTTTTTCTTTATCCTACAATGTTAATCGGAGAATGGATTCTGATCAAGTTGTGGAGCTATGGGTATAGAACATGCAATGGTATGCGGGTTTCCAAACCTGATTAGGTAAAGATTGTTGTTGCCGTTGTTTGTTATGCTATGTGGTGCTAAAAGTCTGACTAGGTCAGGGTTATCTTTGGTAAAAGCTTGCAGTGCGAAACAAGGGTTGGGACCCTAATTAGGCTTGGGGTTGTTTTTAAACATTCAAACTCTTCTAAAACACCCGCCTAGGTTTGTTTCGTGAAAAGTGTTTTAATATGTTTATATCTATTCATGAAAACTTGATTAGGTCTGTTGTAGTATTCAAAATGTGTTTTTGTGACTTTTGGATTACCTTTGAATCTATTTTGCTTGGATATGGAATGTGAAATGCCATGGAATGTGAAGAATCACCTAGGGAATACAATGGGCCAGACCATTCCTGCTTTAATTGGTAAAATGGCATTTGTTTTGGAATTCTTCCTTTGGAGATTTCATTTGAGATTTGGTATTTGTATTTTTTTTTCTCCTATTGATATCAGTGAAGCCTTATGTTGCCGAAATTTGCATTGAAAACCTGCTATTGAAGACTTGCATTGTTTTTCATGATTTCCTTCAAGACGAATAAAGGGAATGGATTTGTGTGTTGAGTTTTGCTTTTTATTTATGATTTGGTTCTCATGTGTGGATGCATTTACTCAAACTAAGAATTATAGACGAAACGACTATTCTTAATTGGAACCTCGGTTTGCGTGTGCACCAATTGGTATCAAAGCTGTATTTTTCTTGCTGGGAGTGTGCGTGAAGAAGACTCAAGCTGAGTCTATTGGCAAGCTGTGAAAGAGAAGGTTACATTGGAGGAGTAATGGCACACATAGGAAATGTATTGTGGAGGGGCAAAATCGAGAGGACCTCGTGTTGCATGTTTCAATGAGAGGTATGCAAACAAGGTCGGATGCAATGGAATTAGCTCAAAGGAGAGTGGTTCATGGTGGAGACATGAGTGACGATGAAGGAGGAGTTCAAGAGCTTGGTCTAGAAGTTATGGAAAACGAAGATAAGATTTCTCAAAGCGGTGGTGAGGCTTGGTAGTAAGCCAAAACTAGATACACCCTGCTATAACTATAGTTTGAATCCTGAAGAACTCATGGATTACATAGCTGAAATAGAAAAATCTTTTTATTATGAGTCTATGGAGCAACACAAGAAGATGAAATTTGCATGCACAAAGTTGAAGAGTCATGCCTTATTATGGTGGGATCACGTGCAGGCTGAGAGACAAAGAAAGAATGAGAAAATAAGATCATGGGATAGAATGGTAGTGAAATTGAAGGCTAAATTTTTACCCTCGGACTATTAGTTGAACTTGTTTCGAAAATTGCAAAATTTGAGGCAAAAGGAGACGAGTTTCAAAGACTACACCGAGGAATTTTCTAGATGCACAATATAAATTGGACGTGTTGAGGATGATCCAGAAAAAGTTGCAAGGTATGTGAATGGACTTTGTTTTGCCATATAAGATGAAATCAATTTGTTGAACCTGAGAACCGTAGAGGAAGCCTATCAATGTGTGTTGAAGGCGGAAGAGAAGTTGACAAGAAAGCAGAAAGTGAACTCTGGAGGTAGAGGAAGGTCTTCGAGAGGATGAGGACGAGGATTAGAATTCGGACACGCGAGGAGGATACTCTAGAGGAAGAGGCTTCTATGGACGAGGTAGAGGCGAAGGTTTTTGTGGTAAGTGTTTTGGGTGTAATAAGTTTGCTGGTCATAAGGAGCAAGATTGTCTAGAAGACCCTCAAAATAATGGTAAGAGAGCTGAAGCGACAGCTCATATATAGCTTTTGAAGATGAGGAGAGTGTTGGGTCTCCAAATCATATGGAAGAGCTAGAACAAGGAGAGGCCTTGTTGATGAAAAGAGTGTTGTTGAAACAAAAGGTGAACAAACCGACACAATGAAAGAGTTTATTTTGGATTGTTTGCAAATCTAGAGGTAAGTGCTTAGAGTTGTGATTTATAGCGGTAGCATGGATAATTTGGTTTCTCGAGAAATAGTAGAAAAACTTGGGCCGAAACGCTTGACACATCTTACACCATACAAGGTTTCTTGGTTGGTTAAAGGGCATCAGGGGCTAGTGAATGAGTAGTGTGGTGAATTTTCAGACTGGTCCATACAAGGATGAATTTTTGTGTGATATCTTGTCCATGGACATGTGTCATGTGCTGTTGGGAAGGCTGTGGTAGTTTGATAGGAGAGCCGTGCATGATGGAAGAGCAAACACCCACACCATTACAAATGATGGCAAGAGATTCACATTGAGTCCATTGAGGGATAACAGAGATGAGGTGGACAGCAGTTCCAAAGCGATGTTGGTATCTGGTAAAGAGTTCTTGAAGGTGGCTAAAGAAGGAGAAACATGTTTTGCAGTAATTTCAAAGCTTATGCAAGTTGTGACAGCCACTACAGTAAGTGACTTGCCTATGGAAATTCAGAATATGCTGAAAGATTATGTAGATATTGTGACAAGTGACTTGTTGGATGGACTACCACTGTAAGGAGCATTAGTCATCATATGGATTTAGTGCTAGGAGCGAGTTTGCCTAACAGTATGGAGAATGAAGTGATAAAGAAGCAAGTGCATGAGCTGTTGAAGAAGGCTTAATCCAAGAGAGTTTGACCCTGTGCACAGTTCTAGCTATGTTGGCACCGAAGAAAGGTGGAGAATGGAGAATGTGTATGGATTCATGTTCAATAAAAAAGATCACCATTAAGTACAAGTTTCCATTGCCAAGAATGGATGACGTAATGGACTATTTGAGTGGAGCAAGGTACTTCACTAAGATAGATTTGAAGAGCGGGTATCATCAGATCTGCATAAGAGAAGGTGATGAATGGAAGACTGCATTCAAGATGAATGACAAGTTGTTTGAGTGGCTGGTCATGCCATTCGGTTTGTCAAATGTTCCAAGTATGTTCATGAGGCTCATGAATGAAGTATTGAAGCTTTTCACAGGTAAATTTGTAATAGTTTATTTGGATGACATGATTTTCGGTCATTCAAAGGAGCATTTTAAGCATTTTAAGTTGGTTTTGGATAAGCTGAAGGAAGAGCAATTGTTAGTGAATTTGAAGAAGTGCAGCTTCATGCAAGAGGAACTGATATATACGGGATTTGAAATTTTGAAGGATGGGTTGAAGATGGACCCTGAAAAGTTGAAGGCAATTGTGGATTGGCCTTTTCCGAAGAGTATGTTTGAAGCAAGAAGTTTCCATGGGTTGGCGAGTTTCTATAGAAAGTTTATCAGGAACTTCAGTGGTATATGTGCACCCATTATGGAGATTATGAAGGGAGATAAGAATAAGTTTCAATGGATTGTTGCAACAGAGAGTAGCTTTCAATTTTTGAAGAGAAGAGTGACGGAACAACCAATGTTAGCCTTACTAGACTTTGGAAAAGTGTTTCAGGTTGATTGTGATGCAAGCAGAACATTCACAAGAGCAACGTTGAGTCAAGAGTGTAAATCCATTGCCTATTTCAGCGAGAAGTTGAATGATGCTAAGAGGAAGTATACAGTCTAATGACCAAGATTTCTATGCAATGGTGCAAGCTCTCAAGAAGTGGTAGGGTTACTTGTTGTTGAAGGAGTTCGTTTTGTACACAAACAATCATGCTTTGCAGTTCATAAAAAACCAAGGTAAACTAAATCAATGACATATGAGGTGAGTAGAATTTCTTCGGAGTTATTTTCTTGTGTTGAAACATTGAAGTGGAAAGTCCAATAAGGTAGCGAATGCCTTGGGTAGGCGAGCTCTTGTAGTGAATGAGTTGAAGGTGGAAGTCATTGGATTTGAATCCATTAAGGAGTTGTATGCGGAAGACTTGGATTTCCAAGATGCACGGACAATGTGTAAAAATTCTATTGATATGGACAAAACTCTATGGTTAGAGTACATGATACAAGATGGACTGTTGTTCAAAGGACGGAAGTTGTGTATACCACAAGGTTCCATGAGAGAGAACCTGTTGAACGAGAAGCATAGTGGAGGACTTGCTGATCATTTTGGATATGAAAATACTTTGGCGTAGCTGAGTTAAAGATACTATTGGCCACATATGGGTAATGATGTAAAGAAGTTTGTGTAGCAATGTAGAGTTTGCCAACATGCTAAAGGCAAGAGTCAGAATGCTGGTTTGTATCAGCCATTGCCCAATCTAGATAGACGATGGGATCCATTGAGCATGGATTTTGTTCTTGGTTTGCTGAGAACACAACGAGGTATCGATTCCATATTTGTTTTTGTGGATAGATTTTTGAAGATGGCTCACTTCTTAGCATGCAAGAATGCTAGTGATGCCCCACACAATTTGTTCTTTCAAGAAATTGTCAGATTGCATGGTTTGCCTCAGAGTGTTGTATCGGACAGAGAGGAAGTTTGTTGGAAAATTTTGGAGGATGCTATGGAAGAAGTTGGGAACCAGATTAGACTTCAGTTCAACCTATCACCCTCAAATGAGACAGATGAAGGTGGTGAATCGGAGTCTTGGTAATCTGTTGAGATGTTTGGTAGGTGACAAGCCCAAACAATGGGATTTGATGTTGGCACAAACATAATTTGTTCACAATGATTCAGTTAGTTGAAGTACAGGTGAGTCCTTTTCAAATAGTGTATGGAACTAGCCCTAGAGGTGTATGTGAATTGAGGAGTACAACTGAGATTAGAAACAAAAGTGTAGAAGGTGAAGACAATGCTCAAGCTATCAAGAAGTCAAGAGAAGACTTGAAGAGTACTGAAAAATACAAGAAGCATGCTGATATACGAAGGAGAGAAGTGAATTCTGAAGTTGGGGACTTGGTGTTGGCACATTTCACCTATCTTCATTGTGGTAGATTTATAGCCGTATGTTGAAGGAAAACCAAGTGACATGCAATTTTCAATTGAAGATTGGAGAGAGCAGGTGCCACGAGCAGCTAAAGAGGAGATGGAAGCTATTATGGATATTCCGGTTGGCAAGAAGACACGTGGTCGCGAGTATTACGAGTACTTGGTTAAGTGGAAGGACAAAGCAACTGAAGGCACAACTTGGATGAATGCATCCAATGTCATCAAACATGGAAATACCATAGAGCAACTCACAACAGGTTCATGAGCAGGAGCTCATGGTCCTTTTCATGTACCATGTGTGTCTGATGCAGGAGCATCCATGACAGAGAGGCTATCTTGCATCAACCAAAAAAGAGTGTTGGCTATTTTTCCATTGTTTTGCTTTGTCATTTGTTCTATTGTGTTTGGTATCAGGGTGTTTTCTTGGTTTCCGTTATGGACCATTCTCAGTTTTGGTGCAGTTGCTTGGTTGCTTCAAAATTGGGTTAGACCAAATTCTGATTTGGTCTAAGTCTTTCAACAGTCTTAATCAAGTTTCTCAACCTTGATTAGGTCTTGGAGAGATTCGTTCAAAGCTTATAGTTGTAATCGGGCTTCTGACTCCTGATTTGGTCTTCAACGAAGTTGCATGATACTTGCAGTTGTAATCGGGCTTCTCTAGTCTGATTAGATCTTGACAAGTCTTGGTTGAAGTTTATAATGCTAAGTGGAACCCTACAGCCGATTAGGTCTTTCTGAAAATTGTGCAATGTTTATAATGATAATCAAACTTATATATGCCAATTAAGTCTTGGATGTATTTCACATAGCGTTGCAATGGTAATCAGGGCTATAGACCTGATTAGAACTATGGTGTTTTTGAAGGCAGTCTACAGTTATATGCAGATTAGAAAACCCGAGTAAGTCTATGATGGAGTGAAATTTGTTTTCAGTTTTAAAGGGGTGCCTCAATGCTGATTAGAATTGAAGTTGAATTTCCAAGTTTCGGCTTTGGTAGTTGGGGATAGATTCCCAACTATGTATATGCTTGTTGTGCCGAGTTTTTGTAGTTGTATGCAGTGTTTGAAGTGCTAGTTAGGTCTTGCAATAGTTTTGCATTATCTCGTAGTGTTAATTGATGAATGGATTCTGATTAGTTTGTGGAGCTATGAGTATAGAATGTGCAGTGGTATGTAGGTTTCCAAACTCGACTAGGTAAAGATTGCCATCGTAGTTGTTCGCTGTGCTATGTGCTGCTAAAAGCCAAACTAGTTTGGGACTGTCTTTGGTAAAAGCCCGTAGTGCCAATTGGGGGTTGGGAGCCCGATTAGGCATGGGGTTGTTTTTTAAACATTCAGACTCTTCTAAAAAGCCTGCCCTTGTCTGTTTTGTGAAAAGTACGTTTTAATATGTTTATATCTATTCATGACGACCCAATTAGGTCTGCTATAACATTCAAAACGTGTTTTTGTGACTTTTAGAATTCCTTTGAAGCTATTTTGCTTGGAGATGGAATATGAAACGCCATGGAATGTGAAGAGCCACCTGGGGAAGGCAATGGCTCAAACCATTCCCGCCTTAAATGGTAAAATGCCATTTGTTTTGAGAGATTTCATTAAGATTTGATATTGGTATTTTTTTCTCTGCTTGATATCGGTGAAGTGTTACGTTGTCGAAATTTGTATTCGAAACCTGGTATTAAAGACTTGCATTTGTTTTCTTGATTTCCTTCAAGATGAATAAAGGAATGGTTTCGTGTGCTAAGTTTTGCATTTTATTTTTTGATTTGGTTCACATGTGTGGATGTATTTGTCCAAGCTAAGCATCGTAGATGAAACAACTGTCCTAAATTGGAACCTTGGTCTATGTGTGCACCAATGGCTATCATCAAATCCTATAAAATGTGACCATCATCTGCATGTGTATGCTATTGAAGAAAATCCTCTAGGTCATTGTTGTAGATGCTAAAGAGGGCTGGTGAGAGAGGGCATCCCAGCTTCATCCCAATGGTACTCTTCACAAAGCTAGAAAGACCTTGAGAAGTATGAAGCTGCCCAACATTTTTTCATAGAGCTTCCAAGCGGTGGTGATGAGAGAATTTGGATTGCCGATATCATGCTACTAGAAAAGTATATGTCTTGGAATTGAGTCAAAGGCCTACCAAAAGTCTACAAAACAATAGAAGACTTTGGAAGACCGATGACAAGCCTCCTCAATAATAGCCCAGACATTAAATATGTGGTCAATAGTCTAGTATTCTCTCCTGAAGCTGGCCTGCCCCTTGCTCTAAGATTACCTCTCTCCAAGTGTTCTGAAAATTGCATGTCTAATATTATGGTTTAAAGTTTGGAAAACATGTGCTAATCGTAATGGTCTTGTAGGTCCAAACATATGCCATATAAATTATCCTCACCTTTTCCTCGATTTCCCTTGCTAGATAACTGTGAGCCTAGAATCACCTGGATTTGTCATCTACAGCACATGCTAGGGAAAATGTGTGAGATTATTAATAAAATGGATATAGACCAAATATAAAATCTGTGCTGAAAAAAGGAAAATAAGCCAATGATCATCACATGTACAATCTTAATGCAGTTACACGGTGAGGAGAAAGAACTGTGGAGACATATTCCAGTCCCTAAGATGGGTTGATTGTAGGAGTATATAGCAGAAGAAGAGGTTGGAAATGTTGTAGATTTTCCCAGTCTTGGGAATGAATTCCTACTAACTTCTGGTGGGATGTGGGGTCCAAACCTGGTGCAGAAGGTGCAGCTTTTTATGCAGACGAGCAGGCTATCACTGTCTGATTTCAGCTTGATAAAACTTACAATTTGTAGACAATGAGACTAGGCAATCCTTATACCACTAGTGATTCCTTGGATATAGTCTATGGAAGTTTCATTCTCCAAATGTTCTTTGCATCAGTTCATATAGATTTCCATATGATGTTTCACCGCCTCATGACTCAGGTTGAACGAGGAACATGAATCACTTTATTTGCCACCTTTTCAATGCCCCTCTTGACCCTTTGAAATTTGCCAAGAGGTGATTCCTGTATATTTTAATATGATTTTATGTTTTGTTTTATTAGGCTATGGGAGGAAATCTCTGTATTTTCTTGTTTTTACTTAGCCCCTTTGGACTTTATCCTCCAATGTTGACCCTTTTCCTTGTTCAGACATCAGCTATATTCTGAAATATTTAAATTATTGAGGGTCTAGGGAAGCCATCTTAGACTTGTTTAAGACTAAAAATAGTTTTGTAACATCTTTGCCTCCTTTGAAAATCTCATTCCTTTCAATGAAGAGGCTAGATTGCCTAGCAAAGACCGCAAATTTTCTTTTTGCTTCTTCCTCAGGCTTGTTGGACCCGTCAGTCAAGTACTTCTTAATTTTCATGTTTTGGAGGTTTCTGACTCTTTCAAACTTTCGATTGTGTATTTTCTGTTCAACTTCTTGCATATTGACACAGGCAGGCAAAATATTTTCAAAAGAGGAGAGAATATTTTCAAGAAAGTTGAGATGAACAAGCTGCATCTTTGCATTGGCTGGCACTGTCCAGCTTGTAAGCTGCTTCGAATCTGAACTTCACAATATTTATTTTTGCAGCTTTGACAGTAGTACTGAGATATATTGGAAACATAGGCAAAGTGATATTCCCGTGTATCATTTTTTTTTGTTTTGCTTTGTGTGGCTGGTTCTGCTTTGTCAAACTTCACAATATCTTTACAATTTATAATGTTAGCTTTGGTATTTTGTACCCTAATTTTGCGTAGAATTATCCTATATTTTGGACCATGTTGAGCATGTCTTTTTTAGTTGTTTGATAGATGCTTGGGTGCATTTGATTGAATGGCATTTCGCCAGGTTTGATTTCTAATGCCTTTTACATACGCTTTTGGATGTTGTGTCCAATTTTTTCTCAGGCCTATGCATGAGATCACATTTTCATCAGATGACAAGCCGAAGGTTCTTAGCCAGGTGTGTAAGTTTTTATGCATTCCATTATTGTATCCTTTTATGGTTGATGCATCAATGCCTATCTATTTCAGGATTGCTGGACTTTTATTAATAAATTTGATTTTCCAGTATGTTGTGCAAAGCATCTATTTTGGGTGGTTTGATTTTTATAATACCCCTGTTCTTAAGATAAGTACTGAAACGTCACCAGTGGGAATGTTAATGATAATTTTTTTACTTTATATCTTATTTCCTCAAGGAGTGTAACATGAGATCATAATGTCATCCAGCAGTGTGCAACCTTTTATATAAAGTGTATCTTCTTGGACATATGGAGCTGCCATCTATCTTAGAGATGCGTTGTCAACATGACATTTGTATTTACTTGATCCCCTCAAATAACTATGATAGAAATTAGCTGCATTCTTTTCCACTCGTATCTTATTCAGTCCTTTCATTGTAGCTTGAAGCAGCGTAGAGTTTAATTATCGTTGTGATTTTTCTGGTTCATTTGAATAGCTTTGACGGCAAGAAAGATTTAGAAGTAAAGAAGTTGGCATTAAGTATTACATATTGTATTTTGTACCTGTATAGTTAGTTTATAATGTTTTATATCTGGTATAAAATTAATCATGTGACTAGGGCAGTGTCGGTTTTAACAATGGACAACCATCATTTCTGTGTAAGTTAGATACCATTCACTATAAATTGCTCCCTTCCTAAGCTTCTTGTTAGCATCACTTGCATTGCAGTCAATCAAGATTTATATCTTAAAGATTTACTGTCATGATAACATTTTTGTCCAGTTGAATCCTTCATCAACAGACTATACTAAAACTTAATTTATTTCATGATTGTTTCTTCTACACTCATTTCCATTTCGCCACTTTAAGTAGCATACCTATATACCCTTGAGGCTATATGTTGGGCACAAGTAATAAATTTATTTTGAAATTTTCAGTTGGACGTTGAGTGAGTTATTTGATAAGGATAATGATAGATGGATGGTCAAAATCATTCATACTTTTCAAGTGTAGGTTCTCATGCAAAATATAACAACCTTGGTCTTTTGCTTATAAACACCATCTCTTATAGAAGAATTGATTCTTGTCTTAATATTCATAGCAATTACTTTTCTTGTTCAGAATGAAATTCCTTCGGCAGTTCAAGCAGATTCAGAAACCTACAACAGCATCAAATACCTAAGAACTAAAATGTATAGCCTTTAAACTACGGTTGAATGAAATATACTTTGGACCATAGTTCACATACTCGTACTCGGAGAGTACTTGCCCAACGCCCAAATAGTTTACTTAGCGATTATTTGACAACCACTTGCCATTATTCGACAAATTAAAAAAATACTCAAATTAAGAAAAAACATAAATTTTATAGAAATTATAGTTGCAAGATGTATCAAATGAGTCTGCAAAATGTTGGGGAAGCATTTTCTATTAGATTTGAATATAAGTATAAAATCGCATAATCATGATTCATGCGAATACAACTGTGACATTGTCAAGTTTCAAAAACAAATTGATATAGTGATACTTATACAAGAATCTACAAGTACAAATTACAAGAATCTATAATTTTCTCTTCCTTGCTCTCTAGAAAACTAAGGGAGACTAAGAGAGTCCAGTCCCCTCCCACTCGGCTGCCCCTCCTTGCTTTGCCTAGAATGTTGCGTTTGTGGCTCCACCTTGGAACCAAATGGTAGTGACTCCTCTGCCTCATGTTCGACAACATCTACAAGGATGTCATCCAATCCAATATCTCCTGCTTCTGCGAATACACAAGAAAGTCTTTTAGTTCTTTCTTAAATGCAAGGTGCCTATCATACCTACATCCCTTCATGCATCCTTCATACCTCTTATGATGTCTCCTTGAAATCTTAAAACTCTGAAATATGGCCAATTTTGAAACCCTAAAACCTTGAAATTTGACTAAGTCTGAAATATGATAGGATACTTCAAAACCTAGAATTTGCAGTATAGCTCCTAGAGGTCCGAAACCACTCTCAAAATTCTTGAAAGTATATATATATAAAATAACTTAAAGTATAAGAAACTAGAGGTCCATAGCTAAATGTAAACTTCCAGGATGATGTAAACTTTCACCATATCATTTAGTAAACTTTCAGGATGATGTAAACTTTCACCATATCTAGATGTAAACTTTTAGGATGTTTGACCTCTAGTTTCTTATACTTTTAAGTTATATTTTATATATGTATTGTGGGGGCATGTGTGTTTAAAAATGACAAAAAACTATGTTTTTCCCACATTTTTCATGCATTCTAACCACACTGGTGAGTATTTACATAGTACTCGTCCAATACTCACGAGTACTCGCCAATACTCGCCGAGACTTGAGTCATCAAAACCCTGCTACTTTCGAGTGGCGATTAATGGGTTTTGGGGAAGTTTGGCGATTACTCGCCCACTCGGCCAATAATCGGTGAGTATGCAAACTATGCTTTGGACTATCAGAATTAATCCTTATTTCTAGTTTGTGCTAGTAAAACACAAGAAATTTGATGAATACCAGAGAAAGTTAAAGTTCTTTATTTACAGACACTGTAGTTGGTTTTTGACATTTGTTATTTCAAAATAAATATTGAGAATATAAATTAAAACTACAATGTACAGTATCTACAACATTAGGATAGACATTTACTTCAAGGTGCCGTGATAGAGCTACACTTCTAGTTTATGGTAATTCTTTGTTACATTAATGTGTCCACATACATAGGTATCAACTTTTTTAATTATCTTGTTTGATGCCCTTTGAGACATGAACAATCTCAAATAACAAATTATTGATCGTTTTGCCAAAACAACCTTAACTTGGCATGAAAACAGGACAGTCTAACTAAACCAGTCTTTGAACCAAAAAGGTAGAAAGATCAATCTGCCAACTAACTAGTCTTTGGGAGCAGCTATGTCCTCACTTGACTCCGGAACCATGGTGGAGAAGCAACCATGTTATTTATCCGAGTCCTGATCTTTGAGAATCAGATCATTCAACACTGATGTAAGGTTAGACTCAAATAAACTGTCAGCCTTGGTCTTCTTGGAATCAATTCCCAAACAGGAACAGATGGGAATAAACTTTTTCCCTTGCACAATTTTCTCCTTGGCCTCAGCTTTCTGCAGTTTCCAGATGCTTTCCAATCTGCACATAATCCTGAATTCCATTTGTTGAGTATATTCATGAATTAGCATTGTATTACTTGTGCTGAAAAGTACAGCTTGCACTCAAATCTACTGAGTAACTTTCAATGTATCCAGCCTTGGGGTTGATTGACTCGGGTCTCTCATTACTTGTAGGAAATTGTCCACAGATACGCCTTCACCCATCTTTGCCAATAACTGAACTCTGAAAATATAGGTGAAGGCCCACTTCAATGATTTTTCATCTTTTATCCCCTGGAACAAAGCACACTTCCAAAAGTCTAGTTTATGCTTAGCAAACATCCTTGTGCTGTCTATAAGCACTCCCCTTCCAGCAGTTGCTTCAGTTTCAAATGCTTTATCAACCCAAAGAAGGATGAATGGATGCCATCCAGAGAGAATCATTTGACGATTCTCCTATTTTGATCTTTAATTGTATTCTTCAGGGACTGTTTTTGCTCAGCCAGCCTAGGGCTCTTGCAGGTTCCAAAGCTTTCTCCCAGATTAACATTGTCCTTCCCTTCCATGTCCATTGGTGAAACCTGTATACACCTCATCATTTTCACTTTAATGACACTTTTTTTGCCCAGGGTTTGCAGTTTATTAATTACCCCAAGTGTACTGGGATCGGGGTGGGCCAACTTATAGCAATTTGTGAGAAACTTGTCATGGACTATACTTCCTATTACCACCTTCGTATCACCATTACATCAACTAATTTTTCCTCAGTTTCCATGCCCTTCCTCTAATCTATATTTCCCAACTGCTTGCACATAGCTAGCACTATCAGCTCGCCAATGACGTCTTGTAGCACCCTTGTTTTGGTCAATCTCATTGGTTAGGTGGATGATACTGTTTTCTATGAAATCTTGTGTCATTGACCAGGCTGATGACTTAGGCTAAAATTGAGTTCTGACTTTTAGTGTTTCCATCCATATTTAAAAGGTTCCCTTTTGTCATTTCTCAAGATAGACAACAATCAATCCACTCTGCTTGATCTACCTTAGGAAGAAGAAGATTATTTAGGGCTAAGAGGAGTTTACACGCATGGAGATAAGTTAACATAAAAGACCTTGAAGATGTCAAGGATATGAGCTGCACTTGTAGGGTTCACAAAGTCTTCGGAGTCCACAACCATCTCTGAAAAAGTGATACCAGACAAGGGGGGAGATTAATGTGCTGACAAGTCAACCAAAGGTAAGTAACCCTAACCCTAATCTCTCATTCTTTTGTACTTCGGTCAATATTGTATGTGTCATTTATTTGATCATGCAGTTTAGTACATGCTTGTTACTTTATTACTACTTTTTACATTATTGTTACTCATAGCTCTTGGTTTACTGCCTAGTGGCCTTTTATTTTCTTATAGTTCGCCTAATGGCACGATAGTCCTTATAGCTATTGCTTTATTGCCCTTAATTTACATAGATCTTGCTTTAGTGTCTAATATCACCCCAAATGTAGTAACATCTTTCACCCTCTATCTCTTTAGAGATTTTATGTGTAGGTTCTTCTTATAGATCCATTCCAACCTCCTTTGCACACGACCTCTGTCTATAGTCCCAGTCCACTTTGTGGACATCTTGTATTTATTGGATTTAGAATACCTTTTACCTGCTTTTAGGATTATTGTATTGTAAAGCCTCATTTTAGGTCCAATACATTTTGGTGAACTTGACGTAAATCTTACCACTGCTGGTTGGGTTATATTAATGTTTTCTTAGCCTTTAAGCTTAATTTCTCACTTCCAAAATTATTTTTTCAAGCTTAATTTTACTCTTTACAATCCCTAAAGGTCATTCTCCCATTTATGCAATGAAATGTTTTCGAGATACCCAAGCATAGGCTACATAATGAGCTCCCTTCACCCAAGCACAAAAAAACGTGGATTGCTACATGTCTTCCACTACTACCAAGAAAACCACAGTTTCTACTAACAATGTCACCACAAGGTCTTAAAAAAACCACCAACTTCTACACCATATGGATTGTGACCTTGAAGGAGAGGAAGATGACAATGCTGAAGTTACTCCTGAAATGCAATAATTTTTGCAAGAAATCACTCAACATATGGGGAAAACCTCCGAGGAAATCCAAATTCTTATTTTTTTTGTCTTAATACCCCCTTGTAGGTCAAATCTTTTCTCAAGCATGGTAGCAAGCCTAAACATGATCTGCCCTATCTCTTCCTCTTACACAATTGCTGCAATCGCTACCACCATGGCGGATGCTGCAACGAGTATTTTTTCCCTTAAAACCAACACTAACACTCAAACAAATCATTCTATGCAAATAATTCCAACTCAAATGATCATGCAAGTGCTGGACTGAATGGCCCATATGCAAACATCAACTACCAATTTATGCAAATGCAAACTCTACTCATGCAAAGGTCAAATAGACATCAACATGTTCAATGAGGATTACTTGATCAATGTCCTCTTCCTGTCACCTAATGGATACTAATGGGAACCTAATACCACATGCTCCCGTTCACAACAAAGTCTTTCAATACTTACAAAATGAGCCCTTAGCTCCCTACATCGCAGCCATGGACATTGGAAGAATAACTCCAACCATTTTATATGATGGGTCCACTGACGCCACCTCACCTCTTAAATCCTTTGGCAATCTCTACAGACTAGCTTTAGACAAACACCTATGTGGCCACCAAACTACTAGCTAAAACCCTAACTGAGGATGCTTTAGAATGGTACAATCAACTCAAACCTAACTCCATAGTAGAATTAAAAGGCTTAGTAAACACGGTTATGAAAGAATTCCAATACAACCACTTCCTTGAAGATAACATGGGTAACTTTGTCAATGCTAAACAACTAGATCATGAATCTGCCCGTGAGTTCATCAAACGCTGGAAATCATTGCCTAATAGAGCCAATCACTATTTACAACCACCTTAGAACCTAGATTGCAATGCAAAATAGGGTCCTTCTCTCTTTAGATATTGGGGGAAGCCTTTGACCAAGATAAAAGACATGAACATCTCATGAGACAAATTGGGTTTCCCCAACCTCCAAAACAAGGCAATAGAGTGCTCATGCAACCTAAAAATTGGCATGCCGTTAACAATGGTAAATCCAATACCAATGGCCATAGCGTTGATTCCAAATGAACAATTCATGCTATCATGCCTAATGCCCCACCAAATGTGGCTCTTTCCCAACTACTAATGAGAAATCCGTTTCACCCTCATCCTCAAACAAAGCGATTCAATCACTAACCTCTAAGTGAAGAACTTAGACAAAAATTACCTAAACCTCTACCTCGGGAATTAGATACTTCTAAGCTAACTCCCCAATTGTACGACACAAAATTTTTGTTGGTTCGACACCAATTGGCGCCTCTCATGAAAATTGTTGATCCCTTAGAAGCTTAGCATAATCCTTCCTACTAGAAAATAAATTTGGTCACAACTATTTGCCTCGAGAAATATACCAATAATTTCTCAATTCAACTAAAAATCTATAATATGAAAACCAAGCGTGAAGCTATTCACCAAGATAACATCCATTTAGGCATTTTCATTAATCCATTACCAAATCACTTCAAAAGCACAAATCAAGCTCCTAAACCACAATATATCTAAAATTTTATTAATCCTAGCCAAGCAACTAATGCCTTTGAAACTATGGTTAACCTAAATGCCTTTCCCAATGGGGAAAAAAAAGGGTCTTATTTTAAAGCACGCAATGCATTATTGCATGCATTGATTTGAGTTACACAACCCAACCTTCTCCTATGAACATTAAGAAAACCTATATGTCTATTGAAGCAAATCCAAAATCTCAACCAATTGCTGAAATTGCTCTTGGAAAACCTAAATTCTAAGAGTTTGCGAAAATATGATGTCATCGGTCAGGTTGATGACACAGTCGTGTGCCAATTTCATCGACCATGCCAATGAATTTGCTTTAATTGTCCAACGTTTTTGGCTGTGCAGGCGACGTTGAACAAAAACCAAAAAATAAAAACAGACTCAGCCCTTCTCAAAGCCAAATCTAAGTCATTTTAACCACTCCTTCCAAGGTACAATACACATCATAATAGTCTAGCTTTGATGAGTGGGACCCCATTGCTGAATTATCTACCCTCCCTAGTAAAATCCTCTTGAACTCATAAGAACTTGTCCAAAACATCACCATCACCTTATGAAAACACAATTCGATGTGAACATTCCTCAACGCCCACCAATTAGCCAAGAGACTTGTTGATGTGTGCTTTAGACACACAACAGGGCTCATGGGTTTTCACCCTCTCGTTTTAGAACTGCTGGTAATTTGTCCAGAGCATGAGTTGCAGGTTACGACTCTCCTATGTAGTCTGTATGAAATAACATGTGACCTTTAGCCCGACAAGGGAGATTCACCCAAGTGATCAGATCAACATCCCAAGATGTGTATTTACTATGGTGCTATAATACAACTAGGTCTCTTAAAAAAAATAAAAACAGGGAAGGTAGGGTAGAAAAAGAGGGTTTCAAACTTCTACATAGTGATACTTTTGCTTAAATAACACCTTTCAAGATCTATTGTAAAGCAATCAACATTCTTCAAATCTAGTTATGCACTCAAATCTAAGTAAACACAGAGCAAGATTTTAAGGGACAATGATTATGAGTCAATCTTAGAAGTATCTTCGTGCAAGATAAATTGATTACAAATGATATCTAAAAGCACATTCAGAGGCAACAATTTTATAAAAATCTAGTTTGTTGGAGAAAATAACAATCAACACATCTAACTACAACAAAACAGTTCAAAGATTGGCTAATTGGAACGATCAAAATAGCAGAAATTCACATTCTAACCTACTCATAATAAAGCATGTAAATCTCTCTAGTAATTACTTAAAGCTCCATAATGCACTCAACATCAGTTTGAAATTGAGAAAGAATTAAAAATAGAGCAAGTCAAAGAAAAGCCCATGAACATTCCACAAAATTTTGAAGTTCTCTCTTTGCATTTACAAAAATTCTCTTCCTCCTCATGGGCAGCTTGCTAGCGAGCTAGAGAGCAAGGCAAATTAAACTGACTTACTAGCGATGTAGTCTAGCTAGCAAGCCAAAGAGCTTTGCAAAACCCACATACCGACCTTTTATAATGTTTACAAAGGTGCTTTTATAGAGCACAAGACCCTGCCCACTTATGGCCATGATGACAAGGTTTCTTACAAGGATCGGGCCAACACAAAAGAGACAAAAACAAGGAGGTGGGCGCAACTGGACAACAACACAATGAACCATTCCATTTGGCCCACCCCAACATGATCTGCCACTTCCAAAGTCTTCCTATGCATTTAATTCCCTTACAAGCACATATTGATCTTACATAGGATCAAGGTGATAATGGCTCTCCCATGCCTGATAAATATTATCGCTTTCCAATTCCATAAATGATGACAAACGCTGATTGCAGGTTGCTGTAATGCCTGCGGATTTGATTGTTTGTTGGGCAGTGACTATTATCAAATTTGACTTTGTGTTCACGGGCCGACATCTTTGTCTGAGTCCAGACTTGCCTAGTCATGTGAAGCTGGGCACGTGCCTTTGTTTCATGCTGCCAAGATGCTCAATCAACCTTTGTGATCCTTTCTGTCATGTTGAGTCAAAGGCTTGGGTATTGCTTTGTTTAAAAGTTGGGTGCTGCCATGTCCCTCCTCCTTCGCGTCCTTGCCACATGGTGCTATGTTGCATAGTTGCAGCTTGGCTTTGGGCATTTTAATACAAAGCCCGCCTTTCTTTGCAAACACTTGCAATGATGATAGGTGTCGTCTCCTGATTGCTTCACATTCTGCAGAGCATTGGATTGCATTGCAGAGACCCATGGACTAAAGATACATTGCACAAGCTAATTGAGTCACATTCCCGCAAAGTATAAAACTGCATTGTGAGGACCCGTGAAATAAAGATACGTGGCGTGTTTTGATTGGGTTGCATTCCCGCAAAAGAATGAACCTATAGGATTGCATATTCACAGAGTCGTGGTGCTATCCTTTTGAATTGCAATGTTGCGGGAATGTGTTGTGTGGCACTAAGCAATGATGCACGAAAACATGTTATAGGATTGCATATTCACAGAGTCGTGGACGATTGTGTTGCAAAGGCTTACGAGGTAATTCCATGTGGTGTTATGTGATTGCTTCGCAGCCCCATGGTCCTTTGTTGAGAAATGTTTGTGACTGACTACGAAGGTACAAGTGATTGCGATGTTGACACTTGGAAAGCTGCACTTCGCAAGTCTTGTTTGCCATAAATTTCTTTTAAAAGTTGTGGGGACACAAATTTGCGAAAACATGTTGCATGGCACTGATGAGCCCACTCAGACTTGCTTTTGGAAATCTGCATCGAATTGCAAAATTGCGAAAACATGACAAGTGGCAGGCTTGGGCTGATTGCGAAGAAATGTGAGAAATTCACCAAGTTTGAATGTTGTGAAGGCATGAATAAGTACCACGTGGATTGGAAGAGTCGAGTCACTACCTTCAAAAGCTGTGAATCGTTGCAATGAAGTGCGAAAACCGACAAACGAGTCTTTGAGCCTTCAAAAGTTGTGAATCACTACTAAGAGGTGCGAGGAAGTTTCAGACAAGGAACGCGAAGTAATCGATCAACAATTCAGAAATTTACTAAGTAAAAAGAGCTAATAAAAATGCGAGACAAAGCGAAGGAAAGAGATAATTCTATCATAAAGGGCTAGCCAATCCTTAAGCACAAACTATGCCCAAACAATGCGAAATTATGCCAAAACATAGTGAAAACCCACTTGAATAAGCTAAAAAAACCGGATATGCTTGCAAACGTCCAACTTGAAATAATTCATGAAATAATCATTAGCATATTTTAGAATTATCGAACCTAAAGAACCTAACTGAAAACAATTACTTTCATGGAGTTTTGGATGTTTTGCTCATTTTGCTGTTTTAAATGTGGGTCCCTATTCAAAAAAGAATGGGGTGTGTTGGGCACAATGAGGCCCATATACACAATTTCGACGACAGTATCATACAACAATGCGTCAAACGCTCAATCTAAATTGACAAAACAACCAATAAGCTCTCCCTCTCCTAAGTTTACCATCTAGATTATGATTCATGATGAAATCTTATTTCGTGCTAACGATCCTCCACTAATCATAAATGTTAAAATTGGTGATGTCCATATCAAACAAGCCCTCATTAACGAAGGTTTTGGCACATGCATCGCTTCCTTAGAGCTCATGAAATCCCTTGGATATTAAACGAACAACCTCAAATCTCCTCGCAACACTTTTCAAGGCTGCGATCAAAGACAAATATCTCCAATGGGATGCATTTGGTTCCCTATTACTACACCGTTTAAAACCGTTAAGAGTAAAAGTCATGATTTTTAACTTTCCAGTCTCCTATAACAACTTTCTTTGGAGCCCTTGGATTCAATGAATGAGGGCGATAGCTTCTTTTGCATGCCAATGCATCGAATTTCCCTGCTTAGGAGCCACGTACAAGGTCCAAGCTGACACTAAGCCTTAGAACCTTAAAAAATTCCAACAAAAATGAGTCTACAAACTTCTCGCCCTAGAATAATTAACTTGCGTACCTTTCACTGAATAATAATGATTTAGATACCCGATCGATTCTCTTCAAGGCTACAATGGTTATCTTGAGCTAGTTGGGAGGACTGCCCCAAACTTCTTAGCTTATGGCAATGGTGAACCTAGTTAAATCAACCTTAAGATCAAGACTATCAACTTACCCCAAAGCATTATCGACCAATTGCTTCCTAGCTTGAGGCCTAGATCCTGCAAGAAGCCAATTGACAAAATATCCATTAAAGCATCTTTTGAGAAGAAATCTCCTAAGAATACCTCTTCTCCTAGCGACATTGTGATCGTAACATTTAACATTGATCTCACCACTCTGACTACAAAGATGGCTACACATTAGATGATCGATATTTGTTTGGTTACGCCAAAGCAAAGCATGCCAAAATTTTACATTGCAAAGACTCCCTTGAAACACAACATCAAAACACATTAAACCAAAGTCATCAATAAGATTGATCTTCCTCTTGTTTTGACAAAAATGTTGATGACTTAATATCTAACATTAGCACTCCTACTGACATACAAAGCCCAATTGTAGGCCTAATACAAAGCCTTGACAACCCACAAACCAAACTAAAAATGGAAAGAAGAAACCTCCAAGGGTTAGTGTATGAATGCCCAAACTTGGCTTGCCACTTCACTATCAAACTAGAAGAAAGCAGCTAGAAAATAATGCAGATCATAGCTGATAGACAATGTTAGAGTAAAAACACTCAACACAGGAAGCCAACACAGAACACTGACTCCACTCATGGATAATGGAATACAACTGCTTTCAAACTTTTTCTGCTTTTCATTATAAATTTGATTGAGCCATGATGCTGAATATTTCGCTCACCCTCTTTTTTGAGAATGAACCATATCACAAGCAAAGAGAAGAGTCATTTCCATATAGCAATATTCAATCATGGATGCCAAATAGACAGCTAGGGACAATTCCAACTTCAAACTTTATGAACTTGCTCCACTGATTTTATTAATTCAAACGAGTCTTTCCTTCAAGGATGAGGGAAAAACTAGGCCCTAAGCATCTAAATAAAATTTGAGATCCCTCAAGATATGAATATTAGAGATCCAGATTTGGAACATAAAACAGAGAAAGAGAGCTTGAAAATTTTTTCCAGTTAAAGGAATTCTGCCCAACAAAGGGTTTTAGAGAACCCAAATGAAGGGGAATCCCGTTAAAGGAATTCTGCCCAACAAATGGTTTTAGAGAACCCAAATGAAGGGGAATCCCATCGCTCACACCCAATTAACTTGCAAGGACCAAAGCAAGAAACAATCAAAGCAATCAACACTTATGCAAACAAACCCACATGAGCCATAATTATCGATGAATTCGTGAAAACAAACATGGCAAGAATTGACAAACATACCTAGCCCACCATTATGTAGATGCTCCACACCATCCGGTCGCTCAGCATTGGTAGTTTGAATGAGAGAGGAGAGGTGGGTGGTGAGATAACACTTCTCACATGGGGGAGCGAGGATAGCTGGCTGATTGATTATTATAGTATTCAAATGTGGCATATCCTTTAGAACCTCCTTAGCTCATTGAGCATTAGATAGAAGGGGCGTTAAGAATTTTGATTTTATTCTTCGCAAAATTTAGATTCACCTCTAAATTTGCTAACATGTCTGCGGGTTTATTGCTGCTTTCTTTGGACATGGGTGATCAAAATAGTCTTGAAGTCTTTGCTAAGCTGTTTGCAATCTTCAATTATGGGTTTGAGTTGCCAATGTTTACAATCATTGTTATTGAAAACTCAACCAGAAATATTGAAACCCCTTTTACTTTCACCTCAAAACCACCCATTCTTTTTTGCCAACAATATTTCCCTCCATAGGGATTTTGCCTCTGCAATATTTTTTGTTGTTTTTCCCAGTACTTTACAATATGTTATGATTGGTTCTCTTTTAATATTTATAAAACTTCCGCCACTCCCTGCCATTCCTGGGTTGCCTTTGGAAGCGCCATCAAAGTAGAGATCTATTTCATCTTTTTTCGGAGGTGACCAAAAGCTCTGTCCTTTCTCCTTTTTTCTTTTACCCTCCCCATATCAGCGACATGTCTAAGGGTGCCTTTCCAATTGGAAAATTTATCAACTTCTTCTGGTTTTATTGCTCCATTCTTTGATGGCGAATATATATCAAGTCCTTGACCACATTTAGCATTATGTTAAGGATCTATTGTGCATCTTTTCCCCCTTTTTTGAAGATTCTTCTGTTCCTTCCAAACCCGAGATTCCAGAAAGTTATGGAGGGAATTGAATTCCATATTTGTTTTATTGGAGTGGACCTTAGATGATTGTGCCAAGAGAAGAGAAATTTCATTAGGTTGTTTGGAAATTCCATAATTAATATTAATGTCTCAATCAAGGGGGACAATACTTTAGCAAAGGGACAATGCCACATGATATGATTAGTTTCTTCTTCACTACTGGGCACATTAATGGCTCATGAAAGCCTCTTTTTATTTTGTTGGACTGGGTTAAGATTTTGTTATGAGAATCTAACCATAGGATGGCATTTGCTTTAGAAAGATCCTATTTATTCCAGATTATTTTTTCTGGAATATCAGAAACCTGAGAGTTTCCAAGGGTAATTGCCACTTTATTTCCTTCCTTGACCTTATACTACCCCAATTTTGAGTCCATCCAAATAATTTTGTCTTCCTCATTTGAGAAATGGCAAGGTATGAGGATGTCTTTAAACTGTTTCACTGCAGGCTATAAGTCTGGGATGTTTACATTGAACCGCTTGATCCAATCAAACTTATCTTCATTAAAATAATCAACAATTTTGCTTCCCAAATTGCTAGTACACTAATTTTGGAGATTCTGCAAGGTTGTGTGGATTAACCAAAGGATGTGGAGTTATCCATGCTATGTCCAAAAGTTGAGTTTATCTCTTTTGCCCACATCCCATCTGATAAGGGGTTTCAGAATTTTGGTTGAACATTTGATGAGTTTCCAGACAAGGGATCCTTTAACATGATTGTTTGTTGTAAAAATTCTTTTGGGTGTAATGTAGTCCAGATTTCCTTTCTTCTTAATATTATTTTCCAAAAAGAGTTCTCAATGTAAATTATCCAAGCTAGCTTTGCACCAAGAGCCATATTCATCTTCCTATTAATCCATAGGCCTAATCCTCCGTAGTCTCTTGGAAGATGGATGAGAGTCTCATTTTACTAATGGAAGCTTTTTAGTTTCCCGACATCCATTCTAGAGTAGGTTCATTTGGATTGACCTGATTGTATTCTCAACTTATGCTGGGATCAGCAAAATTGACACTAAGAAGATTGACATTGTGTTTAAAGTTTTTTTAAGGAGCTGGATCCAACCAATGAGGGAGAGCCATTTGCCTTTACTACTGCCCCAACGTTTTTTACCATTCTTTTCCATAGACGTTAGGTGTTCCTTTCTTCAAATAATGGTACCCTAAGGGAGGTGCATGGGAGTTTATCAGGTTTGTAACTATATCTCTGCACATTACTGTCTTGATCAGTTTGTTTGAATTGAAGAAGTTTTTTTTGGGACTTATCATTGCTTACCATCTGTCTCAAGGCTTCTTCATATAGATCAAGGGCTTGTTTTAAATATCTTTCCTCTTGCAAAGTAGCCATAGCTGCTAGACACGTATCATATACTAACTGAAGGCGTGTTATAGTCTGCAAATCCTTTGCAATTTCTATGCCTCTTAGTTTTCTTTGATTTCTGTGAGAGCTTAACCCCCGGCCCAGTGCTTTCCACTATGACGATGGATGGATAAGGAGATACTGAGAATTTTGGAGAGCTGATACTGCTGAGCATCCAATCTCTTTATTTCATACAAAACTTTTTCATCAAAGACTCTTAGTTTTCCCTATCCTACGCCTTATTCATATCCAGTTTGCTTAGAATGCTATTTTCTTCTGGGATTTGATAGAGTTGATCATCTCATGGGAAACAATGATCAAGAATTTGCTTTTCTTTTATGAAACCTCCTTGTGTTTGTGAAATGTTCTCGGGGAGAATCATATTTAGATTATTTGCTATTACTTTGGGGATGATCTTATAAATCATATTGCAAATAGAGATTGGTCTAAAACAATCAAAGTACCATGCATTCTGCTTCTTTGGGAGGAGAGCAATGAATGTTGAGATCGGTTCTTTTAGGATGGTCTTGTTGCTTCCTGATTACCAAGTTGCAGCAACAACATCCGGTCCCACTATCTTCCAATATTCTTGGAATAAGACTGCTAGAAAACCATTTTGTCTAGGAGATTTGTCCTTTTGTTATCCTCTTACGAAAAAAATCCTGGGATTGTATCTAGGGCATAGTCACAAGGTTTGAGTTCGAGTTCGAGTTCGACGAGTATAAAATTTGGTTCGAGTTCGTCAGTGGATAAAGTTCGAAAAAAAATTTGCCATTAAGTTCGAATCATAGAAAAACATAAGAAATATATAAAAATAAGTCAAATCAAAGTATTATGGATACTTCTTGAAAAACTAAATGTTTCAAAATGTGAAACATGTAATACTAATTTCTTAAACTTCATTCGAACTATACATCAAAAAGTTTTACATCATCAGAAGCTAATACACCCGATGGCCTTATAGGCTACTAGCTACATCAAAAAGTTCCATAACATCAAGAGCACTTGGCTCATCAACATCATTATCACTAGATTCATCACAAAGAAAGTCAAGATCATCTGTGTTCTCTAAGTCAGTTGCAACACGCTGGAGTTGTGAAGAAGAAGATTCTTTTGTCATTTTGTTCATGCACATCCGTAAATTGCTATTAACATAAACAAGATCTGTTAACTTCCCAGACAATAATCTATTTCTTTTTTTGGATTGAATGTGGTCAAAACAGCTCCAATTCCTTTCACATGCTGACGCACTTGCTCCTTGACTCAAAATTCGAATAGCAAACCGTTGCAGTTCCTTTGTACTTGCTCCATAAGATTTCCACCATTTGTAACCTTCAAGACGTGGCATATCATATTTGGCCGCTGATGTTGCAAATACCCCTTCTTGTGCCCGGAATGCCCTTGTTTGGTCTCGAATTATACATGCAAGTTCATGATTTGGTACAAGCCTATCAATGGCTTCATAAAGTCCACTCATGACTTCAGAATCACTATCTCTATCTATGTGAAAGAGCCTAGGCTCTAGATAACAAGCCGCTGCATGCAAGAGTGTGTGCATCATTTTCCATTTGACATCAATCACATCCCATATTTCTTTGTAATCTGCCTCCACATCATTGAATGCTTTTTGAATGAATTCCTTACAACGGTCCACGGCCTCATAAAGCATGCCAAGACAAGAGGTGTCACCATCAACCATGTGAAGCACATCAACAATAGGCTGACATTTTTAGAACTTTATTGGCACTTTCCCAAAATCCAGGGTTTAAAATAATTTGTTCTGCTTGCTTTCCTTTAGGGCTTGTTGAAAGCACAGATGTTTCCCACTCATTGCAACAAATCACTGACCTTATTGTTGATTTCTCTTCAACCACTCTTTTTAAAGTGATATAAAAATAGGCAAATTTTGTTTCACAAGGCCTCAACAATTCCTTAGATGCATGTTGTCGATAAATGCTCAATGTGAGGTGGTGATTCCTTATGAAATTTGCAATTGTCCTCCCTCTCTGAATTGCTTCATGCACCCATGGAAATTTGGCCAAGTCCTGAAGTAGCAAATAAAGACAATGCGCTGCACAAGGGCTCCAATAAATTTGTGGGTACTTTTCCATGAACAATTTTCCAGCGTCTACACAATTTGTGGCATTATCAGTGATTATTTGAATTACACAATATACCAAGATATTGATCAATGGCCTTTGACACATGTCAGACCAACCATCACTCAATATACTGCACCCTGTTACACTCCAAGAGACGACCTTTGCCATGTTTTCAGTGACCCTCTCTTTTGACATTTCCAAAAGAGTGGTCCTACGCTTCTCAGAACTAGGTGGAATGTATCCTTTGCCAAATTCAGAGATTTTCCTGATTGCATTTATAAAAAAGGAACTCCTAGCTACGTTGAATGGAATGACACTTGAATAAAATAAATTAGCAAATGCATCATCCACGTCTTGCTTCTGTACTAGCTTCCACATGTTAAGAATTTTTCCACTTCCACCAGTGTTTGACTGCATAAATGAAGATGACATGCTTGAAGAAAAACTTTTTGATGTGCTCTTGAAAATTTCTTCTTGAATTCCCTGTTTCTTTTGTGCAGCGACATGCTTTCCAGCTAGTGATTGTTCCTCTTCTTTCTCTAGTGTCATTTTGATTTTTGGGGTAACATTAGCACATGCCTTAACACCCCCACCACGGCTACCCAATCTGCCATGGAGGTGGTCCACCACTCTGGTTAAACTTTCATAAAACATTTTTCCGCACAAGTTACATTTTACTTCATGCCCTCATCCGATTTTGGATACATGTTTCCATGCCTCAGCGTTTGACTTCTGAGGAGCCATGAAAATAAAAATAAATTAAAAAGTAAAACAAAACAAATAAAAACAAAAACAAGATAAAAATTAAATTAAATTAAATAAAAAATAAAATAAAAGTTAAATATAAAAATTTACAAAAATAATAAAAAAATAAAAACAAAATTAATAATAACATTGAGTAAATAAAAATAAAATAAAAATACATATTTTAAAAATATTATTAAAATATAAATAAAATAAAAAGTAAAAAAATAAAAAATAAAAAATAAAAAATCATATATCAAACTAAAAAAATAAATTAAATAAAAATAATAAGCAAAAAAATAAAATCATATAAAAAATATAAATTTAAAAGATTTAAAAAATAAAAATAAAATTAACTAAATAAGAATTAAAAATAAAAATAAAAACTAGAATTTATTAAATAAAAAAGAAATTAAAAAAAAGTATAATTAATATAAAAAAATAAAAACTAAATTAAATAATTTAAAAGACTTAATATAAAATAATAAAAATAAATAATATTTGTAAAATATTAAAAAATAAGAATAAAATTATAAATTAAATTAAATAAAAAAAGAAACAAATAATATAATTTTATATAAAAATAAAATAAAATATAAATTTTAAAATAAAAGATTAAATAAATAAATAAATAAATAAATAAATAAATAAAAATAAAAATAAAATAAAAATGAAAATTATTAAAAATTAATAAAAACGAATAAAAAATATAAAACAAATTACAATTAAATTAAAAAAATTTAAAAATATCGTAAAATTTTTAAGAAATAAAAATAAATAAGTAAAAAAAATCATAAAAATTATATAAAAATAAATATTTTATATAATAACAAATAATAATTTAAAAAGTTAATAAAATTATTAAAAAAAAAAACATAAAATTTAAATAAAAACGGCAATAACAACAAATAATTTAAAATTTAATAAAATTATTGAAAAAACTTAAAAAAATTAAAAATTAAAAAAATTAAAAAAATTAAAACCCTACCTTCTCTCCCTCGCCACTGCCTGCCGCCGCTGCCGCACTGCATGTCGTTGTTGTCGCGTTCCCTGCCGCTGCTGCCTGTCGTCGTGCTTGCCGTCGCTCCCTGTCGTCACTGCTTGCCGCCGCTGCTTGGTCAATGCTTGCTGGCACGCTGCTGCCTGCTTGATGGTCGATGGCCGATGCACACTGCTGCCTGCTTGCTTGAAACTTATCGCTGTTTTTTTCCATGAAAAACCCTACGAAAGTCAGTGAGACAAGTTTTTTTTTTGTGATTTGAATGAAGGCGTGGCTGGTTTTATAGAAGTTCCCCTCGTTTCCCACTCGCTATTTCGTGCTCTGACTGATTGTAAGACGCGCCGTCTGAGCAAAAAATTGGGGTACAGTCTTGTCGTTTTTCCATTAAATGCGCCGAACCAGCTGAATTTGACCGAATCTCGGGTCAACATCATGAGATTCGGCGGATTTCAAATTTTAACCTAAAAATTCGCCGAACCCTGTGACAATGATCTAGGTTATGGTGGCAAGTCTCCTCTTCTTTCCCCCATTCTTCTGAAAGCATTTATTCAGAATAGCTGATTGCCCCTTCCCTGATTTTCTTTTTTTCCTTGGTCTTTGAGCCTTTTGGGATGATCATCTTAATGATTTTATATAAGTTTCTTCTCATTATTGCTGATAGATGAAAAAAAATTGTGTTCTTGTCACCTTCCTGTAACTATTTCAATCCTGATTTCTGTCTCCAATGAATTTCTTCTTGCAATAAAGCTTTTTTTATGTCTTCTAGAAGCTTTTCGTCTTTTTCTTTTTATTCTTGATCAAGCCCTGTGGTCTGTATTTGACAAGTAACGTTCTCTAATTTTTCTTTGATTCCCCTTTTAATCTGAAATGTTTTTGGACACATTTTTCTTCCATTCTTTCAAATTTATTTTGATGATTTTCAGTTTCTGTGCTATCATATACATTTCCTGGACCATGATATTTTGAGTTCCACCATTGTTTGATTTTTGACTTTATTGATTCCTCCTTTGTCCACATCAGTTCAAATTTGAAGGGGATATTTTTTGATCTCTCTTTGTCAATGATATTTAGGCTTATTGGCTAGTGATCTGACCCTGGTCATTGTAGAATTTTGGAATCCAGAAGGTTGTCCATATGTACCCAATCTGAACTTACAAGGATTTTGTCTATACAATAGACACTTTTTGTATTTACTTTATCTACTGGAAAAAAGAGTGTTTATATTATCATTATATCAATATTTCCACCGTATACACAGCCTTGAGGTCTTTCCTAAATAGATAGCACCGTAGTGTTAGCAGAGCTATATAAGAGAGAATTACGGGGCAACCTCCTTTCCATAATATCAGTATTAACAAAACGAATCTCAAGTCTGATATGGGGTGGCTAAAGATTGCCAATATGAGCATTGCATGGCTGCTAGGAAACTCCAGTATATGGGTGAGGACCCCATTCCGATATTCGCATCTTTTGGTGCCTCTATTTGTACATCCCCAGCGCTTCCCCTACATCTCCCGATGACTATGGAGCAATACATCAGAAACCATCAATTTCCCTGGATTAAGCCTAACATATCCATCAATAATTATACAATTATCATCCCCAATAATAGCATGAAATGCAAAAAGATTGCTTTATAAACAGCCACCCATAATCACTAAACCATGAAAAGCTCAAATGAAACTACCACAAGCCTTGACCCACAGTCACATGGGTGCATTTCTTGGCTATTTATATTTGTACATGTAATCCATGACTCGCATTTACCTGACTTGGGTTTACCGCTTTTGGTTTTGTTTTTGTTGTTTTCGTGTTTTCAGCTTTAGTCCCAGTCACTTATCAGCTTCGAGGATTCTTTTGTTCCCTAATTCTTGTCTATTGTAAATGGATGTAATTTTGAGTCCCATTGACCTACTTTGGTCCCTTGCGGATGTTAATATAATTTCTTTCTTTGTTTTCTTTCTATACTGTGAACATAAGGATATCAAGAGCGGGTGAAGTTAACGAAGCTGCTGCTTTTAATGGCGTCTTGATGCCCATTCTTTACGAACGTTTTCCATGGCAGCCCTGCTACTTGTCTATTTGTATCTGAATGTAATTTCAAATCCCATCGAATTGCTTTGGTCCCTTTTGGATGTTAATACAATCTCCTTTTTTCTCTTTCTATACTATGGACATAAGAATTTCAAGCGCTGGTGACGTTGATAAAGCTCCTTTTAGTGGCATCTTGATTCCGATTCATACTTTATAAAATCCCTGCACTGCAGCCCTACTTCTTCTCTATTAGTAGCTGGATGTAATTTTGAGTCCCATTGACCTACTTTGGTCCTGCTCTACGTTACCGGATACGCCCCCCCAGGCCCTGGGAGCGTGGGGAAACGCGGATACGGTACAGTCCGGGTATGATTCGCGGGGGATATGGCCAGGGCACGTCTTGCCCCTTGCGGATACGGCCGGAAATGTTTGTGACCTATCCGGCCGTATCCGCAGGGGGCAAGACGTGCCCTGGGCGTATCCCCTGCGGATCGTACCCTTTAAAAATCATTTTAAAACTCTTTTTTCACTTTAAAAAATTTTAAAGTCAAAACTCAAAAGCATAACCCTAAAACTTAAAGGGTAAAACTGTCAGTGTTGTCTTCCGCCGCCCGTCTGGGACTCTGCATTTGCCGCTGCTGTCTTTTGCCGCTGTTGCCTTCCGTCACTGTTGCTGTCGTCTGCTGTTGTCGTCGCCATTGCTCGTGCGATCCAAGAGCTCGCGCGGTCCAGGTAGGTCGCGTGGTCCCCTTGGGCCGTAGGTTTAATTTTTTTTCTTTTAATTTTAGCCTTAGGTGCTAATAATATTAAATATTAAATGAACCCTAGAGACTTAAGTTGATTATTAATATTAAATATATATATTAATAATAATAAATATATTAATATAGATTTTAACTTTTAAGTTAATAATAATTATTAATAATATATATTAATAAAAAATATAGTTAATATTAATATTTTTTTTCTTTTAAGTTTTTTTAATTTATAATATATATTAATAAATAATTTAGTTAATAATAATATTTATATTTTTAATATTTTAATTTTTTAATAAAATGATTTTTTTAAAAAATTTTAATAGTAATTGTTTTTTTTTAGTTTTTACTATTAAATTTTAATAGCAATTTTTTATGTTGTACCAGGATTGGAGCTATAAGCTTATACGGATTTGTCAGAAATTAGAATGTCTCAGGTTGCAAGTGCTAGTTCGGTGGGGCAAGTGATAACCCCCAAATCTGATCCATGAATGCCCCTTTAAAAGTATGTGACAATATTAGAACAAATACTTGGTGGAGGGTGTTTTCATTTTCTTTGCTCAGAGTGTAATTGTAAATTCAAGAACTCGTATAGTCGAGTGAAAGCTCATTTGTGTGCGATCTCTGGCACTGGAATCATAATTTGTGGTGGGCCAAGCATAGGTGGAAGGCCGGGAAAGGGCTTGCCACAGGGAAAGATCGTTGCATACATCAAAAAGCAAGAAGAGACAGACACTGTTGTGGGGCAAAGATCGAAGCATCCTTTGAGAAAGAAAGGATCACTACTTGTTGATCCAGCTCGTTTTAGTGTGGTGACCCCATCACACCCCTTTCTTGTAACACCCATTGCGGTTGAAGAGGAAGAGGATTCACCTCTTGGTTGCAAGAGAACAAAAGATGCAGGCCCATTGGAGATGGCATTCCAAAATGACTTCAGGGAGATAGCGGAGCAAAGCATCGCGCGTTGTATTTACGCACATGGGCTGTCATTTAATACTGTTAGATCACCATACTGGCAGGAAATGGTGAGATCTATCAATGTTGCCTCTAACGGGTTTGTCACCCTAGGTTATGAAAATGTGCGCACCACCTTATTGACAAAATGAAGAAAACACATTGAAGATGCATTGAAGCCCATCAGGGATTCATGGATCGAAACAGGGGTGTCCATTTCTGATGGATGGAAAGATACGACAAATAGGCCATTGATTAATGTGATTGCAATGAGCCTTAAAGGGGCAATGTTTTTGAAGGCCGTTGATTGTGAGGGGCAAGTGAAGGATGCATAATTCATTGCTAACATCATGATAGAGTCCATTGAAGCAATGGGGCTCAAAACGTTGTTCAAGTTGTAACAGACAATGCTAAAAATTGCAGAGCTACGGGCATGTTGGTTGAGGCAAGGTATGGGCATATATTTTGGACACCTTGTGTCATTCATTCCCTCAACCTTATGTTGCAAAAGCTGGGGACAGAAATTGACTGGATCAAACAAGTCTATGAAGAGGCGAATGAGATCCAAATGTTCATAACCAACCATCATATGTCCCAAGCCATCTTTAGGACCTCAAAATTACAGTTGTTGAAGATAACTCTTAATTTAATTTAATATTATAAGTTATACGTTTGTAATTTGTAGTGTTTTTATTTTGAACCTGTGTTGCAGGGGTACGCCCCCCAGGCCAACGCCTCTTGTTCGGAGGCCCCTCCGGCACGGGGACGCCCCGGGGACGCCTGGAGGCGTCCCGGAGGCGCCCGCCGGCGTGCCAGAAACGTCCGTCCGGCACGCCGGCGGGCGCCTCCAGGACGACTCCGGGCGCCTCCGGGGCGTCCCCGACATTTTCCGGCGACTGCCGCGGAAAAAAATTAAAAAAAAAAAGGAAAACGCGCCAAAGAAAACCCTAAACGCGTAAAAAACCCTAAACACGAAAATCGAAAACGTGGAGAACCTTATAAAACACGTGCGTCCCTTCTGCAAAACACCAAAAAAAAATCGCGACCATTTGTGCCGCAGAAGACAGTGTCGTGAAGAGAAGACTGTGTGCCAGTGCCGCGGAAGACAGCGCCGTGAAGAGAAGACTGTGTGCCGCGGAAGACAGCGAAGAAGAGAAGCTCAGAAGGTCTTAGGTAGTTTGCAGCGTGTAGGTGAAGACAGCGTGGAGTGAAGCCGCGCTCCAGGACCAGGTATGTTAATTTTTTTTTTTTTTCATTTATTATTTACTATTTAGTATTTAGTTTTAAACTTTTAATTTTTTAAAATTTGTATTTAATATTTAATAAATTAATTTTAAAATTTTCAGTTAATAGAATATTCAATATAACTATTAAAAATAAAACAAAATATAATATTAAAAATTTAAATAATATTAAAAATTTAAATTAAATACTATTTAGTTTTTAGTTTTTACATTTTTAAATTTTTAATATTCTAATATTCTAATTTATTTTAAATTTACAATTTACTGAAGTAGTATTTAAATTTTATTTTTAATATTTTTAATTTTAATTTTTTTTAAAATTTAAATTTATTTATTTAATTTAAATTTTCTACAATGTTAAAATTTGTAATCGTATTCAAATTTATTTATTTTTATTGTTCTTGTTTCACTTTTCATAAATATTTAATAATTTATTATTTAAAAAAATCATTATCAAATGTATATTTTTTAAAAATATAAGTTTCTAAGTTCTAACCCTAATTTCTGCGTATGCTCTTCTCTCGCGCGTAATTGCGATCTTGAGAATCAGAAACAGAGTTAGTTGCATTGCATTTATTTTTTATTTTTTCAAGTTTAAATATTTAAAAAATCAAATGTATATTTTTTATGTTTCTAAGTTCTAACCCTAACTTTTGCGTATGCTCTTCTATCGCGCGTAATTGCGATCGTGAGAATCAGAAACAAAGTTATTCATTTTAATTTTGTATATTTTTGCTTGGTTCTAGAATCTAATTTGATAATTCATAATTAGGATATCTATGGCATCCAGTTCAATGTCAGGAAGAGAGCATGATGAAGCAAACCAAGCTGAAACTTCACTTCAAGTGAAATATGACCCTGCCTCCCCTCTGTGGAAACATGTGACGATACTTGAGATCATTGCTGGAGGTGGGACTCGTGTGGATATGTAATGATTGTCATTCCACATTCAAATCTTCGTATATTCGAGTCAAAACTCATTTGATTGGGGTTGGGCCATCAGGGATCAGAAAGTGTGATAAAATTCCCAAGCCAAAAATAGTTGAGTTCTTGAAAGAGCAAGAAGAAGCCGATGCAGCAGTTGTTTCAAAAAACCGTTCTAAAACAATACCTCTCCAAAGAGGTAGATCAAAGAGACCACCCATAACACCTGCAGCGGCGAGTCATCCTTTCATTGAAAGTCAAACTCGAGCTCATTCAGTTGCAATACCAGAAGCTGATGATGATGCAGATTCCACTTCACGAAAAAAACCAAAATGACTATTGGAAAAAGCTTTCAATGTCGCACAGAGGGACATTGCTGATGAGTTGATTTTTAGATGCATTTATGCATGTGGACTGCCCTTCAATGTTTTGAGATCGCCTTATTGGCAACAAATGTTGAAAGCGGTCAATGAAGCTCCACAAGGTTACAAAGGCCCTAACTATGAGAAAGTTCGCACCACACTCTTGGCCAAAGAAGTAGAACATATTCACACTTCTTTGCAACCAATTAGAGATTCATGGAAGGATTCAGGGGTGTCCATTATTTCAGATGAATGGAAAGATGCTCGAAACAGGCCTTTGATCAATGTTATTGCAGTATGCCCTAAAGGGGCAATGTTCCTTAAGGGAGTGGATTGTGAGGGCGAAGTGAAAGATGCTCAATTCATTGCAAACATTTTGATAGAAGTTATTGAGTCTGTGGGCCCCCAACATGTTGTCCAAATCATCACAGACAACACAAAGAATTGCAGAGCAGCGAGATTGATTATAGAGGGCAAATATGAGCACATATTTTGGACATTTTGTGTTGTCCACTCCCTCAACTTGGTGCTGCAAAAGATTGGTAAAATTCAATGGATAGAGCAACTTTATGCAGAGGCTAGTGACATTCAAACATTTGTCACAAATCATCACATGTCTCAGGCCATCTTCAGGAAATTCTCAAAGTTGGAGTTGTTGAAGGTAAGAAATTCCGATTCGAGAACAAATTCTTAGTCTTACTTTTGAAGTTCTTAATTTTGAAGTTATAACTTTTTATTTTTTAATTCTAGTTGTTTATCAACGTTTATAGTTTGGACAATTAAACTTGGCCTTATTTTTTTTTTTGGTAGATTGTTGAAACTAGATTTGCCTTTCACACGCTCGTCTTGAGACGACTTGTGAAGGTGAAAGAGGCACTAAGCAGTATGGTGATAAGCAATGTTTGGGGTGTGTGGAGGCAAGCAAGCACCACTGGTATTGAAAAAGCCAATAAGATCAAAGCATTGATCCTTGATGATAACTGGTGGACCAAGATTGAATATGTGCTCAGTTTTACAGAGCCTATTCTATCTATGATCTGATTTACGGATACAGATGCAGCTTGCATGGGAGAGGTTTATGATGGGATTGATTCCATGCTTGAAATTATGAGAGACATCATACAAAATAAAGAGCAAGACCCAGAAGAAGTATTTTATAATGAAATCAAGACGTTGGTCATGAAGAGGTGGAATAAAATGACCATTCCATTTCATCTCCTTGCTTATGCTCTCAATCCGAAGTATTATAGCAATGAAATACTTCGGCTACCCAATAGGCAACGACCATATGATGATGTAGAGGTTGCAAATGGAACTAGGCAAGCATTCAGAAGGCTTTTTCCTGATCCATCTATAGCTAGTGCGATCCGCAACGAAATGGCCATGTTTGTATCTTCAGAGGGCAGCATGGGAGAAATTGAGGCTCTTTTTGACAAATCTAGTTTGTCTCCAATCAAGTGGTGGTATGTACATGGCCATGATGCCAAGTACCTACGACCTATTGCAATCAAGATTCTGTCACAGGTATTCAATTTGAATTAAATAAAAAAAATTATTAAGTTATTGACATATTTTTTTTTACATTGTTACAAATTTTAAATTCAAAAATTCTAACAATTAACAACTTTTTTTTGTGATAGGTGGCTAGTAATTCTTCAGCAGAGCGGAATTGGAGTACATATGGATTTATCCATTCTGCTAAAAGAAACAAGTTGGCATCCAAGAAAGCTGAGGATTTGGTATTTGTACATTCCAATTTGCGCCTCCTTTTACACAAGTCTGAGGACTATATGCGAGGGCCTAACAAACTTTGGGATATCCTTCCAGAGAATATAGACTTGGATGCCACCACATCTACATTTGCCCAAGTTTCATTACTTGGTGTGGATGATGTTGATGACAATGAAGAGAATTCAACACCAGGGGTGGAGAGTGGAGCTAGTGGGAGTTGTCCAAGTGGAGCTAGTGGGAGTAACATTCATAATTATTAATTATGAATATGAGGACTATCTAGATGAATTATGAATCTATGATTTAATCTACATTTGCATTTTGAAAAGCCCGAATGTCTTTGCAATGTATACTTTGAACATTTTGAAATTTGAAGCAATGAATGAACAAACACTATGTATTTACTATTTTCAAGTGTTTTACAAAAAATTTGAGTAATATGCATATATATATATATATATTTAAATATATATATAGAGACGTACCCACGACGTATCCAAATCAAGGTTTTTGAAAAATGACGTACCCGCGTACCCGAATCGTACTCGTACCCATACTCGTACCCGTATCTAAACAACGTAGTTTTGAACAATTTTTTAAGTTTATTAATTATTTCAATTTGTTTTGATTTTGTATTAGGTTGCTGAGACTCGATTTGCCTCACACACCATCGTCTTGAGACGACTTGTTAAGGTGCATGAGGCATTGAGTAACATGGTCATCAACAACCTTTGGGGCGTATGGAGGTAGGCAAACAGTGAGAGGGCCACAAAGGTGAAAGGGTGGATTCTTGATGATGCATGGTGGGAACGTGTGGAGTATTTGCTGAGTTTTACTGAGCCTATCGTTAGCATGTTGAGATATGTGGACATGGATCATCCATGTTTGGGTGAGATTTATGATGGAATTGACTCAATGATTGAGAACATTAAATCCATCATAAATGCTAAAGAGCAAGATCCCACGGAGAAGTTCTTCAAGGAAGTGCAGTCGCATCTCATTGAAAGGTGGAACAAAATGACTACCCCATTACATCTTCTTGCTTTTGCCTTGACACCCAAATACTATAGTGCAGAGATTCTTTCTTTGCCCAGGAGGGTCGCACTGTATAGGGATGATGAGGTTGTCGAGGGATATAAGGCAGCATTCTCTAAAATCTTTCCCGATCCAGAGGTAGAAAACCAAGTTAGAGAAGAGTTTGTGCATTTCATATCCTCGGTGGGTCACTCCCTTGGTGCTATCCGTGACAAGTACAAGATGGATGCTCACTTTTGGTGGTACCTCCATGGGCAAGCATCCACCCACCTTCAACCACTTGCAATAAAAATTCTTTCACAAGTAAGATTTTAATTTTTTTACTCTACCCTTCTTTTGACCTTTTCGATGTTTTGTTTTAAGTTTTAACTTTTAGTTTTTTAATTTTTAATTTTTTTAAAATTCTAATTCTCTTTGTGGCTTCAATAGGTTGCAAGTTCCTCTTCAGCTGAGCGGAGTTGGGGCAGCTATGGCTTTATCCACTCAGTTAAACGCAACAAGTTGGCCAAAAGGCAGAGGATTTGGTTTATGTGCATTCCAACTTACGTCTTCCCTCAATAAACAACCTCAATACAAGGAAGGGCTAACAAAGTTGTGGGATGTGAACCTAGAGACTGCTGATTTAGATGCCTCCCTTACATACCTTTCTTTATTTGACACGGAGCTAGACAATGCTTCACATGACTTGCATAGTGGAGCTAGTGGGAGTGGCACTGCTACTGCTTGTGGTTCTAATGAACCACATGATGATGAAGACATTGCAGGGGAAGAAGCATATACTATATAGTGAACAATGAGAACGCTGATTTTTTTATATTTTTGTCCATACATTGTAACATGTCCACCATGTACCTGTTATAATTTATAAAACTAATATAAGTTCGACTATTGAATATTATGATATTTGGCATTGAGTTTTGAGTATATATTTTGTGGTTATATAACTTATTTGAAGTTATTTTGTTTCCTCTATGCATATTATGTGGTTAATTTTGCTTATATGGCTATATTTTTAATTTTTTATATTTATTTTTGTACGGCCGTATCCAAACCACCAAAAAAAAAATCGACGTATCCCTGTATCCGATACTCCTACTTGTATCCGTATCGACAACTTAGGTCCCGCTTGGATGTTGATATAATCTTTCTTTTTTTCCTTTCCATACGAAAAAAATATCTCAAGGGCTGGTGAAGTTGACATTTATTTTTAGTGGCATCTTGATGCCATTCTAATTATAAGATTCCTCCACTGCAGCCCTATTCTTTTCTATTTCTGGCTGGACGTAATTTCGAGTCCCATTAACCCGCTTTAGTCCCTTGTGGATCTTAATACAATTTGTTTCTATAATATTAACATAAAGATAGTAAGAGTTGATGAAGTTGATGAAGGTTCTTTTAGTGGCATCTTGATGCACTTCTTAATTTATAAATTCCTCCAATGCAGCCCTTTGAGTGAGCAGTTCCTTTTTAGGTCTGTACAGTTTACATCTTATAGTGATTTTTTTCTACCTTTCGATTCTGCTCCTCTAGGATACAAACATGTCAATCTAGCTTGTACATATTTGTTACTTCCCTTGCAGTAGTATCATTCTTCTTTGATCTAGGTCTAAGATGTGCACACACACACACATGCACATGCACATGCACGCACACAAACCTACACGCACACATGCACACACACAGAGACAAATGCATCCACACACATGACGACACTTGCACATTCTTCTCCTATAGGATACAGACATGTCAAGCCAGCTTGTCCAAATTCGCAACATTCTTTGCAAGGGTATCATTCTTCTCTGATTGAGGTCTAGGAGAGAGAGATACACATGTGCACACACATGAACGCCTGCATATGCACATGTATGCATGCAACCATGTGCTCAATGCGCACACATGTACATTTGCACACCGGCCCCCAGCACTTTCCCCCAACTCCCTCCGCCTCGCACTCCTGTCGCCCCTCTCCACACACACACACACACACACACATGCATGCAAATTTCTATTTGTCATTGTTGTAGATTCATGTAATCCTCTAAAAGTATAAACCCTAAACCTGACTCTGCTAAACTATAAACCCAACTCAAAACGGACCACATTTGATGCCGTGTTTGATTTTTTTTTCTTGTCCATGATAATATGAGGCAAATTACCTCACTTGGGAAAAAAATATTTGTTTACGAGAAGCAAGTCAATCAGTGCGTTTTGTTTCTAAGAACCTAGAACCTCTGTCTTCTCCTTTGCTATCAACATGATGACACAAAAATGACTTCATATTGACATATTCATTATGGTGTTGAGTGTGCAAGACTTTTGTAAAGAGATAGAATAGAGGGCCGAGCCATATCCCTATCTATCTCACGTGTTCTTGATCTTCCCTATATATCTATCTCGCCAGATCTTAACCTGAGCCATAATACCATCTCTCTTTTATGTTATGCCAAATATGTATGGAACTATGTGTATGGTGAGTAACTGTATGGTGAAATGGTAAAGTTGAAAGTCAAATTTCACCTGTATGAGATTGATAGGGATAATTGTCTGTAAAAAGAGACATTTGGACCAAATGTTGTGTCGATCATGTAGGTTAGGTTCCATAAAGTTTTGTTGGAACCAGTGTTGAAATTTGTAACATTGTTAGCAACATGTCTATCATCATCAAATATGTGATAAAAGAAATGCATATCAGAAAGTAAAGACTGAAGAAATGACAAGTACGAAAGCTATATTGTGTCTTAGAGTTTGAGAGCAAATCCAAAAGAATCAATAAATTATGACAGATCACAAGAACATGAGAACTGAGATACTACAAAGTTGTTTAATGTGAATATCTGTACACAAACTGGCATGGATGGTCAAAATGTGTATCGTACTTGATAGTGACAATAAGACTTTTGTCGAAAAGCAAGCATGCACAACAAATAACAAGTGAACTGATATTCTATCATTAGATTCCTACTCTGAAACTAAAGATATGACTATTTCAAGGAACTCTTATGTGAGGTTTTTTTTGCAAGCAATCATATCTTGCTCTCGCTAGTACAATGCCACATATACTTAGCAAAGCACTAATTCAGTATGGCAAGGACCTTTAAAATAAATTTAAAGACAACTACAGTAGACTTAAACAAGATACAAAGATCATTTGTATTAATTTAATATTCTAAGGATCCTAATTGTAGAATACTTGAATCAAAGGTGAGCTAGGATGCTTCAAAGGACCTGCTAAAGGGTTTCTGACAGATTATAACACAAAAAACATATCGTTTTTGGCCAAAAATCACTTTTGTGATATGGGTTTTGTTCTTGACTTAACAATCATGGCAACACTTTCACATTAAAATTACTAGAATCAAACGAAAAACTTTAGAAAAATAACATCGGTAGTCTGAAAAGTTTTGAGACACTATAGGTTGAAGCTTTTCGAAAGGGGGGACTTGTAGCATACCTAGTTTCTACTTAAGTTGCCAATAATGAGAAACAAGAAACCACAGCAGAAACAAAAACGTGACAAGAAACCAGTGGGGAGAGGTTGTAAGTAAGAAATAGATCTTCCACACACACATACACACACACCCACACACACCCACATCTATATTTTTATATATACCTTATTCTAAAATAGTTTAGTATTTACAATGCATTTTCTTCGCTATCTGCCTCATTCGGATCCACATTTCCATTTATAAATATTTCCTGATTCTATAATGGGAACTTTTACCATTTAGCGATACTATAGTGATTACTGATTTATAAATATTTCCTGATTCCTGATTCCCGATTTCTGTCATATTTAGAAAGTATTTCCATCGCTATAGTATTTCAAACGTAGGATAAATATTTTGAAATTTTTTTAATAAAAGAAATTTGGAAGTTTTTATTTAGATAAATAATAGGAAGTTTGAAAAAATAATACATGCTTTGGATCAAAAAAATATCAGATAATTTTATAGTCAAAAGTTTTGTAGAATAGAAAGTTAAAAATAAAATAAAATAAAAAGCAGGGACATTGGAATAGAAAGATAAACAAAACTTAAATAAAATGCAAACATGATGGAAACAAACATGATGGAATAGAAAGATGATAAATCGAGCAGACTCTTTAAAAAATTAGAACATTCATATGTTTTTATGAAGAAATGGGCAAATAATGGCATGATTCGGGTGCAAAACAAAAATGGGTTGTAGGGCATATTAGAATGTGGCGCGTTTCCCCATTCCAAACCCAAAATGTGGCCAAAAGGTCACGTTCTAGGGAAAATAGATTGCTAATATATTTATATATATGTGTGTGTGTGTGCGCGCGAGGGGTGCATGTGTGCGTGTGCACAATGCACTATAATGTATTAAAGGTTATATTAGAAGTCATTTTGAATAGGTCATGGCCCTTTTGGTATTGAGTTATAATCCTTGAAGACTATAAGTATTCATATACCTTATCTATAAATTACATGTGTCGTTCATTAATGGGATATTTTTATATTAAATCCATATAGATTTCATATTAAAGAACTTTTGGTCTTGTTCAAGCTTCCTTTGAACCGAGGCTCATTCACCTTAGAATCCATAGTTGTTCAAGCTATCCTCTCCATCATATTCCTCGTCAGACATTTCCTCATCAATCACTTCTTCATTCTCATGCTCCAATGTGGCTACCTCAAACGCTCGTTTGGGAAGGATGTCCTCTGTATATCTGATAGGAGCTGTTTATGAGAGCTCGTCATCACCTGGACTTAGCGTACACTTTACTTTGGCCCTTTTCTCTAGCCCACAAACTTCTTCCCCTTTTCTCCCATATGAAGCCATTACAAGTGTTTTTGTGTAGAGTATACTTCAGAAAGTGCATTGTATTCCTTATATGTTGACATTGTGGCCTTGGCTGGTTTGGCTTTCTTAGATTTCCGAGGTGCTCTCTCCTTGAACTCTTGGGCCAGTGGGACTTCATTGGATAAGAATTTCCACTGAAATAAGAGAGGGATGCCTTGGATCTTGTAAGGGTGCTACAAAAACTTATGCTTCCTTCCTCCTCCGATTATAATTTGCAACTCATGTACATTACCATAGAAGAGGGACAAGGGATGCAATGGCATAGAAGCCCTTGGAGCATTTGGTGAAGGCATCCAACTATGGCCAAATAAATATTTCTCCATTGCTTAAACCATGTATGATATTATCTATAATGCTAGATAAAAAACTCCTCGTTTCTTCAACAAGTTGACTACAAATGAGGACTTAGAGACAAAGGAGGGTTGACTCTTCTAAACAGTGTCTTTGCGGACCTGATCTAGGATGTTTGTTCGGTAAAATTTGAAAGTGAAGGATCTCGGGTCAAAGCCTCTTTCATAGGAGCATTGGTGGAAATTACATTTCTTGGCCTTGGCACTTGTGTTCTTTGCTATCTAACATATGAAATATGTCATGGTGGCATCTTTGATTACGTGCGAGTAGTCAAAATCTGCTATGATAATTATAGAAGATTATGGCTGGGGTGTTTCAACTTCCCAACAGTCCAACAATCACTCTCCTCCAAGTGGCGCTTAGTGCTGGAATTGAACTTTACATGCCAAGTCACCAAAACCAGTCTTTTCTCCAAGTAACTGAGCCCAAGGGATCAAATTTGATTGTGTCAGAGTGATTATGGAATGCATTCCCAAGAAATCGCTTTGTAACAAACTTCCTCTTTGTAGGTTTTTTTAATTCATTTTGGTTCCAAGAGGTGAAGTTTTCACTTTTAATTATGGTTACTTCCAATTCTTGATTTACCATTGCTCATAGTGTTACTTGTCTTCTATGCACATAAAGATCTTGCTGGGATGAATTCACCTCTGAATTCATGCTAATTTGCAGCCTCTTCTCTCAAATGGTCACTTTTCTTTGTTCAAGGTGCTTAGTCAAAAAAATTAGCATGTAAACTCTAGCCTTGGTAATTTTGACAATTTGTTAAAGAATTTCTATTCAAGCTCCTTCCTTGGCATCCCATCAAGCAATTAGCTTGCAAACTTTCCTCTTGGGATTCCATCGAACACTCGTCTAGCAATCTTTTCCCTTGGCATTGTGGTGTGTTGTGTCAAAAACAAACTTCTCTGTAGTGGTTACTGTTGGCAATATCGCCCCCCACAGGGCAAATTGTCACCCCTACTGTTCGGAACTTTGCTATGGTGCCAAGTTTGTCTTGTGAATCAGTTTTGGGGTCCTTAAATGAGCTTTTACAGCTACCCAAGTGGCCATCTACAGTGAGGTGAATTTTAGTCATTCAGAGGTTTCCAAGGAGCTTGCTTGATTACATCCAAATGTGCAAATACAGCCAAAACATACAAGCTGTAAGGTTATTTATTTTGTCTTCCCAAGGATTTTTTCGGGCTATAAGAGGTGGACTATTTCTTCGGACATTTTGTCCGAGAGAAAGAGCTCTCAAAGGATTGTGTAAAAATTCGATAAAATGACTAAGTGGCAATCGTTCAAAGATTATTTTCTTCGGTCCTTTTTTCCGAAAGAAAAAAGGGAAAAACCACAGTTGAGAAGACCCGAAGGGCACCTGCCCTTCGAGAAGGTCCAATTCAAAAGTTCAAAGGGTATGTACCCTTCGGGTTGGTTCACTTTATGGTTTTCAAGTCAAGACAATTCATTCGAAGGACAAAATCAAAAAGCTTGGGTGCCCTTCAAAAAGCCCGAAGGGCAACTACCCTTGCGGGGGGCACTTATGTAGCGAGGTATCCTTTACAATTCTTTCGAAAGGTATGTTCTAAGGAGAATAGCCCTTGCGGAGGACATTTGGGTGTTGTGTAGGGACGTTTACAATTTCCTCGAAGGGTATGTGCCCTTGCGGGGGACACTTCAAGCACGAAGAAGACCTTGGCAAAAGTTTCGAAGGACAAAATCCATTTTTCTGAAGGACCCTTGCCCTTGCAGAGGGCACTTGGTCGGTGGCAGGACCCTTTCAAAAGTTTTGAAAGGCACTTTTGAGGACGAATAGCCCTTGTGGAGGGCACCAAAGCCAAAGACAGGACCAAGTCAAAAAACCTGAAGGGCAATATTGGGAAGCAGAAGCCCTTGCAGAGGGCACCTTCATAAAAGCAAAGGACACTTCAAATGGAAAAGAATTTCCTTTGGACTTTTTGTCCAAAGGAATTCCTTCGAACAAAAAATCCGAAGGAATTCAAGGAAAAGGTCCGATGGAGGATGTACCCAGGAAAAAAGCTAGATAGAAATAAAAACAAAGGCAAAGAAGGAAATGAGAAAATTTAAGGAAATCCTTCGGAATAATTGTCAAACAGGAAATCTGAGGGGATTTGAAGTCAACAAAAGTCCAAAGAAAACCAAAGGGCAAGACATAAGAGCCTAAAAGAATAAATTTTGGAAAATTGGCAAGGAAACGAATAAAAAAGACAAGGGCGTAAGCAAAGGCCAAAAAAGAGAAGGAAATGCCAAGCCCGGGAAAGAGAACAGACAGAGAGTCCTTCGGGTAATTTGTTTGAAGGACGAAAACTAAAATAAAGCCCAAATCTTGAATTAAAGCAGAACACGAGAAAAGACGGAGAAAACACGAAGCAGAACTGAGCATGATCAATAGCATGAACAAAGACGTAAACACAAACATGACTGAGCCAGAATTGAACAAGAAGTAAGATAAATGCAGAAATAGAGGCATGAGCAAAGATTAAAGTAGAACTGAACATGGACATAAGCATGAACAACGAATAAAACAAACGCAGAATAAAGACAAAGGCATGATGAACAAAGATCATGCACAGACTAACGTGAGTGACTCCAACGAAGTGAATGCGTTTAAGAAAGCAAGCATGCTTCAGTTCTGAAAATAGAGTTGTCTTGCATGATGAACGGGCAAAGCGTAGAAAGTTTCAAACAACGAAAAATTCCATGCACGCACTCTCGTTTGTCTCAAAGCTTTAAATGTTTCGACGGTTCAAATGTAATTCTTAATTTGGCATTTGCATTAATTTCATGCAAAGGGGAGACTTTCAAACGTTCCAGCGGTTTGAGTGAATTTGACTTCTCTTGTTTTGGAGTTGACTGGTTTTCAAGTCAAGACATTTATTTGTAGATTTCATGCATCCAAAGCTTGTCTTCTTCTTTTTCAACGTCAAGGATCCTTCATGCAAGACAACCAGGTATAAGCCAAGGAAAGACAAATTTGGAAGTCATGCGACGCAATGGGCAAATTTGGAAGACTCATGCAATGCAATGGACAAATTTGGAAGACTCATGCAACGCAATTTGGACTTGGGCTAATGAAGAGTTAACTTCCTCTCCTATTTCCAACGCCAATCTCTTGGTTTTTTGTAATTTTTTATATTAATGGCTTTTCAGCCTTGTAAAATCCATCCCTCTTGGTAAGACCAGACTCTGCCATTGGTGAGTTGTGTGACCTCTTTAATCAATAAAAGGATTGTACTTTCAGATTTCAAGTGCTGGCATAGTGTACATTCATTCAACAATTTGCATACGTGGTAGATTTCTCTCCCTTCCCAAATTTTGATTTGTACCTAGTTGCTAGCTTATCATGTTATGCAGGGTATGTTCAGTTTTTTATGTCTTTTGCTGAAGCTATAAGTGGATGTTAGGTGGCTGCATAGTGTCTTGTATCAGACCTCTCTCCATCGTTTTCCCTCACGTTTTGTCATTGGATCGAACCTTCTCACGAAATACTTATGCATAGTAATCAATTGAAATCAAAGGTCTTCCTTTTCCCTTGTTTGTTCAGTGTTCAAGGTTCCAAGTAGAGTGGATCAACATTCTGGGGTATCATTGTCATTAGGTAGGATTTTCCCTTCAAGTTTCTTTCTCCCTTTTCCATGGTAGTCCGCAGCGTAGAGTACAGATCCTCATTGATACATCTTACAGGAACTAGCCTTTTCTGAAGGTTCTTCTCACCATTGAGGCATCCACCCTCGTGAGAAGATCCCATTGTTTCAATTGGAGAGAGGATTAGCCATTTCAGCACGTCTTCGATTCAAGGTGCAACTTTATACATTTCGGCGCTTTCAATTTGCTCATGAGTTTTTGAAGCTTCCTCTAACTCATGTCGGAAAACAATTTGATTTTATTTTGGCTATATAGCATTTTCCTTTTCGCCACTTTCTTTTTCTTCTTCACAAATTCCTCTTCTTGTCAATCTTGGGCCTTAGATAGACCCCTTCACAAGGTTCAATACATTGGTTTAATGAATGTGTGCCTTGGACAGACCAATGTTTTACTTTTCGCCACTTTCTTTTTCTTCTTCACAAATTCCTTTTCTTGTCAATTTTGGGCCTTAGATAGACCTCTTCATGAGGTTCAACAAATTGATTTAATGAGTGTGTCTTGGATAGACTCTTATAATGCTTTGGTGAATGCCTTTGGGCCTCAGGCACATGCAATGGCTCATGTTTGGGTCAAATGGGTCCGTGTCTCTAAGGAATGTGACCATGTGCTAGATAGACTTGCCTTGGGGGTCGAGGGATATAGGGGTCCTGAGATGAGATAGTGGGGTAGTTGAATGGGTTGGGGGTGTTGTAGGACAAAGGTTGTGTTGGATGGATGGGGGAGTGGCGATGTCATGAGGAAGTTACCAGATGAGAGGTAAAGGTCTAGACAAACCTTCCTCTTTGCCCTAGATGGACGTGACCACCTGAATGACGAGGGATGTCCTTTTGAAATGATCCCTCGTCTTGGGAGGAAGGTGTAACACGTTTTAGACAGGGGAGTCTCAAATGGATTTGGGCTCCTCCAATAGTTGCTCAAAGTTTTGTGTTTGATTTTTTCTCCTTTGCCCCTCTTCTTGGTTTTCTATCTTTTTTGAGATTTTCCCACACTTGGATTGTGTGACACATTTGGTCTTCTTCGTGCTCGAACATTTCACTTGGATGTAGACAAGGGTAATCTGGGTTGAATTTTTTCTTCTAGGGTTGTAGGCCAAGGGTGAAAATGTGCTCCTCTTAGCACTGTATCTTCAATATTATAAATCCCACTATGTCCAACAATATTAATGAATGGAGGGAAGCATTTGAAATTTAATTTTCCCTCGGGGTATTTTTATTACTCCCGTCCAAGGTCTCTATTGGAAACTTAAAAATCTTCGATATTTATTCATTTGAAAACTTTTCAAATGTTGGCTTTTCTTCTTCCCATTTCAAACATAATGGAGCCATTTCCTATTTTTATAAAGGTAGTGGTCAAGGCATCTATTTTCTGAAATTTTGAATTCAGACTTCTCTCCTGAATTTTTGGAATCCTTCTCTCTTATTATGCTTTCTTTCAATCTCTCTTGCTTCACCCCACAACAAATGCCCTTTGTTCTAGCACAAATGACATTGGTTCCTCCTCCTCCTCAACTTAGTGCTTCCTTTAATCCGCTCAATGAATAATACTTGAATGAACTTGGTTGATGTGTTTAGTTGAATCTCTCTCCTTTCCTATTTCACCATAGTTATGGTCACATTGTGATTGTTGCTTACCTTGTATACCTTAAATTTTGAATAGTTAATTCCATATTTTACTACCTCACCATTGAGGTTCTCCAAAACAAGGACTCGGTTGTCTCGTACCTCTTGTAATTAAAACGGTGCCAAAACATCTTATATTTCCTAGGTTTAATTTAACTTTGACCAGTAAATTTAAGTACCAATGTTCTTGGCTTTAGGTTCATTCGTCTTCGATGCTTGTCATGCTAGTGTTTTCTGCTTTTTTGGGAAATTTCAATAATGCGTTGCACATTCATATACCTTTCCTTTATCCTGCTTAGTTCCCCTAGCCATGCATTCAAATGCTCTTGGTTCCCAACCATAGTCTCCAAGGTTATCCTCAAATTGAAACCATGAATTCCATGAGAACCACAACCTCTTGTCCATACATCAATTGGAACAAAGTGTGTCCCTTTGCGACTTTGTAACTTGTTTAGTAGGCCCCAAGGTATGGATGGATTTAGCTCCTACCTATTATCTCCTTCTAACCCATATTACATAAACATGTATTGCCAACACCAAAACTTTATTTGTTTCTTTTTCTTGGACATTTGTTCTTGGGTACAATGTACTGGATGAGGAGTGGAAAATCTTGATGTCCCTCATCAAATATTATATGATTCCATTTAAAAAATGGCATTCTTGATCAATTGTTGGGTGCCGAGTTATCCCAAAGCTTGTAATTATATGTTCAAAGAGTAATTTACCCGTGTTTTTCGAGGAGTTATCCAATAGGACTCTTGCTTCTTTCCACTTCGTCAAGTAATTTGTTGCTACGATGATTTACTTACATCGTTGTTGAATCATTTTTTGGAAAGGGCCAATAAACTCCTTACTGCACCCTCCGAACAACTTGTGTAGATGCCTAAGATACAAGGGCATGAAGCCCCTCTTTAGAGTTTCGCCTGTCATCTAGGAAGGGTCACATTACCACCCACTTCTTGGAGTTGATAACATCGTGTGCCACCATAGTATGACAAGGAGAAATTTCCTTTCTATAGCATTTGGTCCCATATGTCCTCCTATGGCATGTGCTTCTCTCAACACTTCTTGAATCCCTTCTTAGAGTACACCTCAACATCTGGAAAATGGAGCTAACCTTGAATAAAGTCTTGAAGCTTATTGAGCTTACATTGGTTAACTTGAAAACTCACCTTAACCGAGTGGCCGATGTGTTGGAGAATGGAGGAGTCAACCAAGAGCACATTAGTATTTAGATCTTTACGGGTGTAGCCCAACAATTCCCAGTCAAAATACAACATAAGGTGGAATTAGAGAAACCCACCACCTCAAATTATTATTCCCATGGTTAATTACTCTAGCAGCCATGGTCGTGGACCACATTGAAACTTATTTTGTTTAAAAAAATATTTTTGCAGCCACCTTTATTTGTCAATTTATTCATAACCTTTAGATGTAGTATGACTAGGTACATGTCTGCAGACAATTACATCAGCAGGTATGTGCCTACCCACTCGATATGTGGTTGCAAAACCCAAGAATAGTTAACTTGAGTTATGCAACTGGACAGTAACATAAGGATGAACAGGCTAATAGCAATGCAATCCACTCACTCTCTTACATACTAATTTTCTCAATTATACAGTATAGTTCTTCACAGGAAATTAGGTCATCACCATGAAGAAAATCAATCATCACAAAAATATTTCCATAAGAAAGCAAGAAAATAGCATTATAAGTATTAAATAAATTTAAACTTAAAAACAGATTTTACCATAAATAAGATCTGCAGGCTACGTGCTGTCCAAATTGACCTCTTGCGCCAACTCCTCTTCTGTTCCTCTTCTTTTTATTCTTTCTATCTTTTTTAGATACCCTTAATGCCACCTCCTGCCGTCTTTTTTTTTTCAGCATTATTTTTTCTTCCTTTTCAAACCACTGATACCCTATGGTCCCTACCTATCTAGGTAAGTTTGGTTTTAAACTACAGTATCTTGACCCCTACATATTAATTACCCCTCGTCTCTTTTCACACCTTTTTCTTGTCCTTATCTTTCAATGTCTCTCTATTCATGTTTGCATCCATCCCCAACTCGATGCGTCCTATGCCATACACGACAACCTTAAATGGAGCCACCTATATGTGGGCTTAAGCCATTCTTCACGATATCACCAAGGGCTTTCAAATGTATATAGGTTCGCCTCCGTCATCGACACAGGACTAAATTTCGAGGTTAATGGTTTGCACAGTCAACACTCAAATAGTTTGGATTGCAGTTATTTCTCCAGTCCACTCCAAGGAGGGCACATCGAAAGTCATCTCTATCAATACTCTTCTAAAGATCACGACTTTTTGGTCCTAAACGGATTCAAAAAATTATCTTTAATCGTTTGCAGTGCCTCTAACCAAGGTTATCTTGATTTCAGCATGGGTCAGGGTAAGAAATGTCCTCCTTTTCTTGTCTCGTATGGAAGCTACTCATTGGGCTGGGTTAGACTGTAATAGGGGTAGATCTGATTGGCAACAAAAGTGTTTCATATACTAGCAGTATGAAATGGATATCCACAAGAGTGCACCTTTTCTGTGGGTAGCATTGAATATTATTCATTATACTCCTCCTTTCCAGCTGTGTGGACATGTTGTCCTTTCACAGCATATTAAATAGGACTCTAAAGAGATTCAAGTGTGAGTGGAAGTTGGACAAATCCAGAAAACAATTTTTTTATAGGGGAATGGTTAGTGCTGCTGCCCATACAATGCCTCTCTGATGTAGTCAAAGATTTCTAAATAAGGCTGTATAAGGGGGTAGGATTTCTGTCAAAGTTAAACCTCCCAATTTGCTTCAAATAAAGCAAGTTTACCAAAGAAGAAAAGTAGAAAGCAGGATATTGAAGCTGTTGTTCACCAAAAGCTCCAAGCTGATAGTTTGGCTGAGTTGGCTGAAGGCAAACAGATTGTTCTCATAGAGGAGGATGACATGGGCATCCACCAGCCTGGTATGTACTCACAGCACATCAAGGTGTTTATTCCTAACCACTCTCTTGCCAGTGCTTCCAATCTGTTCCACATCAGCCCAAATAGAGAGGTCAATGACAGAAGGGTCGCCAGTAAAAATCTTATTAAGCTGTAGGTCATTAGGCCAACAAATCCCTTTATATCCTAAGAATCCCCATGTTAAAGTCAGATATTTGAGGGACATTGGCACTCTCACTCCATGGCCTACCCACTAATTTGTCCATGTCACCTCAACAATAACAGACAATGCCTTGTACTGCTAATGCCAACAACCCCTTATTGCTTTTCCAGGGTATGCTGTTTCTTCTGTCTTTTGGGATTTGGCTCACCCCCCCAACCAAACCCCTCAAGCATTTTGGTCATTTACTCACCTCTGAGATTGGTGTCAATGAAAAACCCCACTGGAAAAGAAGTCAAGGAAAGTTTCATAATTGCTGCTCTCCATACCATGGATGGGACTTTGAAAATTTTCAATGACAACATTGGGGAACATGGGATTTAATACCCTGTTTTTGATAAGGCTCTTGGAAAAATGGAGCGATGTATTGCCTACTTCACTGCTGTCCTTTAACAGCAATACAAGAGGACCAAAATGATTGAGAACATTGTTTTGGTGATGTCGAGGCTCAGAAGGTGCAGTATCACTATCAGCTTGGCAAAACACCAAGCCTTTCAGGAGGAAGGATCTGCGAGTGGAGGACATGTCCCTATGTATAAATTGCAGCCTAGACAAGCTCCTCCCAATTGGCTTGCTGCTGAGACGCCCAATGGGAACAAAAGAGGTGGATCTGCCTCTGTTCAAGGATAAGCTCCCCTTCCAAGCTAAGTTTTCTTGATACAATGAAGATTAAGATGAAACATTGTGTTTTACAGAATATCCTCTTGCTTGCTGTCTCAAATTTTGTACCTTTTGTAACAATGTATTGGGTTGTACTACAAAGAGATGATCTTAGACAAAGACTCCCCAAGGCAATAACCCCAAGGCAATAAATTTTCATAGGCTTAGACTGTCTTTTACTTTTTGCTTGTAAAAGCTAGTAAAGTAAGAGTGTTCGTAGATGTGTTTTAGATTAGTGGGTTTTTTCTGCTGTTTTTGAAAGATCCAAAATGTGATATTCTTTATCCCTAGAATATTGGACCCTCTCATGAAAGTTTTTATGAACTGGGATGGTGTGGATGTAACTCCCACCTCCTCTTTTATTTTATATATTTTGAATGTTTTTATCAAAAAAAAGTATGGATACGCTAGTATGGATGCACTTATTAGTGTCAGCTTTACGGTGAAAGCATAGACCTGGTTCCCTTTTTGAAAAAATATAAAATACGGAAACTCAATGACATGAAATATCTAAGTTCAAACATGCCAGTTTTATTGATTTTTCAGATAACTAAACTCAAAACTGATGGAGGGGACAGATGTGAATCCAATTGCCCAAATTGTTGAAAAGTGGGAACCATGGTCATGCATTCACCCTCCATTTCTTCTAAGCATTTCTTGGTTGTCTCTCCAGATGAATGATACTCTTGGTGTCAAGATATCCAACAGGCAGGATACATGCTGTAAGTTTTTGATGAACTTTGTGTAATACCTGATGTGTCCTAAGGAGAATCAAATCACTCCCACATCCTGCAGAACTTCCATCCACTCCACTACACAAATTTTGTCTGGGCGTGTCTTCAACCACTCCAACATAGAGGCCATGAAAGAACATGTTTTCAGGTTCAATACAAGTTTGGCTTGACAAACATAACTTCATGCATTCCTCCAAGGTTTAGTGGCGTGTCTTCAATCTGTATATCGACCAATCATCGAAGTGCCCATGGAACTTCCCCATTATCATCTCTTGAAAGACATGGAAAATTAATTCATTGGAATGTTGATGGGGCATTGCAAAACCCAAGTGATATTTGGTTGTAGGCATAAAGCCATTCTCAACTGCAAAGGTCATTTCCAAGTCATACTCTACCGTGACGCTAATTTGGTTGTACCCACTGAACTCATCAAGGAATGAGTAGATCTCATGGCTCACTACTTCCTTGAGGATAGAGTTGGTGAATGGAACAGGGAAGTAATCTTGTAACTTCATTGTGTTCAAGCTTTGCAAATTCCCATTGTCTTTCTTTAGGCTTATAACTATGGGTAATACTGAGTCACATTTATTCACCTTGAACATAATCCTGCTTATAGCATCTTACATATTTCTGTTTGCACCTTTTCTGTGTCCCTGGGATTATGGTTGTCTTCAAGCAAGCTGAGTTCCTAGCACTAGTTGGATCTTATGAACACATAACTGTGGTGGCTCGCCCATTTAGGTTTTTGCAAGTCTATGCTAATATTTACATGTAGTCAAGGAAGATTTAGAAGGCTGCGGCCTTCCAACACTTGATTACAGTCATTTCCCACATGGATGACATGAGCATTTTCTTATCCAACATTATCTCCTACAATATTTTTAGACACTTACCTTATATTTTATTTCGTTGGAAAAGTATGTGCTGGTGTGTTGTGTCTCTTGAGCTCTCCAAAGTTGAATGCCTTTTGAGTACATTGGAAATTCTTGGCGTTTGTTGGAGAACTTGACTATGATCTCTTTTTTCTTCCCATTGGTTTTATCCTTCTTCGGCCTCTTCCCGGTCCTCCTTCCATCTTGGGTTGCATTTCTGTACAAAAACTTGCCAGGGAAAAATTTGATAATTTCCTATATGCCACTATAGCAACCCACTATCGGAGCATTCCTCGTCCTCAGAGCATTTTTCTAAATGTAGACATCATCCATAGCGTTGATAACTGTTATCGTCAGGCTGATCATCTCCCTTAGAGTCGGATTACACAGTGTCATGGCTTATGCTCTGGGTTTTCATATTTGTTTTGAATTTTCATTATCTTCTTTGCAGATATAATCTTCTTCATGCTCACACCCAGTCTCGCTTTGTCCATCCACATTTGTTGGAAGAAGGTATCACCGGCACAAACCCGTCGATCTATTTCTTGTTGGAAGTATCCTTGATCCCACTGGTAACGAGTGGGACCAAATAACTTGATCAGAGTGGTTGTGGAACCATACCACATTGTTCCGGCCACAATAAAAGCTGCAAAAGACACAGCAACAATACTGCTAGATAGGACAGTTTTAATATTCCCCATACGCAATCCTTTGTATAAACGTTGGGGAGGACGAACATTGAGATGGAATAGACTTGCTAATATACCCAATATACCTGCTGCAATATGATGAGAAGCTATTCCTCCCGGAATAAAAGGATCAAAACCTTGAGTTCCCCATGCCGGATTTAGAGGTTGTATTTTTCCAGTTAGTCCATAAGGATCAGACACCCATATTCTAGGGCCATACAAACCCATTACATGAAATGCTCCGAATCCGAAACAAGCTGCTCCATGGGCTGGCTTGAGTAGGGAAATTTTGATGAAGTCTACAAAGGAGCTACACTTCCCTTTCTGCACTTGCTTCACAGCCAAAACTCCTAGAGGTTCAATCCTAATTTGGCTGGTCATTGCCAATTTGAATGTAGGTTGCCACAGTGTTGGTTTGTTCCCCTCCTCCATGTGCTTTCCAAAAGTACATTGAATCTTGAGCTGGATTCTACCACCACCTCTGTGAGTGTCCAAACCAGTATATCCATATGCATTAGAATGGGGTCAGTGGTCTTTATCATTGGCGCCATGGGGTTTAGCACTGTCTTGTTCCCAAGTTATGTCCATCTCTGTAGTCTTTGGCATGGTAGCAAAAAATCTCCACAATGAAAAAATGCATGTTTTTTCGTTTTTTAGTTGTGCATATTAAAACCTCTTTTTTTGGAGACAGTGGTTCAATGCTGATCCATCCTCTCTCTAACATTAGTTGACCTTAAATCATTAATCTTATATCAAGTTCTATGCGGTTTGGGCTATATATTTGGAAATAAATCTATATGTTGTTTGTTTCTAGTTTTTTCCCAATTTCTTTTGCCTGAACGTATTTTACGTTTTTTTGAACCTCTTGTACTACAATTTTCAAGAACGTGACTACTATGGTTTCTGGTGATGTTTCTAGCATAGCATGCAATGATGGAATGGTACATGGTAATTCCTTTACCTTCAGCGGGAGGGTCATCTTTTGTATCTGTTTGGCAATTGTTAAGAGCAGACAGATGATCCATCCCTCGGGCTGGAATTGAGACTTCCTCACAGGATTCCTCCATCATGGCTTGCTTGAGCTTGTCCCTCATATTTGAGAGCCTTTCCTTATCGACCTAAAGTTCCTGATATTGATACTTCTTAGCCTGTGCCCTCGTCATAATTGAATTCTTTGCCAGGATATCTGCTTATTCCTCGTAAAAGTCTGATATTATGAAAAGGGAAAAAATAAATAAATCACTAAGTTGTCCTCTATGCTCCTCCGTCACAAGTTGCATGTCTCTGTCTCAAACTTCTGAAATGCCAAAAATAATTTTATATATGCTGCCAGAGTCATTGTTAACAAAAACAACTGCTCTTTGTTTAATATTTATACTAGTGAGTAGTTTTAGGTCAATATTCACCTCCGTCCTTAAGACAAATAACGATCTGCAGAGACCATCTGCTGGAAAAGCTCTGAATGTCTGGAGTGGCTTAAAGATACCCTGAATGGTAGCAATACTCTGTCTGGAAAAAATATCTTAACAGATGGAAGAAGTCTAAAATAATATTCTATTATTCTATGGTGCAGAGTTATACAATGTCTTCCAACATTTGGACATATAACAAAACTCTGGAATATCTAAGAAATTTATGGTGTTCTACGGAAAATAAAAATATATACAAAAAACCATCTTTGTGTCTATTAGGCATGTCTGAAATTTATGTGGGACAATGAAAACTTGAACCAGGTTGTTTCTTTTCTGCAAAGAGATTGATTTTGCGGTGGCCATACTAGGCTTTCTTAGAATGGTGTTCTCTGAAAAATTTGTTGGGTTGTGTCTCCTGAAAAACAATTTGTTGGCCATGACAGACTGTCTCGTCTTTGAAAAACTGCTGTTAAAGTAACATAAGTCTGTGTGACTGTTGGCATCTGGTCTACATTGTTTTTCATCTTGATGTCTAGTTTCTCCCTTTTTTTTATTTATTGTTATCACTCTTCAAAATATGATCTGCTGGATGACAAATATGTTAGGACAGTAACACTTATTGTATGTTGTGATCATAAGCATTTAATGTTAGTTGTTGTTCCGAGTCTCTCTCAAACTTAGATCTCCCTAAATTTTGGGTGTACACTCTTTTTCTAAAGTGACCAAGGGCCATATTTTGATCTGAGAGATGGCTTCCCAGAGAATTTTCCTCTCAATTTTGTCATGTTCCAAGATGATCTTCAGGGCAGCAAGTGCTACAAAGGTATATATTCAAATTGTTCGAAGGATAGACTTTATGATAGTAATCATACTTGCAAGGGTTGACCACTTGGGGTTTGATGAGTCTATCCTGCTGTGAAGTTTGTCTACCAACTCCTTCCAGTTTTTTTCGTTTTCTTTTCCTTTTTTTTTGACTTTGTTTGTCAGTGGAATATCTATCTATTTTGTTTTCAGCAAGGTACTTTGAAAATTCAAAATACCACAGATAATTCCGTCAGATATTTACATATAGAAAATCATCAAGTTACATAATTTATTTATTGACCAAGGCAGACAAATAACAATCCAAAGTTTTCTTACTTTGAAGTGTCTCCTTATTTTAGATTCTAGCATTGACAAATAACGGTTGTATCCTTGAGTCCCATTGACCTACTTTTGATCATATGTGGACATTAATACAATTTCTTTCTTTCTTTCTTTCTTCTCAACAAAATGTTTCATTCACAAATTGTAGATTTGTAATAGAATCTTCTTGAGAAGATAACCAAATGCCTTTCAAAGTACCGTATTTTATGCTTATTTTGGCACTTCCAAAAACTTCTACTGTGATGATGAAAATATAGGGAGAGAGAGGTCGCCTTGGTGAAGCTACCTAGGTCATTGCAACAAGTTGCCTTGAGGGATGCCCCCTTGGTAGCCAAGGGAAAGCAGTATGCCACCTATTCAACCCAATCCTTACAAAAACCACTTTAGAAATCATAGATTTTTGTTGAAATGTCCAAATTCAAATTGTGATATGCTTTGAACATATCTAATTTAGAGCCCATATCTTTTTTCTTGTTGTTGATGAGAAAATGATACTATAATAACCCCATCATGAATGTTTCTTCTCTCGGTAAAATCCTCCTTGCTACCAGGAAATAATTGCGTCCATTTCTCCTCCTTGCTTTTGGGAAATATTCATGTCCAACACTTAAGCTGTTTTTCCATTTGCCTAAACTAGTTTGCACAATGTGTTGCATAAGGTGATCAATCTAAACTTCTCAAATCTGCTCGGCTCAACCTTGTTAAGGCTTGATTATGGAAAAGTGGCATTGAGGGATTTTGGTGTTATTTTGGAGACTCTAGATTCCCTCAATATCCTAAGAAGATCATCTTCCATGATGCTTCAAAATTCTTGACATAAATCAAGTAGAAACTCATCTAGAGACTAGCATTGTTGCTTTCCCCCCTCAACTTTGAGCATCACTTGGCAAAGGAGAAAACAATTTTGTGTGCAAGATTCTCATTTTTGCAGCAGAAATCAAACATGGAATATTGTCCAAGATTCCTTTTTGGCTGGTCCAATCCAGTCAACTGGTGTTACTTCTGGAGAGTACCCTCATCACTCATCTGGATCGTCACTCAAAGCAGAAAAAGAGACATCATCATCAATTACCTTAGAAGGGACAATACAAGAACTTATGATCTCTGTAGGAGAACGCCCAAGGATAAGGGGGCTAGGATGGATAATCATAGGGGGAAGCAATGTACCTTTTGTAAAGCCTCTCCTAACATCAAAGTCCAACAGATTATTTGAATTAGAGGGGAAGTAAATGACTTGAAACTGCATTCAATCCTCAATATGTTTGTTAAAGAATAGAAGACCATTGATGCTGAGAAGAGGCAGAAGCACGACCCTTGATGTGTGAGCGAGAGAATTGGGAAACCTTAGTATCTACATGTGGAGGAAAACATCGCCTCCCCAATCTGTTCTTGTCAGAGTGTGTAGTTGCAGTATCCAAATATCACTTGGAACATCTGAAATAGGCTGAAAGAAGAAGGTAACGAGTCTAGTATCTTTATAGCATCTCAGTAATTTCCCACATCTAAAGGTGACAACCCCATGGAGAAAAAGGGGCCAAATAAAGAAAATTGCATTGCAAGACAAGTTTCTAGTTTTGGCTACAAGAACAACAGTTTCTCTCTCAATATTGTGTGGAAATGCTGTTATGAACACCTTTAAAAAATGATGTCAAATGCATGAATTCTCCTTCAAGTGGCCTCTGTTAGTGCATATTTGCATGTTTGATGTAAACCTGCCTTGTCGGCTGCCTTGGGTAACCGATTGTGGGTTTACCTTGGTATGCTCGGGATTTAGGTTCTTATCTCCATGAGACACCGAGTTGTGGTGTTCTTCTGAATTATTGTTTATTGTGTCTACTATGTTATAGGGTTGTGAAATGTTCGGACCCAGGACCATTTGTATGTACCTTTGTGTGGTAATGGGACTTCACATTTATTAATGAGGGTTGTACTTATTTTAGATCGTCTCGATCATTTTGTGCTATAGTGATAATTTGGTACATTGTATGTGCCATCCATATTTTTTGTTATCTTCTCTCTTTGCTATCACTTATTGTTTACATTGCTTGTGGAGTTAATAGATCTTGAAGAATAATGTAACCTGTTCCTATGTGATATCATAGCCTTGGGTTTGAGCTCCCTAGCATTTGGAGGCCATTGACGGGTGGCCGAGGCTGAAAGTTTGAAGGCTAACATGTGATGGAGTAGAATGGATCGATTAAGTATTTGGAACATGGAAGAACCTTAGCTCTTTGCATAAATTTTATTTGCAAAAAGGGTCACACCTTTTAAAGGGCATAGTTTCAGCTTAAGTGTCCCATTGAAGTGATTCTTCTGCCATTGGAAATGAAAATTAGGGTAGATAAGGATTAAGTATTTGTTTGTGAATTTCCATGGACTAATGAGGGAGATATGGTTAGAAAAAGTAGACCTATAGATTTGTTGATTTTCCAGTCGCATGCATTTTTGAGAAGTTGCGAAAATCATCATATCTTTCAATTCAGGTAAGAAAATTTTGTGTTGTTTGGTCCGATGGAAAGGATTTGTTTCTACTATTGGCATGCATAGTTTTCATTTTGGATTTTGGAGATATATTAAATGTAGGTATTCTTGAAACCCTAGTTTTGCCCTAGTTTTGCATGTTTTCATATTATGCCACAAGTGAAATCCCATGAAATTACCTCACTTGATAAAGCGTTGTATAAAAAAATAACAGTTTAAAAACTAAGAGGCCTCAATCAATCTTGTGAAAGAAATTGTTGAGGAAAGATCATAGAGTTTCCATTGATAAAGAAGTTCGCTAAGAATACTTTCCGAAAGTATAACGGAATCTCCTTTATTATAGGTTTGTATCACTTCTCTTGACCAATGTTCCTTCTCTTGTTTGCATTGACGATTCTTCCAAAGATGATACTATTTTCAAGGATGCTAACTATAATTTTATTAATATAAATCTGACAATGGTTGTGCCACACCTTCGAGCCTCTCAATCAATGTCTTGTGAAAGAAATTGTTCAGGAAAGATCATAGAGTTTCCATTGATAAAGAAGCTCGCTAAGAATACTTTCCGAAAGTATAACGGAATCTCCTTTATTATAGGTTTGTATCACTTCTCTTGACCAATGTTCCTTCTCTTGTTTGCATTGACGATTCTTCCAAAGATGATACTATTTTCAAGGATGCTAACTATAATTTTATTAATATAAATCTGACAATGGTTGTGCCACACCTTCGAAGGATGATAATTCAAATGTTGTTGATAGTCTTCGTATTGATGATGATTCTACTAATGGTCATGCTTTGGTTGATACTCCTGATTTTAATGAGTTTGAGAAGCATACAAAAAACATTGGCCTGCAGTTACTTTGACAAATGGGTTATAACGGAGGTGGGCATGAAAAATATGGATGCTTGATTGTTGATCAGATAAAGCCCTTTATTAGACCTAAGATGTTACAAGCATTAGTTATCTTGAGATGAATTCTATGAATGATGGTTATACATATACTATTGTTTGAGCATACACACATGCGTGATTCCTCTTAGTCAAAGGAATTAATTAATGGGTGTTCACTAGAGTCAACTATTTGAGATAAGACGTGGAAATTAGAGCACATATCATCCACAACCAACCCATATCGGCATTCTCACTTTGGAGAGAAGAACCATTCAAGGCCTTCATCTAGACCTTATTTTGGTGAAAGATGGTATTCTATGCCTCAATATAGGTTTCGTGGTTATTCCTTTTTTTTTGGTCATACTAGGAGGGGAGAGATGGCATATAGTACTACTCTTATTGCAATGGTTGATTGTGGATGGATTGATGCCATAGAGCTCCTTATGTTCATGTTTGAGGAACTCATACATGTGTCTCCTCAACACTGAGGCCTCTTGGCTCCCACTTGTATGATTATATGGTTACATTTGATTGAGGGACGACCTCAATCTTGTATGTAATCCATCTCATGGGTGAATATTGCCATCTTCCATATCATTTGATGGCATCTTGTGAGTAGCTTAAACCATTCTTCGAGGGTAGGATTATGATGATTTTGCATGGGAAGTTGGATGATGATCAGGAGTTCATTATTGAGATTACTTATTGGAGATGCCATCCTTGGCTATTTATTGATGGCCTTGCCATGTTTTGCCATTCTTGATTATTTGTGGATGGTCTTGAAGTTTTGTTTTAGAGGTGCTATCCTTAATGTTTGTGAATGGTTTTGAGGTTTTGATTGGGAGATACCATCCTTGATTTCGAATTTGATGGCATAGATGGCCTTGCTAGTTTGTATGCCATTCTTGGTTGCTTTGCAGATGATATTAATGATTGCAAGGCACCATCCTTTTCTTGGTTTAATAGATGGATTGGATGCATTGATGATGTGTTTTGTAGAATGCTTATTTGCTTCTAAATCTACAACTAAATCTTCTCATGGATTGTAGATGCCCATGAGTCCATTGATTTTCTCCTATTGCCATGATACGTGGGACTTTAGGAGATTTCAGCAATGATTAATTTTGATGGTAGTGGTGGTGACGAGATTTTTATACTTCTACATTGGTTTCTCAGGTGTGGAGTTTTGTACCTAATGTGTGTGGCTTGAGAGAGGATATTGGTATGGTTATCCAAAGTCCAAGCTTGTAGATGATATTGCTTTGATCTTTGATTTTGGTGCACTTTGTTCCTGGTCATGGGTCGATAAATATTTCCTGATGTGTGCTTAACCATTAGTGCATTTTGGTTGTTGCTTATGGGTGGATGGAGTTTGATTGTATCTCCCTAGTTCTTTCATGCACTTTGGTTCTTTCTTCATAGAGGTTTGAGGTTTTCTATGTGCATTCGATATTGCTTCTTTTGGCATGAACTGCTTGGTTGTGGAGTTGCTTTTAGCAACATGTGGGGCATATTATGGGGTCGCTTCTTTTGGCTTATGAAATTCTAGAATGGAGCTTGATTTCTTATGGATCCAACTAGATGCAGATTTGGTAGAGCAATTGTGTGGTTCTCAGTGATGATTTTTCGAGGCATGGTGATTCTTTGGCTTTTGGGCATGAGATCCTTTTGGTTCAGGCTAGATCTTAGTAGCTCACTTGTTGAGTTCTCGTGGTTTGCGATTGCTGTTATAGGATATAGAAGATTGTGTGGAGTTTGAAAATGATTTTCTTGACAATTTCATGCTGATTTCATCTTTTCTCATTGTTGGAGTGTTGTGGTCTAGACTCTAGGAGATTTAGATGGTTTTTTTGGCTTTGGTTGTTTTTCTTGCGGAGCATTGATGATCCTTGCTATGGGTGGCTGATTGTTGATCAAGTTGTCTGAGTATTGGCTTCAAGAGTGGTTTTTGGCCATGGAATGTTGAGAGCTTTGTATCCCAGTTGTCTTCAAGTGCTGCCCATTTGAGGAGATGTTTGTGGGATGCCATATTCTTTGTTCCCTCTAAGTTTGGTTTAAGGGGAATATTGGTGTTAGGTCCTTTGAGTCACTCGTTGTGGGTGTACCTTGGGATGCTCGGGGTTAGGGTTCCTATCTCAATGAGAAACCGGTTTGTGGTGTTTCATGGGATTATTGTTTACTGCCCCCAATAGGTTATAAGTTAGTGCTACCTTGGGATCCAGGTCTATTTGGCCATGCTTACCTTGGTTTAAGGGGAATGCCGGTGTCATGCCCCTTGGGTCACTGTTTGTGGGTGTACCTTGGGATGCTTGGGCTTAGGGTTCTTATCTCAATGAGAAACTGGATTGTGGTGTTCCATGGGGTTATTGTTTACTGCCTCCAATAAGTTATATGTTTGTGGTACCTTGGGATCCAGGGACATTTGGCCATGCATACCTTGGTATGATAGATTCCCTGTGGCTTATCTTTGTGGATAATAGTAGGCTGATATGTGCTATAACCATCTAAGGTATAGTGACTTCACAAGCATAAATGAGTGAGGGTTTTGCCTCATTTAGATCATCTTGATCTTTTTGTGTCACAGTGATAATTGGTTTAAGGGGAATGTTTCTGTTAGGCCCCTTGGGTCGCTAGTTGTGGGTGTACATTGGGATGCTTGGGATAAGGGTTGTCATCTCAAAGAGAAATCGGATTGTGGTGTTCCATGGGATTATCGTTTTCCACCCTTGATGGCTTATCTTTGTGGATGATAGTAGGTCGATATGTGTTATAACCATGGAAGGTATAGTGACTTCACAAGCATAACTGAGTGAGGGTTTTGCCTCATTTAGATCATCTTGATCATTTTGTGTCACAATAATAATTGGTTTAAGGGGAATGTTTGTGTTAGGCCCTTTGGGTCACTGGTTGTGGGTACACCTTGGGATGCTTGGGGTAAGGGTTGTTATCTCAATGAGAAACCGGATTGTGATGTTCCATGGGATTATCGTTTTCCACCCCTAATGGGTTATAAGTTTGTGGTGCCTTCTGATCCAAGTCTATTTTGCCATGCCTACCTTGGTATGATAGATTCACTGTGGCTTACCTTTGTGGATTATAGTAGGCTAATATGTGTTTTAACCATCCAAGGTATGAGAACTTAACAAGTATAAATGAGTGAGGGTTTTGTTTCATTTAGATCATCTTAATCATTGTGTTATAGTGATAATTTGGTACATGGTGTGTACCATCCATTTTTTTTGTTATTCTCTTTACCATCACAAATTGCTACATTGCTTGTGGGGTAAGTCGATCTTGAGGAATAAAGTATCGTGCTTTGACATCACCAATGTAAAATAATATGGTATTTGGATACATACTACAGTTACAAGTTATAGTCTATTTGCAACATAAGTGGAAGATTATTTTGGATTTGGAAAATGTTTTCAAGCCAACACGTATTTTTTGATATAATTTTTAATGAACCCAAAATGCCAATTACTAAGATTTCATTCCATTTGTAAGATGCAATATGCCAAATGTGAGAGTAGAAGGGAGGGATGAAGGGACTACCCTGATAACTGATATGAATATGAATACGCTTATGGTTTGGTTAGACCATAGAAGCATACTTAGGAAAGGATGAACTCCATGAGATCCTTCAACAGAAGAATTTAACACAAATCAGTACATATCATGATATGGCATAGACCGTTATAAATATCGAAATTGAGACATATAACTACTTTGTTATTCTAATTGGGCGGGCAAAAGAGATTCGTAATCACAAGTTTTGATCTGGCTTTGCGGCGATTGTAGTTCAATTGGCCATCTAGGGTTTCCCTGTATTGCTTTTCCAACATAGGTTGACACAAGCTGAGGCTATACATATTTGAACAAGGGTATGATGTCAATTAGACAAGGAGGGAGGAAACCCTCCATGGATCCTAGAGCCAATGTTACAAGTATTTTGTTCATCAAGTTCCAAGAATTCAAATGGTGACAATGAATGGTAAAGGAGGTAATACAGTTTTGATTAGATGGTCAATTGAGCTAGTTGATGACATGCTAATTTTGAAGAATAATTTGCAAGATAAGTTTGACTCATAATTGGTCTTTTCCATTGGGAAAAGCAAGAATATAAGGTTTTTGAATGTTCATGTCTATTTTTAAGTGAACGTAGATAATAGTGAGAAGATTGGGCAAGTGATGGACATGCTGACCATTAGTTTGCAAGTGATAGTGTGAATGGTTTTAGATGGTTAATTTCTGCAAATGGGTTGAACCTAGTTACAAATGGTGTCTATCGAGCTAAGAAGTTTTTTGCTAGAAGTTCAAGTGATATATGTTGAGGATATGCAAGAAATAGTAATGTAGAATGTAGACTTGTTGATGTAACTTGAAGACAGATTGATGACAAGCCAACAAGTGCTGCAATAGTTGGACATTCGGTGTCATAAGTGGGTAGTTTGTCTGCGGACAAAGAGAGGACATACAACCCCCGCCAATGTAGCCTCTACTTGTTAGGATATGTAAGCATAATAGGAACAATTTATAGAAGATAAGAAAGCTTGTAAATTTAGAGTTTTGAGTTGGAAGGAGACTTAGTGATATACAAATATGATGACAAGAGATGTTAGAAGGTAAAGTAAATATAGGAGTAGGGTCACCAAGGTAACATCTAATGTTAGTAGTTGTGGTAAAACCACTATAATCGTATGCGGTGCCATAAATTTGTAATAGGATATTGATGTTAGGAAAGGAGTGTGATATACTTGGAACTGTACCACCACACACAGGCACACGCACACGCATATTGACAAATGCATCTTATTTAGGAAAATGAACAAAAAGTTAACATCAAAGGAGTGAAAGAGTTACAAGGACAATCTCTTCCTATTAAAGCAAGGAGATAAGGCACCTAGGTTTGTGCCTTGATGGTTAAAGTGTCAACATATTTATAGAAACATTGCCACTTTTAACATTTAAAGCTAACTCTTGCTTGAAGAGTCAACTTTTCCACGGCGTGTGGAAAAAAATCCTCGTGAAAGGTAGATTTCCATCAGGTTTTCTACAAGAAACTCAAAAAGGAAAAACAAATGGCATGCCAACCACTTTTGGCATTATATGTAATCGTCTGATAATTTCCTAACAAAGCTCCTTGCCAAGAGAGAGGAGGGATAAAAATGAAATGAAATATGGCTTGCCCAAAACAACTTACACAACAAATCCAAAAGATGTGATCAATTATATCTTCTCTCTCACATAAGATGGAAGAAGAGTTTGTGATGCCCATATTGTCAAACCTTGTATCTAAAAGCTAGGCCTCGATGAATGTCAAGCCACCCCAAAACTTTGTGCTTGAAACATAAGCTTGTAGACCAAATAGCTTGGCATCACATTTTCCATCGAACTTCCAGATCCTTAGCTCGCGAGCATATATTCAAACATGGGCCAAGATCTATGGTCTGGCTAATTTGATTTTACAAGGATTTTTTCACATAAGTCATAAAATATTTTCCATTGTTCTACTTCCAATCTCTCCAATAAGGACCGAAAACTTGTAATTGTAACTTAAAGACAGTTTTAGGGATCATTTTTATAGTTTTTTGTAAGTTATTTTACTAGTATATAATACTTGAACCCTATTTTGACAGCACCAAGTAAGCTATTGTTAGAGTTTGACTTGACATATCTTCCCAACAAAACAATCTGTTCCTTGCAAAAATCTTGCCTATGAGTGAGGGCAAATGACTAAGTTGCCCCTGTGAAGCATGGAAGGTCCAAATAGCCGGTGAAAGTCTCAAGCATCATGTGGGCCATCAAATTGCTAGTGGACAACGAATGATAGTGTTTTCCAAGCAACCCAAATTCTCTTAAGTGATGCAAACCCGTGACTCAAATGCTTTAGCAGTACCAATAACATCACATAGCTTGAAATGGGTCCTTGTTTTTTTGTACATGATGAGCAATAAGAAGTTGATGCTCGAGAAGAACTTACCAAGTGAAGTCATCCTCAACTGCTCTAACAATCCACCTACTGGATAGAGGCATCTTTTGTGTGGGAATTCCCAATTTCCCTTTGATCACTCAAAAGTGTGTATACATCCCCATGCTACCCAAGAAATTCCCATTCTTCTTGTTTACACCAAAAAAAAAACTTTGAATTCCATCACCATTGATGGTTAAAATAAGGGAATCGATTTGGTCCCTCACGAATCAATAGCAAAACATTAGTAAAATAAGAAGTGCAAGGGAGAGAAGTACTCAAATGAGCTAGCAAGTAGAAAAGTACACTGGGCAAAGAGGAGTATAAGTTCATGGATAGGGAAGACAGAGGAAGAGAATAACAATAAAGCAAATTAGCTTAGACCTTTTAGTGCTTTGAGAGTCATTTGATTAGAGACAGACGACTTTCTATGCTCCTTTCTCTGCATGATCTTTGTCCAGCGATGTTCAAGGGACTCCACCACAAGCACTTGTGAAGGGCAAGGTTGGAGGGGAGTCAGAAAGCCCGAGGGAACAAAAATTAATTTTTATAGCCTGCTGTTCTAGAGGATCCTCTACATCACCCACTTGAGAAAGAGGGGTGGAGGTCCAAGGCTCCTCTCTCTTCGGTGCACAATCGATTTGTGTCTCAGGACAATCGAGAGCTTCATCTATAGGGGCAGCCTTATGCATGAGGGAACTCTCCATAGCTGCTGTAAGAGATGCCAATTCCTTTGAGGATGTGGACATGAAGTTGGACCCCAAATCCATGGGGAAAGTTCCCACCAAATGGTGTTGATTCTCTGCACCCTGCCACCAAGTCAGTGGAGATTTTCCACCTTTTTTCCTCTTACCCCTAAGATCAGCAAGGTTATCAGACAAGTTCTTAGGGCATGTTGCCACTAGATGGCTAAGAGAGAAGCGAGCTCAGAATTTGAAAGCAACATGCTTATAGTCCAATTTTTGCTTTCAAATTCGATCCTTAACTTTCAGCCAAACCTCATTTGGAAAACAACCAAAAAAGGGTACTTCAACACACAGGTGGGCGAAGGTTGTGATATGCCTCTGAGTTGTGTTATGAGAGCAAAAGTGGAACTTCCCCAAAGCATCCCCAATGGACTGTAAATTGTGAGGATTCCAGAATTGTAGGGGAAGATTTGGGAGCCTAATCTAGACCGGGGGAGACGAAATAACATCTAAAGAGGGATCAAAGGAGGGGAACTAGGTTTTTAAGCACAAATCTGCATTATGGCAAAAATAGGGATCTGGTAGAAGAATGTGGTTTCCATTCACATAAAAATCAAATTCTACAATTAAAAAACCCTTGTTCAAATTTAGATGTAGATATCTTGGGAGACCAAGTGCTTCCAGGAAACAAAAATCCACTTGTGAAGCTTGGAAAGTTTAGCCCATAACCCATTAAAATTTCAAATTAGGGCATGATCTTTGTAAAGAACCTCTTTTTCCACAATTTCCTTTACCCATATCAAGGATTGGGATCTTGTCAATCACCTCCACCATGAAATGTCAACCATGTAACTGTTCACAAGCTCTAATAACAAAGTTTTAAAAGGTCACCTTTAGGGCATCTTTAAAAGAAACTGCTCACAAGATCAAACAACAGAGTTTGAAAAGGGCACCTTTTGGATGTCCTTAAAAGACAACCGTTGAGGAGACATCGGGTCACCAAGAACCAAAGGAAAAACATAAGATTGTTGTGAGGAGAAAAGGGTAACTCCTGGAGGAGGATCGAGGTCAGACAACGGGATCCTGGAACCAACAAAACTAGAGGGTGGAGAAGGTGCCAAGCTTATTTAAAGGCTGCCATTGGAGGCAATTTTAGACACCAAGAGCAAACGGGTTGATACCAAAAGTTGGGGACCATTGTTGGGTAATGGGGTCAGGACAAGCATCCCCAGGGAGAGATGCAACGATTGAGATGATGGTTCCATTGCTTCACGGCCAGAAAAAAATTGAAACTTGATTTCCAAAAGATTTACCAAATAACAAATGATGTCACTAGGTTTAATGATCCTTTATATTTTGTTAAGTTATAATGATGGTATTAGAGTTATTAAATAGCTATTAGTTAACCACTAACTAATGGGTGGTTATCAACCTTCCCAACTGCTACAACTTTTGTGCTTAATAAAAGGAGGACCCACACAAGTGTGTAAGTGTGCCATGTGCCTTCCAGTTCCTCTTCATTCTTTCAAGCAGTCATATTTGCTAACATTGGTATTAGAGCCAATTGTTTCAGGAAGCCTTAGTCAGGTACGGATGAAGTAGGCTGTTCGAGAAGGCCCTAAGGCAAGGGTACAAATAGTGCAACAAAGAAAAGGTTTGAATTCGACTTGAATAGTTAGTTCACGATTTGCAACAAATGCATTTGCAAAGGTGAAATTAGAGGAGTTGAGTTGATTCACGATGAGTATCATTGTGAGTAGGGCATGATTTGCAGTTACTTCAAAGACTAGGGCACAAAAGCACTTATTCAATTTGCAAAAGTAAAACGATAGTGAAGATTTTATTGTGAATAAGCCATGATTTAAAGTCCAAAGGAAAACGTCCACGCTAGGGCACGGGAAATCAATAAACTGCAATGCAAAAAGGAACACAATTTACATTGACGTGAGTTATAATAGAGATTCTAGTTTTCCATGGTATTTAGTTCACGAATGGAGGATTTGCGAACAAACAGGGCATGGGAAAATTGTGATTTTCACATCTATGTTAGGGCACATACAATAATTCTATAAAAAACTAGAGGGAATCAGACCTGTACACAAACTTTGAGTTTATTTTGATTTCCGAGTCAAAGGTTAGACTTGTATTCAAAGTTTGTATTTATTTTTTTGATTTCCGAGTCAAGGTTCAAATATTGTATGATTAATGGTCAACATTCTAAGTTTGGTTCTATTGGAAGCACAAACATTAGCTTTTCATAATTACAATATTTGGGATCACAAGATTTTAACAAATGCAGAATATCATGATTGTGATAAAATCATTTGTGGCATTAAAGCAAGACCTATTACTAATTTTGTTGATTATGACAAGTGTCATAAGGAGGCCTTGTTAAAGTTGTTTGTATCAAATGACATGATTCCTAAGGTCCAGAATGCCACTAAGGTTTTGTACCTGATAATCCATTATTTTCCACAAAGATGACTAAGGATGGTTCATTGTTAGAACATCATCTTTGGATGAAATATCTTGAGGCCAACTTGCAGCCAATAACAAAAAGGTCGATGGTGACGACATGGTGGTGGTTGTTTTGAAAAACTTGACACCCTCATAATTCATATTTGCGGAGGCTTTCCACTTGATGGCAGAAAGCTAGACCCTGACATTTGATCAGGTTAGTTCTTGTTTGATGCAGAAGGAACGTAGACATACACACAAAAATGAGTCTAGTGTTGGACAAACATAGAGTGCAATTACTGCTTAGCAAAAGGGGAAGTGAAAACCTATTCTCAATGATTCATCTTCTAAGTACTAGATGAAGTGCTTTTATTGTCATAAGGTTGGGCATGTTAAAAAGGGTTGTTGAAAGCGACAGTATGCACTTTCTCAACAAAGCAATCATGTGACAAATGTGGCAAAAATTGAAGAAGAACGAGATTCTTATGTAGAGTATGCCCTCGTGGCTTTATACTCAAACAATAGTGCTACCAGTTGTTGGTTCATTGATTCCAATACATCTAGACACTTTACATGTTGTAAGGACTGTCATGTCAAATTTAGTGTAGGTACAAACTTTTCTGATTTAGTTTCATTCGCTGATGGTCAGTGATATGCAATAGAGGGGATAAACGATATTTGCATGGTGTTGAATAATGTTAGGAAAATCATCGTAAGGAATGTTAAGTATGTTCCTAGTATGAAAAAAAATATTCTCTATTAGTTAGTTAACAAAAAATCCCAACATTGTTGTACATTCCTCTAAGAAACAATGTTTTTCGCAGTGTTGCAGGGAGACGCACCCCTTACCCCCTGAGACACGTCTCCCCGTACCCCCGTGCCCCTGTTAGTGGTACTATATTTTTTTGGTTTTTTATTATTTTCATATAATAATAAATATATATAATTATAATAATAAAATATTAATATATTTAAATTATATATATAGCCGTCTCCTTGTATCCCCGTCTCCTATTTAAAAAAAAAAAGGCATACCCGTACCCGTCTCCTTGTACTCGTACCCATGTCCTATGAACTATGGTTTTTTGTCTGATGCAAAACACGATAAAGTAATCACCCTAGGTATAGGGCAAGGTGGCTTGTATAGGTTTGATGACCCTGCCATAGTCAACTTAAATGCACGCGTGGAGGGAGACCACCATACAGGATGTGTTGGAAGATGAAGTTCCTCATAGGCTTGTTGACCTTGTTTCAATCAACCTACATGCATTAGTTGCGGAGGGAATATCCACTATAAAGATTGTGTGAGAGGATACAATTTCTCAATCAAATGCATGGGTAGTTGTGCAGGAGGATGAAATTCCTCAGTCAAAGGCACTGGCTGAGAGGCCGAAAACAAGGATGTTGATTTAGTAGAGCATGGTCATTTTGATGTTGCTTCTGATATTTTTATGGTACTTGAACCGTTGGTTAAACAATCCATTGCATGCAAATGGGTGGACAAAATTGGTACTTTGGACAAGTATGCGACTCATCTTTTTGCGAAAGGCTTTCCCAAACAAGAAGGAATAGATGAGGAGATGGTTTCTACTCCTACTGCGGTGTTGTTTTTTTATCTCATTGTGAAGATGCTCACCCTTCGGTTGCTTCTCTCCATAGTAGCTCAGTTTGGTTCCCTGAGTAGAGGTGTGGACGAGGAGATCTACATGGTGCAGCCTAAAGGTTTTTGTGTTGGTTGTGATCATTTGTTTTGCAAGATGATGAAGTCCCTCTAGGAACTTAAGTAGACTTTGAGTCTGGGATATTTTGTTTGATGAACATCTCCAAGATTCTAGATTTTGAACTATGGAGGTTGGGCTGAAGTTATCAAGCGGTGATGATTCATCACCTGTCAATGAATCACCCTACAGAGAATTGGTGGACAAGTTGATATATTTTGTGTCCACATGATTGGATCTTTGTTTTGCTATCGGCTATCTTTTCTGGTTTTTGTCTACACTAAAACTCCTACATTGGATAATAGCAAAATGTTAGAGAACTGCAAATTTCACATCGATATCTAAAAAATAGTTTGTAAATGTAATAACTAAACTCTTTGGTCTCACTTTGTAATATTTCATGACAAACTTGGAGTAGTATTTGGTTTAGTCATTAAGGGAAGGTATTAAATTTATTAATTAACTATTAGTTAACCATTGATTAATGGTTGGCACAACCTTCCCAGCTACTGTAACTTATTTTTTGCTTGATGAAAGACACACACACAAGTGTGTTGTGTGCCTTCAATTTTCTCTTCATTCTTTCAAGCATTCATATTTGCTAATAGATAGTTCATCTTTCCCTCGAATATTTTTTTTCCCTTCACTCATCGCAGCTCGTGTAACTTCAGCAAAAGTGTCTCGACAAAAGCAATGTTCCCTCCATAGGTTGTTGAGTAAGTTTAGGTTTTAGTGCTAAACCATTAACAAAATGCACATTCAGGAGTTGAATCCCTCCAACGATGAGATTCCTCTAATCTGCACTTGTAGTCTAGCCTCCTCCAATAAATAACCAAGTGCATCTGAAACAATGACATAGAGACAGGGAGCTAGCAAGCAGTCTTGCCAAATGGATCTATGCAATTGGATAGGATCTAATGTAATACCGTTCACACTAACCCTTGCAAAAGCCTGTGAAAAAAGAGTTGCCACTGTGTGGTGAAAAATGGTCCAAATCCCCACCAATCCAACATATTCAAGATGAAATCCCATCCTATTTGATCACGGGCTTTATCAAATTCAATCGTCACAAGTAAAGCTTTTCGACAAAACACATTTGTGCATTCAATTGCCTCGCAATGTATGGCGAGGTTGTTAAGAATGAGCCTTCCTTTTATAAAGCCAGATTGCTTTTTTTGCACTATATGTGTGACAAGTTAATCCTCGTATAAATAGTTTTAGCTAGAGCTATATAAGAAATTTTAAGGAACATGATAAGGAAGCATCTACCCACTATCTTCCTCTTTGAACCTGTAGGAATGAGTTTAATTAGCCCAACATTGACTATCTCACCAAAGACTCCTCTCTTGATAGATTCTTGACACATTTTCAAGTGGTTTGGGACAATAAGGTGGCACATGTTCTTATAAAACTCCAATGGTAGACCATCGGGACGTGGAGGCTTGTCATTCTTCATATCTTTTAGAGCTTCCTCCCAACTCTTCAAGGTCTACCTTCCTAGATAAGAAGATCTTCTCATAGACTTCAACCTTTTGGGGGACCACGTGCAAGACAAGGTTCATAAAAGTATTTGTAATGGATTAATGCTCCCTAGTAGGATGATCCAAAGAATTGAGCTTAAAAAATATTTTAAATATGAATTTAATCCTCTGAGAGATTCCCATTCAAATCACACAATGCAAAAAATATCTTTGAGCTATGCTTCGTCACTAAATATTGGAAATGGAATTCAGATGGCACATCTCCATCTGAAATCCAAAGAAACCATCCTCTTTTTTTAGCACCTCTTGCCTTGTAATCCTCAAATTTCTAAGTTGAGATTCTATTTTGCTAGCAGCACCCTATTTCACATTGTTGTACGATGACAATTCCAATTCATGTCTTGCTTGTTGTATTTTGAGATTGATGTATTGTTGCCTCCCTTTGCTTGTTATTGCAACATTCGGTCCCAACCTTTAAGGAATTTAATGGTATGCTATATGGTTACTTCCAACCAAAAATTCCATCCCTAATCACTGTTTGGGTTGGGAACCAAAGACTAGATCCTGTCAATAGCTTGCAAGCACTGTTTTGACTGTAGAAAGAGACATTCAACTTTTATGAAGATTGATTTTGTCTCTAATTATCATTTTGGTGGAAATGGGTTGATGATTATGATAAATAATGGTATGGTCTACAAGGACGGATAGTCTACCACTAAAAGTAAAAGTAGTAGCAAGAGGGCTTGCATAAATTCTATTCAACTTGGCCCCAATCCATTTATTGGCTGCAGAACGAGTAAATAAAGTTTGCTATTTAGTTGCTTTAGGAATATTTTGACCTCACACAACATTAGAAACACCAAGGATCCACTTGCAATTGTTCCAATCTTGGCTTTCCTTAGGTCGAAGGGATGTTTTATGTCCTCCAATACGATCGCCATCCCACTCAACGATATTAAAGTCTCCATCTAGGACACACTTAGTTGTGGATAGCATGTGGGCCATCCACTATCATAGCTGGATATGACCAATTGAATTAGTGGGCAAGTAAGTTGAGCATAACTCATCCAACTGCACCATGACATGGGGTCTTTCCCTTTATTTAGCACATGATCTGTCAATTAGGAAGACAACCCAAACTATTCCCCCTCTTCCTTCTGCATGGAAGACATGACATAGACAAGCTCATTCTAAAATATAAGTTTCCTATTCTTGTCATTGATGAAGTATTGAATGCATTGAATGGCGTTATTTTCATTATAGTTTAGATTTTTGTTTGAGTCACCACCAAATCCAAGTAAAGGAGGAGGATGTACATAATATAGCATTCAGGAAACATGGTGGTCATTATGAATTCTTAGTTATGCAATTTGGTCTCACTAATGCTCCATCAACTTTTTAAAGTATCATGAATTTAGTGTTCCATCCATTTTTTTGGAAATTTGTGTTGGTTTTATTTGAATACATCCTAATCTAGAGTAAAACATGGGATTGCAACATTGGGAAAATATACTTGGAAGACAATCAACTCTATATAAAAGAAATCCAAATGTGCCTTTGGAGTAAACGAAGTGGAGTACCAAAGACATGGTTTACATGAAGGTGTTAAGGTGGATCCTTAGAAGATTGTAGCAATCAAAGTTTGCGAAATCCTAAAAACATCAAGGGTTTGAGGGGATTCTTGGGGCTGACAAGACACTATAGAAGCTTTGTTCGCAACTATGCTTGCATAGCTGCCCCCATAACAACATTATTGAAGAAATATTCCTTTTGATGGTCATTCAAGCATTTCAACAATTGAAGGAAGCACTTCCACCCTGGTGTTAGCTACCAGAGATTTATTTAAGATGTGTGGTTGAATGCAATGCCTCAAGCCACAACATTGGAGTAGTATTGATGCTAGAAGGGCATCCTTTGGCATTTGAGAGTCGTGAACTGACAAGGAAGAACTTGGTACGACCCACATGTGAGAAGGAAATATTAGATATCATTCATGTTGTCAAATAATGGTGACAATATCTTATGGGTAGGCATTTTAAAGTCAAAACTGGCCATGAGAGTCTTAAATATTTCTTGGAGCGATATTTGTCATAAAAGGAGCAACACAAATGGGTCACCAAGATGTTGGGGTATGCTTCAAAATTATTTACAAAAAAGGCAAGGAGAATATTGCAGTGGATGCACTCTCTTGACAGGAGGTTGAGGAGGCAAAAATATGTGCCATCTCATTATTACAACTAGAATTGGTAGAAGCAACATAGACAGAATGACAACAATGATGCTCATTGTAATAAGTATGCTTGGAAGGGAGATTCATTATAGTATACAGACGAACTCTTTTTTATTCAAAAACTCGCAATTAAAAGTTAGTATTTTATCTCAAATGCACATCTCACCAATAGGACAATTGGGTTCTTGAAGACCTATCATTGCATGTAGAAGGATTTTTTTGGGAAGGGCTTAAGGGGATGCACACAAAATTGTGGCCGAATGTTTGTTATGTCAACAACATAAAGGAGAAATAGTTAAAACTCTAGGTCTCTTACAACCTTTAGCCATTCCAACAAAGTGTTGATTAGGAAATATCAATGGAGTTCATTATAGCTAAGTTGCTGGTTTGGGTTTGGTACAGGGTCATATTCAATGAACTGGGTTCTTTGGTACATCGTTTTTTTTTGCCTAGGATAACATTTATGACTTGGATAGCATTAAGAGGCAAAAACATAAATTGTGAATAAATGTTTGGAAGGTTATCTACGTTGCTTTGCCTCAGAAAAGCAAACACAATGGTCCGCATGGCTTTCCACAGAAAAATGGTAGTATAACAACACATTTCACATCACAACTTTGATGATGCCATTTGAGGCTCTAAGTGGTTATCCCCCACGATCTACTACTTCCTATTTACAGGGTCATCCCAAAACCTATGTAGTGGAGGATCATATTCAACATCGACAAGAAATGCTCCATGTCCTCAAGAAGAGTTGGTTGTGGCTCAAAATAGGATGAAATAACAAGCAAATCAGCATTGAGTGATGCATTTTGAATGAGATTGGGTCTTCCTTAGATTGCAACCCTACGAACAAATGTAACTAAAGCAACATAAGAACCACAAGCTAGCACCATAATTTTATAGGCCCTATAAAGTTATTTAGAGGATCAGTTGCGTGGCTTACACATTGGAGTTGCCACCTTCATCCTATATTTCATTTCTCTTGCTTGAAGAAAGTCATTGGTATCAAGCTTCCGGTACAGTTGGAATTGCTAGAGTTGGATGAAGAAGAGTTGTCCATCATGGAACTTGAGGCAGTCATCGAGAAGAGAGTGAAGCACCTATGCAGCCAAGCCATCCCTGAATCTCTAATCAAGGGGAAGACTCTGGCAGTGGAAGATGAAACATCGGAAGACGAACAGTTCATGTAGCAACATCCAAAGGTTCAAAGGATTGAGGGCAACACTTCTTTTTAAGGGGAAGGCCATGTTAATCCCCTAATATTCTATCTTCATAAGTATATTAAGGTTATGGAGTGGCCGACTTATCGCGTGTATAACCTTTTTTTTTTCATACATTAGTTCTAGATGTTTCTTTAAGCTGACCTAATGGGACTGGTGTTTCCCCTACCTAATTATGTCTATAAATAAGGATAGATAGGCTCTCCCAAATCATCATAAGTTGTATTCTCAAATTCCTTTCATTATTAGTTTGCATTCTAGAGGTCGCCCTTTCAAAGTGGCCATATATTTGATCCAGTCATATTGCTTCACTTATCAATTGTACATCTCTATGTTTGGATATGTGCTTATTTTAAGGATTCAAGTGGATCTTCTAGTGTTGTATTATTCCTAACAGATTAATACAATTTAAAACTCTTTCCAATATCTTTGGTGTATTATTCCTTATTTATTAAGTTTTGTTGGCATAAAACTGTTATAATTTAATTAGATATATTAGCAATGAGAGTTCAATCTCTAAACAAAGAAGACCATTCGCTGACACAAACTGTTTGAAGTTGCGGTACATTACGTTAACATATTCTGAAGACATGTATTCATCACTGAAATATAACACAGAAAATATACTTCTCAACATGACTTTGTATTAAATCATCTCAAGTAGAGTATCTCTAACTACTGTAGTACTCATCATATTCTATATATTCTATCTTATATTTTCTCATATTTCGCATCTTCTATTCCCTCTCTATGTTCTAACTTCTATAATATCATTTCATATGATTGTGATAACATACATTCAGCCTGTGTGTTATTTACAGCTATGTAGAGAAGTAATAACATATGACAGCTGTAAATAACAACAATGATCAAACAAGTATGAATGCAAATATCAGAAATAAATAGCAAAAGAATGATGATTTCATTACTTAAAAAGAGTGTACATAAATAGGAGACGGTTATCATCAAAGATGGAACCTTTGATGAAAGCTTATGAATATGATAATTAACTTAATTAAAAGATGTTTCAGCAGCTTAATCAACTCTAGTCTACTTGGTGCTAACTATATCAATATAATAAATGCACCCAAGTACTCTTTAAGCTGCCTACATTATCCTACCCCTGAAAAATATTTAGACAGACTCCTGGCTGCTCTGGGGTGGGAGAGTGCTGTTCTTAGTGTTTATGATCATGAACAACCATTGCTAGCTCCTGTGCCAAACTAAATGCCTTATTATACTCATCAGGCTGCGGTTCTGTCGTCCGTTCCTGTTGCTTTTCTGATACCTGCTTTGCATGCAATGCTTGGGATCTTGTAGACTTGGATGTTCCTTCCTGTCGATTTTCTGATGCTTACTTTACATGTGATCCTTGGGATCTAGTAGATTTGGATGTAATGGAATTTGGATGAGGTCAACAATTGGAGGCATGCCAAACTTAAATTTTCCGAAAGGTGGTCTTAAATTTTCCAGTTCTCTACATCAATCTGCAAATCCTCTATTAACTTCACATATGCCATGTGGGAGTCCGCAGTTTGTTTAAATAACCCATTTTGTTCTGCCCTTGTGTTCTCGGCATCCTGCTTGGCCTGTTCCAAATTTTGCCACTACTTGTTTCAAACCTTCCACCTCCGACCCTAACTAAATTTTTTTGTATTCACTTTTTATGTTTCTTCGTCCTCATGAACTGGTTTATGGCACATGAATTTTACCATGTTTTTGTACTGGTAGTTCTCAGTACAAGTTATGAAAGTGGTGATATTGTTCATTTCTTTATTTTCAGAATAGAGTGGAGTGAAAAAGGGGAATATCCTGGATTTTCATCAACAGTGTTGCATATAAACTGCTGCTTTTCCTAGATATTGTTGTTGGCCTTGCATCAAAACCCTGCGTAAGTTGTCCCACAAATTCACCTAGTTCTTTCAAATTCCTTTTCTGTCCAAACTTTCCATCATCTGCCACAGTATTCAACCTCACGGTTGAGTTCACAACATTTCTGACCAGTTTCCGTAGTGGCTCTTTTTTGTGGTTTTGGAAGCAAGTGGTATTGGATATTCTTAATCATTATGCCCTGCTTGCACTTGTAATGGATCCTCAAATGGGTTACATCTATGTCAAAGTCTCTGTCTCCTCCATCTACAATTTTAGTCACTAATTTGGTTTGTGATGGGTCCTTCTATCTCCGTTTCATCAACCATGTTTTGCAATGTTTCACAGTATTTTCTTTGTTCTTCCACCTCCAAAGTTTGTTTTGGTACATGTGCATGTTTAAGCTTTTTGAACATATCATAACAAAGATGGTTAAAAGACGTAATTCTTGATTGTGACAGTGTGGCTACCTGGCTAGTTTCTGGTGCTTTACAGATTGATTTGACTGTGGGCAGTGGTATCGCTTTGGTTGTTGCAACTCTTGTTGCCTCTGTCCTCTTTTGTTTCTGCACAATGGCTTCCTCCCTTGAGGTGTCAACTCCCTATTCTGGATCATGTTTTAAATTTGCATTCTCCTTGTTCTATAGGCTTTATATCCTTGATCCAACTCTACAGCTTGAAACTTGGATGTCGATATCTCTGCATCCCAATGGTAGTTGTAAATATATTAATCAGGAGCAACTAAACTATATTTTTGGCTCCGACTTGCACACCACCAACTGGGTGTTGATTTTGTTAGCTACAAAATCAGTCCAGTTATACCGAATTCCCTTCAAGATTACTTGAATGTATTTCAAATAGCAGAATGCCATTTTATAGTTCCTTTCAGTCAGGAATAACTGGGCTAATGCAAATTCTACAATTTCCTTAAAAACTTTATTGTTAATGGTATCCCACAAGAATTTTCCTTCAACTAATGCAAATTCTCCATTACAGGTAACATGAATTCTCCAATACAGCGGTACCACAAGATTTTTTCCCTTTGCTGCTTGTGCAATTGCTGCTGCATGATCTTTTGTCGAACTATAGGTAAATCAAATACCTTGTTTAGCAACTGTGCTGTAATCTCAAATTCCTGCCCTCGATATAGAAGTGAGCTATTCCTCAAGTTGAAGTTTCTTACTAATTATTATAGGGATTGTGCATCAATGTCTGCTACTGGCACAGTGATGAGATTCGATACATGAACCTCCTACAATTATGCAAACAATCATGATCTTGCTCCAACTTGTAATGTTGTCTTAACACGTAGTAATCCTGCCATATCTGTTTCTCATTTTTATCATTATTTTGCTCCTTAGCAGGCTTCTGACTTGTCAAATCTGTCTGTACATTTATTTGCACGGAGGATGATGGATTACCTTGCCTTGATGGTGATTTCTTTCCCTGAACTGTTCATGATGGTGCTTGTCCTTGGTATTGTTCTTGTTGGTTCCACACTTAAATTTATTTTGTGCATCAAGTGAAACTGATGAGTGACACATGTCTCTGAACCCGAGCTCAAGTATGGTTGTAGGAGAGGTGTCAGTGGCAAGTTCAATCTTTGAACTGCTTCAGGGGATAGGTTCCTCTAACTCCAATCGTTAACAATGAAGTCTACCGGTTGTCCATTGACCCACATTTCAGAATGGAACAATCTTTCTGCTTGTTTTGGATCTTCGTTGGAAGAAGAGGCTATATTGGTGGATGCTACCATGGCACTAGGCTCACTGTCCATGATCTGTTTTCCTTTGTCTAATGCTGTTGTGGTAGAACTTGATGCTTCGAGCTAGGAAAGTAAGGCTTTATGAGCGCAACATTTCTCGGTAGAGTGACTGCTGGAATTGTGAACGCTACACCATTTTCCAATTATGGAATGCTTCTTTTGCTCTTCCACTGGAATTTTGTACACTACACCCTTTTCCAATTGTGGAATGTATCTTTTGCTCTTCAGGTAGAGTATTCTTCTTCTGAAAATGACGTTGAGGTTTTCTTCTTTTTTTCTTGCAATTTTGCTTTGATCTAGATTGGAGTTCTTATTCTGCAACTTCTCTAAAGATTTAGAATAATCATTCTTGGAAGTATGCTTGGCTTTTGATTCAAATTTTTATGCATACATGTAGGCTAAGTCATAGAAATCGCCAAATTCCGATGAAAAAATTGGAACTCGGTGTTTTTTATTTAAATGCAAAAAAGAAAAAAAAGGGTCAAAAACACCATAAAATTTGTATGGATCATATATTTTTTTTCTGACTTTGATGAAAACCCTGATAATCATTAAAGTTTAGTCAATAAAAATAAAAAATATCCATTGAAATATTGTTTTTTATGTAATATCGACTAGGTTTAGGGTTTGGATTTTTAAATAACATCGTTTAAAACCTGCCATTACCTGAAAGTTTCAACTGGTTCAAAGTTTTATCCCTGAGATTAATCCACAAGCCGTCAAAGCTGACATTGATTAATCCACAAGCCATCAATGCTGAAAACTGATTCTGCCTATTTGTTTTGTCCGAGACTGTGGAAGGGTCTATGTGTGGAAGCGTTTTGAAGTGTCTGGAAGGGTTTTGAAGGGACTGTGGAAGTGTGGAAGGGTCTGTGTGTGTGTAGAATGTGGATGGATCTGTGTTGTCTGCCATTTGCCGTTGACCATTGCCATCTGCCGTCGACCATTCCAATCCTGCCCGTTGTCTAGGTTGCAGCGCTGTCTAGGTATTTAGTTTTACCTTAAAAACTTTAGGTTAAGTTTTATTTTTTGTATTTATATTTTTACCGCTTAAAATTTATTAATTCTAGTTTGTTAGTAATAAGTATCTAGTTAGTATTTACTAATTGAGGTAGGTCAGTATTTAATATTAAATAATTTAGTTAGTATTAAGTAATTTACTATCAGTATTTTATTTACATAGAATTATTAGTTAGTATTTAGTAGTAGTATATTGTTAACTATTGTATATAGTTTTAGGATTTTTAATTTTCAATTTAAAATTATTGGTATTTGTTTTTTGTTAGATTTATAAGTTTTATGGTGTTTATTCGATTTTATATTGCATAACTTTTTATTAAATTTCATTAGCTTTATTTTTTTATTTAATTAGCTTTAATAAGGTTTTAGGTGCTTTTAATTAAATTTAATACAACTTTAATTATCTCTATATTTCTTTTTTAATTATACGAACTTAATCACATTTTTTGTTTCCGAATTTTATCTGTTGGAGAATTTTATCCTCGCTGAACATGAACACGAACACAAACCTTGTGACTTAGCCTGCAAGCTTCTTGTAAGGTAGAGATATGGAGGAAATCCGTGGTGGTTGGGATGTATGATCTCAAGCCTAAACTACATTTTAGGACTAGAATTTGCTCAATTTTTTGGATATTCAACTTAGAAGTCAAAGCATGGAAAGTATGGGTATATCGGTATATTCTTGGACATATTGGTCACGGCCTTGATGAAGTTGGGAGAGATTTATTGTTCATAATAGTTTCCTACAAGGTAATGGATTTCTTTCTGTTGGCAATTTGAGTATCATGGTGTATAAGGAGATTGTCTGTAAGATTGTCATTGATGTCAAATAGGCAAACATTAATGACAAAGGCATGATGATTTGGGTTTGTCAAGTCCATGTGCTTCATTCGCTTTTACTTATAAAGTTTCATAAGTAAAGCCGTGTCGAAAACCTGACTGGGTCAAGAGAATGTTGATTGGGTTTGTTTACTTCAATTGCTTCGACTCATAAAGTTTCATAAGCTAAGTAGTCTCAAGAACCCGAATGGGTCTAGTAGAGTTGATCAGATTTCCGAAAGAACTTTACTTCGTTCAATTTCATAAGCTAAACAGTCTCAAGAACCCGAATGGGTATAACAAAGTTGATCGGGTTTCCGGAATGACTTAACTGCTCTCATCTTTATAAGTTAAGCAATGTGAAGAACTTGAATGGGTCAAGGAAGAGTTAATCGGGGTTATGGAACAACTTTACTTCGTTCAACTTTATAAGTTGAGCAATGTTGAGAACCCGAATTGGTCTAGTGGAGTTGATCGGGTTTATCAAATGACTTTACTTCTTTCAATCTAATGAGCAAAGCATTGAGAAGAATCTGAAGGGCAAGTGGACCAAACAAAGTTTCCGAAAGGAATCTTTGAGAATTTTCAAAGGGTACTTTGTAAGAAGTCCAAAAGGCAAGTGGACCAAACAAAGTTTCCGAAAGGACACTGAGAAATTCCGAAGGGATCTTTTCAAAAAGTCCAAAGGCAAGTGGACCATTGCAAATTTTCCGAAGGGCAAGTGGACCATTGCAAAAAGTCTGAAGGGATCTTTTCAAAAAGTTTGAAGGGTATGTGGACCCTTGCAGAAAAGCCGAAGGTAGTTTTTGAAAAAGTCGAAGGGTATGTGGACCCTTAAAGAAAATCCGAAGGGCACTTAGACATTCTTTCGAGGAAATTGTTCGCAACAATTCCTTTGGGGAAATTGTCCCGAAATGCCCTTGACAAAAAGCCCGCAAAAAATTGTCTGAAGAGAAAGATCACTTGCAACTTTGCCGAAGATAAAGTGTGGAAGTCTTATAGGGCATTCTCAAAGGGACAAGGCATGACAAAGATCAAGCAAGTCTACAAGGATCAATAGTGCAAAAGCATTACAAAAATGTTGAAGAAAATGAGATCACGTCAACATGTCGGAGTTTAACGATACAACAGAAAGGGTAAAGGTCGAGCATATCAAATATAATCGAAAGGAGTGAAAGTGAACCAATCATGTAGAAGATATCGAGATGCGAGATAGAGCTCAACAGTTAATACAAGAGAGATCGACGGTGCTGTAGAAATAGGGCATACATTTGACGATTCAAGATAGACAGTAATTGGCGCCAAAGACAAGATGAATAATCTTCGTTTAAAGACATGACTAGATAAACGGTGAGCTCGAAAAGTCTACACGGAGCCCGAGATTGATTGATCCAACCGATCAATCATTGATTAAGGAGGTTGTGCATTTATGAAATAAATCTAGCAGTTGCCAAACATAGTAACGAGACCAGAACATTATGGCATGATGCATGAATTGAGACACGAAAAGGGTATATGTCAAATTCGCATTGAATGAAGAACCAAAAAAGGGGAGTTGAAGTGCGAAAAGGAAATGATGCAGTTATGTCCAGAATCCAACAGTTGTCAAATATAGAAAAGACATCTCAACATTGAAGTGTGATGTATGAATCGAGACATGGGAATTTGCATATGTCAAAGTCGCATTGAATGAGAACAGATAGCTGGAATCAGTTAAGAGGAGCTGAAGTGTGAATACATTGTATAGATGAAACCCTAAAACTCAATGTATATACACGACATCTTATTCATTGTGGTGCTGCTGCTGTCGTTGCATTTGAGAGAGTGCTATAGAACAACTCGAAGAGTGTCACTTTAAAATGTATGTAGACACAGAGTGAAAGACAAAGCAACAGAGAGTAAGGCAAAGAGGAAGAAAGAACACAGAGAATGTGCAGAGATTGAGCAATAGAGAGTGAGGCAAAGAGGAAGAAAGAGCACACAGAGAATGTGTAGAGATTGAGCAGTTACAGACTAGACTTGTAACAAAGAAATTGATCTGGATTCATTTGTGAATCCATCTTGTATTTTGAAGTTGTAGCTTCACAGTTCTGATTGGTTGGTGCCATCAGAAAACTGAGTTGGTGCTCATTTAGGGGATTGGTGTCTCCTTAGGAAGTAGGAGCTTCCTTAGAGTGGGTGCTCTTGAATGTAACTAGTGAGGTTAGCCAGTGAGGCATTTAACAATGAGGTTGGATTAAAACAGTAGATTTTAATAGCCATTTTCACCGTGGTTTTTCCCTTTGGGTTTTTCACGTAAAAATCATGAATAATGTGTGTTAGTGTGTATGTGTAATCTCTGCATTTGTTCTTTGACTTGCATATGAATTTGTATTTCTTCTAAAAGATTTAAAAGAACTAGTTTTAGCTGATCTACTGATTCACCCCCCTCTCAGTAGATAGTTGTGTTCAACACTTTCATAGCTTCAACAAATCCATTCTAGGTGTCTACATGGGTAATATCATCCTTGTGGACAATGCAATAATTATTCCACAATTATTTCATATACAAGAAAACTTTTTGAAGGTAATCTTTTATGAATTAGAGAATGAATTTATGAGATAGTAGGAGCATATTAAATTAAGCCAATTATTTAGAGCACCACCTTAATTTGTGCCTTCAAATAGAGGAATATCTAGATTTACTTGTATCTTGTACGATATAGGGAGAATTTTAGTTGCGAATATTTTTAGTTAGGCAAATATTGGGGATTTCTAGACTTAGGATTGGCTATGTGGGTAATGTCAGGCAACACAACAGTTTGCCAAAAAAACCTATACACAGTACTATTTTTCGCTTGAATAGCCAAATGATTTCTAATCCCAACAAGGGTTTGTTTTAAGATCACCAACAAATGAGCAAATTTTGGGTTGATGAAGACAATTGGTCTAAAAGGGTTTGATCGCATTGCAAGAGTCGAGCAAAGTGATCAATTATCCTATCTTTTTCGCATGCCAAGTGTTTCTCTAAGTCATCTCTTTGTCGTTGGAAACCATCCTCTACCATCCTCAGTGGGATTGTTGGACGTTAGGAGAGAGGAGATGTCTTTCATAGACATTTTGTTGAGAAGGAAGATAGGCAAATGAACTTGTTGGATGTGCTATTGAAAGATGTGTAGGGAGTGGAAGACACAACTTTGAATGGGGAATTTTCATGTCAAACATTGCCAACCTGGAATGAAAGGTTTTCATCTAAGCTGATCAACTTTGGATAGAAGGTTTGTATGTGAAAACTGGCTAGTGTAGGGAGGATGAAAAGATTGAGTACAATTTGCATTTGTGGAATAATTTTGACAAAGATCAACAAACAGAGAAAGATGGCTAATAGGAAGAGGACTAGGAGGAGAATGACCGACATGGAAAAAATTACTTGTAAAAGGGTGATGACCCACAAGAGGATTGTTGTGTTGTGGTGGGTTATATAGGGAAGGTGAATGACTTACTTTGGAGGGATAGCTTAGTCACAAAGAGTGCCAGGGAGGACAGCTTGGGGAGATGCAAGAGGAAAATCTAAGGAATATATTTTGCTTATTTGATGAGAAATTTACAAACCTCTGGGAAAATCGTCATAGAGAGTAACTAACGAGCTTTGCCTTTGAGTTGATATTTGAAATGTCCCAAATTAAGACAAATCACTGAGTTCTGAAAATTCTACAAAACCCTAGGCAAATAGTCAATTCTGATTTTTATTTTCAGCAAACCCTAGCTGTCAAAAATATTCCCAAAATTAGCACAAAATTATGTTAAGCTCAATGCACCAAATAGATAATCCAATCAAGCAATTTAGCCCTTCAAAAATGGAACTAAGCCCTCAAACCCTAGGTGCCCCAAGCTGGAATATTTAATAACATAATGCAGCTGATCTATCAAGCAACTCACTTCATGAAACCCTCATAAAATTGCACAAATATCTCTGAATTGATATGCAGAATTTATTAAGAATTTCTGAATGTATTTGAAGGCAAAAAGCCCTCCAATCCAAATCGCTAAAGCTGGAAAAATATAGAAAATATCACACAATATTTGGAGGCAATAATGACCCCCAAAACAAGATCAAACCCTTCCAAGTCAAGTCGCTACAATGCAAAAAATTTACAATAAAATTAGAATGTCACTTAGGGCACAAAATCACCCCAAAGCATGAGCAAAACATCCACCAATCAAGTCGCCAACCTCCACAAGTAAGTCACTCAACCTGAAATTATCAAAAGATGGTGTTTAAAACACCTTAAGAGAAATAGAAACTCAATGGCAGCCTCTAGGTGAAGTTACCCCAATGAAGAAAGAGGGTTTTCGTCCTCAATCTCTTTGCTTGAAGGTTTTCATCTTCAAGTCCAAAGCTTAAGCTTTTTCTTACTCAAAACTTGTAAAATTCAAATAATGATCCAAGATGCCCTTCAATAGGAACCCTCAAATGCTTTTATACTTCTCCCCAAGTGAAGCACCCAATTTGGGGGGGGAAATACCTTTCAAATTATATAAGAATACCTTTTTTATAATTCATTTAAATGGATCAATACTCATAACCCTTAAAAATGCCCCAACTTAAATGAAATTATAACAATAAAGTGCTTTTACAAGTATTCTTTATAAAAGCAAATGTTTCTCTTCCTTGTCTCTTTTTTCCTTAACCCTTGGTCCTTCCCATGTGGGAGAACCCTCTTGGTGAAGCCTCCTACTGCTGTATAAGAGGATTATTTGCTGTTCATGCAAACTGAAATTGAAAAAACAGTAGTACCATATTGTCTTTCCTCTTGCCATTGAGCCCATGTATTTCAAAGATGCCAATAAGATGATGAAAACAAAGAGATTTTCAGAATTGGCATTACAAAAGTGGCTGGAAAAATGCATTCCAAGAATGTGATCATTAAATATTTGGGCCTTGATTGGCCTTATATCAGCACTTGCACAAGAAGCAAATGCATTAGTCCAAAAAAAAGTTCTCCATTGTGTTTTTCTGGTGTCTTTAAGGGCTGGATATCATCTTCACAAGGTGATCCTCCAATCCATGGCCCTCATGCTCCTAGGCCCTCCGATATTAGAATGGAATGTTTTGCAAGGAGATCTATACATAATGATTAGAGGTCTGTATTTGCAACTTACAGCCATTTAATTGCTCTCAGAGATCCTCTTTATCACTTGCCTCTTGCCCCTTAATGTATCAAACATGTGTGCAACTTTAAGAGGAACAAAATTAGAATCATGCTTTACCTTAGAAGAGCTGGATTTGTCATAGTAAGTATGACAAAAAAAGGTGTGACAGCTGCCTATCACATTTGTTCCCTTATGCCATATGATACAACCTTCATTACCATGCCTCCAACTCTCCCAAACATGCCTCAAGCTTCCCCAAATATGCCCCCTAAGGGCTGGAAGTTCCCAAGTTGCCACCATAGTCAATTGTTCCTTCATCAAGGAGAATGCCATCTTGTCACCCAAACTGAGCTTACTGTTATAGGGACTGTAACTATGATGCATAGCTCTGAATTTTCCCTCAAAACCCAACTAATTCACTACCGAGTTGACCACCATGTGTCCTCTATATTCACAAACTTTGAGGACGCCAATATGAACACAAACTTCATACAAAGAGAGCTAGATCTGCCAAAAGAAAAACATTCGGAAAGTGATACCTTGCTGCCCCAAATGAAAAAATCCATTTGATCTTCATTCTTCATGTGCATGCTAATGTGGCCACCCTTCAACAACTTCTTGGTAACTCCTACATGTCATGGTAGACTCCTCCCATCTTGTAACAAAAGAATGACAAATTTTTTCTTAAGAAACATACCTTGGAGACATACAATGGCCCTTAACCCCGAATTTTCTGAGTAACAAAGTTTTGATTTGATTTGTGCACTTCTCCTTCTTGTTAGGGGCTGTAGTTTGTTCCAAATTTTAACCCGTTTGACCTCAATAGGTGGCTGGACTTGCTTCATCAACTCAAAAATTTCAGAGTAAAAAAAATCAGACTTTGCATATACATTTCTAGAATTGGTTAGGGGTTGTAGCGTGCTTGAAAAATCAGAAATTTTGACCTTAATAGGTAGCTGATTTGACCCTTCAAACTCATCATTTTCAAAGCTCAAGAATTTTTGAGACTTCACAACTAATTCTGATTTTTGTTGATACCCTTTAGATTGATTTTCAATGCAAAATTCAGATCTGCCCTCATATTTTTGAATCAAGCTCATGCAAAATCAAATTTGATGCTTTCCTACATACCTTGAAGGTTGTCCTATGACCAATTTATTGATCTCTTTGGAAGGGTAACCTTTTCCCACCTTTGTTCCACTTATCAAGCCACATGTGTGGCCAAATTACACCATGAGAGGTGGCTGTTCTAATTCAGAAAAAACAACTTTCCTTGCTGCCCCTACCGGAATCCCTTCATGGAACATGCTCTCCAGCCTTTTGGATGTTGCCCTCGGGGGTGACTTATCATGCAAACCATGTAGGATCACTTCTTTTCCATTCACATCAAACTTGAGCTCTATGGTTTGGTAATTTTGTGTGCTCTCTCTAAGAGAGTGCAACCATTGTATGCCAAGCACTAGGTTGGTCTCCCCAATGCCAACCACATAAAAATTATCCTCAATGAGATGTGTTCCCATCATGATGTTCAACTTGGGCACTTTGGTGGTGTAGGAGATGGTGAAGCCATCTGCCACGGTCACCCGGAAACCATTAAACTCAATAGGTTGTAATCCACATAAAGCAACCAACTTTTTATCAATGAAATTATGAGTAGCCCCACTATCAATGAGAATAGTGACATCCTTACGTTTCAAATTACCTTACGAAAGGGGTAGTATCTAGGAGTCCCTGATAGTAAAGCAAAGGTGCCACTCAAGTCCTTTCCTCCAAGAATCTCCAAGTGATCCCCTTCATTGGTGGCTGCCCCTTCCTCTTCTTCCTCTTTTTCTTCATTTGAATGCACCTCAATGTAGTGCACTTGACCCTTTCCATGGCAATGATGATCCGATGTTCAAGGGTCTCTACAATTAAAACAAAGCTTCTTCCTTCTTAGTTCATTCCTTGTTTCATAATTCCCCCCTGGCAGCTCTCTTTGCTTCCCCAAACCCTGTTGGTTTGGCTTACCAAACCGCCACAAACCTTGCTGGTTTGGCCTATCAAATTGCCGCAAAGGAGCTGATCTTTGTGGCCCAAAAGTGCTGCCCCTTGGCTGCCTCCAATTATTGTTTTTTGGTTGTTGAAAAGGTTTGAAAGAGTTATTTTTTTTTGAAATAAAGGGCAATTTTTTTACCTTGTGGTGCCGAAAACTCAAAATTAAGGGCCTTTTGAATGGCTCCTTGAAGAGAAGATGGGTTAAAAGCCTTGACCAAACCCCTAAAAGAATCAACTAAACCTTCTATGAATAGAACCACCAATCTTCTTTTTGAAACATCTGTTACCATGACTGAAAGCCTCTGAAATTCAGTCACATACTCCTCTATTGTACCCTTTTGTTTCAATTAAGCCAACTCTCTAAAGTGTAGTTCTGGATAGCGCTATCAAACCTTTCAATAATCCTTTTATTGAATTCTTCATAGAATTGAATGAGTTGGTGTCCTTGAGTGACCAATCTATGATACCACCATTCATGGGCAGCCCCTTCCAAGTGCAAAGTAGCAAACTTAATAGCCTCTTTTTCCATCATAGGCCTAAGAGAAAAGTATGTGTCCACCTTTTGAATCCAAGCCCTAACTGAGCTCTTGGGAGAACCATCAAAATTGGAAAGTGAAAGCTTTCCCAATGCATACTGAGTTCTCCTTGGCTGCCCTTGTGCCTTTGGCAAGCCCTATTACCACCTAGTTGACCATGCTTCCATGAAGTGAAGGTTGAAAAATCCATTTGATCCCTAAAAGGAGATGGATAGGTCATGTACTCATCATAGTCTTTCAACAAACTATCTCTCAATGTGGGTTGCTCTTTCCTTTCTGGAATGGCAACTTTTTCTTGTAGAAAAGTAAGCTTGTTAGGCTTACGTGTAGCTCCTCCATTCCCTTTAGATGGCTGATCCATGAGGTTGTGACTTCCAGAAGCACTACCATTCCCATTGGATGGTTTGTCACCCTTCGTTTCCTTCATGATGCGGACAAATTTTGCCATCATAGCTATTGTTTGTTCTTGGGCCTATGTGTACTTGTCAAACCTCTTCTCTATTTTCAGTCTCATCCCTTGGCTGATCCAAATGAGCCATTGTTTCTGTTTGTTGATTTTCTTCCACTTTCTTCTTACACCTAAGATAATACCTTGCATGAATCACCTTGAAAACCCACGACTAGCCAAGATATGTCTCTAATACCATTGAAATGTCCCAAATTAAGACAAATAACTGAATTCTAAAATTTCTACAAAACCCAAGGTAAATAGTCAATTTTGATTTTTATTTTCAGCAAATCCTAGCTATCAAAAGTATTCTTAAAATTAACACAAAATTATGCTAAGCTCAATGCACCAAATAGATAATCCAGTCAAGCAATTTAGCCCTTTAAAAGGGGAATTAAGCCCTCAAACCCCAGGTGTTCCAAGCTGGAATATTTAATTAAAAATTACAACTGATCTATCAAGCAACACACTTCACGAAACCGTCATTAAATTGCACAAATATTATTGAATTGATATGCAAAATTTATTAAGAATTTTTGAATGTATTTGAAGGTAAAGAGCCCTCTAATCCAAATCGCCAAAGCTAGAAAAATATAGAAACTATTACAGAATATTTGGAGGCCATAATGACCCCAAAACAAGATCAAACCCTTCCAAGTCAAGTCGTCACAATGTAGAATTTTTTTAATAAAATCAAAATGTCAATAAGGGCACAAAATCACCTCGAAGCATGAGCAAAACATCCACCAATTAAGTCACCAACCTCCACAAGCAAGTCGCCCAATCTGATATTAGCAAAAAATGGTGGTTAGAACACTTTAAGAGAAATATAAACTCAATGGCAGCATCTAGGTGAAGCTACCCCGTTGAAGAAAAGGGTTTTCGTCCTCAATTGCTTTGCTTGAAGGTTTTCGTCTTCAAGTCCAAAGCTCAAGCTTTTTTGTACTCGAAACTTGTAAAATTCAAATAATGATCCAAGATGCCCTTCAATAAGAACCCTCAAATGCTTTTATACTTCTCACCAAGTGAAGCACCCAATTTGGGGAAGAAATACTTTTGTTGATCTTTTTTTCAAATTATAAAAGAACACATTTTTTTCTGATTCACTTAAGTGGATCAATACTCATAACCCTTAAAAAGGCCCCAACTTAAGTGAAATTATAACAATGAAGTGCTTTTACAAGTATTCTTTATAAAACCAAGTGTTTCCTTTCTTTTTTTATTTTTTCATTAGCCCTTGGGTAACTAGGCAAGGCTAAATGTCTTCAATAGTGTTATGTCCAAAAGGGGGACATGACAATATTAACACAGAGCTTTCCTTGTTGCTTCTATTGTTCAAGTTGCTACTCATGTCTAACGTATGGGATTGGTGAGAGCCTCAGTGATTCAAAGTTTGATTATAGCACCACCAATATTTGATACTCATGATCTTGTTAATTCTAGGTCTAGTTTTCTTTTTCATTATCAAGCTTCAAGTGTTTGGAAGATCATAGTTTTTTACACTCTTGAATGACATGCTCAAGTGTGCTTGAGGGGTCAGATGTTAGCCTCAAATATAAACCGGTCTCTCTTTTGCATAAATATTGTACCAAGATTGTTTGGTTTGAAGGGATAACGTATTATGTTAAGTATTGTTTGTGATTCTCAATAACCAAGCTATATGATTCACCATGGTATTGAAAAACCAAGTAAAATGAAACATCAAGGGTGAATCACCAAATTGACGAGAAACAACTAGGATGAAACATAATATCTAATTTTAGAGTCTTGTTTAAATGAATATATAATGAATAGTTCAGTATTAGTATTACATTGACTTGGTGAGTGGTTTTTTTCAAGCATTGCGACTGTTTTCTACAAGCCATCGAGTTTATTTCACTACTCTTTTCAGATGATTGTGATACAAAGAAATTTCTAAACAAAGACCATCTAGGTGAGTCACCTCACATCGTCAGTAAACGCTACTTGATGATTGCATACCAACAAGTACTTCGACCCTTGAATCAATACACATCAATTATATGTTTGATCATTTGTGCTTTTATGTGTGGTAATGTATATGTTTCTGTAGACACCTAATTTTGGTACATGATTGGTTATTTGCTATGGCATTAGTGTATTTGTGTTTTTGGATCATCATGATACAAATAAATTTCTAAAGAGAGAGCATCTAGGTGAGACACCTTGCATCGTCGTTAAATGCAACTTGATGATTGCATACGACCATGTACTTCGACCCTTGAATCAATGCACTTTAGTTATATGTTTGATTAGTTGTGCTCTTATTTGCGGTAATATATATATTTGTATAGACACCTAATTTTGGTATAGGACTAATTATTTGCTATGGCTATAATGTATTTATTTGCTTTTGGATCATTGGTTAGCTTAGGCTCTTATTGACGCTTTTTCATGTCTTTCTTCTCTCTTTCTTCTTCTCTGTCCTCCCAGGGTTTCCTTTGTTATGGTGTTTTTCTCCCTCCTCTTTGTTTTTGGTTTTCCTCTGGGCATATTCTCCTCTATATATGCTTCTGCTTTCTCTTTCACGGGCTTTGACCAAAATCGAATTGTTCAATCTTGGTCTAACCAATATCGAGCCTTTCAATTTTGGTTCTAACCAAAATCGACAACTCGATCTTGGTCATTTTTGTTTTTTTTTGGGCCATTTGGCCCTTCTTTAACCTTTGTCGTTGTTTGTTCCTCTTTTGACGAATTCGATGACCGTTTTGTGTTGGCTTTGTGTGCCAATAGGCACTAAATTTGAATTCAAAAAGTCTTTAAGTCCAAAAGTTCGTTGATGCATTTAGGTCAAAGAAAATAAAGGTTGAAATTTATATCCTAAGGTTACAATATACTTTTATTACAGCTGCCATCTATTGAAGCGTATGCTCCCCTTGTACCAAAAGCTGAATTGGAGTGAAAGAGCATATAGAACCTACTAGTGGCTTACATCTCATACAAGAGGGATAAGGGTCAGGATCTTCATATTAATGCTGGCCTGCGTGAGTGCTGATTTCCAAACTGTCTTAGAACAAAGGTCTGATTCAGGCAAGCCCCTCATAACTACACCTATTTTTTATGTTCTTGTAAGGTCTCTTGGAGTGGATTAGGCTTTGGAGAAAGGAGATGAAATTCATAGAGTTTTGCGCATCAATTTGACAATTTGTTTTTAATCAATAGACACGGACGAAGAAACTTGCACAATTTGAGGAGAATTTCACATCTTTGGATTGAAATTGAACCTTGCTGCCGAAATCAAACCTTAGCTGTCAAGATTGACTGTATGATTTTGGTCATTGCTGAAATTGAGCCCTTCGATTTTGATTGTTTTTCTGCATAGCTCTGGTCTGCACCAAATTTATGGATCTGATCTAGGAATGCATCCAGACCAGTTTTAAGTCACCTTTAGCCTCCAATAGTACATAGAAAAAGTCACAGTCCAGGTATTTCTTTGTGAACTCCTTGTCAAGTTTCAAGCATTTAATTGAATCCAATTACACATATTTCAGATCTGTTTTGTACCTATATTTATGTATGAAGTTCAGATTCGGAATACATTTCCCCATTTGATGATCAGTGCCATGCCTCATGACCTCTAGCCACTTTTTATCAAAACAGTTTCTTGTTTTAATGAATTTATGAAAAATTGCTGGCATGTTTTCTTCCCTATCAGCATTGCCAAACATTGGACTTGTTGAACCAGTAACACAAGCGAAAATAAAGAAGTGATTAAACACTTATGGGATTGATTATGAAACTTGTGAGTGGAATCAATGTGGAGAAATCCTGTCCTATTATAAATCAACATCAAAATGGTTAAAGTCACACATCTCTGATCTTCATATTCTAGAAAATCTGATTGTGAATCTTATGTACTTATCAAGTGGTGGTGTTATCCACTGCACATTTTGTAGTTTATTAAACATTTAAAGATTATTGCATGGTTTACCTTTGCTGTTTGATTCGTTTGTCGTGTCATTACATGTGATCGCAGAAATACAAACACTTGATTTCGATAAGTTTTCAACACTTCTCATGCAGGAGCAAAGACGATCATGTAGGAGCGACAACTTCAGATTCTATAGAGAATACATTTAGTGCATGTCAGCTCATGGGCAAAGGTAGACGATGCAATGCTAGCAGTTTATTAAGCGGTGAGGCTTTTAAAGGTCGTAACAAGTCTTAATGGACATGCCATTATTGTAAGGATCCAAGACATTTCAAGAGAGATTGTCGGAAGAGACAGTGTGATCTAGTAGGAAATGTTACTAATGTAAGAGGCTAAGACATTTCAAGAGCGATTGTCAGAAGAGCTCACAAATGGTCAAAATCGATCATGATATGCAAATGTTGCTGAAGGAGATGAATAAGGGGCAACAAGTGATTTTGCATTCTTGGCATCTCAAAACCAATCCGCGGAGTCAAACACAAACTAAAATATATATCCAAGACTAAACAACATGGTATATCCCCTAAGGGAAATTTTTACGTCAATCTCATAAAGGTCTGACGCCTAATGCTCTCCACCTTGAATTTTTTTGTGACATGTACTACACATAAAACTACTATGCTCTATCTGCATTCCACTACCACCTACACCATCCTTAATGGAAGCCTTCTATTTAGGTTTGATTGTGGCCTCTCTAATTGTGCAAGACTCAACTACCTACGAAACAATAGTAAGAGAAAAATTTACTTGCTCGCACCTTGCACCAAGTGCCTTCCTGATCTTGTAGATAGACCTTTCACTGACTTAGGCAATTCACCTTCCCAAACATCCTTTTTTGTGGTAGAGTACCACTATGGTCTCTTATGTTGGCCCTTTTGGTCTTAATCTGAAGATTGAGAAACACTCTCCTCATTACTTGATCCCACACTGGAATTTGACTCTTTGGATGTTTTCAACTCCGAGCCCTGTTCATTTTTAACATTAGAACTTGTTCCATAAATATCATCAGTAGGTATCCATACAATATTATATGTAGGTTTACCATTATCAAAAAATGAATAGTATTTTATCATCTACAACATTTCTACTTACAACAATTATGTTTGTAGAGACATTTAGTAATTTTGTGTGCCTTAGACTGCTCATTATAGCCAACAAACATATTTGTTTTGCTAAATTCAAAAGCAATCCAACCGAAAACATGAAAGTCATTTACATCAGGCGTTTTTCCTAACCATGTTTCCTTCGGAGTAATATTTCGCAAGGCTTAAAAAGGACTTCTGTTCAGGATGTAAACAACTATATTCATAGTTTCTGCCTGGTACCAAGAAGGTACATTCCATCTCTACACCATGCACCGTGTCATCAATATAATTGTCTTGTTCCTCCTTTCCACATCTTCATTTTGCTGTGGAGTGTATGAAGTAGCATATTGCACGTGCATAATGTCTTTTTGTAGAATTCTTTAAATTGTTTTGAGACAAACTTGCCTCCATTATCTGATTTGAGAGCTTTGATCTTTCTACCAATCTGTTTCTCTACCAAAGATTTCCATTCAACAAAATTAGAGAAACAATCCGACTTTTTATTTATAAATTAAACTCACATTTTCCTAGGAAAGTTATAAACTATTAAAAAGATATATCGAGCTCTAGATATCATATTTGTCTTCATTGGACCATGCAAATCCACGTGTACTAGACCTCCAATACTCCTATGTCTCATCATGTTTACTAGTATCAAATATATGTCAATATGCTTGCCCATCAAACACCTTGTACACACATTCCAACTTTCTTGAATGGATGGAAGTCCATTCACCATTTTATCTATCTTAATACATTTAGATACTCATAATTGAGGCGACCATACGTCTCATGCCAAAGTACACTAGTGCTTGCAATTACTGCTAGATTTTCTTTTTCTATTTTGGGATCAATGAACTTATAAAACCCCTTTTACCAATTCCAACAACAATTTCTTTGTTATCATGAAGACTAGTGACCGTATTTTTTTGCCCTTGAAATTTCACACAAAGATTAGGATTTGTAGTTATCTCACTTATAGATATAATGTTTTTGTTCATATCCAACACATACCAATTTTTTTTGAAAGTGAATTAATAGAATTGTTGAAAGCCTACACAAACGTCTCTTCTAATAAAGTGAGTTCAACCGTCACCCAAGGAAATAGGTTCATTATTGCTCGTCTTCAATGAAATTTAAAACATCAACTTGTGTGACATGTATAGTGTCGGGATGCACTTGAGTCAAAGTAATGTGTTCTAGACTTTGTGGATTGGTTTTGAGATGCCACAAATGCAAAATCACCTATTGCCTCTTGTTTATCTCCTTCAACAACATTTTCATATGTGATTGCTTTCAACCATTTGCTGTGTCATATTGTCTTTTCCAACAATCTCTCTTGAAATGTCATGGTTTCTTATGATAGCTACTTTTCCATTGTGACTTGTTACTGCCTTTCATTGCCTCATCACTTGAGGAATTTCTAGCAATGTACTTTTTGCATCTGCCCTTGAATTTGCTTGCACTAAATGCACTAACTTTAGAATCCAAAGTTTTTGCTTTTGCATGATCTTGTCTCTGTTCCTTCAGCTTGAGAAGTGTTGACAACTTCTTCAAATCAAGTGTTTGTGTTTCTACAATCAGATGCAATGACTCTGCAAATGAATCAAAAGACGAATGTAAACTATGCAATACCAATTCATTCTTATCCTAATCATATATTGTCTTCTCAGTGGCAGCTAATTGATCATAGAGATCCTTCTGATGTAGGAGGTAGTCAGAAATAGAACCTCCTTCATGCAGCTTAGTGGAAAATAACATAATTTTAAAGCTCAAAGCCCTTTCAGCTTTTGATGCTTGATATTTAATAGTCAAATGTTTCCACAATTAAGATGATATAGTAGCATCTCTAACCTCTAACGCTAAGTTATTTGCAACTGACAGTTTTGACAACATAATTGTGCCTGTCTTTTATCATAGTCATCTGCATTATTTTTGGGTCTTTGTTCTTTACTTAGCACAATTTGGTCAATATCCCGAAATTCACACAGTAATTTGTGACACCATAAACTATAGTTCTTTCCAGTTAGTTTCTGAGAATCAGGCAATAGCAAGTGTTGTATACTGGCCATTTTGACCTTACACCTAGATCACCCGGTTAGTTTATGAGAATCAGGGAATAGTAGGTGTTGTATACTGGTCATTTTGACCTTACATCTAGATCACCTAGACCACTTAAAAACACAAACAATTAAATCCAAAATTTTACAAACTTTTAAACCAAAATTTCTTAACTCTTGTGTTAGATCTCCTACTACAACCCGCAAGTAAGTTTTCAGATAAAAACTCCTTTCCTGAGAAAAGAAACTGAATTAAATGTGTTCCAGGCTTATTTTAAGGCGAATTGAAGAATTTTTTATAAAGTTTATTTAGAATTTAATGATATTATAAACTATTAATTTATTAAATTTAATAAGCAAAATACATTGGCCCTAAATTCTTATAGAGGGGAAAAATTATATTGTAAAACAAATCTTTAAAACCTTTGGGCTGTGCCTCTATACATGCCTAGGTGCCTTCCTTTCTCTTCTAGCAGCACCTCTGTCTGAACCTTCACATCACTCTGCTCAGACGGTATAGTTGCACCCTCTCTCCAAGCAAATAGCAGCGGCAAAAGACAAATGATCAGACCTGCATTTTTATTCAGAGAGGCTACATCCTACACCATTATTATGACAACATGTATTCGGATGCCTATCAACAGCAAACAGAAAAATTGAAGACATGTGTGTTCATGTATTGCAGCGCCCAGCACATGACAGACTACCTCTGCAACACGCCTCTCTCTTCAATACATTAGCAACACGCCACTTCATATATTTTATAATAATTTATTTTTTTGTTTGCAGTTTGCACAGCTGTATGACAGCACTTAGGGCTGCTTTTCCACGCCTGAGCTGTGCCTCGCATATGGCTGCTTTCCTTTCTGGCTGACCATGCCTTTTCCAGCACCAGGCTCCCCAAGCATGCCCTAGATTTGATTTGGAAGTAGCACCTCCTTCAGTCAGGGATGCACTTAGCATGAACGCCACAAACAGTTTTAAAATGGTGCCTCCTCCTCCAGGGTTAAATGCCCTCTTCCAGATGGACAGCAATTTCTTCAGGCAGTTCACTCCTCTAACTACTTTCCTGCACCTCTGCACTTTTTCCCAAATCAAAACAACAAGTATTAATAAATCTCCCTTAAACACTCATCTGACACACTTCCTTGCTCACTCGAAACACCTCTAAAGATCCTTGCTTCCTCCCTCACAGGCTTTGATCAAGATGTCTCTGATACCACATTATTTAATTAACTCAAGCCATATCTATTACAATGTTGAATGGCTATTAAATAGCTAGAGAAGCAGCTACAAACTAGGAATCAATCATATCAACACAATATCCTACGTGCTAACATTAGCACGAGATAATAACAATCTAAATGCTATTGAAAGCAAACAATCAACAATATAACCATGCTTACAACAAATCATGTTGACATTTGTTTGACATATTAATCTAATTAATCTAATACAGATGAAACAGTATTTTCTCTCTATTAAAGTCATCTGTAGTTTTTGGACAGAGTTTCACATGAATGTTCTTCAACAAAAAGAGAGCATTCTAGGTTATTTTCCCCTGTAGATGCTTTGCTTTGTCCCTTTCATAGAGAGACTGGAGAGAGCAGTTCTATTTAGAATACAAAGTGGGCACCACTCCAACCATTGAAGGTTTTATTCAACATTAGAGAACGTACTACTTAGCAACACCATTTTCGTCAATCAGATTATTAACATTTTGTGGGATTTTTACATGTGTTTATAATTCATCCCAAGATGGTCTCTATGAATAGTCATTGCCCTAATGACATTTTTCCTCATGTATTTTTGGCAATGATCACAAGGGGACACACTTAGCACAAAAGCACCGTAAGCATTTGCTAGTAGGGGGAGGAATGGTGACTGTAATCTACCCATCAATGTCTTTCTTATTTTCTTTACTTTGAGCTTATATATCTCTTTCAATTGTTAGCGTTATGAGGTTGAAAAGTTACAAACAATATTAGTAATAAATTTATTTTGATTCATGTTTGGTATGATACGATTATATATATTTATTCATATTATGTTCTAGATCTATCTAGTTTTTAAATATCTTCTTGTAGTCACAGAATGGAAGACGAATATGTAACAGAGAGTCTAAATTGTTCTCAGTCTTCATTTTGGTGATTTTCACCAATGATTTTTTTTCTTGCAGTTGACTTCCTTGCTTGCCGATATTGGATTAAATATTCAAGAGGCACATGCCTTTTCCACAACAGATGGATTTTCTCTAGATGTTTTTGTGGTTGACGGATGGCCTTTAGAGGTGGGTTACACGCCCTGAGACACAATTATTGCTTTCTTTGCACTAGTTTAAGATTGGTAATAATGAAAATGACTACCATATAATAACAAAATAATAGGATCATATTTTAGTTTTTAATCTTACATTTTATTGCCTCAGTTTATTATCATACTGTTTGGAACCTTTAATAGTCTTGTAGTGTCTGTACTTTAATTTATTTATATTTATTTTGACTGATATATTACATATGCACGTTACACAACACTTTCAACTCTTTGTATATGTATACATACATGTTTGTATGTAGGTATGCATTTATGTATATATGTGTTATCTCCATATCTTGAAATTTCAAAGTGTTATTTAATGCATGGGCGTATCCCACAATAATTCATAGGCATGCACACACACATCTTTTCTTGTTTTGTATGCTGTCCTTGATTCTTGAGAAAAACTCTGTTAATCATGGTGCTGGACCTTGACAAGGAAGCACAACTTCTAAACTTTTTAGTTTCTAGTTGAATATTCTTATACCCTATTGACTTATCAATTATTCACGTCGAATCAAGAACATTCTTAGACAATTTGACAGACATTACCTTCTAAAAATTTTCAACCCTAATTGGTAAGGAGAGTTGGAGAAGAAAAAGTAAACAATATATTGTTATTTTAAAAGATTGTTTAGATTGTGTTAAAAAAAATTCTCTTTTCATGTTGAAATACATTATGGGATTCTAGAAGAAAATTGTTATTTTATAGGTATAGCTCTAGTTTTCATGGAATTCCATGCTTGGAAGTGTTAATGGCATAGCACAGGATACAAGGTGCTCTACATGCTCTGATGGAGAAGCATTTCACACAGTAAATATTTTGTCCCCCGCTCATCCACAATCTATTGTGGCAGAACCGGACAATCCCTTATTCTGTAATCTTGAGTGGAGAAACAATATCAACAATTTGTTATTAATAAATATGACAAATCATCAGTAGTGTGATATGACTTAAAGCACCTTTTAGCATGGAACGTGAAGACTATCATGATTGAACACTAATTAAATATAGGTGATGCACAACTCAACCACACCACATACGCAAAACAACATAACATAAAATCATTCAAACAAATTGAATGATGTGGTCTAGAGTAGTCTGCCCAATGGATCCTACAAATAAAACAAATGTTTCTTACAAACTACCACCCCTCCCGTCCCATTGAGAAAATATTTGTTTTGTCTTATCCTAATATATCTCCGCATTTAAAGCTATTGTTTCTTCTGAAAGAGTTGGTGGCGATATCTATAGGCTAATTTTCAGTTGACTAGTAAAGCAGCTCCAAGTTCTTTGGCTCGATCATCCTGTATATGAAATGATGTTGGGTGTCAGTACAAATGGAACTGGAATGGAATACTGGCTTCTTTGCAAGCTTAATCCCCACTTATCTTGTCAATCCAAAAGGGGTAGGACCATCCTTAATCCAGACTTCAGGGGCAATTTGGTGGACAACACATTAAATGACTAACTGTAAGATGCTATGATAGGAATGAAATTAAAGCATATGCAGAAAACAAAGAACAACGTTATTGACACATTTAGAAAGAACAATATTTGCAACAATAATAAAATCAGCAATTTAATTTATAGGAAAGGTGTGTACAACACTATTTGAGAAGAGATGTGAAGCTATTGTTTTGTGATTTTTACAACATTGGATAGCAGATCTATATACAAGTGTGTGCAATAAAAGAGGAAGAGGCAAAGTTGGAAGATGGAGTTGTCCATCTTCCAACAATTACTGAAATATTGAGTTTCTAGTGCTTGTCAATAGGTAGTTCAGGATGACCAACTTGTTTGAGCCAGAAATTATTCATTGCGGTTTTGATTGGACATCATGAAAACTGATCGGATTTGGAAATGAAATTGCTGATCAATAAGTGTAGGTCATTTTTGACAGCTTGACCCAATTTTCTAAAATATTGGCAATTTCCTTGGAATTTTGTGACTTGAGATATGTGACTACATTTTCAGTGATGTTTTTTCAAATCATATGGAAAAATCATTCTAGATTTATCTAGGGTGAAAACATTGATGTATCTAGATTGAAAATGTCGGCTTACAAAACTCCAAAGTGGTCAAAATACTCCCCATTTGGCCAGAAAACACAAAACAATGTTTCGGCAATATTTTTGAGTGTCCTGCAATCTTTTCCCAAAGTGAGTGAAAATTTGTCCCAGGCAGTCGTATGCATTAGTTTTCTCTTATCAAGAATCAATGGTGTTTATTTCGTAAAGTTTTGGGACCAAACGTGGGAATTTCTTTTCTTTTTGGTTCATTGTGAACCACACTTTCTTTGGTGGACAATCTGACCTACTTTGACAGCCCAATAGAGTGGCTTAGCTTGATGTTAGGTGCCTTCGATCAACACGTCCACAATCTGATTTGTTATTGCTAATGTAGTGTAGTCATGATTCAACTCCAGAGGCTCTAGTTGTTATGCTGCATATTCCTTGTCCAATAGAGGTGGTTAACAGGGTCAAAGGGGCTCTACACTAAAAGCAACTCAAGGTAGGGTAGAAATTTGAGTATGAAAGTATCCTCCCCCACTTGCTTGGTGATGGTATAGGGACCATAACATACTTGTTTGATTTTTCTGCTGGGACCTTTGAGTGTCTTGTTTTGTTTATTCAACCACACCTTGTCATCCACTTTGTATTAGTGTTGTATCCCCTGCTTGCCATGACATTGCTAGCACTTGGTACCAGTTTTTTGCGGGGTGTCATGTACCTGGTTTTGAATGTGTTTGATCCATTTTAAAAGCTTTGCTACTTTTTGTTCCTTCCAACTGTTGGCATTTCTTGGCCCACATATAAAGCTCTTGCATGGTTTGATGAAGCAGTGGGTCAAAGGCTTAGAAATGGATCCAACATTTGCAAATAAAGAGGATCCAAGCAAGGTTTTTTTAGGATCCAACATCAGTGATCAAGGATAAGCCTGCAAGCTAGAAGCTAAGTGCAAAATCTTTTATTTAGCTAAGTCTTTTATTCAATTAAGTCTTTACTTGTTCATTCTTTCGGACTTTCGGGGACTAAGTGTTTCTTTTCTTTCGAGACCCTTTTTGGCCGAGTGTTGAATTATTTTGGACAAGTTGTCCGAGACAAAGTTTTCGAAGGGATAATTCTTTTGGACAAAATGTCCGAAGCAAAAGACAAAGACCTCTTCTTTCAGGAAAATTGTTCAGGACAATTTTCCTGAAGGGTAACTCTTCAATAAAATGGTCATTTTCAGAATTTCCGAAGGAATTCTTCTACAACAAAGTTTTCGAAGGATCGTTCCAAAGAGGCGAGGGGCCATTCTGAAAACGCGATCCCTACGGAAAAATTGTTTGGGACAATTTTTCCTAAGGCAAAATTCTTTCAGACTTTTTGTTCGAAACGAAGATCCCAAGAAAATTACTCAAAGGAAAGACAAAACAAGCAATTTCCTTCGGAGAAAGTGCTCCACACAAAGGCCGAAGGAATTTTCTAAGGGGCACATTCGAGACAATTTTTCCGAAGGCAAGTTTCTTTTGGAACTTTTGTCCCGAAGAAAAAGACCTTTTCATAAAAGCCGCAGGAAAAAATTCTGAGGGGAATTCCTGCGGGAAAAAGTGGTCGAAGCAAATAAATCCGAAGGGTTATTCTCGAAAATTCCGAAGTTTAATTACTTCGGAAAAAAAACCACGAAAATTGTTCAAGCAAATTGTCTGAAAGAAGGCCCGAAAGAAAAGGCCCGCAGGAAAGTGTCCAAAGGAAGCATCACGTTCGTGCCAGTGTCAAAGTTCAAGCTCATAAAATAGCCGTTGGGATTCAAATATCCCATGACGGGCCCGTAAATATCAAAATCTGAGCCCCTGCATGTAGCTGTTTGGATTTGTATGAACTTACATCGACATAAATGGATATAGGGAAACCAATGTCCTTAGATTGGTTTTTCATTTACAGGAAAGATCCGGTCCAGGTTTCAAGGTAGGAGCTGGTAGGTGCAATTAATGAAGAGGGCTTTGTCCTTCAACATGGCCATCATCTCTAACAAACAGTCGTTCAACGCAGAAGCAGCATGGCTCTGTCCAGATTCAAAGTTATGGAGATTTTGTCTTTATACGTGCAAAACAAGTAAAGGAATGCGTGGGGATGATAGATAAAAATCAAGTGACTAGAAAAGGTAGTTCGAGCATTAAGGGTGTTCTTGGAGAAGTTTTTGTTTTCTAGCATGTTTGCTAATTGATGAGGGGCTCGAGGAGATTTGCGGTGATCTTGGACAATTCATCTCATGGTCAAGCTAGTTGCATGTTTTGAATGCAAAAGTGCTCAACGATAATAGTGGTGGTTGCAGCCATTTATGACTCGCCCTCTCCGTTTTTTCAAAAAGGCCCCTTCTCTCATCCCTTTCTGCTATATATACAGACTTTTGAGCCTAAAAAGAGATCTTTCGACTGGTGATAGAGTTACTCTATCAAAATCGCTTTGTAAACACTCTCTTGAAGCAATAAGATGAACTTTTTTGATTCTAGTTTGAAGTTGAGTATACATTATTGGAGTTTAACTTGCAGATGTATGTCCCTTTTCATCATCTGTAGATTCTCTACGTATCTTGCTTTAATTATTTTGGTCCCTTGCAGGTTGTGTGAAGTGTTAGACATTGGCACCCTTCTTGAAGTGTCACAAGTTCATAGTGTCTCATACAGATCTATTTCTTTGTCTTTCAAATTGCAGGGTTTCTCTTCGACCTTCATACAAAATACTTATGCTTGTGGCCTTGAGATAGGATTAGATTACTCTGTGTCTTGGTTAAGTTCATTAGTAGTTGTTAAGGTTTCTAGGCTGAAAGTGGATCGTTTCATATTTTGGTGCATTACCATCCTTAGCTTAGATTTTCCTTTCATGTTACCTTTCTCTCCCTTTTCCTTAGCAATAGATTTTAGTGTGGGAGACACGCTGAAGTGAAGCATCTGAGGAGCTAGCCTCATTAAAAAGCCTAGAGGTTCAACCTCATTACATGATACCCATAGCTTGAGGTTGTTCCAATATTGTAGCTGGGAGTGAGAGAGTCTGAAAAACTCGCCCACAAGGGTGTAATTCTAGTCTTCAACAGTTTCTGGCACGTCCGATGGGACCTCTTTCGAGGAAGATTGGTCAAGTTTGATGCTGGTTTGATCAATTTGCAACGGTCATAGCTTTCATACAACAGTATCTGGCGAATCCAAAGAACACTCGGCAATCTGGTGGCAGAACAGTGACTATCTTTCATGCCAAAGGCGACTACAAGATCAGCTTCTAGAGGTATTGCTTTTGAGTTTGTTGAACTCCCCATAAATTCAGTCAAAAGGTTAAAGTTCGTCCATACTCACCCATACGTAGGAAACTGTTTTCCTAAACCAGTCGTGAGGTGTACCTATGCAAGAAGACCTTTGTTAGCCCCTTTTGTTACCATGATTCCCCAAAGAGCTTTTGTAGGCTTCAGTGGCCAAAGTCCTTTGAATTTGCCACAATACGATCCTGTGCCAGTAGCAGCTCTCAAAAGCATCCCATATTTTACAGGAGGCCAAGCCATAACCCTTGCTGAGCACATCAATGACATAGCCAATTTTTGCAATATCCATAATGTCGTTGTATAAAATATAGCTATTAGACTGTTAGCTGTATCTCTTAAGGGAAAAGCTTTAGATTGGTATAGAGGCTTAGCTCCTAATTCTATTCAATTATGGCATCAGCTAGGAGAGGCTTTGTGTAAAAGATTTGTAGACGAGAGTGACCATTTGTCATTAGCAGAACAACTTACTACAATCAAGAGAGCCCTCAATGAAGTCATGCAAGACTTCAACACAAGATTCCAAAAAGCTTGAGACAGAATTCCAGCCTCTGTGAGACCGTCCCCTAACTTTGCGTTCTTATACTACTTAAAGGCTCTAAATAGTGATATAGTTGTAATGATCCAATCCATGGGAGGGGACATATTGCCAAATGCTTATGAGGTGGCTATTAAAGTAGAAAATTGCCTAGTTCAGATTGACAAGTTTTCTCTTAGACCCCCAATGCCTCTTTTCCCTGAAATCAGACCACCCCCTGCAGTTATTCCCCTACTTGATGTTATTCTTCCAACTCCAACAATTGCTGTTATACCTTCATTAAGCAGAGAAAGGCCTCCACTAGTGGATCAGATGATTTTGAAGAGCAGAAAAACTACCTAGAACTTAAGAGCATGCTCCAATCTGTGGGAAATTTTGTGGTAAATGTTAAAAGGCAACACATTCAGTTCAATAAACCTTATCAAGCTCCATATCAGCATCAACAACAATCTTATCAAGGGAATAGACCACCCTTCAAGGGAAATTTCCAAAACCAGAACTGCGAGCAAGGGCAAGGACAACCCAACTATGCTAGACAAAGCAGCTATAATCGAAATGCCGAAGGATCTTCCAACTCCTTGGTTCCTGTTCAAAACAATATGGCTCAAGAGGTTGAAGGGATCATACCTTGGGATCAATCTTTTGGGCAATCTGTTATCCCAACTAATGGTTTTAACCAGGCATTCAATGACCAATGGCAGTACGCTGTTGCTTATGGATACAATCAAGCCTTAATGGTTCAAAACACAGAGATCCTTACGATGACAAATCCAGGACAGTCTCCATAGGATCAAGGATTTGATCAGGTACCAAACCAGCTAGATGCTATAGTGGTCATCAGTGAGCAAGAAGAGTGCTATGCACTCAATCAACAGGCTAGTTCTAGCCAAGCATACATTCCAGTGGCAGCTAATACAAGGTTCAAAAGAAGGCATATAGATGGTAATCAAGAGGCGGTCAAAGAACCTCCTGTCATTACTCCTTTATTGTCTAAGCCTAATGACACTGCTGTCACTCCAAAGGTCCCGGCACTTCCTAAAAATTAGAGTTGAGAGAAAGGTTTTGGTCCACAAGACTCGCAAATTCAATAAACAACAATAGTGGCTCCCAAAGCTCAGGCGAAGGTTGGTGGTCCACCAATCAACATTGTTGAACAAATGAAAAGGTCCAAGATAGGTGTTACAACAACTGCAGGCAAACAACCAAGCAAAGAAATTGAGGTCCTCACCAATGCAACCCAAGGTCCTATGGGAGAAGGATCAAGTAAGGTGGTCAAACCTCCTCCGTTCTACATTTCATTAATCATTGGTGACTCCTTGGTACATAATTGCTTGGTAGATAGTGGAGCTAGCATTTCAGTAATGCCAAAGTCTATAGCTGATCAGCTGAACCTCAAATATGAGCCACATTCAAAGGGAGTTTTGCAGCTTGATGGATCTTCCACTAAACCATCTGGGATTATCAGAGGCCTCAGCTTGACCCTGCATGCTTGTCCTAGTGTTTCAGTGGCACAAGATGTGTTGATTCTAGAGGTGCCTCCTCTTTTTGCTCTATGCTTATCTAGAGAATTCATAGCAAAGATAGGAGGCTATCTCGCAGAAGATTGGTCATACATGGCATTCAGAACAAGGTATGGGATTAAGGTATCAATCAAGGTTGAGCCCATGGCATAATTTCACATCGAACCTTATCAACTAGATAGCATAAACCTCAATTGTACTATCCTTGATGAGGATGAATTTACAATTGGTCAAGAACTGAATACTTATCCTGAGGAGATTCCAGACTTATTCTTGTATGAGCTATGGGGGGATAATCAATTTCTCAACCCTTTGGAAGGTGTTGAAGAAAGAGACATGGGTGTCTATTTGCTACATGAGGAAAATCAACTCATGCCTTCCCTCATTGGACGTAAAGAAGACCTCAATGGTATGTGGAAGTTGTTTTTTGATGGTTCAAAGAGCAAAAATAGAGTAGGTGTAGGGGCAATGCTGGTTTCTCCTTCAGATGATAAGTATTTCTCTTCTTATAGGTTCCATTTCAGTTGCTCTTCCAATGCAACATAATATGAAGGCCTAATCCATGGCCTCCAATGGGCTAGTAAGAGGGGAATCAAGCAGTTGCATGCATATGGAGATAGTGAGCTTATAGTGAATCAAGTCAGGGGCCGAAACATTACGAAGAATCCTTTGATGAGGTCCTACAAAAACATTGTATGGGACCTAATGGAAGATTTCGAAGCCTTTAACATTCAAGCTGTGCCCAGGAATCATAATCAGCACGCTGACAGGTTGGCAGCTGTGGGAGCCTAGTTTGACATTCCGAGTAAGCTAAAAGAGGCCAAGGCTCAACCATATGTCAAGGTGGTGGTGAGGCCATCAGTACCAGATAATGAAGCCCACTGGCAGGACTTTGAAAATGACAAACAAATTGCTTGTTTCTTGCAGCACGAAGCAAAGTTTTTTATAATAAACTAGGAGAATTTTCAATGATAGTGTGAGGATCAAATTGTTCAATTGAGGTCTAACAAACTTCCTAAAGGGCTGGTCACCTTTGAAAGTCTTTTCCATGAGGGAGACCATATGAGGAAAGACAAGACAGTGATGTCAACTGATGAGGAAAACTATGAAAGAGTCCTTATTTTCGAGGACAAGCTCCTCAAGCTTGGGAAGGTAAACAATGAGGCAGAAAGGCACGCTTTCATCGAACTTTGTAAGGAATATTCAAACATCTTTGCTTGGGAATATAGTGACTTGAAAGGTTTTAATCCAAAGTTAGCCCAACATACTATAGAACTGGAGGCTAATGCTAAGTCTGTGAGGCAAAAACAAAGGCTCGTTAACCCCAAAATAGAAGAGCTTATGAGGAGAGCGTTGACCAAGTTAATTGAATGCAAGATCATCTTTCCCATCAAGCACTCATTGTGGGTAGCCAATTTGGTGCCTGTAAGGAAAAAAAGTGGAGAGATTAGGCTGTGTGTTGACTTTAGAGATCTGAACAGGGTCTTCTTGAAGGACCATTACCCTCTACCATCCATGGAGCAACTTCAAATAGTTGCAGGTTTATAACATTTTTCTCTTTTGGATGGATATTCAAGTTACACCAAGTATTAGTGAAGAAAGAAGATCAGTACAAGATTGCCTTCACCACCAATTGGGGCACATATGCTTATCAGAAGATGTTTTTTGGCCTATCAAATACTGGGGCCACTTTTCAAAGAGCAATGGACATGGCCTTCCAGAGATTGTTGAACTAAATGGTGCTGGTCTACTTGGATGACGCCATAGTTTTCTCCAAGGATGCCAACGAACACATGGACCACCTGAGGTTGATCTTTGAGAGATGCAGAGAGTATGGGATCTCTTTGAATCCCAAGAAGTGTGTGTTTTCTGTGCATGAAGGTAAGTTGTTGGGTCATATTGTCTCAAAACAAGGATTAGCTACTGATCTTGATAGAATAAGTGCCATCTTGACCTTATCCTTACCCAAGCATAAGAAGGGACTCCAAAGTTCATTGGGAAAATAAACTTTGTGAGAAGGTTTATACCTGGTTTTGCAAACTTGGTCAGACCCATCACTGTTACGTTGAAGAACCAAGTGTCCACTTGGTCGAATGAAGGTAAATCAGCATTTGAGGCTATTAAGTAGGTCATTGCCCAAGCACCCACACTCATAAATCCTGATTTTTCAAGAGATTTCATATTGTATGCCTTTGCCAATATATCAGCTATGCTGATGCAAAAGAATGGTGAAGGATTTGAGCAACCAATAGCATTTTTCAGTCAGGGGCTTGAGGGGTACGAGGTGAGGTATATTTTGTAGAAAAGCAAGTCTTTGCAGTGGTAAAAAGCCTTAAAAAGTTCAGGCCAATGCTCTCCAATAGCAAAATCTATCTTATGGTGTCTCATCCTGGAGTGAGAAACTTCCTTCTTAACAAAGACTTGAATGAAAAGAGGGTTGGTTGGATTACCAAGGTTATGGAGTATGACGTGGAGATCAAGGTCACTAAGCTAGTAAGAGGTAAAGGCTTGTGTGAGCATATGGTCGATGACCTTCATAAAGACACAGAGGTTATCCTGGTAACACAAGATAAGCCACAAATAGATGCACCTCCACCTCACACTAGTTGGCTCCATGATATGACATGTTTTTTGATAACAGGTGAATGCCCACAAGGTATGGACAGGGCAAAAAGAAGGTATTTTAGACGTCAATCCATACCTTATGCATTGGTTGATGGGGTTTTATTCAGAAAGGACCTCAATGGAGTGCTCCTAAGGTGCATAGATGATCACCAAGTGACAAGGCTCTTGGAGCAATTCCATGATGGGCCTGCATGAGGCCATTTTGCTCCAAGAACCACATCATCAAAGATATTGAGGGCTGGTTATTACTGGCTCAATCTCTTCAAAGATGCATACACATGGGTAAGAAAGTGTACTTTCTTTGTGGGTAAGCAAAGATTGGCAGCCCTTCCTCTCAACCCAATTCAGGTAGAGCAACCTTTCATGCAATGGGGCCTAGATTTCATAGGAATGATCAACCCTCCATCAAGTGCAGGGCATAAATGGGTGCTTACTGCAATTGACTACTTCACCAGGTGGGTGGAAGCCATTGCATTGAAAGAAGCTAATGAAGGTGCAGTCCTAGACTTCTATGACAACATTGTGACCAAGTTTGGTGTTCCATCCACTATCATTTCTGATAATGCATTAGCATTCCTCGGTCTGAAAATGAGTGAATGGGCTCTCAAGATGGGCATCTGCTTCAACATCTCTTCCAACTATTATCCTCAAGGAAATGGATTGGTTGAGTCCACAAATAAAGTTTTGCAAGGAATCATTAGGAGAACTATGGAGGAGAATCAGAGGACATGTCACACTAAACTAAAGACAACCTTGTGGGCTGACAGGGTGACTCCTAAAGCTGCCATTGGCAATTCTCCATATGTTTTAGTATATGGAAGGGAGGCCAAGTTGCCCATTTCTCTTGAGCTGCCTGCATTAGAACTAACCCATTAGCTGGAGTTGGTGGAAGATGAGTTCATGCATGTGAGACTTGCAGAACTCATGGAGCTTGAAGAAACGAGAGACCTTGCAATGAAAACACTAGAGTCACATCAAGCTCAAGTCAAGAAGGCCTTTGACAAGAGAGCCATAGCAAGGGAAGTCAAAGAAGGGGATCTAGTCCTCAAATGGGATTCAAACAAGGCCAAGCCAAGCAACCATACCAAATTTGACAGCTTGTGGAGTGGTCCTTATTTGATCCACATATGCAAACAACATAATGCTTCTCAGCTGGCCCAACTAGATGAAGAAGTACTACCCATCCCAGTTAATGGGATTAGAAGAATTTGCAACCATTGTATATATTGTACATTTTGTATAGCTTTTCATGTTTTCCTCTAAGTGCCTTGTGCACATCCTTTTCGATTGTGTGTTTCCCTTCCCTAAATGCCTTGGGTACAATGTTTGTTGTGTTTTGGTTGTCCTTATTGCTTCAAAGGGAGGTTCCAGTTCAGTGAAAAAGTGACTTGACTCCATGCCCAATGGATGGATTTGACGAGGCAACATGGTCTAGGTTCTCTTGCATTGACATGCATGCATCTCCTATGAGCCGCCAAAGATGTTGGCCATTTTTGGCCCACATATAAAGCTCTTGCATGGTTTGATAAAGTAGTAGGTCAAAGGCTTAGAATTGGATCCAACATTTGCAAATAAAGAGGATCCAAGCAAGGTTTTCTAAGGATCCATCAATAGTGTTCAAGGGTAAAACTGCAAGCCAGAAGCTAAGTGCAAAATCTTTTATTCAGCTAAGTCTTTTATTCAGTTAAGTCTTTACTTGTTCATTCCTTCGGACTTTGCGGGGACTAAGTGTTTCTTATCTTTTGGGACCCTTTTTGGCCAAGTGTTGAATTCTTTCGGACATGTTGTCCGAGACAGTTTCCGAAGGGATAATGCTTTCGGACAAAATGTCCTAAGCGAAAGATAAAGACATTTTCTTTCGGGACAATTGTCTGGGACAATTTTTTCGAAGGGTAACTCTTCAATAAAATTGCCCTTTTCAAAATTCCCAAAGGAATTCTTCTACAACAAAGTTTTCGAAGGATCGTTTCAAAGAGGTGAGGGGCCATTATGAGAACGTGATTCCTTCGAAAAAATTGTCTGGGACAATTTTTCCTAAGTCAAAATTCTTTTGGACTTTTTGTCCGAAACAAAGATCTGGAGAAAATTACTCAAAGGTAAAGACAAAACAAGCAATTTCCTTTGGAGAAAGTGCTCCACACAAAGGCCAAAGGAATTTTCTAAGGGGCACATTTCCTTCGAGAAAATTGTCCAAGACAATTTTTTCGAAGGCAAGTTTCTTTCGGAACTTTTGTCCCAAAGAAAATGACCTTTTCAAAAAAGCCAAAGGAAAAAATTCCGAAGGGAATTCCTTCGGGAATAAGTGGCCAAAGCAAATAAATCTGAAGGGTCATTCTTGAAAAGTTCGAAGTTTAATTCCTTTGAAAAAAAGTCTGCGGAAATTGTTCGAAAGAAGAAGGCCCGCAAGAAAGTGTTCGAAGGAATCATGACGTTCGCATCAGTGTCAAAGTTCAAGCTCATAAAATAGTTGTTGGGATTCAAATATCCCATGACGAGCTCGCAAACGTCAAAATCTGAACCCCTGTAAGTATTCGTTTGGATTTGTATGAAACTTACATCGACATAAATGGATACAGGAAAACCAATGTCTTTAGATTGGTTTTCCATTTATAGGAAAGATCTGGTCCAGGTTTCAAGGTAGGAGCTGGTAGGTGCGATTAATGAAGAGGGCTTCATCCTTCGACATGGCCATCATCTCCGACAAACAACTGTTGAACGCAGAAGCAACATGGCTTGGTCCAGATTCAAAGTTATGGGGATTTTGGCCTTATATGTGCAAAACAAGTAAAGGATGGCGTGGGGATGATAGATGAAAATCAAGTGATTAGAAAAGGTAGTTCGAGCATTAAAGGCATTCTTGGAGAAGTTCTTGTCTTCTAGCATGTTCGTTGATCGACGAGGGGCTCGAAGAGATTTGCGGTGATCTTGGACGGTTCATCTCATGGTCAAGCCAGTTGTATGTTTTGAATGCAAAAGAGCTTAAGGACAATAGTGGTGGTTGTAGCCATTTATGACCCCCCCTCTCTGTTTTCTCAAAAAGACCCCTTCTTCTCTCATCCCTTTGTGCTATATACACAGGGTTTTGAGCCTAAAAAGAGATCCCTCAATTGGTGATAGAGTTACTCTATCAAAATCGCTTTGTAAACACTCTCTTAAAGCAATAAGATAAACTTTTTTGATTCTAGTTTGAAGTTGAGTATACATTATTGGAGTTTAACTTGCAGATGTATGCCCCTTTTCATCATCTATAGATTCTCTATATATCTTGCTTTAATTCTTTTGGTTCCTTGCAGGTTGTGTGAAGTGTTAGACATTGGTGCCTTTCTTGAAGTGTCACAAGTTCATAGTGTCTCAGACAAACCTATTTCTTTCTGTCCTTCAAATTGTAGGGTTTCCCTTCGACCTCCACACAAAATACTTATGCTTATGGCCTTTGAGATAGGATCAGATTAGTCTGTGTCTTGGTTAGGTTCATTAGTAGTTGTTAAGATTTCCAGACTGAAAGTGGATCGTTCCATATTTTGGTGCATCACCATCCTTAGCTTAGATTTTCTTTTCATGTTATCCTTCTCTCCCTTTTCCTTAGTCAGCAGTAGATTTTAGTGTGGGAGACAAGCTGAAGTGAAGCATCTGAGGAGCTAGCCTCATTAAAAAGCCTAGAGGTTCAACCTCATTATAGGGTACCCACAGCATGAGGTTGTTCCAATATTGTAGCTGGGAGTGAGAGAGCTTGAAAAACTTTCCCACAAGGGTGTAATTCTAGTCTACAACATCAACCATTTGTAGAGTCATCTCCTGATACAATGGGCATTGCTACATTTATTTGGGAAAATGGTTGCAGCCCCCAAACACACCTGGAATTGCTTGTGTCAAGTAAATCTGTGAATAGCTTTGTTTTAGATACGTTTTGTGTATGGTAGTTTCTCATCCCATGTACATGGATGCCTTGAGTTGTACATTATGTATAGCAGTTACTCATTTGCCCATTTGTCTATGGGTGCATGACTTGATGCAACTAGTGACTTCATTGCACATCTTTGGTTAGTAAAAATATCTTGACATTGCCGCTACAACATTCTTCCATCAAGAATGTGCTACTACTTGCCTGTAGAGCACCTCACAGATCAACTTCCAACACTTATCAGAGGGTACACAAACATGCCCCAGATGACACGAGCCTGTCCTACAAATGTTGGTTAGAAACATGTTTAGCTTTAATGTCTTCTCTATTTGTGATTGGGTAGTCAGGTTGCTTTTGCGGAGTTGGGCCAGGTTGAGGTATCATGTCTACAAGATTCAAGGATGGTGGTTAATGTTGCAATGACATTCAACTCTATCAATTAGCAACCTGTTTGGCAGTGCTCCTCGTATGGTTGATGTTTAGGTGGAACATGTGTAGATAGGTGGAACACTTATGTTGGCGATCATTTTAAACCTTGTTGTGTATGCATGAGTCTAAGGGCAGTATGGTCAATGTGAGTGATCATTCCCTTGGATGGTATGTAGTGCATCCATTGTCAACAAACCTTGACAATGTTGTAGAGATTTGTGTCACATGTTGGGTATCTTTGAACCGTGTTAGTAAATATTTCTCTAGGATAGGCAGCCATGTGCGTATTTTGAGTGAGGATGGTGTTTAGTGCACACTAAAGCATCTGTCTCTATCTCAAACAGTTGGCACAAACACGGAAGAGCACTGCCCGATTTTCTGTCTCTATCTCAAGCATCTATCTTTATTTGATTTTCCGTCCAATACCATAACAACAGACCAGAAACACTTGACCTTCTCATGAGGAGCTTCAAGAATGATGAAAATTCAACCCAGAACTACTTGGGACCCACCCCTTTTCTCCCTTGCCTCCCCTCTTTCTCCCTTCACTCCCCCCTTCCCGATGCATTGTAATTCAATGAAAGCTTGATTAATTTCTTTACCCATTTTTGCCAGACAAATGGAAGTGGATGCAGCGGATATAAATATCTCACTGTCAAGGAACAAAGGATTAGCTAAACAGTTTCAATATGTATCAGAATAGGTTATGTTTATAATAGAGTATAGTTCTAGTGTTAATGTGTGCCATTTTAATCAAACTGTGGTATTTCTATAAACAGGTTGGTCTGAAGCATGCGAAGCTACTCTATGTGAAAGCCTCAGTTTATGTTTTGTAGGTTTACTGTGAACTCAATATTGTAAGTGTGTTCAGTAGCTGCCTTATTAAGATCCCTTTGCCTCGGTTTGAGCATTGTTACTGATTTGGTTAATGATGGCAAAGAAGATTCTTCTGGTCTGAGCCTTGTTGTAGAAGTAGGATGTGCTTTCAGATATTGTATTGGCACACTCACGTAGCTTGTTCTTCATTGGGGGATCCTTCCCTCGTATGGCTATTTTTTACTTGTACTTGGTCATATGGTTTAGGTTTTACCACTTTAGTATTACTCTCTATTGTTCATTTTCATTGCTTTAGTTCGTGGTTTCTAGCTAGTTTTGATCCTAAGGTTCTTACCCTAGTACTTTTCTATTGCATCTGTTTGTATTCGAGTCCCATTGCGCTATTTTGGTCACTTTTGGACATTAATACAATTTTCTTTCTTTCTTTCTTTCTATGAATATTATATTATCAAAAAAACAAGAATCTACTCCCTTGATCTCTTCCATGAAGTCAGCATGGTTGCCAGCGTCTATGTAAAGTATGATGATTGCAAGGCTTATTCATTTCAATTCACATGCAAGTTATAATTTGACAAACTTATCAAAAGGTCTCAAGGAATATGAGAAATGAAAATAAATGTTCATTAGTGAGGTGCAAATATATACTATGAATCTAACCTTTTATAATTCAGTGCTTTTTATTAACTACATCGACCTACTTTCACTGCCTAACCCTGATCATTGGCATGTGGTCAATGTACACATTTGAGTTTCATTTCCTAACACTCTCATTCGATACAAAAACTTGCCTAACTTCTATAAGCCCTCCCTCAACATATCAAAAACTTTGACAAATTTGGAGTCCAAAATTATCCAATCCTTAGTCCTCAATCTTAACCCTACATGCTCCAACAAGAAGTATCAATTGATCTTTAATTCCCTCTATGCAATGTAGAGGTACATTGCTAACCATTTGAATCAGCTGGATACGCTAAGAATGCTACTTCAGGCTTCCATAACCCCTGAGGAGGTAGAATCATAATCACCTAGACAACCATCCATACTGTGAAAACCAAATCCATATACTTGGAACTCATCATGACATGTTAAAATGCTACTCTCTATGGATTTTTTACCTGCATTGTCTGATCTTGGAATGCCGTTTTGTCGGGCAAAGGTTGCAACCATCTTTTGTTATTTTTCCTTTACCTTGTTCTCTTTTTGCTTGAGAAGATCAACCGTGTTGGCCTTACAATTCCAGGCTATAGGCCTGGTGTTTTACTGCAATAACAAGCTTTGTTATTTGTCCCATAGTAGCATAAATCGTTTGGGAATTTTTTTTTTTTTTCAAAAAGTGTAAATGTTTTTCAAAAAATTGGGATTAATCAGGGAAAAATCAGAAAAAACATTACTGCCAAAAAAAATGTGGAAAAAGAAGAAAAACCATTTTTAAAAAAAATTTAAAGGCATTTCCATTACATAGAGATATATATTAAGCATTTCAATCGCATATAGAATAGATATAGATTGTGAGAGGAAGATATTAGAGATTGTACGCCATCAAAATCAGCCAATTATTTTCATTCATCAATTTCCATACTAATCAAATTTCATTACATTTGAATTTCAAAATGCATGCTATTGACGTTTACAAGGGAACCAAAAAGGGGAGGGAGCCAATGGCAACAAGGTAGACTAAGCAATTAATAGGTCTTCGATGTTGAAGCTCCAGGGATAGAGCCTCTCTTGATTTAAGAGACAACCTTGGTGTCGAACCCAACGTTCACCAACAAGTCGAAGTCAATTTCGTCATAAATAGGCTCATCATTATTTTCTAGCCATTCAGATTCTGGATCGATCTCGTCAAGGTCAATCAACTGATCTTCCTCAATGGTACTTAACATTATCAAATAGAATGCATATGCTAGTGACTTTGACAAATAATATTTTACAAAAATATAAATCAACTTTCCATATGAATAGAGAACTAGAAATGCAACATTTCTTAACTTGAGCTTTCTTCATCTTCAGGGGAAGATTGTGGTGGAAAAACACCAAATCATTCATTTGTTCATGAGTCGATTGAGTTTTTTGGAATGTATATGCTCGAACACACTCCAACTATGCTTGCAAGCAGGTGAACTACATCGCTGGTTCAAAATGTGCATTGCCATCCATCAAAGGTGTTTTTTTTTGTCAAAGAAATCCCACCATTGTGCTGCAAGAACTAATTTTGTCAATGTTGTAACATACACATTTTAGTCAAATTTTAACACTTTTACAGTATGTAGAAAAAATGTCTACTTGGTTTGAAGGTCTTCCTTTCTGTGATGGTTGTCTTACTAGAGAAGAAACCCCTTGCTTGCTTGTACATCAGAAATTCTCCCATAGTTGCATCAAAAGATCACTACGAAACATTCTCTCCATGCACTTAAATATGCCCCTTGTGACCTTTGCATCATCTCGAAATGAGTCACTAAAGAACAACGTTGGATTCAAGAAATATCCAGTTGTATGGAGGGGATAATGGATTCGTTGATCCCATATTTTATCAACTATCTACTATAACATGTTTTAAGCACTGTTATTCTCTAGTTTGCTCTTGATGGCATCTTTGGCCCTATCAATTGCCTCATTTAGATAACCCATGAGGGATTTATCTCCATCGACGAGTCTTAGAACTCGATCTAGAGGCTCAAAGAATAACACAATTTTCTCTACCTCTTCCCAAAAAGGTGAGAAAACATAGTGAACCACCATTTTGCCCTCCGTATATTTCACAAAGGAAGATTCCATCCACTCGATTGAAATGGACATTTGTATTAAATTCGTTTGTTATTGGAAAAGAGTTCACAACACAAAGAAGTGGGTTGTAAACTTTGTCATGCCTAGATGAAGAAGTTCGTTGCCATCTATGAATGTGTGCATTATACTGAGCACCCTTGTGTGATTGTATTGAACAACATTATCTATGATGAACTGGACCACATTTTGTGGCCCCACCTCAATCACAACCTCATCAAATAGATGAAAGACTGTCTCACCCGATTTTATCATTTCATATGCATCGACACTCTTAAGGGAAACTATGGCAATGTCACATGACACAAGGAAGTTGATGAGTGTGTGGCTCCATCTATCCATCCATTTGACATGATAGTGCATCTTGATTTTTACCATTCATGATGTTTTGCAATAGCTTCACTCACATCCTATACAACATCCTTTAACAAATCAGTTTGCAAAGCCTCGTATGATGGGGTAGTGAACTGTAAACTTGCAACTTCAATTGCATCCACCATACTTTGCTAGTATGGAGATCTGGCCACATTAAACAACAAGCTAGAGTAGTATAAAAAAATGGAGATTGCCTTCTTTGCCTAATCGTGAACAATATGTTTTCAACTTGTACTCTCTAGCATGGTTTGCACTTCATGTGTAGTGCGAGGGCTAAAGAAGGCATAAATGTTTTCTTTGTTTGTGTTTGGCCCACAAGGTACTGATCCAACGGTTGATTATTAAGGAGCTATAATGAGAAATATTTCCACCATATTTGACGGCTAAAAATATTAAATATGTTCAAATGAACGTCAAATATAACACCTACCATAGAGGAGGGTTAGGGTTAGGTTTAGTTTTTTTAAGTTTTGATTGTATTCAAGTTTTTTTAAAACTGTAGACAACATTTCAAATCGCAATGAGAAATATTTCCACCATATTTCACAGCTAAAAATATTAACTATGTTCAAATGAACGTCAAATATAACACCTACCACAGGGGAGGGTTAGGGTTACTGGTTAGGTTTTTTTAAGTTTTGGGTGTATTTGAGTTTTTTTTGAACTGTAGACAACATTTCAAATCGCTACAGCATGCGAGGCTTTACGGATTGATTTCTTGAAAAAAAGGCCAAAAAACCGGATTGAAAAAAGTGTTTTGGGCCAAGTACAATGATTAATCACATTTAAATTGCAGGTTCTGCTACTATGATCTGTCCTCCCTTGTGCTTTTCTTTTTACTCTGCAAGAAGGGTTTGTCCTCCTACGTCTGGCTAATTATTACCCAAATGCTTTTCTTCTGCAAAGAATGTTTAAAATTAAAATCATTTTTCCAAAATTTGTGTTGGTAATTGGCTGAGTGTACAAACTATGTCTTTTTTCTTCTTTTTGGGGGTCAACTCTTCAACAACACTGTTCTGGCATCCTTTTCTTCAACTTTAACTCTTACTTCTGCAAATTGTTTCACGAATGAACTAATGCGTTTTTATCCTATCATTGTGACGTTGTTTTCTATCTTCAACACAAACAAACTGCTGCTTCAGGGTGAATTTGGCTTTTTGTACCAAACATTTTATATTTACTTCTTCCTAGATTTTCTTTGCAGATTTATCTGAATCAAACCAGTGTAATTTTGTGCTAGAAATTCCTTGTTTAGTAAGACTTTGCCCTACCATCATTTATTTGCCACTCTAAGGGTTTATCTGCTACAGTAGGGTTATTTTTGCCTTATTACATCCCATACATTCTTTCCATTAAATGCAATAGCATGTGCCACTCTTAACAGTTTGTTTGCTTTGGTAGGTTTATTTCTGCGTATTACACCTTATTTTGTGGATTTGCCTGTCTGTGATGTAGATGGTGTACTTATTCTTTGAGGGTTCCTTAAATGCAACACTGAACCTTCATCTAATTAATACTAAGATATTTTGATTACATGTTTGAATGTCTATTTTATTTTAAAGGGAATGACTAAATATTACAAAATTTTAGCTGAAGCTGGCAGTTAGAAATGAATCAATGATAGATGATCTCACAACGTATTCGAGAGCTTTCATTTTGCATTTTAAGCTAAATAGGTTTCTACATTTCTTGCTTATTGAAAAATCCCAGGAAACAGAGCAATTGCGACAGGCTTTGGAGAGTGAAATTGCTAACACCGAGGTAATATACTCACATCAGCAATAGTTTTCCCTACATTATTTTTTCGCTCCAAGAGAAGTTTTGTTTTATGTTCATTCAGTTAGGATTCTAAGATATTCTAACAATTGAGCTTCACATTTTCTCCTCTTGATAGCAAGTGTAGCAAGATTACAACATTGTTCTATAAAACTTGATGTTCCTTTGAAGTATCATGAAGTATAAGCGCACTTGTTCTTTAGAAGCCTTCTTTCACGTTTTTTCATTTGCCTTCAAATGTGGGCACAAATGAATACAGACTTAAGAAAATAACAAGTAACAGGCTCATGTAAAAAACACAAGTAAACCTGAGTTTATGTGCTAAATGAAGCAACGTGAAAATATTGGAAAGACATAATTTTTTAGTACATATCTTCCAAGTAATTTGTTTAATGTGTGTATTTTTTGCCATCATTCACAAAGAATGTGCACACGGATTTTTAAGGTTTTCTGTGGAAAAAAATGCCTAGAAACCATAGATATTATATAATATTAACATTTTATATTGCTTTAATAACATCGTTACTGGATAGTGCTGCTAGTCCCCAAGGATACAATACGAAACGCTCTAGGATACAATACATGGGGATACGTGGGGGAAATGTGCAGGGTACGTCCTTGCCCTGTATGACTGGATATTTCCAGGGATGTATCCGGTCATACCCACAGGGGCAAGGACAAACCCTGCATGTTTCCCCCTCCCTGTATCCACAAGAAAAACACAACTTTTAATTTTTCTTTCATTTTCACTGCATGAAAAGTCAAACATGGACCTCAAAAAACATTTAAATATGGTTTGGGTAGGCTAGTTGAGTTGATGATTATAAGATGGCCATTACTACTGTAATAGATTTTCTCAGAATGCCATTGGCCTGTGTCATTTATGCATTGATTTTCATTCATAGTTAGTATTTACTATTAACAAGAGCTACAGAAAGGCATGGTCCCTTCAAAAATGAAAATCCAGGCAACTCATTAATTTTGTTAATGGATGAGGAGGGAGGAGGGAGGTTGGAGTTTTGGCTGCATTCAAATATGTTTGGTTTCATCGATGCCCATCAAAGATTGCACAACTCCTCCTGGTTGTTTCCATACTGTGGTGAGTCCCAAGTCATCTCCAGACTCCATGTCATATCTGAAAATTAGCAGTCTATATTAAGGTTCTTTGAAAAAATCAGTCATCAGTGCATCTTAAGATTCCACAAGCTCATCATAGTAGCGTGGAAAAGAAAGCCTTGTGAAAAATGTTTGACATTCAGACTCTGTTGTCATATGTGAACAGTTCAGAAGTGAATTTTCTTTTAAGAGAATGGCAAGGCACACAATCACCCATCAATATCTAGTGGTGTTAGTTTAGATAAAGTATACATGGTACTAGTACAATAAATATGCTTCATTACAATATTTGTCTACTTCAGCTCTATTCATAATATCTACCACATTAAATAAGCTTCTCCTGGGAAGTGTGGGATCATAAGATTTTAACTATATCAGTTTAAATAAATGTTGCAACCATGTAAAATGCCCTTGGAATCTTAAATTTTTGTCCTGAATATAGAAAGACATGTTCACAGAAGTTTTTTGGCTTCTATGAGGGCCCATACAATGTTGCAAGTTTTATGGTTTATCTTCCACTGTTTGATTTCCTGTTTTAGATCAACTCTAGGCACTAACTTCCATTAAAAATAAAACTAATCTAAGTTCGACCATTGAATAATATGATATTTGGCATTAGATTATGAGTATGTTTTGTGGTTATATGCACAGTACGTGGTTGATTTTGCTTATACCCCGTATCCATGTATCCGATTCTCGTACCGTATCCGTATCAACAACATAGTTTATTAATGTTTTTCATTGTATTTGTCAAATTTTTATATTTATAAAACTATGTTCTCTCTCACACACAAGCACACATGCACACACACACACACACATATTCCGGATCAGAGTTTTTCAAACCTTCTCAAGAATTTCGGATTTTCAGATTTTTTTGCCCTTCCATATGGATCCAAATTTCCGAACATGGTAACTATGTGTTACTGTATAAACCTAAAATCATTCTTTCATTTCCATATCCTGGAATTTATGCTCATCTTTCACAAGTATTAGACACACCAAGTCCAGGAAGACATAAAAATTGAATATATATATATTTTTCTCGATAGCATTTATCCAGAGGTTTAACAACAAATTGGAAAAAAATTAACTCGCTGACAATAGCGAAATCTTAAAATTGTCAAAACTTTGTTGTTGATTTTATGCCTTGTTAACCATACTGTTTATATGCAGATATGCAGGGATGCCATTCTCTCAATTTCCTTATTCCATATGTGCTCATTAAGTGAGGTTATTTGGAAAAAATTCTAAGGCCATGGTGTTGGGGTGATTTCAATTATTTATTTATGTGTAACAAGGTTTGCTGATTTTTCGGCTTCAAAATTGAAGTTCGCTGATTTTTTGGCTGTCATAAAATTCGGCCAGATTCGCAAAGTTGTAAAAAATGGGGGCAAAAATGGCTGCAAAAATTAGGGCAAAAAATGGACGCAATTGGGGGAGTTAGACTGAACAACTAGATTGAGTGGTGTTGATCAGGGTGCAGGTCGTGTTGAGGTGTGTGGAATGCTGCAGTAAGAGTGTCTGCAGACTGTTGCGGCTATGGGGAGGCTGCATTGTCTTACTGAAAACCATCATTTTCATTCAACAATTAGCATTTCACACACCAAGCAATACATTTCCATTTTCATCCATTATGGTGTTAAGCGTGCAATTAAAGTTAGCAGTCCCAGTGAACACGGTGGCTTTGGGAGCCTTGCCACGACAATTGTATTTCCTCCCATGACAATCCTTTCCTTCCACCTATTTACTTTAGTTTAGCACTGAAAATAAAAATACAATAAAGAAATTGACAATGTCGTGGAAAGGACTTAGGTGGCTGTTACGGCTTGCGGCTGTGGGGAGGCTACATCGTCTTACTTAAAACCCTCATTTTCATTCAACAATTAACATTTCACACACCAAACTATACATTTCCATTTTCATCCATTTTGGTGTTAAGCGTGCAATTAAAGTTAGCAGTGCCAGTGAACACGGTGGCTTTGAGAGCCTTGCCACGACAATTGTATTTCCTCCCATGACAATCCTTTCCTTCCACCTATATACTTTAGTTTAGCATTGAAAATAAAAATACAATAAAGAAATTGACGGCGACCATGAAGACGACGAGCCTATTGCCCAAAAATTAGTGATGGGGAGCATTAATTTGAGTAACAAAATGTTTTTAATGCTTTACATCTTTTTAATGTTTAAATTTTTTAATTTGTTTTTGTTTTTAATGTTTATTTTAATTTGTTCTTTAATGTTTATTTATTATTTGTTTTTGTTTATGGTTTTTTATTTTGCAATGACTTTTATTTGTTTATTTTAATTTTTTATCATATATTTTAAAAAAACTCTTATGTTTTTTGTTTTTATTTTTATTTTTATTACTTATATTTTTTACTTTTATATACTTATATTTTTTTAATTTTTTATATTTATATTTATATTTTTTTACGTTTCGAATTTACATTAAAAATGATCCTAGAGAAGTAGTGACTTTGACAAAATGATCCTTTGGCACTATTAACAAATGTTCATGATCCAAATAATAATAAAACTAAAAAACATAAAATAATTTTATTAAAATATATAATAAAAAATTAAAATAAATATAAATATAAATAGTTTTTTTTTAGGTGTTCAGTAACTATAAATATTGCACTATTTGTAATGTTTTTTGTTAATTAAAGAATGCCATAATATATTGTCTGGCTATTATTTTATACCTCACTTAGATTTAGTATCAGATCAAGACTCTAAGAGTGCATGGGAGAAGTAGAAAAATGATCCTAGAGAAGTAGTGACTTTGACAATATGATCCTTTGGCGCTATTAACAAATGTTCATGATCCTTTGGCACTATTAACAAATGTTCATGATCCTTTGGCACTATTAACAAATGTTCGAGTTTGAGTTTGAGTTCGACGAGGATAAAATTTGGTTTGAATTCAAGTTCAAATAAAAAAAAATCCCCATTAAATTTGAAACATAAGAAAATATAAATATAAATATAAATAATTAAAGAAATATAAATATATAAAATTAAAAAATTAAAAAATATAGGAAGTAATAATCATAAAAATAAAAAACATAAAATAATTTTTTAAAAAATATATAATAAAAAATTAAAATAAATATAAATATTAATAGTTTTTTTTTTAGGTGTTCAGTAACTATAAATCTTGCACTATTTGTAATGTTTTTGGTAATTAATGAATGTCATAATATATTGTCTGGCTATTATTTTATAGCTCACTTAGATTATATTTATATATATATATATATATAATTAAAAAAATATAAATATAAATATAAAAAATTAGAAAAATATAAGTAATAATAATAAAAATAAAAGACATAAAATACTTTTTTTTAACTATAAGAAAATATAAATATAAATATAAAAATTAAAAAAAATATAAATTTAAATATAAAAAATTAAGAAAATAAAAATAAAAATATATAAAATTAAAAAATATAGGAAGTAATAATAATAAAAACAAAAAACATAAAATAGTTTTTATAAAAATATGTAATAAAAAATAAAAATAAATATAAATATAAATATTTTTTTTTAGGTGTTCAGTCACTATAAATATTGCACTATTTGTAATGTTTTTGTTAATTAATGATTGTCATAGTATATTGTCTGGCTATTATTTTATAGCTCACTTAGATTTAGTATCAGATCAAGACTCTAAGAGTGCATGGGAGAGAAGTAGAAAAATAATCCTAGAGAAGTAGTGACTTTGACAATATGATCCTTTGGCACTAGTAACAAATGTTCATGATCCAAATAATAATAAAAATAAAAAACATAAAATAGTTTTTTTTAAATATATAATAAAAAATTAAAATACATATAAATATAAATAATTTTTTTTTATTAACAAATGTTCATGATTCTTTAGCACTATTAACAAATGTTCAAGTTTGAGTTCGAGTTTGATGAGGATAAAATTTGGTTTGAATTCAAGTTCAAATAAAAAAAATTTGTCATTAAATTCGAAACGTAAGAAAATATAAATATAAATATAAAAAATTTAAAAAATATAAATATAAATATAAAATTAAAAAATATAGAAAGTAATAATTATAAAAATAAAAAATAAAAAATAGTTTTTTAAAAATATATAATAAAAAATTAAAATAAATATAAATATAAATAGTTTTTTTTGAGGTGTTCAGTAACTATAAATATTGCACTATTTGTAATGTTTTTGTTAATTAATGAATGTCATAATATATTGTCTGGGTATTATTTTATAGCTCACTTAGATTTAGTATCAAATCAAGACTCTAAGAGTGCATGGGATTGAAGTATTGATCTATTCCCATGCACTCTTAGAGTCTTGATCTGATACTAAATCTAAATGAGCTATAAAATAATAGCCAAACAATATATTGATCTACTCCCATGCACTCTTAGAGTCTTGCTCTGATACTAAATCTATTTCTACTTCTCTCCCATGCACTCTTAGAGTCTTGATTTGATACTAAATCTAAGTGAGCTATATAATAATAGTCAGACAATATATTATGACATTCATTAATTAACAAAAACATTACAAATAGTGCAATATTTATAGTTACTGAACACCTAAAAAAATATATTAATATTAATATTTATGTTAATTTTTTATTATATATTTAAAAAAAAACTATTCTATGTTTTTTATTTTTATTATTATTATTTTCTATATTTTTTAATTTTCTATATTTATATTTATTTAATTTTTTATATTTATATTTATATTTTTTTAATTTTTTATATTTATATTTATATTTTCTTATGTTTTGAATTTAATGGCGATTTTTTTAATTTGAACTTGAATTCAAACCAAATTTTATCCTCGTCGAACTTGAACTCAAACTTGAACAAGTGCCAAAGGATCATGAACATTTGTTAATAAAAAAAACTATTTATATTTATATGTATTTTAATTTTTTATTATATATTAAAAAAAAACTATTTTGTGTTTTTTAGTTTTATTATTATTTGGATCATGAACATTTGTTAATAGCGCCAAAGGATCATATTGTCAAAGTCACTACTTCTCTAGGATCATTTTTCTACTTCTCTCCCATGCACTCTAAGAGTCTTGATCTTGATACTAAATCTAAGTGAGCTATAAAATAATTACCAGACAATATATTATGACATTCATTAATTAACAAAAACATTACAAATAGTGCAATATTTATAGTTACTGAACACCTAAAAAAAAACATATTTATATTTATATTTATTTTAATTTTTTATTATATATTTAAAAAAAAACTCTTTTATGTTTTTTATTTTTATTATTATTACTTCCTATATTTTTTAATTTTATATATTTATATTTATATTTTTTAATTTTTTTATCTTTATATTTAAATTTTTTATTATATATTTAAAAACAACTATTTTATGTTTTTTATTTTTATTATTATTACTTCCTATATTTTTTAATTTTATATATTTATATTTATATTTTTTTAATTTTTTATATTTATATATTTTTAATTTTTTATATTTATATTTATATTTTCTTACGTTTTGAATTTAATGGCGATTTTTTTAATTTGAACTTGAATTCAAACCAAATTTTATCCTCGTCGAACTTGAACTCAAACTCGAACATTTGTTAATAGTGCCAAAGGATCATGAACATTTGTTAATAAAAAAAACTATTTATATTTATATTTATTGTAATTTTTTATTATGTATTTAAAAAAAACTATTTTTTGTTTTTTATTTTTGTTATTATTTGGATCATGAACATTTGTTAATAGTGCCAAAGGATCATATTGTCAAAGTCACTACTTCTCTAGGATCATTTTTCTACTTCTCTCCCATGCACTCTTTAGAGTCTTGATCTTGATACTAAATCTAAGTGAGCTATAAAATAATAGCCAGATAATATATTATGACATTCATTAATTAACAAAAACATTACAAATAGTGCAATATTTATAGGTACTGAACACCTAAAAAAAACATATTTATATTTATTTTAATTTTTTATTATATATTTAAAAAAACTATTTTATCTTTTTTATTTTAATTATTATTACTTTCTATATTTTTTAATTTCATATATTTATATTTTTTTAATTTTTTATATTTATATTTATATTTATATTTATTTTAATTTATTTATATATATTTTAAAAAAAAATATTTTATGTTTTTTATTTTTATTATTATTACTTCCTATATTTTTTAATTTTATATATTTATATTTATATTTTTTTAATTTTTTATATTTATAGTTATATTTTCTTACGTTTCGAATTTAATGGTGATTTTTTTAATTTGAACTTGAATTTAAACCAAATTTTATCCTTGTTGAACTCGAACTCAAACTTGAACATTTGTTAATAGTGCCAAAGGATCATGAACATTTGTTAATAAAAAAAAAACTATTTATATTTATATGTATTTTAATTTTTTATTATACATTTAAAAAAAAGATTTTATGTTTTTTATTTTTATTATTATTTGGATCATGAACATTTGTTAATAGTGCCAAAGGATCATATTGTCAAAGTCACTACTTCTCTAGGATCATTTTTTCTACTTCATCTTAGCAGAGTTTGACGCCAGGCCTTTCAGATTGGAAGTGGTGTTCAGCGTGACTTCTTTCCTTCATCGCATCAGAGGTTTCGTAGACTCAGCTACAGGGAGGAACTGATATCCTTTTTTGGCCTATTGCTCCTCAGAAGCCATTGCCTCTTCCGACCATCCAAGCCGCTCTCGGTGCTGGTACTCTGGAGTTTCGAGACTTTTGGGTTCAGTGGGCATCCAGGTAGACCGGCTCCCTCCTTACAGGTATTCTTTGGATGCCCCCCTCACCTTCCCCTGGGCAAACAGGAGCTGAACAAATCTATCAGGGAAGATATTTACAAAGAATTTATTCAGACCACTTGGCTTCTACCGAAGGGAGGGCTAAGACCCAAGATGGCCTTTCACGAAGAGCACTTCCTTAAGATCCGTGATGGTCTAATCATTCGTCCCCAGTACATTGCACGCCATTGGACACAGTCCATCCATATTGCATTAGGCCAATTCAGAGTTGGATCGCACAGGGTCTGGGTCGAAACTGACCACCAGTTACCTCGCTCAGACAGGTTCTGCCAGCTTTGCTCTCTCCAGGAGGTGGAGATGGGGGAACACTTCATTTGCCGTTGCACCATCTACTATGAGATCAGAGGGAGATTCCATTGCTTATTCAGAGACCATTTGGATTTTCCTACCTTCTCAGATACTATGACCAGAGGTGCTTAGTGCTTTACCTACATGAAGCACTGAGTCTCCGTAGGGAGGTGTTACGACCACCTTCCACATTGTCGACCACACAACTGATTACTTCATTCTTCACAGGGATCCCAACAGATAGAGGCTCTAAGAGACGTGGTACTAGTCCTGACCCTTGCCCCAGAGTCAGGAGTTCCCTGAAAACGGCCACTCAGCTCCTCCACTCTCCTGGGTATGCATAGACGAGCACTCGGTGACCCTCCAGACCCATTAGACACTCTTGTCAGAACACTTGTATGCGGACTCAATGCTCTAGGACCATAGCCAATTCATTACCAGCTTCTTCTAGTCGGCCTCGATTGTGAGATGAGTTCTACGGTCCTTTTGGCCGCTTGATCTTTCTCTTCTTCTTCTAGGCTTTGTATCACCCTTCTCCCCCTCCATTTTCAAGGGCGAGTTTGGGACTATTCCTTCCTACTGACACTGTTATTCTTTTACCTTTTCTCCTGGGATTGTATTTTGGTTTTTCTTTTGTTCTTCGAAGACACTTTTTAGCTCTCCAGCTGTCTTGTCCTAGTTGTATTTTTGCAGTCCCATTGACCTTTGTGGTCATTTGTTGGACATTTAATATATCTTATCTTATCTCCCATGCACTCTTAGAGTCTTGATCTGATACTAAATCTAAGCGAGCTATAAAATAATACCCAGACAATATATTATGACATTAATTAACAAAAACATTACAAATAGTTCAATAGTTATAGTTACTGAACACCTAAAAAAAACTATTAATATTTATATTTATTTTAATTTTTAATTATATATTTTAAAAAAACTATTTTATGTTTTTTATTTTCATTATTATTACTTGCTATATTTTTTAATTTTATATATTTATATTTATATTTTTTTAATTTTTTATATTTATATTAATATTTTTTAATTTTTTTATATTTATATTTATATTTTCTTACCTTTCAAATTTAATGGCGATTTTTTTAATTTGAACTTGAATTCAAACCAAATTTTATCCTCGTTGAACTCGAACTCAAACTCGAACCTTGTGACTTAGATTTATATGAATAAATTGGCAGTGTGTATGGGTATTACTTTTCAAATTTAATGGTGATTTTTTTAAATTTGAACTTGAATTCAACCAAATTTTATCCTCGTCGAACTCGAACTCAAACTCGAACTTTGTGACTTAGATTTATATGAATAAATTGGCAATGTGTATGGGTATTTGCAAAATATAAATATATAAAATTAAAAAATATAGTTAATTTAATTTTTTATATTTATATTTTTTTAATTTTTTATATTTATATTTTCTTATGTTTTGAATTTAATGGCAATTTTTTTTATTTGAACTTGAATTTTTTAATTTTTTTATTTGATTTTTTTTAAATTTATATTTTTTATTATATATTTAAAAAAAACTATTTTATATATTAGATTTTTATTATTATTACTTCCTATATTTTTTATATTTATATTTTCTTATGTTTTGAATTTAATGGCAATTTTTTTTTATTTGAACTTGAATTCAAACCAAATTTTATCCTCGTTGAACTCGAATTCAAACTCGAACCTTGTGACTTAGATTTATATGAATAAATTGGCAATGCGTATGGGTTTTTACAATTTTTTATATTTATATCTATATTTTCTTACGTTTCGAATTTAATGGCGATTTTTGTTAATTTGAAATTGAATTCAAACCAAATTTTATCCTCGTCGAACTCGAATTAAAACTCAAACCTTGTGACTTAGATTTATATGAATAAATTGGCAATGCGTATGGGTTTTTGCAAATTATAAATATAAATATAAAAAATTAAAAAATTATAAATATAAATATATAAAATTACTTATGAGTCTTGATCTGATACTAAATCTATGTGAGCTATAAAATAATAGCCAGACAATATATTATGACATTCATTAATTAACAAACTCATTACAAATAGTGCAATATTTATAGTTCCTGAACACCTAAAAAAAAAACTTAATATTTATATTTATTTTAATTTTTTATTATATATTTAAAAAAAACTATTTTATGTTTTTTATTTTTATTATTATTACTTCCTATATTTTTTAATTTTATATATTTATATTTATATATTTTTTAATTTTTTATATTTATATTTTCTTATGTTTCGAATTTAATGGTGATTTTTTTTTATTTGAACTTGAATTCAAACCAAATTTTATCCTCGTCGAACTCGAACCTTGTGACTTAGATTTATATGAATAAATTGGCAATGTGTATGGTTATTTGCAAAATATAAATATAAATATATAAAATTAAAAAATATAGTTAATTTAATTTGTTAATTTTTTATATTTATATTTTCTTACGTTTCGAATTTAATGTCGATTTTTTTAATTTGAACTTGAATTCAAACCAAATTTTATTCTCGTCGAACTTGAACTCAAACTCGAACCTTGTGACTTAGATTTATATGAATAAATTGGCAATGTGTATGGGTACTTGCAAAAAACTTTTACGTTAAATAACTATACTTGTCCTATAAGAGCTGATATCAACTACACATGCCATAGAAGAGCTAATGAGGAGGTATTGCTGAAACAACGAAAAAGGGTCAGTTTGAGATAAACCAAGAATTAGGTATCTAATATTAGTTTTGTTTATGTTGATATATTATTGCTGCTTCAAGATAGTTGGGTGGTATGCTATATGATTTGGGCTTTGGGATGGTATTTTGAGAAATTTCTCTAGGTTTTTATTTCCACACTTGTTATTGATCTAGCATGCATTTGGGCAATTCCTTCCACCTTAATGTCTTATTTTTTTCAATCATTGAAATGATCTTTATGTAGATGTTAAGAAATAATTTATTTTTGACACCCTCTTCTGGTTTCCTTTTCAGAAAAGAACTTGGTTAAAGCCCTCTCCATCGTCTTCACCCATGGAACAAATTCCTGTTGGTGGGGAATCTAATGTTGAATGCGTAAGAATACCAAATGATGGAATGGATGTTTGGGAAATTGATAGCAAGTTCTTGAAACTTGACCGTAAAGTAGCATCGGGGTCTTATGGTGACTTGTTAGTATTTTCTATGTGGAAATGTTTTATTTAAGGGAAGATTGATGTATAGAAGTACTTTTTTTGTTTATTTCATTAGATTTGAAAAGTTTAGACCAGGGCTCCGAAAGATAAATTTTCTTGTTTTGTAGGCATAGAGGCACTTATTGTGGTCAAGATGTTGCTATTAAAGTTCTTAAGCCAGAACGTCTAGATGCAGATTTGCAACGTGAATTTGCTCAAGAAGTCTTCATTATGAGGTAGTTTATCGTCTTTGAGTCTTGCAATTCCATCATCCTAAATGTGGGATCTGAGTGCCTTTCACATTTATTTTCTAGACTATGCATAAATGATAATAAAATAGAAATGTTAGGAAAATTAATTATGATTGTGTTATAAACAATTTGCTGTAGTGATTATTAAAATGCATTAAATATTCAATCAATCTAATTAAAACATGAACTAAAAGGGGCATCATTCTTAGGTCACTTTTCTCCAACCAAAATGTTCTTTCTGTCTTGTGTCATGTCATTCATGTCTAACTGAATGCTCGAAAGTCTTGGATATAATGTCTGGTTATATTTCTTCCCTTGTTAACAATATTGGTGGGATTTCAATCCTTAATTTTCATTTTCTATATAGAGAACACACATGTACATTGAGAATAAAATATGAATGAAGTATAATAGAGTTATTATTTGTTATCTTGGAGAATGATATACTTCAACTCTTGAGTTTAGTTTTTCGTTACGATGATGGTGGTGTTCCTAACCGTTGTACCTTGTCATGGAGGATAGAATGCTGGCAGATTGGAGACATAGTCATTGACATGGATTTTCATATGTGTCTATCATAGTTCAAGATAGGTTTTATATCATTGTACACTATGTTTTGATAATGGAAAAGAATATTCATGTTTCCATGTTGTCTTGTTTGTGTTATGTGATTGTTTTATCCTTAAAGGTTTGTGCATGTGTTCTATCGTAGATTAGTATTTACATTTATAGCATTGTTTTCGTATTGAATCCTCCCATTGTCCATGAAAAACAATAAGAATGAAGGAAATGAAAAATTAAAGGGATATGATTTGTATAATGAGATTGTTGAGGGTAGATCTGAGTGTCAAGATGAGACCATATATAGCTTGAAATAAAAAACTGAGATTGATGGAGATTTTTAAAAGTCAAGTTGAGGGAGCGACCAAGTCTAGAAAAGATGTGGTACCAAGTGGCGACATAGAGTCGGGTATTTCACAAAATTGCTTTAGAAATCATGGTGTTGAGTTTGGAACTAGTGGTGCTAGTGGAGAAACACTAATACAACCCACACAGTTCTACTAGAGGAGGAAAGATTGGTAAGTCGGAAGATAGAGGGAAGCTAGGCAGGGTCTTTCTAGTTAGAGATGGGGAATACCATTGAGATTGTAGAGATCACTGAGAAAATTAAAAAAATAGAAAAAAGAGATGGAAAAATATTTAGGGAATGTGAAGCCAATCATAAATAAGGTTGACGGTTGTAAGCATTGGCGAAAGCTAGATAAGAGTCTGGGGTTCCCAGGTTGTCGATATTGATTGAAGATTTCTTGTCAGTAGAGGTGTCACACTATTCTACTAGTAGAGGAGAACACTATAGCACTACAGGTGATCAATAGGATGATATGGTCTTTGACACCAATATGTTCTCTTAATTTCTAATGGATGTACTATGAAGGTGCCATATCATCATGGGAGTCCTATATGAGTGCAAGCAACAATATGGTTAGTTGCAATTTTTAGACCCTTAATGTTTAGGTGGTTAATGAATCAGTTAATGATTTCAAGCAAACGCTCTATAATGCACATGAAAAAATGCTAGTTCCTAGTAATGTGGATGAAATAGATGGGTAAGTGAGAAAACTGGACCAATGGAAGTAACCTCGTGGAAACATTGTTTTTTGACATGATTAAAGAAAATTCTATTTCTGCAATGTCAGAAAGGAAAGTGTGTGCTTTCTTTTAGAAAAGTCATTTGTATTAGTGTTATAGGTAGAGCATGGAAATACATAAAGGAGTGGGGAGTGATTCCAAACATATTGGAGAAAAGTCTATTTTTAGAATTTCTAGAAACAGACGAATGCGGGTTCCAAATTTTAACAAATGTTTATCCACCTTCCAAATGGTTGTTTAACAAACTTTCCAAAAAACAAGTGTTCAAACTTGAGTAAAAATAAACAAAATATTAAAAAAATAGAGTACAAAGAAGCAAAATAAAAAAAATTCAGAAAAAACACTGGATAAAACCACAATCCGCATACTTGATACAAATTTTGACAGAGATAAATATTATGAAATAAGGGAGAGACTACTTGTAAAACCACCAAAAGTTATGTGCAAAATGAAACTATCGAATTTGGCCTTCGACCCCTGTGAGTGTTATTGAAGAGAAATTCCAATGTTTGCATACATGTATAATTAGGAAGAAAAAAAAACAAATGTTCAATTCGAAAATTAGTGCTAAGAGCTGATGACAAGTGTTTGAGGTTCAAGGATCGATAGTGGGGTCGAGGAACAAGAAGTGCGAGAGGGGAGGTTGTCCAAGTTAAGAGAAGACCAATCATAGAAGAGAAAAACAAAAGTTCAATGCAAATAGAAAAATCCTATATTAGAAGTAAGTGTTTAAGGTTCGAGAATCGACATAGGGGCTGATTGACAAAGAGCTAGAGGGAAGTCCCCTCCATTGAGGGTCAAAGAAGATCAGTCAAAGACAAGGGTTCCATTTGGGAAAGAGAACTATTTGGGGTCCCATCTCGTATGTTTGAAGGCCTCTAGTTCATTAGGGGACAACCTCCCATCTGTCTTGGCACCCTCTCATCCAACCTCTGCCATCATCCTAATCATGCCTCATTTGTCCTTGCACAACCACATCACATCAAACCACCCCATCCAATTGACTATACTTTCCAAACCATCTCTTCATTTTCAAGAAGACAAAACACAATACATCCATCCATTCATTCTCAGCAATTGGAAAACATAGCAAAGTTGTCTAGAAGTCTTGCTAGACTCAACATATTATCATAAAATAAGTTTTATTGGTTGTTTGGGAAATATGTAAGTTTTTCCAAAGGAGGAGGTAGTCCAACATAACACACAATTTGCCCAACTTCTAGTTTGCTATTTGTTTGACTAAAGGCAATTGGAAAGATTGCATGTTAATGGTTTGACGGAAAGTCCATTGGGAAGTTTGCATGATAAATGTTCCCAAAAACATAATTTGGAGAGAAAAGTTATATTTGAGATTGCAAGAATCATTCATCAGCCTTGCTATGACTTTTATATGTTTAGATGGAGATTGGAAGCACTCTATGGATTGGTTAGTTAGAGTTTGGAGGAGCTGATAGCCGAATGCATGCATGTAGATAAGATAAAAATATTAATGTCCAACAGATGACCACAAAAGTAGGTCAATGGGACAGCAGATTAAAGAGTGTCAGGGACAAGTGGGAAACCCCAAAGGTTTCCGAAAATGAAAGGAACAAAGTGGAAAGAAACCAATACAAAGTAGGACAGAGCAAGAATGCTCAGAGCCAAAGGGAAACAAAAATGAGCAATCCACAAAAACCCCTAAGCAACAGGGAAGTGGGGATGAACAATGAGAAGGAAGAACCAGGATGTAACGTCCCTTTTTTAGCTCGCCTCAGCATCTTGTTGGATTAGCCTATCATCTGACCCTCGTAGGCTAATGTTGTTTGTAAGGGGTCCAGTTTGGGCATTAATGAGCTCTGCGGGTGGCAGTTTGCAATGTTTAGCTCTCCATACCCTTGGCATTTTCAGAGGGGATGTTATTCAGAGGTTTTTGGTTCCGTTTTGATGCACTTACTATTTATAGTAAGTCAGTTGAGTGATAGAGGCCAACCTTACTATTTTTGGTAAGACATCTGGAGGGGTAGTGGTTTCAGTGGATGACCTCTTGGCTCTAACGGGATGATAAAATGATGACTTTTGAGAGAGATATGTTATTTTAATTATTATTAAAGTAAGACTTTAATAATAATTAATTATTAAAAAGTGCACATCCATAATGATTTATTTTGACTTTATATAAATGGGGCCATTTAATGTTATAAGTCAAATTATAAAAAAAAACACTTTGGTTTGGGCGCTCATTTAATGAGACTTAATAAAGTCAATCTAAAGTAAATTTTAAAATATATTTTTAAAGTCAAGAAGCTTTCTAGGGGGTCTTGCCATTTCATGACGGGTATATAAGCATTCGAAAGGAAAAGGAAAGCATTGTACACTTATCTATTTTTGATGAAACCTTTGTTGGAGAGAAGAAAAACTAGGGCCTTTCTGTAATTCAGTCTTGGAGAACGTGGTATCTCTCAGATTTTGCTACCCACAGGTGTGAAATATCACCCAAAGGCTGCAATCAACAGGTGGCTATCATTCAATGGCCACATTGAGCATATTGGAGGAGTTTCTATGTAGTATATTCATTGATGATTTTATGCATATTGTTTGTGGATTGATAGAGGGTTCATACTAGCCCTAGCGCCATTGGAAAGATTACTTGCAGCCATCATTAAGGGATCAATTGCATTTCAAAGGAGATCCAGCTCCATACAAACCAGCTGCAACATATAATAAGTGGAGATGCCACTTGTAGTGGGATCGCAACTTATCAAAGCTATCTTGGAGTGTTCACAGCCTTTGGAGATTGTATATGGTGAAAAGGTTGAGCTACAACAGTCTTCTAGTATCTTAGACATTAATCTACAGCTGGAGCAGCATATACATATGAAGGCGATTGGATTTGATACCTTTTTTGTAGTTTGGCATTGTAACTTCATCATGGCACAAGGGCAAAATTTGGTATGTTGGCATTTCATTGTATAATCTGAAACTGAATGTAATCAGTATATAACTCTATCCAAATCTTTAATTTGAATACATATATCCTGTTTACTTCTGCTGTTTTAAGTGTTAATATTAGTCATTGGATCTTCTTTGGTTATTGGCATATGCGTGTGAAATGTATGTTCTATTGTTCATTGAAATGTCTATATGAAACAAACAGGAAAACTTATCACAAACAAGCATTCAAACTCAGAAAATTCAGTGATAATAGCCAGCATGCTAAGTGTTTGACAAAATGTCAATACACTAAATTCAGGAAATTCAGGGCAGATTTGGGGTGGGATATTACACAATAAGGGGTCTGTCAAGAGTTGGACCCAACTCTCCTAACATCCAAGGCCGATGAGAAGAAGCTCCTGATAGAAAGATGACCCGAGGAAGAGGAGGTGAGATGTCTGCTCTGCCCTCTGTGCTTCTACCTAGAGGAAAAAGTCCTCTGTGAAGATCTGATGGATCTAGAGTTAGATAAGATGTTTTATTTTTGAATAATATTAAAAGTAACTGTGAATGGGTTTTCTCCCATTCTGATCAGTTTAAAAGAGTTTGATTAGATTCATTTTCTTACACTTCAAGAGCCTAGAGGTTGTTAGTAAAAGACCTATCCCTAATTCCATTTAGGAAGTAGTTGCAGGGCCATAAAGTTACTCTTTTTGGGATGGTTTCTCTAGAAAGAACCATATTAGCATCACAAAGGAAGACAAATTTAAGTCCTTGATCGAGAAAAAGATCTTTGCATACAAAAAATCCCTTTTGTATTTTGTAACACACTTGCAACCTTTTAGCGAAATAATTTTGCACATATTTGCAGGTGATGAATGCAGGTTAAACTCTGGCTATTAATCATGGTGACATAGGCTACAAGGCCTCACTGCCCTCCTTTCCTTCTTCATGGGTTATATTAGCCAAGTCAAGGTTTGAGCAACTGGGACCATCTCATAAACATCCGGATGTCTTTTCAAAGTTGGTATTTTATGAAGATTGTGTAGCCATTCTCAATTCTAGGGATCAACTTCTTATGTGTCTCGTTGGAAGCGTTTCCTACCAAGGGTGAATCATATCAGATTGCAAGCTTGAAGCATGGAAGATGTTTCAACAAGGGGAGTGGCATCAGTCATGCTACTTGGGATACCTGTAACCTCTTACAAATCACAAATATCCAAAATATACTCTTCTTTGAAGCCCGACAGAAATTATGCCTCGTTTAAGGTGTTTTTGTGCACAGGTAAAGGTTGGGAGTTGATGGGCCACCCCAGGAGAACCTTTTCTCTTTGAGGAAGAAGAAAAAGATCTTTCATTAGAAGAAGAGAAAGGTTCTGAGTAGAACCTCAAAGAGGAAGATGATTACAAGCAGTCAAGGTATAGCTTCTGTTCAAAAGGAGAAGAAATTATTCCACGGGAAGAAGATGAACCAAGGGAGATTGTTGATGAGAAGAGTATGACAAAATCAGAGATGATGTTGGAAGAAGAATCTCATGAATTTGGGTTGGATGTTGAGAAGAATGTGTGTGAAGTGTATGGAGTTGAGAGAATGCCAATGGATATTGCAGCAGAAGGGATGTTGCAAGAGGTCGATATTGTAGCAGGGTTTGATGAAATTAGAATGGACACTTGACTGTACACCATGTAGCAGCAAGTCATGGAGATAGTGCAAACAGAGGTGAAGAGTTGGACAACATGCCTATATGGCATAGTGAAGAGATGAAGTGCATAGAATAAATTTTAATTCTCATAATATTGTGTTTATTGATTCCCATAAGAAGAGGCAGATGGAGAATTCAGTTCATTACGCTCGTGAATGAGCAGCCTAGAGAAGAGGAACTTGACTTCGGAAGAGCTGTTTGATGACATTTTAAAGAATGAAAATGGCGAGGATGTTGTTTTGGCAGAGGAAGTGGAGTTGTTTGACATTGCAATGAAGGTAGCCAAGTAAAAAGATACAAAAAATATTTTTGAGGCAGCAGTTAGAGAAATGGCTAATCTAATTGAGGCCCAAGACAAGGTTGAGATCCTTATCAGCATAGTCACAAGGTTTGGCCGGATCTGCAAAAAATCCGGTCGGATCTGGATTTTTTGGCCAACCTAGGTAAATTCGTCCAAGTCAGCCCTGCTTTTTTTCAAAAAAATAATTTTGCTTTATTTTTTATTTTTTAGGTTTTCTGCACAAAAAAAGGCCTAGAAACCATAAATATCATGTAATATTAACATTTTATATTATTTTATTAATGCTTTTCATTGTATTTGTTAGTTTTACATATTTATAAAACTATGCTCACACATATATATGTATTTATTCCGGAGCAGATTTTTCCGAATTTTTTCAAGAATTCCGGATTTCGGATTTTTTTGCCCTCTTGAATGGATTCGGATTTCCGAACCTTGTGACTATACTTATCAAGCAAGAATAAGAGACGTCTTCGTGGGATGAAGGAATGTTTCATAAGTTTGGGAGTAAGATTATTGAAGAAAAGAGAGGGAGGAAGAGAGCTAGGTGGAGGACGGGTATAGGTGGGAAAAACCCCACAAAAAATATGGATAAGGGGAAGGCAAAAAGGAATGGATAAAATAAAAAGAGCATATTGGTGGAGGTGGATGAACTATGAACTAATTATTGGTTGGAAAAGGAAAAAGAAGAAGAATCAAAGCTCCTTGAGGTACCTGACATGGTGGAAGGGCACACCGTGGCCTACTCAGTGGGTCAAAAGGATGTTTCTATTATCTAGCTCAAATTTGTGAGCACTATGCTCACAAATTCTTACTTGGGGTGTCTGATGGAGGAGTATCCTAGGGCTAGTGCAATCTTGCATCAACCAAAAAGATTTCTTGCCTTCAATCTGAATTGTTAGCTTAGATTTTAAGTTTTAGGGGATCAAAAGGGTTCATATTTGAGTATTGATCATGGTGACGCAGGCTGCAAGGCCTCACTACCTTACTTTCCTTCTTCATGGGCTATTTTAGCCAAGGTTGGAGCAACCAAGACCACCTCAAAAGCATCCAAATGTCTTTTCAAATTGGCATCTCATGCATTACCTTTGAAAAAGAAAAGAAAAACTTAAGTTTTAGAGGACAGCAAAGAACAGCAAAACAATTTCACTTTTCAGGCCGAATTAAAGGGTAAAACAAGGGATGTCCAGGCCACCTCAAGGTGGGGTTGACTGGGGAACTCCCAAGGAGGTCTAAACTTGAAATGAAATGGGTTTTTGTCACTGATGGAGGACATAAACTTTTGGTTGTAATTAAGAGCCTGCAAAGAGAATTTGAGCTGTGAAAAACAGCCTAACTATTTGACAAAATGTCTGAGTTTGAATTTTTGGCATCATAATACAAGAATGCCAAGGACTGTTGTAGGTTTATTTTGAAGTGTTCTTACCCTGAGAACCTTGTTTTAGGAGGATAAAGGCTTAAAAACACCAATTTAATATAAATAAAAAAGTTCTTGTTCCAGTTGGGCTCTTCATAGTATTAGAAAACTTCCAAAATACAATGTGAAATTCATTTCGAGTACTCATACCCTATATCCCTCTCTCATCTCAAGTCAATTTAAAGTTTCATGCAATTTTGCATGCTTTCTAGTTAAAAGGCCACCAAAAGGGTGGGAACTGTATAGGTTAGTGTAATTAACATTGGGGAAGCTATTTTTAGGATGCTAGGACCTGATTACCATTCATTTGGCCCCCAACCTAGACTGCATCACCCATCTTGGCGTATATAGATTGGAACATGGAATTGCATGTCCATAGGTATACCTCATATTTTGCAAGTGGCTATAGGTTTGCACAAGAAAGTAGTTTGGAGTTGGACCATACAATTTATTTTGTTAGCCGATTGATGTCCACAACAGAGGCCAACTATAGCATGATAGAGTGTGAGGCCTTTGTGATAGTGTACTCACTCCAAAAGTTTTGCTATTACTTATCGACTAATTCTTTTGTTTTCTATGTTGAACACCAAACATACCTATATGTGGTCAATGAACTAGTGTTCGATGGACAAATTAGTAGATTGATATTGTATGCACTTGGAAAGGGCACCCATAGGTACGCCTTTAGACTTATAAAGAGATGAGCCTATCTAATTATGCTTTCAATAAGACAATAAATGCAAGTAAAGGGGTGTGGGAAGATGAATTACTTGCATAAACTGATGCAGATCTACAATGGTGTTAGTGAGCATTGAAACAAACATATTGCCTGAGAGGAAGGAAAGGGGTTACTTACAAAGAGACATGTTGGCACATTGATCTTCCCCTTATGCTGGGGTAGCCATGTGATGAGGTGAGATCTCTTGAAGTGAATCCAATGATGGAGAGAATATATCTAACAAGCCAGGTAGGTAGGCAGCCTAAGACTAATATTTGTCACCCTTCTTGAGTTCAGGGTTGCTTGCTAATGATGAAGTTCCTAAGATGAAATCCCTTTGTGATTGTGTAGTCTTTTGTGAGCCATGTCTTAGTAGATTTGCCAGTGAAGAAAAGATGGGAAAAAAATTCGTAAAATCCTATGGGTTTTGACATGAATGAACTTGTTGACCTGCTCAAAGGCCAGAAATAAGACATAGGGACGAGCTTGGTTTGAGTTGAATGTGTTGTTAAGAGTGAAAAAGGACACTAGGGGGCTAAGGGAGGCCGATATAGGGTCAAACGTCATATGTCTATAAGGAATGAAAGTAATGATGAGTGGTGTAAATAAAACTATGACACCTAATGGTATTTGAGGGTAAGGGCGACATGATTGCTCTAGACGAGCCCAACCCAATCTTGCTTTAGTCGTTAAATGGGAGGTGCAATGTGGTAGCATCCCCATGGCAATGAAACACATTAATCTAGTTTTATATGCATGCATAAGTGCACCTCCACCTCACCCAACCCCCCTCGTTTCAGTCCGGCCCCAACCTGCCCTGCCTTGCCTTGCCCCAAGGTGGATAGCAAGTGCATGATGTGAAGCAGGTTATGCTGCCTTGGTAAACTAAGGCAAATTTTAATACATAGTTGAAGAAATGGAATAACAGAGTTAGCAGTAAAATGGCAAATTTGGCTGATAGCTAGCAATAACAGAGCTGTAGGAACTTGGCTGCATCTATAAAATATGGTGTGAAGCAGGTTATGTCCGTAAGATGTTGGATAAAATATGTGTTCGTCTGAAATAGAGATGAAAGGCTGGCTGTAGTGGCTGAAAATGTGCATGAAGATTGATAATGCATTGCTGAAAATGAATGAAGTGCTTAACTTGAATGACTTATACAATAGTGATTGTAAGATGAATGAAGGCGCACTAACTGTAGAAAGTTCCTACTTATATGCAAGTGCAAGGTGAAATATGACTGTTGTATCTTAGGCATAAACCTTTTTCAGAAATTGTGCATTAGCTGATTCCTCGAAGATGGTGCTGTCCAATGTCTGAAGTCGATGTATACCTGAAACAAATACTTCCTTGATGATAAATGGCCTCCACTAATTTTGAGCATGTTCTGCTTCGCTTTTGTGCCTTTAATCTAGTTTGAGACCATGTCTCCAACTTCAAAACTGCGATGCTTGATTTCTTTATCATATTTTATGGCCACACATTTCTTGCAATCCAGATTGTTCTATAAGGATTCTATCTTCTTTTCATTCAATTTGTCAAGTGCATGGATTGTAACTTCTCTATATGCCTCATCTAGAATGATCCCATGGAGTGAGATGCAAAGTGATTGGAGCTCCACTTTGAAATGATAAAATGACTTTGGAGCTATATACGAGTGAAAATGGTGTTTCCCAAATGGTTTTTCTGCTATTAGTTCTGTATGCCCATATTGCTGGATAAAGCTTGAGGTGCCAGTTTGTTTGGGATACTATAATTGTCTTTACCAAGATTTTGTTAAGTTTCTTGTAGCTAGATTTTACCTGTACATTACATTTTGGTTAATATGGTGCTGGAAACTTTTTCTGACTTATAAACTTGCTGCGTAATTCTTATTTTCCTTGTTTTTGAAGTTGCTGCCATAATGAGAAACTACGGTGTGCGGAATTCTGAACCTGCAGTTGATTTCATTGAGGACAAACTTGGTATAGTCACCCTTGAAATGCATGCCAGAGGCATGGCTTCCACCCAATGAAATATTTAGTCACTCTAATTATGTATGTATGGCTGCCTTGTGTTTATGATATTTTACCAATCAAGTCTAGCCCCCATATGGAGAAGGGCCAAGGTTCATCTAAAGGATGAAGTTCAGAGGATGGAGCACGAATAAGATCTTCATGAAGTTGGTAAGGTCACTGCCAAGCGATATAATGTGAATCACTCTCCATGATAGGCCAGTACAATCCTATCCTTGAAATTGTGGGAAATAGAGTGCCCAGTGCAACACCCACTGAAAATAGTCCTGGGAGCATGCTCAAGAAAGAGAAGTGACCTCTATGTCGCTTCAGTAATATAGCATACTATTGCTGATGGTGGGTAAGTCTGAGTTTGCATGAACTGAATGATGTCCTTCTAGTATGTACCAAGGACTTTGGCTCAAGGAGACTGCCTCTATGACATTAATGGATGAATCAATATGAGAATTCGAAATACAAGACAAATGGCACACCTTGATGAGAAACTCCGTCCTAAAGAGCCTTATGTGGGCTGGACAATGATGCTGTAGATAAAGAGAATCAGATACAAAGTTATGCTATCTTGGAATGGGCTTAGTGGTGAAGGAGACAGACTCTTTTGGCCACTCAATGGTGGGCTCATGATAAGGTTTAAGATTTTCATTCCTGCATAGGTAATCTCCGCTGACTTGTTGACATACTAGCTGTGAGTCACCAAGGGCATGCAGATAAGTAATATCCATCTTGTGTGCAGCCCTCATCCCCTGTGTCGAGGCCTCATATTCTACCATGTTATTGGTGACATCAAAGCTAAGTGGAAGTGCAAGTGGTATCATGTGACCATAAGGACTAGTGAAGGCACAACCTGCCCCTTCCCCATTTGGCTCTTAGCCCCATAAATGAAGAGTCCATGTGCCTTTGTGGAGCTCTATGATGAGCTCTTTTTGTTTCTCTTTCAGATTGAGGAGTTTGTGTTGGGACGAACCTGTCAATGCTGAATCATTGACGAGTTCATTCTGGTCTGAACCATTCATTTGAGCTTGTAACTCTCATGTATAATTGTTAAAATAACTAGGAAGGGACATGCCATACTCTGTACCTTCAATGTGCACGATGTTTTCATCCGAAGATTTTGTTTTGATGTCTTCTTCAGCTTGGATGGGGATGACAAGAAGTTGATCGAAAATAATTTGTACTTATGTGCATCTCAAACCCCTGTAACAAAGCCATGCATTTGCGTATTCGATCTCAAGGCATACATGCCTTTTGAAAGAAGTAACACAATAAATTTGGCCTCAAATAACAAATGTAGTCTCATATAGCATGTAATGATGGAACTTATCAGCTGGAAAATAAATGGGAAGGCATCCCTTCTAATTGAAAGTATAGTATGTCTCATAGTTGAGCAATGTACTTGTTGTCAACCTGGAGTTGTACCCTGAATCAAAGACATGTTGAAATGGCTAATCCTCTCTCCAGTTGAAACAATGGGATCTTCTCACGAGGGTGGGTGCCTCAATTGTGAGAAGAACCTTCAAAGAACGCTGGTTCCTGTAAGATGTATCAATGAGGATCTCAACTTCTACGCTACAAACTGTCTGAGAAAAGGGAAGAAAGAACCTGCAAGGAAATCCTAGCTAAAATGGTGATACACCTAATTTGCTTGATCCACTCAAATCGAGCTTCTGAGAACATTGATTCAGCCAAGGAAGAGACAGAACTTCAACTCCAATTGATCAATAGACATAAGTATTTCACAAAAAAGTTTAATCTAATGATCTAAGCTTGAGGGAAATGGAAAAATAGGCTTGATGAAAGGCACTAAACGACCACTAATATTCACTATAAACTCAACAAAAGACGTTCAAATACAGAATGTGACCTGCATAAATGACCAACTAGTAACTAGAGATGAATCCAGATTTGACAAGGAAGAAGGAAAATCTCACTTAGGCAAATCTATAACAAAAGTACACTATACCAGCTATTGGAAATTGAAAAAACACAGTCCTCTTATTGATTTTGAAAAAGGTTACAGCACAAACTTTGGCAGAAGTTTTTTTGCCAAAAGAGGGATCCTTTTTACAATGCTGAAGAGCCATTAATATAAAAAATTACAAAAAACTAAGAGATTGGCGTTGGAAAATAGAGAGGGAGTAAACTCAAACCAACTCAGCCCTTACAAAAGTCTATTTTGTCTTGCATGAAAATTCCTTGCATTGAAAAAAGAAGACAAGCTTTGGATGCATGAAATCTACAAATAGATGTTTTGACTTGAAAAGTAGTCAACTCCAAAAAAAGAGTAGTCAAATCCACTCGAACTGCTCGAACGTTTGAAAGTCCCCTTTGCATGAAATCAATGCAAATGCCAAATTAAGAATTATGTTTGAATCGCCAGAACGTTTCAAGCTTTGAGACAAATTGTCATGTCCCCTCTTTAGCTCGGTGTAGCAGAGACATGTGAGTCAGCTTATTATGGGGTCTTGTAGGTTGACATTGTTGGATAGAGACCCAGTATGGCTATATAGTGTTGGGGACTTGGTGTTCTGGCCGTCGCTGATCAGTTTGGAGACGTTCCTATTTTTTAGGAGGCAGTTCTTAAATTTATGGGGGTTATCCCTACTTTTGAAGAGGGTATGATCATACCCAGGGGTGAGTCTCCATGAGATCATTCCTTGAGTTCAGTTTCAGAGGATTTGGGTTTGTTTCCTAGTTTCTAGGAGCATCCCTAGATTTTAGGGATGAGACTGCCAGTGAATCCTTGATTTCCGACTTTAGTCACAGACAGGTGGCAGGGTGACTTTCTGGTTTCTGAAGTCATTGGTACATTTTGTTGCTACTTGGGTTATATTTTTAATATTTTTTAAGTTTCCATCTTTTACTTAAATAAGGCTAAATTTATAGCCATTTTGGAGTAATAATGGGTTTTTGGCCTCATCTGGATGCGTATCCCATGGTGTAATAGTTCGTTGGAAAGGTCTTGGACTTTTCTAAATATTTCTCTCTTGACTCAGATTCTTTCGGTGGACGGATCTCTCTTTATGTGGAAAAAGGGTCAATTTCTATGTACTTGACCACTTAAAAAGGAAAATATAACATGTTATAACTTAAATGCCCCAAGGGTTGCTTTTAGGGTTCAAACTAATTGGAAAGGGTTATAAGGAGGTCAAAACAAGATTATGATTCATTCTTGACATTTTTTATCTTGGGATTTGTGCTTTGGCTATGGAAGAGCTTCTAGCATTTGGGACGCCAAACCCCAGTGCTTACCTGTTTGGGACGTAGCCCCCAATTTAGTGGTTGTTGATTGTTCAGTAGCATTTGGAGATTGCTCAGTGTTTCTTCTGGTAGGCGCAGGGATTGTGACAGGGTTCAGCAGACATTCAAGGGTTTATTTCAGGTTGTGAGGGTTTTGCAGTAGTACGGCTGTACCTGGCAGCCCTTGCAGCTGTATGGTTGTACTTAGCAGCCAGCTTCCTTTCCACGGCAGCGCATTAACAAGGTTGGAATCTTGTCGCGGCCTTCTTCTGGTGTGTAATTCCCCTTCAGCGTTTCAGGTTGGGTCTATTTGTAATTGTAATCTCCCTGAATTATTGAAATTCTGTATTTGGTTCCCTATTTGATTTAATATCCATAAATCTGCCCATAAGCGATTTGTTTTGGCTGTATTTGGTTTTTAATTTCAGAAGTTATTTATGTTCTTGTACTTCATTATTTACTTGCGGCAAAATCATCAAAACACAAAAACAATCAAACCCTTCTGCAACTTCCATCTATTTCGGAAAGAAAACATTCATAAACAGGAAAACCCAATTTAAAAATACAAAATTACAGCAGATCAGCTGAAGGGATCCATCAGGGATACTTCACAAATGAGGGTGCGTGCATGGAATTTATTTTGTTTAAGCCTTCCACCGTTCCACTACTCAAGTCCTCATGCAAAGTGAGCCTCTGTTTAAGAACTAAAGGTGATGTGTTAGAACGGTCAAATCTGGGCATGTCTATTCTTGTTCATGGTTGTTGCATGCTCTTGTATTCTTGGACTATTTAGGCATGTTCACTATCTATATTTGTCTTTTCCACGAATCTTCCCTTTGTTTTCCCTTGCATGAAATCCACGAGTTTATTCTTCCGGGCTTGACTTGGTTCTCGGCTTTTCTGTTCATCCCTGTCTGGACAAATATCCGTGATTTTCATGTGTATTTTTCCTTAGTTATTTCCCTGTGTATTTTTCTGTTCATTCATTTCGGGTCTTTGTCAATTATTTATTTCAGGCTTTTGTTCTTTCCATTTTCCTGTGGACAAAATGTCTGCAGGAATTGTCGTAAGATCTTCCCTTGGCACTTATGTCCTTTCCCTTTTCGAAGGAATTCCTGTTTACTGGCTTTATGTCTGCAGATTTGTTCTTTGGTTTTATTTCCTTCGGAAAGAATGTCCAGAGTCCCTTTAGTTTTTTCATTTCCTTCGGATTTTTCTTGTTGTCTTCTCTTCTCCGAAGGAATCCTTTGGACAAAAAATCCGAAGGATTCCTTCCTTCTTTATTTTCTTTCCTTTGTTTATATTTTTTTGAAGGGCACTTGGGATTTTTGAAGGGCACCCGGGCTTTTTAAAACTGTCCTTAGGATGAATTGTCTGCGTCCTTAGAAACATAAAGTGAACCAACTCGAAGGGTGCATACCCTTCGCGACTTTTGAATTGGACCTTCCCGAAGGGCAGGTGCCCTTCGGGTCTTTTCAACTGTGCTTTTCCCTTTCCTTCGGACAAAAGTCCGAAGGAAATAAACTTTGATAATATCCCTCTGGTTGTGAAATGGCCTTCGCAAAAATGTGCCTGAATTCTTTCGGACTTATTGTTCGACACCCTTCTGTGGATCCCTGTCTCTTGATTTCCTTTGGACAAATTGTCTGAAGGAAATAAACTTTGCACAACTGCCACTTAGTCATTTTTTTTTTCGGACTTTTACACAGTCCTTTGAGAGCTCTTTCTCTCGGACAAAATGTCCGAAGAAATAGTCCACCTCTTATTGCTCGAAAAAATCCTTGGGAAGACAAAATAAATGAACTTACAGCTTGTATGTCTTGGCTTTTGGCTGTACGTGATGCTTAGAAGAGGAGAAAAACCCTTTCAAACTGCTGTAGGTGACGTTTTTAGGAGAAAAACCCTCTTAAAACTGCTACATGTGTCCTCCTTTTGAACGAACTGTATGCTCTATATGATGGCTGTAGGAGTCCATCAGAATTTACATGGCCATAGGAGACCTTTTCGTCATCATTTGCATGGCTGTATTTGTACATTGCATTGGCTGTAATCAAAGCTCCTTGGAAACCTCTGAATGACTAAACTTCACCTGGCTGTAGATGGCCACTTTGGCTTATACCTGGCTGTAGATGGCCACTTGGGTGGCTGTAAATGCACATTTAAGGACCCCAAAACTGATTCACAAGACAAACTTGGCACCATAGCAAATTTCCGAATAGTAGGGGTAACAATTTGCCCTGTGGGGGCAAAATTGTCAACAGTACCACTGATGTAGTAGATAGCTCATTTATTTCTTGTTTCATTTTTTTTTTGCGAGCATAGCTCCAACGAAAACCGGAGTGGATGAAGTGTATAAAATAGACAGATGCTTGGAAGGAGGTGTGTAAATTAGGAGACTTGAGTAATGACTTCTTAAATGCATAAAATAATTTTTGGCAGCCATCAATCCACTTGATTTCAGCACCTTTCTTTAACATGATGTTAGTACGATAGGCAAATTTAGGCACAAAGCATCTAATGGGATTCCATTTTTCTTAAGAAAGACCTAATTTAATGGATTCCTTTAGGTGGTGTCATGTTGATAATGGCTTTGAATTCTCTTCTAGATACCACGAATCCTAAGTTCGTGAGATGTAACTCTGAATACACACTTGTTGGGATTGAGATGAACCTTGTATTTGCAAAGGGGCCTAAATATATTTCTCAAGTCATAAAGATGATCTTTCTTGAACTTGGATTTGGCAAGCAAGTTGTTTACATATGATTCCATGATCTTATGGATGAGTTTGTGGAAGATGTGAGTCATGCTGCACTGATATGTTTGCCGATGTTCCTGAGGACGTAAGGCATGACCACATAACAGTAGGTGCTGCATTTAGGAGTAAATGCTGACTTATGCTGATCTTCTGGGGAGATTCTAATCTGATTTGAGCCTGAACTCCCTGGTGGAAAACATCTAATACCTTGCTGGAGAATCAACGATGGGATCTATTGATGGTAATGAAAGTTGTCTTTTTGGAAAGGACCATTGATGTTCCTGAAGTCTGCAAATTTTGGTAACCATTGGTGACCTTTTTCCTTTCTGGTTCTATGCTGGAGATCCACTCTGAATAATCTGCTAGCTTGTTGAACCAGCCTTCAACAATTTTTGAATTTCATTGTAGCATAGGCTGAAAAATTCTTTGGGAGCTTCTGTTTGGCAGACAGGTGTGGCATCATGATATGCGACAATGTCGTGGACAACTGCGTCAGGATCATGGTGGGTATCAGTGCAGTGCATGAGTAGGTCCTCGTGAATCTGCTGTGCTTGAGAGAAAGAAGATCCAAGCTCGAAAATATGTGGCTGATCTCTAATGCCTAGATTGATGTTACTAGTGTCCCCAGCTAGCATGGTGTTGCCATTTTCAAAATGAAGGAGGTGGGTGGTGGGGTACTGGTGGCAAATAATATACACCCTTATCATTATCATCCAAGATGGCAATAAACTGATCAAAACAAGGAGTGAATCCTTAGAAGTGCCCTAGCTTATGGTGTTATCTTGGTGGTTGCACTTGCACTGCATTAAGGAGCTCAAAAATAGCCTATCGTTGGGTAAAGTAGGTAGTGAGATGCCTTACTTGATGCCAACATCTAAGTCATTGTATTGAGTGCCTGATGCATCTGTTTCTTTGCCAATGTCACGAACATTGGTGACTTGATCATGCAAATGAGTTGTCTAAGAGTCTGTCTTATCTGATGTGACATCTGGAAGGGGTGGTGCAGGTAATTCTGAAGCTTTCAAGAGGCTGCTAGCTGAAACTCAGTGTCTCAGGGATGGTTTTGTTTCAGATTCAATCCATTGCTTGTAACTGTCTTATGGGTTTGGTCATGGACGAACCCATCTTTGTGTCTGTTAAAACTGAATCTGAGACCTGCGTGGCCATCTGAGATGTGTTGGCAGTGTGCTGAACCTGGGTGTCTTCCTCTGAGGCAATATAATGTACGGTAAATATGGATTTCTCCATTAGAGGATTGATTGGCTTGACATGAGGTGGCTCTTAAACATTGTCATCACAGGCATCATAATGCGGACCTTCTGCATCTGATGTGAGCTGAATCTTAATTTCTCTTTTATTGAGTTTGTGTTGTTTCTTTCGTTTACTGAATTGTTTCTTGTAGTGGAGAACATAGAGATATCATGTTGTAGCATATATGAGCACATAATCATCATCAATTGAATTATCATTGTAGGCTGTATTATTCGTACAGGTCTCTGTTCATGAGTTTTTGGTCCGCTCAATTTCCTTATCAGATATACCAAATTTTATGAAAGTATGCAAGAGAGCATGGCTGAATTCTAAAATAGGTTAGCAATACCATTGTCATCACAATTAAATAAAGCATCATCATGACTAAGCTCATCAGCGGGTCCTCAAGTAGAAATATTCTTGACTGGTTTTTGTTCTTAATTGCTTCTATCTTCTTGGAGAGTTGCTTGTTTGGATCGTCCTTGAGTAAACATTTTTGTCTAGTTTCATTTTCATTGTCATGGTAATTCTGTTGGCAGGGCATCGTGACCTGAATTATCTGGGTCACTTGACCAAGCCTTTCACACCAAGCTCTGCTGAAGTTCTGAGCATTCTGAGGATGAAGAATATATAGAGGTGGGAACTTCTAATGAGCAGTATTTTGAAGATGGAGCCCCAAGATGGATCCTTGGAATCTGGGGTGGATTCATGCTCTTAAAATAAAGTTCTCTTAATTTTTTGATACTATATGAAGCTTTCTAAGACTGTCTGATGAAGCAATATACATTGATTGATTTCAAATGTAATACGTCATAGTAGATTAAATCTACTCCTTGGTCTTTTATTTCAGTTTCTGATAAGATTACTCTTCAGCTTGGTTCTCTTTGTGTTTTGTTGTGCATGATAGAAGCAAATTGCATAAAGTATGTCTGGGACTCTAGAGAAATGAAGAAAGGATAAGATGATCAAGGGGGTTTCTTTGCCCTAGAGGCACTTTATTTCAGTACATGTAGTCTTTTCATTTCTTTTTCTCTAAAGCTTTTCAATTTGAATTGAAAGAGAGTAGAGAGATGAATTCAGTGACTTTAAGAGATGAATTTTGTAGAGACCCCAGTTGATGGTGGTATGTGCTGCATTTTGGACATTGTAATGCACTGATCCAGTTTCAATTTTATATCTACCTGTCTGGTTTGATGTTAGCAACAGTTTTTATCAATTGGCCTCTTGGTTCGAGGATGGATCCAGTACCTTTTAGAATGGCTAAAATCTCATCAGCTTGTCAGTCTTTCTTAAGGCAATTGTGGAGTTGGAAAAGAAGAAATTCAACATTCATTATATTTTTTGGCTTTTGGCCTTTTTAAGTTATTCTTTAGTAAATCGGGATAGCTGTTATGGTACCTCACCTTCATATATACCAAGGAATATACATATTTGATTGTGTAATTCCTCTCGATGTAGAATAGAATTCATGATCGAAAGAGAATGGATAATGCCATTTTTTTTTGGGACTGAATGTGTATACAAAAAACCATGTGGATGACAATGTTCAATCAAGGCGTGTATGTAACATATAATATAAAATGTGAGGCATATATGTTTCATGTCTATATATATGTATATTCCGTGGTATATATGAAGGTGAGGTACTATATACCTGCAAAAAACAGAAACAAATATGTTCCCCATAACAGCTATCATTATTTACTAAAGAATAACTCAAAAAGGACAAAAGCCAAAAAATATAATGAACGTTCAATATATATATGTGTGTGTGTGTGTGTGTGTGCATGCTTGCTTTAATGATGAAATACAAGGTACGGAATATTAAAAAGCAAAAACAAAAGTTCAAATGCCTAGAAATAGAAATTGGAAATGGAAAAAATAAGAGGTTGTAATGTCTAAAAATCTGAAGTACTCATCAAATGTTATAAAAGAGGGTTAGCTTCCTGTTTATTTGCCCAGCCCTAAAAATAGAAATTTAGTTTGGATAATTTTTTTAAGTGTGAATTTAAAAAAAAAGGATAGAGTTTCACCCGAGAAGTATGAGGAGCATCTGACACAGCAAATATTACCAGAAATCCAAGGTGAGAAGTAAAAATCAGCAATCTTTCAATTCATGGAAAATTTTTAAGGGTTTTCTTGGATTGATTTCGAAGACAACAAACTAGCAGAGAAGTGCGGATTTCTGAAAACCTTTGATAGAGTATTCTGATTACCCCCAATGTTTTAATGACTTTGACATTTATTTCTTACGAGCCCTTGCCTCTGCACAAATCTTGACATCCATAAGGACCATGCTAGTCCAATTTGGTTGTGAAAGGGCATGAGTTTTGAGGATAGAGGAAAACCCTTGACATCAGCAAATGCAGATACCGTTAAACATGTGATGTAAAAAAAAACCAAGGACATCAGAAAGGAGAGGTTAACGATGCTGGGAGAAATTTTAGAAGAGGAGAGGTGGGATACATTCAGCCCATTCCCATCCATCATTACTCCATACCATCTCATCATAACCCATGCATCTGGGCCAAGAGCATCTATATACCCACTCCCCTTCTATAGAAAGGTGGTAGAGAATATATTTCCAAACGGGAACTAATATCATCATTCATAAACTTATTGTTTATTCTTGGGCAGTAATATTTCAAAATTCATTTTTAAAAGGAAGGGCATTACTTTTTTCTGGGTATCCATCTAATAAACTAGGAAGGGTTACCCCTCTATTTTCTGCAAGGTCGGCCACCTGATTTACTTGCCTTTTGGTATGCAAAAAATTGATATCCTTAAATCCTTCAGTTGTTCAGAGGGATTTTTAAATGATAGAATCTGGATTCTGCATTTTACATTTACGCCTTTGAATTGCTTGAATTAGGAGATTGAAATTGCCTTCTACAATTAAATTCTCATTCATGCTCTTTCACAACTTGAAGTCCTCTCACCAGACCTATGGCTTCAGCCTTGTTTATATTGGATCCACTCTGGAGTGCAAAAATAAAAAAAGACCGTCCTTCCAAGCCTCTAAAGATTCCACCCCCACCTGCTAGGCTTGGATTTCCTTTGGCTGCCCCATTAAAATTAAAATTTTGTCCCTCATGGTGGCATCTTCTAGAGAATTCCAATTCTCTTGGTCCTAAACTAGCTCCATTAGCTGGCAGACCTTTACCTTCCTGGATTATTTAACATTTTTTTTGTGCCGAGAGGTGCATTCTACACCATACATCAACTTAGTCTTTTGGTGTGTATGGGTGAATGTGTGGGAAACATTGGAGGCCAATTTTTAATAGATATATAACTCTAGTTATAATATAAAAGACACAAATATAACACATATAACTGACCTTATACATTTTATTATTCATTATAGCCGACATATTGTCAATAATGGGTGTTGTCAATAATGGCTTCCATTACAGAATCAATACAAAAAACGGTTCTCCCATCTTTCGAGGATCGATGGAAGTCTTGTTTAAGACAGGATGCAGATTCAATTTTGTACTAATGATATAGAAAGGTAGCAAACATGCAGAAAGGAAGATAAGTTTGAATAAATACATAATATGCTGCTTAACCAGTTGCAAAATTCAAATCTCAGAGTTCCACAGCTAATGGATTCATTCATGCAACACAGATAAATAAAACAATTTATACCATGTCAGAAAGGAAAAAATAGCAATACAGGGAACCGGTTTTAATTGGAAATATTTTTGTAACTAATAAATTGTATAGTTACTCATAAATTTGTAAATTTACAGAGAGAAAATAAAAACAGTAACAACAAATTAATAGTGTGCTAGAAAGGAAATATTATCAACTTCAAGTTTCTAGTGAAATTAATTATCTGAATTAAAAGGAAAGAGTACACCAATCAACTAAAATAATGTATGTTAGTACTAATCTATTAACAAATATAAATTCTACATCGAATACATGAATGCAAGTGAAAAAATGAAAGACAAAGTCCGATGTTTTGGGTAGGGATTTCGGTCCAAGCCTAGAGAAATTAAAGCTTCCATGTGCATTTCAGGTAAAACCAATCAATTACATTTATTGACCAATAAAAGAAAGAACACTATTACCTGTTTAAAACGAATAAAAAAATGAGTGAATTAGAACCCAATACAATCATAATATATATTGCAAAGCTAATACAAATGTCAATGCACTATAAAGTATCTTAATTTAACATTAATTTTTGTATTGTAATTTTTTATATTTTAAGTATCTTCTCCATTAGCAAGCTGGAAAACTAAGGTTACCTATTTTTTCCTAATAATGCAATCATTTTATGACTACTTTCGTAACAGAATTTTACCGAAAAGGATCAATCCTTAGTTCCAGGAGATCTTCTTAAGTAAGATTTTATTCAGTAAAAGGGTTTTTTATAGAAACAATAGACCCTCCTCGAGTATCCATCATTTTTCAAATGAACCAAGCAACTTTTATTATTATTATAGATATATTTTTTTCTTATTATGAACTAATGCTGATTGTTAAGATATTTATGCAAAGATGAGCATATGGAAATTCAATGAACACAAAAAATGCACTATTATTGAAAATTAATTATTTACCATCTTGCATTAACATCAGTAAAACTATGTTTATTTATATTTTAGTAAATTCTCTATATACATTATAATCACTTCAATAATCCTTATTTATTTGAGATTCTTAATTCTTACAAATACCCCCACATGTATTTATATTTGGATTTGATAAGCACCAAGAGGTATCCAAAACACTTAAGTTGTCAATTCCCACATTTTAAGTGTAAGAACATAGGGATTGGCACGTGGAGTCAGCACATATTAGATCTTGTTTAGACGGAGCTGTACTGGTATATTAACTTTTCTCTGGTCCTGCAGAAAGTTTTGTCATCTGATGTCAACTTTCAAATTAAAATACCAGGATTGTTTTTCCTTTAAGCTGGCTGGCATTATGTAATTAATCTGATCTACTTTTCTGAGTAATAGTGACTTTTATGGCATTATGTCAGTGAAAGAGCAATTCTTGCATTCCCTTTATCCTGAATTAGTAATTAGATGAGTAGTCCTTTTGTGTCTTCTTATAAGTTGATTGGTCAGTTTAGGATTTCACTAAAGAGAGTGTATCCTTGCTATAGCTATCAATAGAGTGGATGCCACTGGACACTTGGGAACCATTTCCAAATACTACTTTTTCTATTCCTATCACCCCTCACACGCTGCAGTTTACTTTTCGTATTTCATATTTCATAACCACTGATTCAAATGGAACTGATTTTCATCAGCAAACATTGAAATCGATTTTTTTTGTAGTCTTCATTGAAAGATGGAAAGCTTTCTTCAGCTAATTAATAGATTTCAAGGGATGATTTCAAAAACTTTGATTGCTTTTGAATGTTCATATATGACTTTCTTTGATAATAATCTGGCCACTATATATATGAATTAGTTCTAATATACTGTTTAATTTTTGAAACTGATATTTGCAACATGTTATTTTTCAAATTCAGGAAAGTTCGCCATAAGAATGTTGTTCAGTTTATAGGTGCTTGCACAAGGCCACCAAATCTTTGCATTGTCACAGGTGTGTAGAATGCACAAAAGTACTTGTTTTTATCTGTTTAAGATATAAGTTATAGTTTGATTTTTCTTTACATATCCGTTTCTTGAATAGCAAATGTAATAGAAACTTTTGCAATGTATTTTAAAGCAATCATGGGACCCTGTTTAGTTCGGTACATACTACAAACTGTAGAGTTGTTATACTTGTAATCTCTTCATTTTAGTTTTTATGGTATGAGTTTTGAAGGAATAATGATTATACCCGATGTTTTGTTGTTAGAGTTTATGTCTGGTGGTAGCGTGTATGATTATCTACATAAGCAGAAAGGTGTTTTTAAGTTGCCAGCTCTTCTTAAGGTCGCCATTGATGTGTCTAAAGGCATGGACTACCTGCACCAAAACAATATTATTCACAGAGACCTCAAAGCAGCTAATCTCTTGATGGATGAAAATGAGGTAAATTACTATAATTGGTATTTAAAAGGGGTTTAAAATGTTTTTGGCTTTAGCATATTCCTTGTAAATGTTTATTAGATGTTGTCATTGTCTAGTGGTAGTAAGAGTCATGGAAACTTGATTAATTGTGCTTAGCAGTCCAAGTTTTTGGATAATGGCCATGACAATATCCTTGCAGGTGCTAGCTATCAACATTTTTCAGATTACATCATTCCAAATGATAGACAGTGATGTGAGCTAATGGTTATCATGTTGTATTTCTAGGCTTTGGGTGATGATGTCATGTATATTACCATTTGTTTTTGTTTGCACTAAGCATAACTGTCACATGATTGCTTTCTCCATTCTGTCGGGACTGCAGCAATTACATTTTTCTAACACCATAAAATGATGATAGTCTCAGTTTTGTTCAGGAAAGAAACACCAATTGTGCACGAATTTAATGTTACTACAATTGATTTTCAAATGCCATATAAGATTTGTTGTTTCCTTTGAAATGATTCAGACTTTCATACCACCATGCAATATTGTTGTATTTGAATCATTCTAGCTTTGCCTCTTATTTTAGTGATAATTATGTGATAGTTTGGGGCTTTGAGCCGAGTACTGAGGTTGATCTTTGGGAAGACAAAAAGGAACAAAAATCATGAATTCAGAAAACGAAATAATAAAAGATATATTTTGACAGAACAGATTAAGGACAAGTGAATTTTGTAAGATTCCCCTATTGGGTTATTAGTTTGTACAATTTATCGGTTTTGAGCGAGGCATGTAGTTTTAATGCTTGCACTGCTATTGACTATATTGTAGGCATCAGATCTAATTGTCTTTCATAAACAGTCATGGTTTATCTGCTCTTGCAGGAGGTTATCTGGAATAACATGTCTGTGTTTTGTACCTATTCTAAACTAATATACTAGTTCTCTTTTACTGATAAAATAGAGTTTGATTCTCATTACCTTTGCCCACATGAAGGTTTGCTGTAGTTGGCCTTACTAATACATTATAAGTGCCATCAAATTTCTTACATGGGTGGAGGGAGTGCCATTATTGTTTGTCATAGGCTATGTGAAAGCAACGCTCACATTCAATGAAGTCATTTGTGACTTTTAAATCCTTGATGTTTTCATAACTGTGAGCTTGCTTTGCAATGTATATGTAAAGGAAATTTGCCAGAACTTACAAATTACACTGTAAACCTGTTCTTCATGGTAACCAAGAAAGTATTTGGTTCTCAGACCTTGGTCTAAGTTCAATAGGGTTGCCATTGGAAGTAAGAGACACATAAACACGTTCACACAAATATCTTCAATTACATGACATAGGCACACACTATAAAGATAATATGATATATCCAACTTGTTTAATATTATTCAATGAAGGAAATGGATGTTTATGGGGATCATTAGGTGGGATTACTGGCCACACACTAAGTGATTCTATTGGACGTTCTTCTACATATATTTCTTTGCATGGATTCCTCTCTTTGTTTCAACCATTTGTCTAGCAATTCAGCATCAATTTTTACTTCAAAATATCTAATCTCAACTTTGGTTTCAACTTTGAAAGGAGTATGATCAGATGATTTTACGTTAGTGTTACCTTTGTCTTTAGGAAGTTTCTCATGCTCATCCATGAACTCATCCTTCTCTCCATGGGACTCTTCTTCTCCAATGCTAACTGTTTTGGCTAGAGCTAGAGCAACCATGTCCATGGATTCTTGGTTCTTAGCCATGGGCTCTTGCTGTTTGGTAATATTATCTCAGAACTTCATCATGCTTTCCATTCATGACTGTAATGCAGCAATCTCCTGACAAGATTATCTTTACCTTATTTAGCTATCTCTTTCATCTTCTGATTCCATTTTCTTGTAGAAATCTCAGGATCTCAAGGTGCCAATTCTTCCTCTTTCAATCTTGTCACTTTCATACAAATCAACCAAAAGAAATCCACAATATCCAAAGATTAGTTTGTCTTTGATACCAAAATGATCTGTGAACTTGTAAGTTCAATTGCCTAATTGAATTTGCAGAATCACAATAGCATACAAATCAACAAAAAAAAAAAGAATCCACAATACCCAAAGATTAGTTGTTCTCTGATACCAAAATGATCTGTAAACTTGCAAGTTCAATTGCCTAATTGAATTTTCAGAATCACAATAGGCTGCCATACTTCGATTATACTCCTATGAAGGTTGTCTAGTGGTAGTAAGAGTTATGGCAAGCTTGATTAATCGTTGTCCAATGAAGGTTTGCTGTCGTTGGCCTTACTAAATAAACATCTTCAGAAGGGAAATACATTGTAAGTGCCATCAGATTTCTTACATGGGTGGAGGGAGTGCCATTATTTTTTGTCATAGGCTATGTGAAAGCAACGCTCACATTCAATGAAGTTATTTGTGACTTTTAACTTCGTGATGATTTTATAACTGTGAGCTTGCTTTGCATTGTATATGTAAAGGAAATTTACCAGAACTTACAAATTACACTTTAAACCTGTTCTTTATGGTAACCGAGAAATTATTTGGTTCTCAGACCTTGGTCCAAGTTCAATAGGCTTGCCATTGGAAGTAAGAGAGACACAAACACGTTCGCACAAATATGTTCAATTACATGACATAGGCACACACCATAAATATACTATGATATATCCAACTTGTTTAATATTATTCAATGAAGGAAATGGATGTTTATAGGCACCATCAGTTGGGATTACCTGCCACACTCTAAGTGATTCTACTGGACATTCTTCTACATATATTTCTTTGCATATATTCCTCTGCTTGTTTCAACCATTTGTCTATTATTTTTGCATCTAATTTAACTTCAAAAGATCTAATCTCAACTTTGGTTTCAGCTTTGAAAGGAGTATGATCAGATGATTTTACGTTAGCATTACCTTTGTCTTTAGGAAGTTCCTCATGCTCATCCATGATCTCATCCTTCTCTCCATGGGACTCTTCTTCTCATGCCAAACATTTTGGCCAGAGCTAGAACCATCATCTCCATGGATTCTTGGTTCCTAGCCATGAGGTCTTTCTGTTTGGTAATATTAACTTGGAACTTCATCACGCTTTCCATTCATGACTGTAATGCAGGAACTCTCTTGACAAGATTATGACGATTTATCTTTATCATCTTTAGCTATTTCTTTCATCTTCTGATTCTATTTTCTTGTAGAAAGCTCAGGATCACAAGGTGCCAATTCATCCTCTTTCAATCTTGTCACTGTCACAAATCAACCCAAAAATATCCACAATAGCCAAAGATTAGTTGTTCTCTGATACCAAAATGATCTGTAAACTTGTAAGTTCCATTGACTAATTGAATTTGCAGAATCACAATAGGCTGCCATACTTAGATTATACTCCAAATTGACAGTGTTGAATGCTTTATGGACTTGGAATTAATGTAGTGTGTTGTTGGAAACATACAAAAATTTGCAGTACCATAAATATGAATGTAAACAATCATGAACAGTAAACATAATGCATGAATACAAGACTTTTAAGTTGGAAAACCCCAAGGAGGGGAAAAACAAGTTGGAAGTGGCAATGGCACGCCTACCTGCTTATTCTTATGGCCAAAGTAAATTATACAAATAAATTTAGAACAACTACAATAGTCACTCTGCTGTTTGCTCTTTTAGCTCCTCTCTGCAACTTTTCTTCCTTCTTCTACATCCAACTGAGCACTAATGCTATCACTTGCACACTCATGTTCTTAACTGGATTTTTAGCCCTTAATTATCGTGTTCCAAGACTGTCCTGGTCGGAGATGGGATGATAGAACGGTGCCCTATATGTATAACTCCCAAGATTTTGATTGTTCCGGGAGAGCCTCAAATAATAGTTACTAGTATTCTCAAGTCAGGAAGGTTCTGCTCTTGAATTGAAGAAAACAGATCAACCATTTGGCACTCGCCTTTTTGCTCAGGCTATAGACAGTTTCGTGCACTAAAGGGCTCCCAAATGCCTTAGAACTAAAGAGACACCATTATTATGTCATTACTCTTCTCGTATATACAATTTGGGCTAAACCATGAGTTTGCAAATTCTGGCAGCTGAGCAACCATTGCTCTGCTTGAAGCGGTGGTTTTTGCCGTCATACAATAAATATTTCATTTGGAACCCTATTATTGACTGAAACTGGGATTGCTCTTGTTCAGTGATGAAGTTGATTGATTTTGCTGATCCATGTGGATCACGCCTACTAATTCTACCTCCCCTCAAGGATTTTTGTGGAGAAATCATTTTTATGTTGGCCTTTAAAATGCATCCATGCTGTATGAGTTACCATTTTGAATTTGTTCATTGTCTGTTTCCTTTTTGTAATGTCATAGCCTTAGATTGCTAGGAAATATTGGATTAAGAGGGATGGGAGACCCTACCAATCCTTTGGCCTCAACCCTATTGAGGCCATTATATGATCTTGATCTATGCCCGCGTTTGCTAGTAGATCCGTTGGAAGGTAACATTTTCGGAAGCAATGTATAGATTTGATATTGTGAAACCAGGGGACCAAGATCCTAGCTTCAGCTAGGGTGCTTTCGATCTACCAAGGGTTTTATCCTTTTTCATTGCATTGATGATGATCTTTGAATTGCCTTCCACAATTATGTTTTTGACCCCCTTGTTTGTTTCTATTTTCAGACCTTTCAGTAGTGCAACACCTTCCATTTCGTTATTGGTTGCTCTAGGGGTAAGAAAGGATCCTCCCTCCTAGAAAATCCCATTCTGATCTCTGAGCAAGAAGCTCTGCCCAGCCAGGCTCAGGTTGCCGCAAGAGGCAGTGTCAAAATTCAGTTTGAAGAAACTCGGAGGTGGAGAGGCCCATTTCGCCCTTATATATTTTCTTCAATTTTTCGTGCTCTCCTTATAACAGGGTTAACTGCGATTCAAGGCCATTGAGCGAGAATGGCCACTTCATATGTGGTGAACTTTTAGGGGTGAGACTTAAGTTCAGATGATGTATTGGCTGAGATTATTGCTTTTGCGTTCATCCAACATCTTTTCTAGGAGGGCTCTTTATCTTGTAAAAGTCTGTTGTTTGTTTCCAGCCATATGCTCCATAGGTTGCACTCTGGGACAAATTGAGCCAGGTGTTTGGTTCCTAGGGGTCATGAAAGAAGAGTTTTTTTGACAGATTTTGTAAAATACCGAGGGAGATTTAGATAGGCAAAGGGGACGGGTCTATAGCTTTTGTGCAAATTGGTAGTGGAGCACAAGATGGCCAACTAATTCCCCTCCTCTTTGTATAGTATGCATCTAGAGGGGCACAAAATACCCATTCTTTGCATCCTATCTTGAGTTAGAATCTTGTTAAGGCATGCAAAACATGTGAAGGAGTTTGCTTTGGGCATATTGAATTTATTCCAAATCTTTTGAGATGGCCAATTTACTCCCTATGGTCTCCTTTTGTGGCTGTGACATATCCAACTTTCGACCTTGTATCTTCCCTCTTGTCCCAATTCCATCTTAGTGTATCCCTTTTTTCTTGATATTCTCTTTTGGATGAGGTTAAGGGAAAGGAGGAATTTTTGTGTTTTCGGAATCAGGTAGTCCTAGAAGTATTTCCATCTTTAACTCACCCACCCATTTACTTGGCTCTTCTCCCAAGTCATAAACTTTGTGGCCCCATAGGTTCAAGAGGAGTGATTTGGTTTTTGAAAGTTCAAGAGAGTCTTTGAGAACTTGGTTCCCTTGCCATGAACCATCCTAAAACGTTTCCTTTTGGCCATTTCCCACCTCCCATGTCAAGTTATATCAGATAAGGCAGTAAAATTCCAGATGTGGGAGCTAGGGAGGAATTGGTTGGTCATGAAAATGATTTCTGGGTTCATAGAGTCCAAATATTTGCTTCTTAACACCCAACACCATGGGATTTTGTAATCTTGGTAGATTCTCCATAAATGTTTGGCCCCTAATGCTTTGTTGTGGGTTGAGAGATCTTCGATTCTTGCCCATCTCTTTTTTTTAACCTGCTCACCTTAATCCATTTTAGAAGTGGGATCTTTCTTTCATCATAACCCCTTGCCATAAAAAAGCTTAGATAATTTTGTTTATTTGTGCTAAGACTCATATGGGAGCTTGGAAAATCAAGAAGATATGTACTAGGATACCCTAAAAGATGGCCTTGATGAGTTTCGCCAAGTCGAGCCATTTTTCCTTGCATGTTGCTAGTCTTACCCTCATCTACTCCTCTACTGCTTTGCACATTTTTGACTTTCCAGACCCAGTGAAGAAGGGGAGATTCCCATGTATCCCACTAGGAAGGTTACTGATTGGGAAGACCAAAATGGCAGCAATTCTTTGCTTCCTTTGGGGGTCAAGAGCATTAATGAAGTAGATTTTTTAGTACTCCACATTTATCACCTAGCCCGAGGCCTTTTCATAGCAATGTGGTGCTTCTTTGAACCTCTTTGCCTCCTCTTTTTCTACACATACAAAGATGATATATTTAAAATCCCCATTTTTAGCAATATTGATTTTTGAGCTTTTGCCCGGTTTTCAAGTTTTCCCATAAGCTTCTTGGTGAGTTGAGGAGAACTCCAAACTTCTTGGAGTGCTTAGGGTTGGTAAGCAATGACTTTGGTTTATGTCAATGAGCTCAGTTAGCACTAAGGATCAACATGACACTTTCAAAAGTGTTTTCTGACTTATGGGCTGTTCTCCAAACTTCTTGGAGAGAGTGTTTATTTTTAGTAAGTCACGTGGCTCCGATTATCATTCTTCATCATCTGTATCATTCTAGTATAGTCAGATTTTGATTCTGATACTATTTCAGTGGTTTCTGCAACTTGAGTGAGTTAATGAGTAAATATTTAATTATTTCACAAAGGTTGCTTAATTTTATTAAACAATTTTAAAAGCAACTTAGTGTAATAGCTCGTTTGAAAGGTAATTAAATGTTTTAAATGATGGACGCTTGGAAAAGGGGACCTTTGCACATGGAATAATATTGTTATTTCAAAAAGGTCTTTGTGAGGGAAATAAAGTGAATTATTATATTTTAAAATTGTATATTTCTCTCCAGAAAAGTTATAAAAAGGGGTTGAGGGCTCATTGTTGTGGTTGTTGATGAATTTGATATTGTTATGTTGCTGGAATGAACGTGAGTTCTTCCAAACCATTTTTGAGGACGAAAACCTCTTGGAGAAAACTAGTTTTGGTGGTGAAAGATCTTCTCTAGCTGGTTGCTGTGGTGATTTCATACGGAGATCACATCTAGGCTTCACTGGAGATTTAATGGTTGTGTAGGGATTTATCATTGCATTCAGGCAAAGCTTAATTTTGTGTGGATTGATTCTTTGAGAGGCATATTGGGAATATATTACTTGTAGCATCATTTCCATTTGTTGTTCGCATTGCCTCCAGGTATGGCGTGGATATTTGGAGATTGGTTCGATTTATTTTGAGAGTGAAAGAAAATCTATTAGTGGCGCCTAGTGTTAGGAAGTATTTTCCTATCATTACAATTGCCAGGTGATATATTTTTAAAGAGCTGCGTTGAAGATTGGAAATGATTGAAATAAACCTTAGCTATGAGACGTGGAAAATTTGGAGGGAAATAAGCACTTATTTTGGAGAGCAGAAACTTAATGGAAATGAGGCGTTTAGGTCTATGATGTTTTTTTACACCTGCAGCCTTATGTAGTTGGCTGTTCCTTTCTGTTTGGGAGTGTTTGGTAGAAGTTTAGCATGCTTCTTCAGTGGGTTTGATGTGATAGAAGTAGTTGTGCAGTTTGGGGTTTTTGGGTATTGTTGTTTTGGCTTCAACTGTGGGTTTCAGTGAGGTTTGCAGTGTTTCAAAGTGGTTTCAGATTGCATTTTGTCTTCAGCAGTGTGCGGAGCAGCTTCAGTGCCTTTGGGTTCAGATTTATAGTGCATCTTGTGAGTACTCAAAGTATTTCAAATAACATTATCATCTGAAATCTCTTATTGCAGCAGTTGTATCTATTATCATAACAAAGATTTCAGCTGTGATCTTCATTACATTTCATTATTGTTTGATTGGATGGTTTACCGCCAATCATATAGCATTGCATTGCATTTCATGTTGTTAGTGCATGTGCCATGCATGTTAGTGTATGTTAGATTTGAGTATATTTGCATGAATTTCAAGTTAGAATTCTTCAGATATCTCAAAAAAAAATTGGAAGGGTTCTTACAGTGGTATCAGAGCCGTGTACACTGCTAGCTAGTGGGGATTCGTGCAAGTTTATGATAGCAATTTTTTTTTATGCACTTGGGAAGATCTCATAGGTATTATTTTAGAGGGAGTTCAAATGATCCACCGAAACAACTAGAGATTGAAGAAGAAATTGCTATTGCAGAATTGTTCTGTGAGAGAGTTGGAGGGAACATGGGTGATAGGGATAATCAACAAAATCTTAGTACTATGCAAATTTTAAATGACTTGGCTAGAGGACAACAACAATTGGTTTAGTTGATCACTTATTTGATGCAAAACAATAATGACAACAATGGTAATAACGACAATAATGGAAACAATGGCAATCACGAAGAGGCAAGTAACACTAATATCTCCGCCAACAACTCCAGGGCAGCTAGTAGAACAACTAGACCTCTAATGCCTGATTTTTTAGAGGCACAACCAAGAGGACAAGCAAGACAGCAGGGAGATGGTGAAAGTTTTGTAGACTATTTGAGGGAATACCAATCACTAGGTGATGAATTTCATGTAGCCATGTCCTTTGTAGATTTTTGCCAAGTGAAGTACAAGAATAGGCCCAGAGGAGATATGGGACAAGGACCTAACCAGGAGTTGTAGCGTAGAGTGGGCAAGTTGTCCATTCCCAGTTATGATGGTTCCAACAAGTGTACTGCACGTTTGTGGGTGCAGAAATTAGACACATATTTTCAGCGTAACCCCATGTTAGAGACAAAAGCCATTAAGTATGCCACACTTCATTTCGATGAGGAGGCTCATGAGTGGTGGTACTATGGTTTGGTGACCTTGGGACATGACAGTATCACTTCATATGCGGATTTCATGCAGAGATTGACATATTTGATAAGAAATATCTAGAGATACACTTCTGTGAGCTAGCCCATTTGAAACAACATGGTACAGTGGATGCTTATATTTTATAATTTCAAAGGCCGTCAGTTATGGTTTTTAATATTTCAGAGAGGAGGTTGATAGTCCTTTTTATGGAAGGATTGACAAAGCCCCAATGTGGTTGGGTTGAGGCATTTGACCCACCTACTCTACTGGATGCAATAAGAAGAGCATGTAACATGGAGTTTTCTACCCCTAAGGGTAAATATAGTTAAGAGGATTCGCGTGCAAGACAACAAAATAAGCCCTTTCAAAAAGAAGAATCTCAAATTTAGCCTCAGAGGAGCTTACCATCCAAAACAAACAAAGAAGATGAATCTAGGGAAGAACTTAGAAGGAAGAAGTTGTGTTTCCAATGCATGGAACCGTGGATTCCAAGACATAGATGCCTTGGAAAGGGGAAGATACATTACGTTGAGGTGATTTCTAACGAGGAAGAGATTATAGATCCAATAGATTTGGGAAAGGATCAAGATCAACAATTGGATCTCAAGGATAAGGGTACCAAGGGAGGTACCCTTGCTTCTCTTTCTAGTGCACCAAGGTATAATCCCTTCAGGTTCCAAGGAGTTTTGTGTGAGTGCATAGTCATAGTACTTTTTGATGGTGGTGCTACTCACAATAACATTGATGAGGGCTTAGTGGTAAAAAGGGATCTACACGCAGAAGAATTTGAAGGCTTTGATGTGGTGGTGGTTGATGGGTTTACCATCCCTTGTAAGAGGAAGATCAGTAATCTCAACATCATCATTGGTGAGCACACAATTTGTGATGATTTGTATGTTATCGGTTTAGGTGGGACTGACATAGTGCTTGGAGTTCAATGGTTATATTCACTGGGTGAAATATCTCAAAACTATCAGACCATGGAGTTAAGTTTTTAGCATGAAGGGAAGGGGGTAACATTGAAGGGCATTGCTCACCCTCTACCTCATCAAATTACAGCTAAAAGTATGGAAGCTATTAGCTCCAAATATTCCAACATGACTATGGATAAGCAAACAAATTCATATTTGCATGACATGGGAGATGAATTTGTTGAAGATGTTGGAGGTTTATCTTTGGAACAAATACATGATAGCTGATTTCCACATGGTTATGGCCATCAGTCAGAGACTTTAGAGGTGAAAACATAAAATATTATTATTAGTTTGTCAGTATTTATCAAAGTGGTGCAGTGAAAACAGGGAAGAGCAAAGCTCATGTCATGGGAATTTGCCACATGCTTGCAGAAGATTGCTGCAATTTTTTGTTAGACATTTGCAAGAGGTTCCATTTACAGGTGTAAGGCATCATAGTGTAGCAAACAAGAAAATTTACCTCTTAGATTGATTTGGGCTCTGAGAGCCACATTGATTATTCAGAGTTAAATTGTTGGTTACGATTGGCAATTGTTTGAGGGCAAACAATTCTGGGGAGGGAGGACTGTAATGTCCCCATTTTTAGCAATGTTGATTTGTGAGTTTTTGCTCAGTTTCTAAGTTTTCCAGTAAGCTTCTTGGTCTGTTGGGGAGAATAAACTCCTTGGAGTGCTCAGGGTTGGGAAGCAATGACTTTGGTTTATGTTAATGAGCCCAGTTGGCAGTAAGGATTAGCGTGACGCTTTCAAAAGTGTTTTCTGACTTTTGGGGTGTTCTCCAAACTTCTTGAAAAGAGTGTTTATTTTTAGTAAGTCACTCGGTTGGCTCCGATTATCATTCTTCATCATCAGTATCATTCCAGTATAGTCAGATTTTGATTCTGATATTGTTTTAGTGGTTTTCGCAACTCGGGTGAGTTAATGAGTAAATATTTAATTATTTCACTAAGGTGCTTAATTTTATGAAATAATTGTAAAAGCAACTTAGTGTAATAGCTCATTGGAAATGTAATTAATTGTTTTAAATGATGGATGCTTGGAAAAGGTGACCTTTGCACATGAAATAATATTGTTATTTCAAAAAGGTCTTTGTGAGGGAAAAAAAGTGATTTATTATATTTCCAGGTTGACCAAATGCTCCCAAAAATGAGGGAGCCCAACATTTGGATTAGATGAGGCGAAGAAAAAATATCACATAAACCAAAGGTTCTCCAAACCTTACCAACGTGTTGCGCAGTGATCAATCGATGTTGAAACAAGATCTGCCAAGACACAGAACCCTCAAGACACCACACAACCCACTTGGCTGACATGATGCTACCCTAGGTGGCAACATCAATCAGCCCCAAGCCCCCTTTTCCTTGGGCATGGTGCAAACATCCCATGTAATATTATTGTATATAATATTTCCTTATTCCTAGGAGCAGTTGTAGGATGCTTTTGTCTTGTAGTGAGTAACTCAAGAGTCCTGTAGGAAGTTGAATGGACTTCTTGAATATAAAGTGAAAAGCCATTTCTTGGCTTATATAGTTGTTTTGTTTGCTGCTTCAAAATTGAATCGTGAAATACAAATTTTGGCTTTCTTCAAATTTGATTGTTCATTGTCATTCCAAATTTAAATCCGGCCTGACAATGGTATCAAAGCTATGAATTTAATTAGTTTTTTTTTTTCATTCCTTATCCATTCTTTTAGCTGTACGGCTTGCATACTTTTATTCTTCTTTACTAACATTGTGCGAATAAGCTATTTGAAGAGGCGTTTTGGTTGAATAAAGCGTGATAGACCTGGGTAGCATGTTTTTTGGTTCGTTCTTTTGGTTGGAAGATGGTGTTACAACTCAGCTAGGTGGCTATGTGGAAGTCTTTGCTCAACGTTGGTTATTATCTATTGTTCCCTTAAAGAACATGAGACAAAACCTGCACTTTATCCTACAATGACCTGCTTGTCACACCTACCATGATCTGCACAAGGTGTGAAGCTGAAATTTGGGTGTGGTGTTTAGAATAAAGTCCTGTAGATAAAAGTTTGTGTGGCATTCTATTCATTGTGGCACATTCTTTGTTGAAGTTTTGACAAAGAAAAGAAGTGGAAGTTGCGTGGAAGTCTTTTTTTTTGTTTATTCCCTGTTCATTGACTCTGGGTGTTGCGCTGGCTATGACAAAAGAAAAACTGATCATCTACCATGTGGAGCATACTGCATGGAGCTGAGATAAGCATTGGATTTCTTTTTTGAAGAGACTGTATTTTTTTTTGGAGACTCCTTTTCAAATGTTCCATTTTTTTTTTCCATATATGCCAAAATGGAGGAGAATTAGAGGTGCATTTTAATCTTTCATTTAAAAAGCAAATTCTTTTTAAGTGCTTTTACAAAATTTTGAAGCATTTAAAAGTTCATCTTTTAAAGCAAAATTTTCATTTCCAATAGCGAAATTGAAAAATTACACAAGCTACTCTATGCAAATTTGGCAAAAAACAACCAAATTTTGCAAATAAAGAGAGCTACTCTTTTACCCACTCACTTTTGTCGAAAAATGTAAATCCAGAAATTAAGAAAAATCAAGTATATCGTCAAGTGTGAGGTTTTCTTGTTAAGGAAGTGTTAATGATAGGGCAAATCCTTTTCATGTGCCACCTAGGTATCACATACCACTCTACTCTCGTGTGCCTTAATGCCTCTTTCACGTACTCTTGAGTATAAGAAAGGGCAAGCTTCTTCCACGTACCGATGGACATATAGAAAGGGCGGGTATATAGAGATGTTTGGTATATCGGTCTGGTGGTCTATAGAAAAGGGCACCATTTGGACTGATAAGGAACCAATTTGGGGGTTTCACAAAATCAAAACTCAAACAATGCATTTGGTTAAATCAATCATTGGCACAACACTGACCGGCAAAGACAACTGGTTAGAATGGTCTTGGCAAGTAGAGAACACACTCATCTTCAATGATCTATGATTAAATATTTGCAATGGGGAGACAACTAGTTGAGCCAATAGGGAATGCAAAAGATATTTAGATATGGAGGCAAAAAAATCATAAAGCATTTGCCTTGATCAGGGCCTCTTTCAATGGAGATGTGTTTCATCATATTAAGGGATGTAATACTCCATGTGAAGCATTTCATAAATTGAAAGAACTATATGATTCCCACTCAAAGTTCGAATTCATTCATTCAATTGCAGTTGAAGTAGTTCAACATCGAGTTAAAAGATGGTGATGTGATGAGATTGGGTTTATAAATGTGTGTAATTAAGCATGATGTGGATGCAACGAATGTCAAAATCGACATCTATATGACCCCATTCATAAAAGTCTACAACTATTGAACATACTTGGAGTCTCTACAAGCAAGCAATCAGTTGAAGACTCACATTTGATCAATTGGTTGAAAAGATGATAGAAAAAGAAAAAGCCTTTGGAAGAAAAAGGAGTCCACAACAGGAGAAAGTGTGTGCTATGTAAAAGAAAATTCTTCCAAAACATTCAATGAGGCCATGTATTCCAAAAGTGAAGGCAATAATAAACACAAGAAGAAAAACAAGGGAAAATGTGGCAAAAATAAAAATCAAGCTGGTCAAAATAGAAAAAAAATGATAAACAAAACCTCTATTGCAAACAGTGTGAAAGAAAAGAAAGTCATGAGACTCATGAACGCAAAACACCGTGGGAGAAAATTGAAGCATACCATAAGAAGAAAGAGGAAAAATCAAAGAAACAAACAAAAGAGTCAAACTCTACTCAATTCACCAGTGAACGTGTGTTTTCCACTACAGATGATGAAGCAAACATTATCTTAGTCAATTCATCATGGTTTGATGCTTGGGTTCTTGATATTGGTGCCACTCTACATATGACTTCCCGAAAAGACTTCTTTAATGACTTTAGTGAAGAATGTTGTGGTTCAATATACCTTGCAGATAGATCAAGTCTACACCCACAAAGAAGAGGTACAATATGAATCAAGTGTCCAAGGCTCTAGATTTCAAACTCCAAAATGTTCTATACTTTCCTCAATTGGAACTAAACATTTTGTCCCTAGTGCTTATTAGGCAACAAGGCCATTCCATCCTGTTGGATAATGGTGATGTCACTATCAGAAGGAAATATAACAATGCAGTAGTCTTGACTGGATACGAGGAAGGAAAATTGCTCAAACTCAGGGTGAGTCATCAAATTCAAGGAATTATGCTCATCTTGTTGAAGATGGAATGTCTTAGAATATGTTGTGGCATGCTAGATTCAGGCATACTCACTGTAACAACATTTGTGTATTGCAAAAGAGTGGTGTTGCTAGAATGCCTACCTTGCCTGCAAAGTTAGATGAAAAGTGTGAAGCTTGTTTTTTGGCCAAACACGCAAGAGGACCATTCCCAAAGTCACAGTGGAAAGTTGACAAAAAGTTGCAATTGGTTCACTCAGACTTGTGTTTTCTTCTCTCAGCTGGTGGTCATAAGTACTTCATGTTGTTCATTGATCACTACAACAAAATGACTTGGATATACCTTCTGGGAAAAAAAAATTAGAAGCCTTCGAGTCATTTCAAAAGTTTCGAACCTTGATTGAAAATGAAGCTCAAACCTGCATCGAAACACTCCGGACAGAGAATGGTGGTGAATACATTTCAAAGAAGTTTGAGTCCTATCTTGGGCAAAATGGGATCAAACATCATCTCACAATTCCTCAAACTCCGCAACAAAATAGGGATGTAGAAAGGATAAACAAGACTGTGATGAATATGGTTCGTGCTATGTTGTATTTCAAAGGGGTAAATTTTCACTTTTGACCCGAAGCAGCTAAAACAATAGTATACCTTTGCAACATTCACCATTAACAACCCTCCAATTCAAGAGTCCGTATGAGATGTGGTGTGGTCGTCTTCCTTTAGTGCGACATTTTCGGATTTTCGGATCCACTGCTATGCATTGATTCCAAAAGAGAAGAGGAATAAGTTGGACCACAGGTGTCGCAAATACATTCATTTGGGATATTCTGAATCCTCCAAGGCATGTAGGGTATATGATGAGAAATAGAAGAATTTTCTTGTCACAAGAGAAGTTGTTTTTTTGTGAAATTACAAAGGACAATGAAACCATTGATCGACAATTGTGTTGACTTGATAAGTATGCAAAGTTTGATAAGTATGACAATGAAACATAGATATGGATATTGTGGCCTATGTTATAGGTCATATAGAGATGTATGCATTTCAAAGCAAGGGAGACATACTGAGACCACTCCTTACTACCAGAGATGTCTCCAAAAAAATGGGGAGAAACCCCAATATCTCTTGGCATCTTGGTGGACATACCCTGCTGCAAAAAACCATAAAAAATGAAACAAGGAAAACAGACTAGTAATAAACGCCATGCATTTTTACCTTACATAAAAAACATGACTGATAAAATCTCTAAAGATGTAAGCAAAAAAGGAATCAAAACTACTTTCCTGCCCACCAATATCCTTAAAAATAATTTCAGTTCCTCATAAAAGGACACGCTTGACCCTAAAGCAATACATGATAGAATGCTCTTGTGGCAGACCTTACATTGGTGAAAATGGTGGGTTGGTCATAACTAGGATTAAGGAACATGATAAAGACATTCTATATAATAGAATTGAAAGGTTGGCGTTAGCTGAACACTTGCTTTCAATGAAGCATTCCATTCGTATTAATAAAGCAAAATTACATGCCTTAAAGATCATTATGTAAAACGACACCTTAGAAAAGCCGTTCAAATTATATGGCACAACAAGAACAATACATGTGATAATGGTTGGTTTATTAGTAATAGTTGGATGTAATAATGGCTGGTTTATTAGTAATACTTGGAAAACTGTCATTCATAACCTTGGTCCTTAACAAAATAAAAAATTAATTGTTTAGATTACAACACTTTTTCCCTTGCTATTCTTCCATTGATATTGTAATCCAAATCAGCTTTTTTAATTAGAATCTGTTTTTCATTTAGCTTTCATCCTGTAATGAAAATTAAAATACTTTCAAATACGAACCAACTCATCTTTTGTCCTACTTTCCATTATTATCCTAATAAAAGCTTGGCCCTTTATGTAGCTCTTATTCTAAATATGCTTGCATAAACCTTTGGAAAACTAATTTTCTGAATAGAACCTTATTTAATTAATCTAAGTGAGCCGGCTCTGCATCTTCTTATGAAATGATTTTACAGTTTTACTTTTGTATTCAATGTTCAGTAATCCAAAATCACACATTTGATCCAATTATCCCGGGAGAGGGGTCTTGAAGATAGAACTGAAACATCAGAGATAAAAGGATGCAACACAGTGTATTCTGGATATATACTATTCACAATATCTCCATGTGGAAATTTAAAAGAGTTAAAGATAAAAATAAGTAAATGAAGACATACTAAGCCTAAAACATAAAATATCAAATAACCCCACCTTAAGCCATTCTCATTCATTCAAACAAAGAAAAGTGCGGGGAAATTGAAAGGCATAAAAATGTAAAAAAGTGCTTGAAAAAAACCAGAGCAACTCAAAATAATCTGTAAATTTTGGCATCATATATTTATAAGGAAGATCATTACCATTAAGAGGGTAGGTAACTTCATTTTCTGTCATGAATCAACATTCAAAGAAGTACACACACACACATGTATATATATGTACGGTGGTTTTTAAGTTGCCACCAAGCGAGACACCAATTTGGAGCCACCAAGCGAGACACCAATTTGGTATATGAAACGTCACTTTTAGAAGCCAACAAAAGGATTGGTTTTGCATTTGCCTTGGGGCAGCAGAGACCTGTAAGTCCTATAACGTGCACACATTTAAAAAAAATGCACTTGCAATTTGGAATAACAAATAAAATATATTTCATTGCAATTTCAGATTTTTATGTAGGCTGAAAATAACACATCTGCTACTATATCAAACAATCCTTCTAACACTGCTATCGTAAATATTTTCTTGGCTTGTCCTGCTATTTTATGCTGCCTACCAACTTCTGCTTCTACCTTTCTAATATACAACTTAGACCTGGAAACAACCAAGTTACACTCGTTATTTTTCTGCAGTATTTTACTACACAAGTCTGAACAAATCAAACTTTTTGGAGACGTTAATTGTCATTCTCATTAAATTTTCCAACCTGCTTTTACTGTAGATGATTGGGTCCTTGGTCAAGGGGCACATTAAATTCCTATCTTTGCTTCTATTGTAGATGGGCTTTTGATGCCCTTGCATCACACTGCTACCCCCTTCTAGATTTGAATTTGTGAGCTTTGTGGAGCACACATGCTTTCACCATCAGACCCACTTAGGATGTACATATTTATGTGTGTTTGTGTATTCAATTTACATGCACACATATGTGCGCTTGTGCGTATTAGATATTCGCTATATCCATGTACCCCCTAACCTTATTTTGATAAAGTACTACTTGGACCAGTACATGTACACCTAGTTTCAAAACTCACTATTAATCACTGAAAAACGATAGACATTGCGAGTCAAGAAACCTTCCGAGAAACTCATGGGGCGAGTTTTCAATTTACTTGCAAGTACTCATAATTCTGTACTGAAAACTCGCCTACTGTTGCGTGGTAAGAGTCAACGCTAAAAAACATCTTTTTCACTTTTGCATTCTATTTTATGCAGTTTTTTGCTCTGATAAAACACATTTGATCATTTACCAGGGGTTGTGACTTTATTGCAATTGGATTTGAAGGATTTTGATAGGGATTTGAGAGGTAAGACTCTAAGAGCATGGTTTTTCATATTTATTTTCAGTTCTTTTATTTTGTAATTAGTTTGTTCATTTTAGATCTATTGTAGCCTGTATGGTTTGAAAACCTTTTTTTGGTTCTTTTTTCCTATTTCATTGTTCTTTGACAGGCAACTAAGGTTTTTGATATTCGCGTGCTTTTTTCTTTATTTTATAGGTTTTGTAGTTTGCATTTGCAGTGATATACAAGAATGACATCCTCACCCTTAGGTAGTCATAGTAGGAAGTCTGATGACCCAACTTGGAAGCATGGCACAAATGATTTGGACTACAATATTATGATATACAACTATTGTGTTGTTTTGATGAAATGAGGCATCAATCACCTCAATTACCACCTTTGCATGAATTGAAGGCCGAGATGTGCAAGTGTGCAAAAATTTGAACCCTAAAGTTACTAGAGAGATGATTGTTCTTCTTGCTATCCATGAGGAGAAATAAATGAAAAAAGAGGAAACTTGCAGCAGTTGCATCCATGTGATTTCCCCCGTTGATTTTAATGAATAAGTAGGCTCTTGTATTGGCCTATGGATATGGGGACAAGGCTTATTCACTAAAGACAATTCAAGCCAAATGCCTTAAACTTCATAGGGTTTCTTTGTTCTTCCCAATATTCTAGTGAAGGTATTGCTTGGAATCAAAATAAGCATAATGAAGCGAGGATGGGTGCTACAAATTTTAATACCATTCTGTGTAGCGAGAAGCTTACATTGGGCGACATTGATAAGTAAATTGATAGTTACCGAGAAAGGGTTCAAGGCACCTATTCTTCATGATTTGAGTTGCCCATTGCTGGAGGAAGTTGTAAAAAATATGCAAATGATAGTAGATAATCAAAAAATGATATGGCACACAAAGGGCTGCCGTATTTTGTCTAATGGGTGGATGGATGGAAGGAATTGAACTTTGATATACTTTCTAGTGGTTTCTATTGGGTAGTTGTTCTTGAAGTCTTTTGATGCCATCTGCTAAGTTAAATATGCAAAGACTTTGTGTGATGTGTCGAAAGAGGTGGTCATGGAGGTGGGTAGGGAGAATGTCATCTATAAGTTGTGATTGACAATTGAACAACATATATAGCAACATAGAGACTTCTTGAGGAAAGACAATTTACATGTTTTTGGAGCCCTTGTGCATCCCGTTACATTGATCTCCTACTTGAGAACATAGGAAAAATTAGATGGGTGAAAAGTGTGGTTGAAGAAGCCACCAAATACATTTACAATCACCTTTGGGTGCTAAGCTAGATGAGAGAGCATACCAATGAAAATGAGCTTGTGCGATAGGGAGTCACTTGATTCGCCTCAAACTTAATCACATTGCAAAGTATTGTAGCCTCAATAACATCTCTTAAGCAAATGTTTGTGAGTACATGGTGGTTAGAGTCTCCCTATTATAGAAACATTGAAGGGGAAAGGGTCTTGAATATCATTTTTGATGATGTGTTTATGAAGAGCACAGAGGGGATCTTTAAGGTAACTTTAAACTTAACTATTTTCTATTTCTCTTTTATTTTTATAATTTTTTTGGTTCAAATTTCTCTTAATTTTAATTTTAAAATTTCATGTTATTTTGTCTTAGGTGATGAAGCCTTTCGTCAGAGTTCTATGTTTGGTGGATGGTGAAATAAACCTAATGGGTTATTTACATGAGGCCATGGACAATGCCAAGGAGGCCGTAGCGCATTATTATGCAAAAAATAAAAGAAAATATGAACCCATTTGGTGCATAATTTATTAGAGATAGAATGATCGGCTCTGTCAATATATACACGTAGCGGCCTATTACTTGAACCCTAATTTTTGTCTTCGATTCATTTAAGGTCAATGAGGAGGTTATGGATGGCCTCAACACAGGAATAGAGAGAATGACACCTGACGAAGTTCTTAATAAATGCAAGTCTAGTTGAATTGCAAAGTTATAATATTCGTATTTGCATATTTGTGGTGGGAAGATTATGGTGAAAAAACACGAAATTTTGAGAGCCTAGACAACTGTATTTTGTGCCAGACATGTAAGTTTACCGAGTGGGAACGTGATTGGAGCATGTTTGAGGTCATTTACACAAGGAAGCATAATAGGTTTAAAACACAATGTCTCAATGACTTTGTTTTTGTGTGATTCAATCTTTGCCTTACTGCGATACAATCTTTATCAGCTACCAAAGGATAAACTAGCTATGTGAATTGTACCAAAGAGATCTAAAGAGTGTGATCTAGAGTGGATCCATTCTTACCATACTACCGAGGGCATTTACTTTTGCTTGGTTAATTAAAAGCTTGAATGATACAGTACTAAAATCAATAGTTCAGTCTCAGAAATTTCCAACAGATGGTCATCATATCAGCCTCAGAAGTAGGAGGGTTTTGACGCCAAGGTACCTTCCTATGCATATGACTGAGCATGAAAAAGTCATACTGGTTTGTGATGAACTCAAGGAATTATATAAATAATTTATCACTAGATTTGCTGTGATGATGTGTATCAAAGAGATCTAAAAAGTGTGATCTAGAGAGGATCCATACCTACCATACTACTGAGGGCAATTGGTTTTGCTTGGTAGATTAAAAGCGCAAATAATACAGTAGTAAAAGCAGTTCAGGCAAAGAAATTTCCAACAGATGGTCATCATAGCAGCCTCAGAAGTAGGAGGGTTTTGACGCCAAGGTACCTTCCCATGAATATGACTAGGCATGAAAAAGTCATACTGTTTTGTGATGAACTCAAGGAATTATATAAATAATTTATCACTAGATTTGCTGTTAGTTACAGACATTGGGGGTTTTTGCATTATCATCAAGACCATGAGGCTGTGTAGCAAGGTTCGCCGATTTTAATAATGAAGTTTGAAAATCACTGAACTCCATAAGACCACAAAAAAATTGCCGAATTTCAATGCAGTACGGATGGGCTAGGGTAGAGTGCAAGTGCTTGTGCTGTGCTGCATATGCGGACAATGGCAGAGGGAAGGTCTACAACAGTGGTGCCTCTGTGTGTCTGTAGATGCACCTCTGTTCTGCTGTTTCATATCTTCATTTTGTTGTTTTGCATCTCTATTCTGCCATTACGTTCTAGCATATTCCTTCTGCTGCATCGAGTTTACTATGTGGGTGCCGGGGGGGAGTGCAGAGCTGTTGGCAGCAAAATTGTGGAGCTGCAGACGGAGAGCGGAGGTGCGGGCTGGATAACTAAACAAAAAATTCATTTAGGTTTAAACCTTTTACATTTGTTTTTATTATTTTTTAATTTTTATTTAGTTTCGATTTCTTTAATTTTTATTTAGTTTCAATTTCTTTAATTTTTTAATTATCTTATAAAATTATTGATATGATATGTTTATGTTTTATTTATATTTAGAATTTTATTTTTAAGTCATTTAATCTTTTTTAATTTATATTTATGTTTTATATCTATTTTAATTTATATTTTAATATGTAATTTTTTTATATTATTTTCATTTTATTTTTCGTCATTTTTTAAATTAATTTTGAGCTGTTTATCAAAGTTTATATATTATTAAGGGCCGATATGATGCTTTGACATGCTTTCGTATTATTTTGAAAGCTATTTAAAAAAAATCTATAGTTCGAATTTAATGGCAATTTGTTTTCAAACTTTATCCATTGGTGAACTTGAATTGAAATTTATTCCTGTTGAATTCAAACTGAATTTTATCCCCGTTGAACTCGAACTCGAACTTGAACTTGAACCTTGTGACTTAGCCATGAGGCATGCATAGAGCTCATATGCTCATCATGACAGACCAGGAGCACAAGAACAGAAATTTAGAGTAGCTGGGGGGAAAGCTGCTTCAGAAATGAGTTTATTTCATAATTGCCCATGATTTCAATAAATGCCTTACTTCTTTTTCAAAAAATATCAGAATCTTTTGAAGGAGAAGGCCCATTCCTAAATGGAGCTGCTACACAGTTCATCGATATTTCAGGAAATTCTGTATTACTTTGCAAATATATTTGGACATTTTTGCACATTTGAAGAGGATTAAAAACAATTGTGGAATGGAAAGTGGGAACTGTCAGAAAGCAACAAGAGGGACAGAAAAAAATAGCTAAAGAGAATCAGGCAGTTGCTGTTTCACAGTTTATTGATACGGACTTGAGCAGAGAGACATGGATACAGCAGCATACTATGGAGGCTGCAAAGGCTAATGTATAGAGACTGGAATAACATTTACAAGTTCAGCAATCACACAGGAAACAAATTCAGGATTCTGCTGAAAGTTTTGTTAGTCAACAAGTAGTCAAGATATTTTTTTGATGATAAACTATGCTTTAATATTTAAGGCAATGCTTCCAGAGAATTGAATTGTCATCCAGTGGATTCTTCAGAGGCATTTATGTTAGGTCTACTTAAAATATCTGCAACAACTATTGACGATGCCTTCCAACTTTCTGCTGTTGATTTAATTTTGCATAGTGATGCTCTAGTTTTTTTCCACTAACTTGGGAAAGAAATGTCAGGTTAATTTGTATGACATTGTCTTTTTTATATTTCCGTTGAGCGATAAATAATAAATTTGATTATGATTGGACTTATTATGTATGAAGGGTAGTAGGAATACAATTAGGAAATAAATGGAATTGCTCGCTAGTTGACGTGGCCAATGGTTTTGGGGGAATGTTGGGAACTGTCTTTCAAAATGACCACCGCCGAATGAGTATGATTCACAAGTATTCTAAACATAATAATTGGGCGAAACCTTGGATTCAATCATTGCCACACCTGATTAACTTATGTATTGACCAGTCAACTCTCATAAACTATAATGCTAGGGATACTCACCATTGCTCATCATACTTTGGAGTATACTCAAGAGTATGGTGGTTGGTATTTTTCCGGGATAAAAAATTAGTTGTCTTAAATATTTTCAATGTTGTCAAGTATGTTTCCAGGATAAAAAATTAGTTGTCTTTAATATTTTCAATGTTGTCAAGTATGTTGAGCACGCTGATCTACCTGCCTTTATAAGCTGAATTTTGTAATTTTTTTTTTTAATATGTATGTCTTCACCTTTCATTTTCAACTGTTAATGCTCTGATGACAAATGCATGTGTTCTTGTATCAGTAACACAAATCCATGATGCTTTCCTTTTTTTAAGGTAATATGTGTTTGTTGCTGTGCACTTGGTGAGTGTTTGCGTATATTCCACATTTCATTATGAGCTTGTATCTGTGAACTAGAAACTTAAGGTTTCTCCAAATTAAGCTGGATGAGCTGCCATGGTTACTGAGAGTTTCCATTAGGACCAGTAAAGATTTGGTCCCATGATTGTGATGTGTTTTGTCTCAAAAACACAGTTTTGCTTCATTTTTCTGGACAGATGTGTGTGTGTGTGTGTGTGTGTGAGAGAGAGAGAGAGAGAGAGAGAGAGAGAGAGAGAGATTTTAGACTAAATGTGTGTGATTTCCATCACTTAAAACTTGTGCTCATCCTAATTATAAATGACCTACTTGGGGCTTTTAGCTCTATGGCAGTAATAAATGGAAGAGAAGCTTAAGTTCTGGAAAAAATTCTAGTATGTGCTGTGAACTTCTGTGGAAGGAATTGAATTAAATATCTAATACAAATCTTCTTGGCTCCATGCACCCAGGTTGTTAAAATAGCTGATTTTGGAGTTGCTCGGGTGCAATCCCAGAGTGGAGTTATGACTGCTGAGACCGGAACATATAGGTGGATGGCTCCTGAGGTGAATGCTTCTTGAAATTGATTGTTCTCTCTCTCTCTCTCTCTCTTCCTCCTGCCTCCTTTCCCTCCCTCCCCCTCTCCAACAAAAAAGCATTTCATCCTAAAAGACCTCACAGAGTTTATGATAGGATGGCCATATGCACCTCTTTGCTCTGAGATTGCATGTACTTTCTGTGCTGAGAGTTTGCATATACTTTTTTGGTTGCTTTGCCTCATTGTGTCAATAACTCATTTTGTGGTGTGGTGCTTTCCTTTTCATTGGTGAACTTGCTTGATTAATCTTAATTGATCATAAGAATTTGTTTTTAATATTTAATTCAATTATTGTTTTGTCTTGAAACGGTGCATACAAAGGGATGAATCATCAGCATTGGTTGTTTCTTCTTATTCTCAATGAATTTCATTACTTGATATGGAAAACCAAGCTTCTACTTTCTGAATTGGCTACATCAGATCCTCGTATAATGTTGTTGAAAAGGAAGATAAGGATCTGGCACTCGGGTTATAGCTTAATGTTTTTCCCGTGATTAAGTGCATAATCTCAATCATATATTTAAAAATCGCTAAAACTTGGCGATTAATTGTGATTACTCGTGAGTTGACAGAAAAATGATAACTCTTAGGAAAATCTTGAGATGATTTATATCGATTAATTGGCAATTTTCGCTAAGTCATATTCCAAAAAATCTGCGTGTTCTGCATTTTTCCTCTGCAAATACAATCAGTGTGACAATGGAGCTAGGGTTTTCAGAGTGTAACTCGGGAGTCATGATTGACATTTCATATTAGTTACTATAGTCTATGACTCTTATGAGCATTTTAGTTTGAAACTTTGTATTTTGCACTCTTTTTTGGTTTAAAATTAATAGAAAATACACTTGTGCATTCTCTACATTCATTTCTCATATCATTTAACAATGTCTTACTTGTTATTTAAGTCTAGTTTATGAATTTATATGTTTTTAAAAGTATTTATAAAGTTGCTGAGTAATGCCGAGTAATTGCCGAGAAACTCCCTAGTTTCAAGAACGAGTCAAAATTTTGCTCTGCCGAGTAATCTCCGAGTACGAGTTTTTGAACCATGGTCTCAATATTTGGGTGAGATTATAAAGTGTGAAGGATGGTACAAGCAGTGAACAATGTTGGATAAATATTTAAATTTATATGACAACCAATCCCTATTTGAGTGATGATTGTAGCTGAAACTTCACTCCTGGAGGTTTTGTGCATCAGGAACTCTTGTCATATGTTTTGTCCCGACATTGTAAGTTCTCACTGTTCAGTAGTTAGCAATCATTATTCAAAGGTCTCTTATCATTTTTGAAGTAGTGCCAAACTTTTGTGGGGTTTCACCCTAAGTTACCGGTTCGTTTTTGGTTCTAGTGCGGGTTTGAAGAACCCGGTTTGCCGGTGCAACGATTTTTTTCCTTGGGTTCGTTATTGGGTTTGTCCATACAAAAAATATATAAAAAATTAAAAAATATAAAAATTCTAGCTCGATACATAGGAAATTAATGCCATTGTCATTAACCACATAGTATGCATCTTGATAAATGATAAGTATTTTCATTAAACAGAAATGATAAAATCATAAATACTAAAATATAAAATATAAAATATCAATAATTATCCTGTGGCTGTAATTAATTACATGATACATCAAACTTTAACAGTCAATTTTCTTAGTCATATTGCTCTTCATCGAGAGCATCAACATCATCATCATGTTGTGGTTCACATAGTCACAAGGTTCGCCGAATTTTTACCTAAAAATTCGGAATTCGGCGAACTTAATGCCCTTCAGTAAAAATTCGCTTAAGTTTGCCCTGTTCGGTGAATTTCATGTTCGGACCCAACAGTATATAAATAAAATAAACATTTAAGTATAAGTTTACATTTATAAGAAACTAGATGTCCATATAAATGTAAACTTATACTTTAAGTTATATTTTATTTATATACTTTCAGGGTGTTTGAGAGGGGTTTCGGACCGCTAGGAGCTATAATGCAAATTCTAGGTTTTGGAGGATCCTATCATATTTCAGAGTTAGTTAGATTCCAGGGTTTCAGGGTTTTAAACTTAGCCATATTTCAGGGTTTCAAGATTTCAAGGAGACATCATAGGAGGTATGAAGGCTGCATGAAGGGATGTATGCGTGATAGAATAGTATGAGAATATCTCTCGCAAAGTGCCACAAGCTGATCCCAACCCATTCCTAGTGCACCCCTTAAGGCATGCACTCTGTGAGATTCAATGCACCGATGAGCCCTTGTGAGAGAAAGTGTCAATTAATGAGATTGTGCCTGCGAGTGGTCTCAACACTGGGGGAGAGTAGCCGAGTGGTTTAAAGCGGCACAAAAAGACATTGTTAGCATGGATCCCCATTTATGGCGGCAGATGTATGGTTCTTCTACTCCAGAGTTACAAAAGCTTGCCGTGCGTGTCCACAGTCAATGTGCCAGTGCTTCTGCATGCGAAAGAAATTGGAGCACGCATGATTTGATCCATACTAATAAGAGAAACCGACTAGGGGCCAAAAAGTTGTCAGATCTTGTGTTTGTTCATAGCAATTTAAGATTAATTGAGCACAATCTTGCAAAAGAAGATGCCAATCTTCATCTTGGAGAACCATCCTTTGAAGGAGTTGAGAAAAATATAGATAGTGTTGATGAGCTGGATGGAGGATTCGTTGATGGTGCTAGTGCTAGTGCTAGTTTTGATTTTGAAGTTGGGTTTGATGTTGCAAATGTTTGAAACTTAAGTTCTATATCAATTTTGAGCTTGGGCTCTAAACTATGAATATTTTGATATCTTTTAATGTAATTCAAGTTTGAAATTCTTATGTTTATTTTTATTTTATTTATTTATTTACAATTATTTTTAATTTTTATTGGATTTCTTTTTGACTTTTTTTTTTAATTATTTTTTTATGTTTTTATATAAGTCGAACTTAATGGCAAATTTTTTTTCGAACTTTATCTATTGTCGAACTTGAATCGAATTTTATCCTTGTCGAACTCGAACTCGAATTCAAACCTTGTGACTATGGTGGTTCATTAGAAGTAGAACCACATGGACTATCAACACTGCCACTCCCACTAGCTAAGTTATGTGTCATCGAAGCCGAAGGATTGCCAATGTCATCTAATGAGAAGCGGGAAATGCAAGCATCCAAGTCAACAACCTTTGGATCTATATCCCAATGCTTTGACGTCCCCTCCTTGTACTCTGGGTTCTTGTGCAATAGAAGACACAAATTGGAGTGTATGTAGACCAACTCCTCGGCCTTTTTAGCTGCAAGCTTGTTGCGCTTTTCTGAGTGGTTGAATCTATATGTGCTCCAATTCTGCTCACAAGATGATGAACTTGCAACTTATATTCAAATTTAAACATAAATTTAAGATTTTTAAAAGAAAAAGAAAAAATTAACTTAAATTAAAAAACTTAAAAAATACAAAACTTGTGACAAGATCTTGATTGCAAGAGGTTGTAGGTTCGGTGATCCTTGGGCATGAAGGTACCACCATATAGGCCCTGTTGGCAATTTGACCTGTCAAGGCCAAATGCCAACCCCTACATTAAAAACTTTTCATGTCTCAGTTGTCTTGGGTCTTTAAGTCATGCGTTTGACCATCTTGATGTCTTTAACCGTTATATGAAGAGAGTTAATTTCAGTGTCTTGTCTTGATCTTGTCTCAGTTTGAACTTGTCATGAGATTTTTTAGCATAATTCAATGTATGGAAGGTATGAAACAATCTATAAACTTTGAAAGTGTGATCAAAATGTATAAAAAGTCTATTTGAAACCTTTTATGAGGCTATAATATTCTTTTATGACATTCAGTGATAAATCTCCTTTGTAAAACTATGTGTATACTGCTTAGAATTGAAGGTTTTGGTCATTTAATGATAAAGTTTGAGTCAAAGGGCCACTAAACCAATTATAAATACCTTCAAACATGTTCATATTCATGAAATTGCCTTAATTCAAGTGTTCATACTTTGAAAATATCATTTCATGCAAGTTAAAGTGTTGTAAAGGACTCCAAAGAGTCCCCACGTGCCAAATTTTCACCTATTTTGATGTCAAATCACTTAATACTTGTTCTAATCTCCCGAATGACTCATGGTCTTCCTCAAGTTGCCCTAAGTAGGTAGTTTCAAGCTTAAAGTGAGAGGATAATGCAAAAAGCAGGCTATTTTTTCATGCAGGAGTATGAAATTTTATGGCATTTTCCGTACAACGGAGGTCAAGAGCTTGAAGATGAAGATATGGTAGGTATTCTAGAAGAGTTTCAAGGCAAAAGGATCCAAAATAGGCTCAAAACCGGTTCCCTCCATACACCTTGCTTCTTTGTACATAGTGAGAGCCCTTCAGGTTTGCAGATGGTACGACCATGAGAGAGAAAATCAAGGTCTGCAATTTTGGTCAGAGAAAGGGGTTTGAGCTATGGCAAGTGGTTCTCAATTTGGTCCTCTTTCCTTCATGAACCATCCTTTTGAAGCTAAGGCACTCACTATGTCTTCTTCATCCAAGCAAGGAATCGGTTTCCGAGTTTTCTCCTCATCTGGGCATCATGACATAAAAAAATCAAGTTTGTGGAGTTTGTCAAGAACATGAGCCACCTTCTCATGGCAATCTTCAGATTCTTTCCACATGTGTGAGGTCATATGGATCTCAAGAAGACATAATGCAAATCTACAGTCTGCAAGCATATAAAGGGAGTTTGTATGGCCATGAGAGAGAAAGAACATCAAGATTTGTTGGATTCTTGTTTGCAGGGGTTTCAGTCATGTCATGTATTCCTCATTCAAGATTCTCAAAGTTTCCTCAAAGATCCATAGCAAAGAAGCCATCAATGTGCTCTCAACATCTTCATGGAGTCACAGTTTAACACATGTTAAGGTTTTTAGCAGACTCTTAGGTTTCCATTTTAGCACCGTATGCTTGTTCAAAGGCCTCCAAACTGTACTATCTTGTTGAGGGGGTGCTTATGCTTGCTAAAGATCTTCAAGATGGTCTTGACATACACTTTTCATGCTCTTTTTCACCTCCATCATGTTGCATCCATCTACACTGTCTTCTTACTGCCTTTCACTGTTGTAAAGCTCCATCTCCACCTCCATTCAATGTTTCCCATCATCCATTGCCATCAGATCGCCTTGCACTCACCTTTCACTTCATGTATCCATTGTCAAGAAGAGTCAAGGACACCAGGAAGCATCATGATCATGCAAATGTGGTCTGCAGACCTTAAAACAGTGTTAATGAGAGGAAAAACATCCACCTACAGCCATGACAAATTCACTCAAGGATGTGCTTCATGAAAGTATTGTTTTGAAGGACTAGAAAGCATGGATATCTCAATGAAGAAGGTTCAATCATCTCATCAAGTTGCTTAGAAGGGAGGAAAGGCTCATAGTCATGTTTTGTGACCTTCTCAAGGTCTAACTCCACCTCTGTCTGGACAAGCTGCATTGATCACCTACAACCATGCTATAGGAAGATGGACCAAGTGCAAGATGACTTGACCTTCAAACCTTAAGGAATATTTTGAGTGAATGGATCTTAAGAACTCCTATTTGGCACTGGGATTCATTCAAGGTCTTATCAATAGGATAATTGGGTTGATCTAGGGTCAAGATCCTAAGAGATGGATGCACACCTATAGCCAATAAAACACAGTCAAGGGTTTTTCATGGAAGTGCAAAGAAGGGAGGGGCTAGAAGATATCTTATTGAAGGTCTTTGCGCAAACTTTCTCCTCAAGTTACAAAGTATGAAGGACAAGTTCATCAGCAATCTTTGTGACTTTCTCAAGGTCATCTTCACCTCAGTCCGTACAGACAGCATGGTAATCATCACCTACAGCCAAGCTAAAGAAAGAGATGAGATCAAAGATACAAGACAAGTAGAAACTTGGTTCTTTGAAAAGAGAGTTTGAACTCAATGAAGATCTCAAGCAAGAGTGAGAGCATTTGAATGAAAGAAGAAGAGGTTTGTTAGAGTTGTTCAACGCTTGAAACTTTGTCATGGTCCGTACAATTGCCTGAGTTTGATGCACAGTCAAGTCTATGATGGAAAGAAAGTCTATTTTCAAGAAGGTAGACCAATGAGTGTGAAGAACAAGTGTGAGAAAGTGTTGCTCATGAACCTTGGCTCAAAGGCAAGCCTTGAAGCTGATCAAATTACAAATAGGACCTATCTTCATATGGATCACCACTTACAGGAGGGTTTGAATCCCTCTTGAAGTATGCAACTGGAATCACATCGTAATTTTGAGAAAGGTGTGGTTATACATTGAAGATCAATGGGGTTTCTACCTAAGTTAAAGAGTCACATGTAATGGTATGAAGAGTTCTATCAAGCCATTAGGTCCAAATTGCAAGGTAACATGGTCATTCATCCTAAGAAAGATCACCTACAGTCATGTCACCAATTACACTTGGTCATAAGCCAAAGATAGAGCAGTGATTAAGGACTTTCAAGATGAGAAAAGCTTGAAATGAGGTTATGGAACTTATGGAGGTCATTGCAATGAAAGAATAGAGAGTTCGTAAGATACATCTTTGACCTTCTCAAGGTCCAAATTGGTCTCAGTTCATACAATCACCTTAAAACTCAATCAAGATGCCTATCCCCAAAGAGGTTCTGTGTTTTGGCTTTGAGGAAGGATAGTGAGGATGATTGTAATGTTATGATCAAGGTGCAAAAGGGCCATAAGATGATCCAAGCGGCATGTCTATAATCAGTCATGAATGTTTTGTCACAATCAACACCCCAATCTTCACCGACAGTTGACTGTATGGATGCTTCAAGACAGTCTTAAGAAGTTTCTTAAGAGACCATCAAAACAAGTGGATGAGACAGGCTTTGTTTGGCAAGTAAAATGGAGTTCAAGTATCCAATAGACATCATGAACTCCCTCCAAGGCATACACTTCATACACCATGTTTGTACTCTATCACAGTCCGTACAAACTATACAAAGTTCCACCTATAACCATACTAAGGACTATTGCATTGACACAGTCACATACCCTAGATAGGTGCACTTCAAATACATTTCATTCAAGGAGGAAACATTTGAAGTCATCTCTGCATTCAATTGGCGAATTGGTATCTTTTAAAGCTTCAACAAATCTTAATCTCTACTAAAGGTCTGCCAACTCATGAAAACACAGTCCACAGACAGTCAAACTCATGAAGCCAGTCTTGGAGAAGTTTGTTGATTTTGAGGCATCTACAGGTATAATTATGCCTTCAAAATTGGTACAAATGATGATTATGACTATATCAAGCTTCCTATGTCATTCTACAGATCATAGTAGTGGTGGAAGTGGTCACTGTTTTGACACAGACAGACCCTAGTCAAGTAGACAATCATTGGAGACCAAATGATGCTTTTAAGAGGTTTGAGTGCCAATGGAGAGTTTATGCTTCATGAAGGAGCTTTGAAACAATGAAATATGATTGTTGGTGTCTTTATATTGTTGTAGGTTTTAACAACAATCAATTTTCAATTCAAAAGTCTTAAGGGCTAGTAAAGAGAAGAGAGTTAAGACAGGCCTGTATACTATTTTAGTGACACTCAGGTGGATTGAGAGGTGTTTCAAGACATCATTAGCTATTGGAAGGTAAGGAGAGATGAGAATGGTAGGGTAACATCCTTTGATAAGAGGAATAGCTTAGGTTCAGCAAGGAAGAGCATCATACCCAACCTAGGGGTTAAGAAGCTATGACTGTTTGCAAACCCTAGGGTAGAGACATGAAGAGAGTACAGGGTTTTGAGAGGATGTAGACTCAGATTGAGGATGGTGGCCACTCCAAGAACATGTTTTAGAAGTTTCAAACTCGTTGAACTCTATTCATGAAGGAGGAAGGACTTATAGACCTTTGTTTTACACAAACACATAGTCATTCCAACAGGCAGTCTTAAGAGGCCATCAAGGCAAAGTGGAGTTTGGGCAACAAAAGGAAGTTGCAGGGGTGAGGAACAAATGGAAAACAATGTATCATGATGGTTTTGACCTCCAAATTCATCTTCAGGTCACTCAGACCTCCAACACTCAGATTAGGCCTAAAAGCTTGTTCTAGGCCTAGAAGGCCTATAACACCAAAGGACACTTGTAGACCTTTCTAAGCAAAGGTGATTTCATGAGAATGTTGAAGGGGATGTTTCAGGTGCCATGAAGATGATTTCAAGCAGGAAAAGGCAATTTAAAGGTCAATTTGGTCATTTGGAGCAAACTCGAATTACACAGTCTACACACTCATTTCAAACCACCTATTCAAGAGCTTTATATCCTACACCACAGGAGGAGTTTGGCCAAATGATCTTAGCATGTTTTGAGGACCTCTATGCACTTGAAATCCATGAAGGATTGAGGTTGGTTGAGGAGTTGAGGTTTATGAACCATCACGAAGAGTATAAGCATGTTCAAAATGCATTCATATCCCTACAAGCAAACTTCACTATGTACGTATCTATGCACACCTTTTGTATGGGAACCCAAGGTTCTCAGGAAAGTTGAAGGGGTCTATGGACAAAAGATCCATGGCAAGAAGTTCTGGTATGGAGGACCATACTTTATGAACCATTGTTAAGAAGGTTCACCTCCAAAACCCTCCTATAGACTAGTTTTGAGAAATGTGAAGTTCCTTGCACTCAACATCCCATGAATCATCTTGGAAACTATTGAAACATGAAGTACACTCAGAGAAGGTCCTGGCAATGGTACTGTGATGTACAAAACTGTACGAACATGGTAGAAAACAAGGTTTTTTGAGAAAAAAGTTCAAAAACAGAGATACAAGGCAGTTTAATGGATGCCAATCAATGGAGAATGATGTTTGGCACTTGTTCTTCCTCAATCCATCAAATGCTCAAAGCCATGCCTGGAAATGCCCCTGTTGGTCTCTTCACAACAGCCAGTATGCAAAAATTCAAGACAGTTTGACCTGGTCAACTACTTTGACCAATTTGCAGAGGTTTCTTGTTTAAAAGGACCTATTTCATGGTATGAAGCATTGTTTCAGGTCTCAAACTCACTATATTTGTAGGTTCTAATGGTTTCATGCAGGCTTTTAGAGCCATCAAATGCAAGAAGTTAGGCTACTAGTCCTAATTGGCCTAGTAGACCTACTTGGTCAATCAAGTAAGTGAAGAATGGCGTAGAAAGTTGATAAAGTGAGTTAATGCAGAGTGTCAACCCATAGATAACTGATCCTCAAGAGTATTCACGCCACATATCTGGTCTTAAAGTGGAAATCACATGCACAACTAGTCTTCAAGTGCTAATTCATGATTAACTGGTCCTCACCATGAGTTAATTGAGCGAAAGTGGCATCAATGCATATTCCATAGTCTTCATGCAGGAAGAGTTATTCACTTAACTTGTTCTCATTTCAAGTGGAGCTATTTGCCAAGTTATGGCGTAGCATGCTTCATAAGAAGTTGAACAAGTCAACGATGGCCCACCACCTTGTTTTCAATGCCAAGGAGCTCATGCTGAGATCATGCAACACCATCAACATGGGGAGATGTCTTAAGGACTGTTTGTACTAGTTGTAATTGAAATTGTACTTGAGTTAAGGATTGAAAAACCTCTTATTCTCTCCTCTACGTCACATTGGCTTTTTCTCTTCTCATAATCTATATATTTAGGCTTTTAGGCCTTTTTTCAAGATCCCTCTCTTCGGCATGATGAAACTCTGTCAAGATTGAGCTTTGTAACCTCTTGAGATGAATAAAATGACTGTTTTAGATTCTTTGATACAGGTTTAGTGTGATTATGCTAGTTTGATTTGCACATGTGGTAGTATTTTCTCCCTTGGTAGGTCCTAATCTCACCTAGTTATTAGTATGTCATTTTATGCAGGTCATATACAGTGTTTGATATTGAGTTACTGAGCTAACAATGAAAATGTTGACTGGTTAGTGCCTTGAATCAGGGCTTCCATCAGTGCCCTGATGCTCTGATCACTTGATGGAACCTTTATGTGAAAAACTATTGCATAATAATCCCTTGGAGTTGTAAGATTCAGTGATTTGCATTGCTTATTAGTGTTAGTTGGAGTTCAATTTGAGTGAATGAACCAACAATATAGGTGTATCACCATCAGTAGAATAGGATTTCCCTTTCAGTAATCCTTCTTCTATCTCTTTTCACCCCAAAATCAAGTACGTTTTAGTAAATTGAGCAAAGTTGATATATTAAGAGGAGCTAGCCTCATAATCTAGAGGTTTGGTCTAAGTACAAGTATCCCATTGCCTATAGACCAATCCAATCTTAAGTCCAGGTTTGAAGGAGATTTGAGCAATCTGTTTCAGCAAAGTGCAACTTGGGTTGCTAACAAGACCATCCTTGTATTTGTCCCGAAGAGCACCAAGACAATGACCTCGAGAGGTAATAAAGCCTCAAACTCGCTTGTAACGATGTCTTCTATTTCGGGATCAAGGAATATCCTAGACAATGCCAATTTGTACCCTTCATCCACTTTGACATCCCTATATGGTAGCACCCTCCTTGGCAAAGAAAGGATCTCCATGCTATAGAAACGAGGAGTCAATGCAAAGGCAAAGAGATATAGTGGGGTGGTCATTTTGTTCCACTGCTCAACAAGGATATAATGCACTTGTTTGAAAATTTTCTCCTCAGGATCTTGCTCTTTTTCATTAATGATGAACTTTATCTTCTCAATCATGGAGTCTATGCCATCATATATTTCTCCCAAACATGGCTGATCCATGTCAGCAAAATAGATCATACTCATGATGGGCTCAGTGAAACTCAATAAATAATCTACATGGGCTCACCAATTATCATCTAGGATCAAGTTTTTCACTCTTTGGGCCTGCTCTTTGCTTGCCTCTCTCCATACACCTCACAAGTTGCTTATGACCATATTGCTTAAGTGCTTGTCACACTTTCACAAGTCATCTCAAGACAATTGTGTGAAAAGCGAATCTAGTCGGAGCAACCTATTAAAAAATTAAAAACTTATGAAAATATTTAAATAGTAATATTTTAATTTAAATATAGTTATACAAGTACTAGATTAAAAAATAAAAAAGTTAAAATTTTAAAACAAAAATAAAAATACTAAAATAAAAATACCTTAAACGACTCCAATGTCGAGAAGGATCTGAAAATGCCTTGAGAGTTGATGGTTGATGACAAATATTTGAATCTGCTTAGCTTCATGATTTGTTTGATCAAGTCAATTTCTTTCCCCATCTTTTGCAACATGAGGCTGACTGAGTGGACAACACAAGGTGTCCAAAAAATGTGTCTGTACCTCGCCTCCACCAACATCCCAACGTCTTTGCAATTTTTGGCATTATCCGTTATAACTTGGATAACATTTTCAGCTCCAACCGCCTCAATGGATTTGATGCGGATGTTGGCAATGAACTCCACATCCTTAACACACCCCTCACAATCAATGGCCTTCAAAAGCATTGCCCCCTTAGGGCACACTGCAACCACATTGATCCAAGGCTTGTTTCTTACATCCTTCCATCCATCGGAAATGATGGGGACCCCTGTTTCAGCTCATGAATCTTTGATTAGCTTCAAAGAATCTTCAACATATTTTCTCTCCATCAATAAAGTGGCACAGGTTTTTTCAAACCTTGGGCCTTTGTAATCTTTTGGGGCCTCATTGAGTGCTCTCACCATTTCTTGCCAATATGGTGATCGAACCACATTGAAAGAAAATCCATTTGCATATACGCATCGTGCAATTTTTTGATTTGCAATCTCCCTGCTCTCATTTTGAAAATACCTATCCAATGGTCTTTTTGTTCTTTTGTTTGGAAGAGAAGCCTCTTCGTGCATAGAGGGTGCTCCCAAAAATGGATGTCTTCCAACGGGCACAACTAGAAAACTGCCAATAGGACTTGGGGAAATAGGTGGCTTCCCTAATCCTTTGCCTTTCTTTGCTAGAGGGTGACTGAGTCTCATGGCATGTGCGGCATTTGCATCTTGTTGTTCCTTGATGAATTCAAGGATTTTTGAATGTGGCAATGGAGAGTTAGTCTTTGCCATGCAAAATTTGATTTTGCTTTTAGAATGTGACATAAATGTGCTTTCACCCTAAAGTATGAGCTTGTAAACCTCAAGAATAACAAATATTGCATTTCCAAATATAGGCCCACCACTTGAAACTTGGTCTATCAGTGTTGTATATTTCCACAACGGTGAGTGTGTCAAGTCCATTTTGTGTTGCCTTTGGTTGGCGGAGGAAGAACTACGAGACATTGTAGTAATAGTATATATAACTACAAGTTAAAAAAAAACACAATTAAAAAAAATCAAAACAAACTCTAGGGCAGCAGCCAACAACCTGTAAAAATTAAAAAAAGACAGAAATAAATAAATAAAACCATACAAAACTTATCTTGACAGCAAATGGGTTCCTCATTCATCATAGGGCATAGGCAAAATGATTAGAATGATGCTTGATGAAGATTTAAAACTATAGCAGCAATGGAGGGCAAGTATGTAACGAGAAAATTTGATAAGAGGCAAGTGGTTTTCCTTTTGTCACATTGTTTTTATCATTTGTGTTGAAGTATGCTTTTGCTTTTGGATTTTAGGGTTTAGGAAGGTGTTTTTAATTGTTTAGTTTCATTGGTTTTGGCAAAAGAGGGAAACCAAATTTTTTAAAAATGTTTTTTTGCTGCTTTTTGGCACCGGATATTGTGGGTGTGTTGCCCCAACACCCAGGGTTTGCCCCTGGGCACTCGGATGCGTTGTGGTAGATTTTCCCCCAGTGCATCTGAGTGCCCAAGGGCAAAACCTGGGAAGAACCCCCAACGCATCCGAGTGCCCAAGGGCAAACCCTGGGTGTTGGGGTAACGCACCGAACTGCGAACCCGAACGCAGTTCGCACCAATCTGCCCCCAACACATCTGAGTGCCCAGGGGCAAACCCTGGGAAGAACCCCCAACGCATCCGAGTGCCCAGGGGTGAACCTTGGGTGTTGGGGTAACGCACCGAATTGCGAACCTGAACGCAGTTCGCACCTGGGTGCCCAACAACTGCCAAAACCAGCGAACCGGTAACAATGGAACTTTCACCATAGCGAAGACCCCCAACGCATCTGAGTGCCCAGGGGCGAACCTTGGGCATTGGGGCAACGCACCGAATTGTGAACCCGAACGCAGTTCGCACCCGGGTGCCCAACGACTGCCAAAACCAGTGAACTAGTAACAGTGGAACTTTCACCCATAGCCATAGGAGCAATCATGAATACAATGTGTAGTATATTCAGTTTTGTTGTATTTTTCTATTCATTATTGCTTGTTTATGTTGTAAACTATAGAGTCTGTACAACAAATTGTTTATCATATCTTGAAATGCAGTTTATGTAATTGGAGTAATTTCAACTAACATTTGCATGCCTTATAAAGGTTATAGAGCATAAGCCATATGATCGGAAGGCAGATGTTTTCAGTTTTGCAATTGTTCTGTGGGAACTTCTAACAGGGAAGGTGAGGTTTTTTTTAAAATATTCTTCTTATCATAATATTGTATATTCTGGCACTAATTCGAAAAACCTTTCGGCAGTTTACTTAAAGTACATAAAAGGTTTCTTTCTTGTAAAAAATCCTTGGAAAACTTACTTGAAGAACTTGTTGTTTTTCCCATAACTTGTTTGTTTGTATATGATTTCTTCAGCTTCCATATGATTACCTGACTCCATTACAAGCAGCTGTTGGTGTTGTCCAAAAGGTATGAATCATGCTCGTTTGATTGCACATTCTCTTTGCATCATGTCTATCAATAGCACAAGAATTATATTTTTTGCATGCTTTTCAAGTGCTAAAAATCGTGTCCTGCTTCTTGACCATATTTTATTCCGTTCAATGTTTCTGGACCATTTCGCTTTCTATTTGTCTCAATAAATATTAAGACAATTTTTAAGAGATTTGAGGCTTCCACAGTCCATAATATAAGTTCAAAAATGCTTCTGGATAAACCTGTGCATAAAAAGGTAAGGATATCGACATTTTGGATCACATTCCCTGATCCATCATCTGGATGGAGATATGCTCAGCTTATAGATTCAGAGCTCCTTAGGTAGATAATTCTGTCAAAGTCCATGAGTTGTCACAACAATTAACCAAAGGTCAACATTAATTACATTGAACTTAATTTAATTAAATATAGTTGTAATTGATAATAACAAAATGGCTGTGCGCAAGCTGTTATGAATTAACCAATTTTCCACCACTTTAAATCAATTACAGCTATTAGTAAGTTAATTAAATTAAATGCATTCATGGTTTAGCTCTGAGCTCTCTTTTGACTTAAGAGTAATCGGTCTCCATGATTCACTCAGGGTTAAGCCATCTTCCCTGTTCGAGTTGTTTGTATGCTTGCATATTTCTACTGATTCCCTCAGCTTCCTCTCTGTATGCTCAGCTTATAGATTCAGAGCTCCTTAGGTAGATAATTCTGTCAAAGTCCATGAGTTGTCACAACAATTAACCAAAGGTCAACATTAATTACATTGAACTTAATTTAATTAAATATAGTTGTAATTGATAATAACAAAATGGCTGTGCGCAAGCTGTTATGAATTAACCAATTTTCCACCACTTTAAATCAATTACAGCTATTAGTAAGTTAATTAAATTAAATGCATTCATGGTTTAGCTCTGAGCTCTCTTTTGACTTAAGAGTAATTGGTCTCCATGATTCACTCAGGGTTAAGCCATCTTCCCTGTTCGAGTTGTTTGTATGCTTGCATATTTCTACTGCTTCCCTCAACTTCCTCTCTGTACAAATGATCCTCCATAGCAATAACCTGTGCATTTTCGATGCTTAGTCCCATCTAAATGCTCTGCTAGTGCTGATTTATCTGCTATTGCTGACTTCTCCCCTGTACTAGCCTCATATAAGTGTTGTGCTCTTTGATCCCTATTTGAATCGATCTTGCTGTTTCACCAGTGTAAGGTCCCTCATAAGAGCAATTAATGTGATAAACACCATTTTTAATATTGGTTCTATCTGCTATTTCAGACCTGAGATTCTGCCAGTCTTATTAAGTGGATTGAAGGTCGTTTTAATACCTTCTCTTCATAACTGTATCAATATTATTGAAGGTCTTCTCAATGTAAGGAATGAAAGATTTAGCTCTGGCTACATCTTCATCCTCATGATGTTGCCTTGCTTTTGTTTTGTTTGCTTTGCAAAATGCCCTTGATATATTTTTGCCATCATACCCATTCTTTCTAAAGACCATGTTTAGGTGCCTTCATTCACCCTTCAAATGTTCTTCATCAAAGATCCTGAAACCCTGTGTAGGTAATGTTTTGAGCACCCCTTCCTTTTGTGATTGAGGGGGAGGTAATGTGAGGAAGCCTGTAAATATAGATTTGTGTGGATACCCTTCTTGTAGACCAGACGTGCAAGGGAAACGTCTAATTTCCTCACAATGAGTACATCTAAAAAGTGGAGAGAACCTTCATCCTCCAACTCCTTGGAAAATTTGTTGTTGTCCATTATGTTATTCGAGCATGGAACTCTTTAAGCTCTGTCCCTCCCATGTAGCCAGAGCACATTAGTATCATCCTCATATCACTTCCACCCTTTTGGTTTGAGATGACAAGTTGAGGTAAACATCTTAAAAATTATCCATAAAGAGGTAGGCTACCACTGGTGAGAGTGGCGAACCCATTCCAACATCCTCCCTTTTTTAAACAAAACAAGCTGAACATGGTGATCGAAGGCATACATCTACCAACCTTGCAGTTTCATCATCTGCATGTCTATCCACCACCACTATTGCTTTTTCAGTTACTGTTTTTTGTTTAGAACGAATATAACACTGAACTTGAGATATGGAAAATGATAACAATAATTAGTTTACTATTAGGATGACCCTAAATAAATATTAATTTCAGGCCACAAACAGAAGTACGTTATTCTATGATGAATATGACATTAACAAGCAAAATATTTGTGAATGACATCCATAATATTGATTAGAATGTGCATGGTAATAAACAGGGCCTGCCACAAACAGTCTTTTCAATATGTACTGGTACCTCATATATTGACAAAACAAGCTTTTCTGTTCATACCAGGCTTAAATAAAAATTTTCCATTGTTAATAACGAACATGTTAAGACAAAAAAGGTTTGCTTTAACTGAACATTCCTATAATGCCAAACAACTCATTTGGTTTAATAGAGCCAAAATATTTGCCAAACCTATACATTATCTTTATAGATTAGTAAGGGAAGCATTAGAGGCTGACTTTAATCCCAATAACATAAACAGAGAAGATGGCCTAATCCTCGGCCAAATCTGGCAACCACTTGTTAACAAATTATCTAAACATTAATTCTTAAACCTTTTTCCTCCAGCCTTAATGTTGCCCGGAGTTTGAACTGCCCCTTTATTATTATTATTATACCCTAAAAATCCACCTGTTTTAACTTGTAAACAAAATACTTCTTTATAATCCTATTTTTATGGCCTATTATTCCCTTAATGATTCCTCTTTTTCTTCCTTTGCAGACTAAAATGTTTTGGATATTTTTTTTGTTTGTATAATAAAAAATATGTCATACCCTTGTAGTGGTCTAAAACTATTTACCGATTGTTTTTTCCCTAATGATGAGTGAGGTAGCTCACTCGAAACATCAGTATATAAGACAGTTATCCAGAATTACGATTTGAAAATTCTTTGCAATAGTTTTGAAGTGCCTATGTAATCAGATTGATCATCTGCACATTTTTCCAACTCAGCAATCTGTTTGTTTTTAAAACTTACGAACAAACTCCTGAAATTATGTCTTTCCCTATGATAAATGGTGACAGCTAATAGATTTAGTGTGAGATGCAACCTTTTTGACTAGATGAAGTCATGGAAATTTAAGTTATCCAATTTACCTGACAGATGATATTACTGAATAGTTTTATTTTCAGTGTGGGGGAAAGCAGTGATTGTATGTTTACATATACCTGTGCTTTATAAACCATGGATTTTGTACACAGTCAAAGTTAATATTTTATTGAAATAAAACTTGTAGTTCCTGTGACAATTTAGAGATCAATAACCTCTCAAAATTGAAGCTTTGGAACAAATATTGATCTTTTCCTGTGCCTGAGCATGGTAGCTTGATGGAAAAACACAGTAGGAGCGCATTTGCAGGCGTACATCAATGGAAACTGAATTAAATTAAATTTTGTCTGGTTCTGTTTGCCTGAGAATTAGAGGGATTTTACGTTTCATCAATGGATATTAAATATATTTTTATCTCTGAATCTTTTGTGAGAGTTTGGTGATTATCCACGGATGATGTCAGTATACATTCAGACATGCACGAATGCAAGAATATATATGCATTTACATGTATATAGAGAGATATACTGTATTTATATGTGTATAATGTGTATATCTGTATTTATCTACGTGCATGTTTGTGTGTGTGTGTGTGTATTTGTATCCATGGATGCATGTATACATACATACAGATAGCGATCCAAATACATCATACAAAGTATTGAACAGAAAAGAAGAGCATATTTTATTGCAGTTCTCCTGAGAAACTGCCTTTTTGGACTCATCCAATCTAACCATATATACAAAAATTGATACGTTAGTAGCCACAAGCTGGCCTCATATTAATTTTTACATCTCTGGCCTCATCATTTCACTGAATTCCACTTCTTCAAGTCCCTGCAGCAGAGGACAACCAGTTAGCTGGCATCAGCGCTATAATGTACTTGATCTGCCACACCATTGACTTTTGTAAAAACATTTATTTCTAGGTGTTTAGGTGCCATAGTTGTTGATCTTGACTGTGTTGACCAAGTACAAGGATATATCTGCTTTGGTTTGACCTGCTTCAGCAATATTGACCAGATTTTGCTTCTTAGTCCTTTCTGCACCAGCATTGAATTTCTGCAGCAGTGAGTAGACCAAGGCACATATTCATGTTTCAGCTTTTACCAAGGTATGTTGGTTGGTTGGTTAATGTTTTTCAAGGTATGAATGCCCTGTTGAATTTATTTGTTAGAAGATCCATGTTTGTTAGATATCTATTCCCCTGAAATAGTGGAGGATCGGTACTTGTTCAAACACTATGGTCCACGACAAGTGGAAAAACCTCATGAATGGATAATAATGTCCCGCATTAATGAATGACTTGTGAAGTTGACCTAACCAAGCCTGTCTGTGGATGGTTGAAGAGCTAGCAATCATTTGAGGGATGTTAGCTCAACCAATTTTTTTGATAAGTCTAGATGAAATGGATTAATGAATTGTATTTTGACAACTTATTTGTACTAATTACTATGTTATTCTATTTTGGCTAGATGATGGAGATAGAGTTAGTTGGAGTCCCAAACAATCATTTGAGGGATGTTAGCTCAACCAAATTTTTTTATAAGTCTAGATGAAATGGATAAATGATTTGTATTTTGACAACTTATTTGTACTAATTACTATGTTATTCTATTTTGGCTAGATGATGGAGATAGAGTTAGTTGGAGTCCCAAATAATTTATGCCTCAAGGCCCTAAGGGCATTGAATTCCAATTGACATTTGACCATAGGACCTTGTTGATTGTCTCCTCTCTTACAAAACAAAGGGTGTTTTGGTTATTGACTTGTGAAGGGTGTGTGGCTAGGAGCCCTTGTCTTTCAGCTTTGAGTGGAGGTATTGGTGGGACTATATGTAAAAGTGGTATCAAAGCAGGTAGAAATTCCCCACCTCCCCCCTTCCTTCCCCTCCTTTGCCCTCTCCCCCCTCCTGCACCCCTCACTGCCCCCAATATCATAACTAGAAAAAATCTACTTAAAACAATAAGTGACAAAAGGGAAACTTAGAGCTCTTATTCAAAGAGAGGAAAATGAAAATTTTGTGTCCATTAGAGCCTCCTTAAGGTTCCTCTATGGCTTGCATGTAGACAAGAATTGTAATAAAGAGTTATATTAATGAATAAAGGTGTGTTATGTTGTGAGTGTTTGAGAGCTTTATTTGGAGTAGGATTTTTCTTTAAATTTTGTACTTGTCCTCGGGGAATCCTATTTATATTGTACCACTCTTTAGAGATTAGGAAAGGAGGATCAACATATCATAGCATAATCATTGTTACATTGATATTGGCCGTGAGTAGATGTTATGAATGTATCATTGTTCGAGCATATCATGTGTATTGTGTGTTCTATGTGATGAATATATATCTTTTTTCCTATTTTCTATATTGTGTGTTCTCTATACTACAATGCGTTCAGTTTATGATGTTCTTGTAGGATGGTGTGTGTTCATGTGAATTTTGCATTCTTTTCTTAATGGTATAGTTGCCAAAGTATGAGCTCGTGTATCTTGTCTGGCATGATTTTGAAAAACAATCTACTTAAAAGGAAAAAAAATGAAAACTAAAGGGAAGGGGATTAGATTCAAGTGAAGCCAATAAGGAGGAAGAAAAGTTAGCAATAGATCTCAATGTGGTCTAGCACACAGGTGCAATTCACTCAAAGGGAGTCTATGGACATAGAAACTCCCCCTCATAGATGTGGTTGGCAAGCTCATGTGGAACAAGTATGTTGGACATATATTTGTCAGCCTCCCAACATTCATTGCTTGCCTCTACCTAGAACTGAAAATGAGCCATGAGGAGGAACAAAATAGAAGATGTGAGGGAGCACACTCTCAAGTGTTGTGAGGACAAAGTAAGAACATGAGGGGGAGAACGAGTGACATCGTCCAAATATTTTATGAATTGCAATTTTTTTGCATATGAAAATTGGTTGCTATCCATTGTGAAGATGATGGCTTCTAGACTGACAATTTTGTAGATAGAGGTTATCAATGATAGATTCAAAACAAGGACTAGCAAAATTTATAGTGTTTGAGCTCGATAGGAGACGATCACTAGGAAAAAAAGAATATATGGAGAAAAAAATCTAGGCTACAATGAAGGAATAGGCATGATTGTTCAAGGGTGGGAAATTGAAGGTGGAAGCAAGTACGATGAGAGGACCATCAATGAAAACTTTGGAAGAGTGTTAGAGGAGCACACCCATGTTTGGAGGACCGTCAAGGAAGAACTTGTCAACTCGATAGTGAGAGGAAAAAGGGTAACGGGCCACCAAGCGGAAACTTTGGATTAGAGGCCACATCTTTTTGCTTGGGAGTAGGCAGATTGGGTTTTGGGAGTAGTAGTGTGAATTGTGAACCAACACAAGTACAAAAAATCTGGTAGTATCAAAGGAGACAAGGTTGGAAATCCAGAAGATGAAAAGAGACTAGGAAGGGCTGATTGAATGAGAGAAGGGGCATTCCAACAAGGAAACCACCACCACCACCACTATTGTGGCCCTGTAATTTACATTGTTGATTAGAGTTTCCACAACACAAGGTTCAATATCTTAGGATGAAACGTTGGAAGGGAAGATTAGCAAGTCAAGTAGGTGCATATGCCTAATTATTTGATCTTGGTATGCAATAAATCCTTAATTCCAAATCTTAAAGTCAATTGTGCTTGTGTTTTCCTTTAGGTGAAGTTTGTTTGTAACCCTAGGGTATTTAGTGTGCCATGGTAGGTCTGTTGTGATTCACAAAAGCAGAGATAGTTTATTATCATCTCAAAAACGGACTAAGGATTAATCTATGTGTGTGTACCAATTCCTAGGTCATGATTCCTAGAGGCTGACACCACCAACCATGGACAAAAAATTGCCTTATTATAAAATGCAAAACAACAAATGGACAACACTGACCTATTGAGAATGACACCACTAGTGATGTCCACTGGCTTTAGCCTTAAGATGATCGGTGTAGCATAATGGACCTAAATGGGATAGAAGGGACTTGAAGGGACAAGAGGGAGGCTGAATGAAAGAATTAATTCAATCATGATGTAGATAGGTGTTTAAGCGTATGATATAAGTACCTAGGGCATGTTAAGGGCACCCAACCATGCTTGTGTGATGCGTTTGCTCTCGCCAAACTCACCCAAATCCAAGTATATATCAATGATGGGCAAAGTGCCAACAAGTCCTTTGAAAAGAAAAGCATTTGTAGAGTATTTTTGGAGTGTGTATGATTCCAACGTGTTGGACTCCAACCGTCACACCCATTCCTCCTATGCTCACTCTTAGAGAATAATCATCTCATCTTGTCATATATTATTGTCATACTCATTACCATTGTGGAAGATCATCATGTATTCATCTATATGTACTTAGTAATGGATATGCGTATATTATTGTTTGAGAATATATGTATCTTATGTGTTTGTTCTAATGAAAGCTTTTTCAAAATATGATGTGTTGTGTTCTTATACTACATTGTGTTCTTTATTTAATGTTCTCTTAGTAGGTTTAGTTTTCATGTGAAGTTTCCCTCCTGCAACCATGAGATGCAAGTACCAAGGAGAGTCCACCACTGATGGGAGATAGAAATTTTTTACCTAAGATCATGGATGAGGGTAAGCCAAGACCCCGTAAGCCATTTTAACACATGCTTTACAATATGGATGACAAATGGACAAGGTGACATAGGGTATTGGTATAGATCATTCCTTCAAAGTGATCACAAATGATTAGTACATGGAACAAGACAAGACAAATATGAATACTTGGGGAAATTTGAGAAAACACTTTCAAGGAGTTCAAGTTACTTCGACATGAAGATGATATCGTGATAGAGACCTACAACATGAAGCAAGGGCAAAATGAATCTATATGCACGTATAACAGGGAGTTGAAGGATTTGAATTTCAAACTGGAGAACCCTCCTACTCATGGTCTCAAGAAAGGTGCGTTGTCAAAGGTATAAGGCTCGATATTTAAAATCAAATTAAAAATAGTTGCATCTACAATGTATCGTGATGCATATGACTAAATCATGTACTTGGAGAGTGAGGACAAAGACAACGAGTGCCTCAGAGGACGATGCCAGTGAGCCACATAGTTTGACCGTCTTGAGGATGGATATGATGAGGATGTTCAAGGAGCTGAAGGTTTAAGTAAAGAGAGAAAAGAAGGAAAAGCGTTACAACACTTGTTGCATCGAGGGCCATCCAAATGTGAATTGTCGTACTAGCTAATTAGGGTGATTGAATTGTCAAGGATTGCACATACAACCACAAAAACAAGACGATCCACATTGTGGGGCCTAGGATGGTGGCACAAAGGACAACTCAATAAACTAGCTAGTAATCTACTAAGTAATAATATAAACATGGAATAGAAACCTAAGGGTAGGAAATCATTACACATTCAAAGATATATAGCAGAATGGTGGTCTTATATTCAAATGAAATGAATAGGTATGGTACATGTGCATAGAAATCCCCATAAGGTTGAGAATGAATTTTATTGTGATCCGATGGGGTAATGCCACCTATATGATTTGCCTAGATTGGAATACAAAATGCATGAATGAACACGCTTGTCGACCTTGGAGTCAAATGGGCCACAATTGTACAATTACAAAAAAGTAGTTACAAGAGAGAACAATTAAAAATTGTTTATACTTCTGGAACAAATGATGGTTTCACTTCATGTAGGTGTTTAGGTTCAACTTCTAGGTGTTTGTGGTGCTCGCAAGTCTATTGATGTTGTATGAGCTCAAGGAGCACAATCTGATATGGTGTGAAGGTTCCACATAACACAAGGCTTTGGCATTGATCTTGTCTTATGTGGTGTGATTCGTGGCTATGGGGCAAACTCAGGGTGCTCCAGTCAAGTTGAACATCTTGAGAGGAAGTGCGACGGTGTGTTAGGTGATGGCATGAAAATCTGACATCATAAAACTTGGCATTAAGGTCTATGTGGGTTGGCACCATGTGGTTTGGTGCACGACACAACATGGAGCTTCACGGAGTGTCTAAAGTCGCCAAACTAAGAGCCCAAACTGATGTAGGTAATCTGGGATCATTTTTCCTTCAAAAGAAATGGCCCGCATTGTATTTCTGGGAAGCTATGGAAACTGAACATGTAGTTGCTAAAGGTTCTACCAGTTAGTCTGATTAGCGCATTGTCTTGTCCTTACTACTCAAAACAATTGATGTGTGCCTTGGAGGGTGTTAGAATAATCTAATTGGTGATTGATTCACCATAGTAAATAAATATGTAAGTGAATTACATACTCACATAGAAATAAATTAGGATGTTGGGATATCATAAATCCCATATTCTTTTATTTTATGTTGGGTTGTTATATTGTTCTCCCGTAGCTTAGATTAGTGTGATTTGATTTACTTACATCCCCATTTAATAGGGTCTTTTTTAGGTGTTCAGTAACTATAAATATTGCACTATTTGTAATGTTTTTGTTAATTAATGAATTTCATAATATATTGTTTGGCTATTATTTTATAGCTCACTTAGATTTAGTATCAAATCAAGACTCTAAGAGTGCATGGGAGAGAATTAGAAAAATGATCCCAAAGAAGTAGTGACTTTGACAATATGATCCTTTGGCACTATTAACAAATGTTCATGATCCAAATCTAAAGGACGTTGAGTTTTTGTTGGCTCAATAAAAGGTGGAAATGATGGCTTTTGGAGTTCCATATTGAATACTAAAAGAAAACCCAAGTATTGTGGCAAATCAAGGACAAAAACGTTCTCTTCAGCTATGCGTAGTTTGGTCTAAGGAATATATTGTAGAGGCTTGATCTTCATATGCTGACCCTTGAAACATTCTATTTGTAGGTGTAACCAGACCTTATCACCTTGCCTTAATTTCATGAGGTGTGTGATGTGCATTGTGGTGCTCTTTGTACGTTGTTGTTGGCGTGAGAGTATTTGTTGAAACTGCTGGTGAACTTACTGGATGTTTTAGAAACTACCACGCTTTGTCCACTTTTTTTTTCTGCATGAGTCTGTCTAATGGCGCATATGTCAAGGTATTACAAAAACCGAACAAAAAACGAATCAAGTACACAGGAGAACTTGAAAGAGAAATACTTCTTGGATATGTTTTTGAAAGAGAAACCATAGGTGTATGGGAAAGCAACAACCTAAACCCTAATACTTGGGTGACAAACCCTAGCCCTAAAGTGAATTAAGTGAACATTATTTGATAAAGCAAACTAAACTCATAAAGTGACTTTGTTACCGAGCCTAGCACTAAGACTAGTATGACTATTATAACTTTATGTTACAAACTCTAACAACCTCCCTTAATGGTCGTTCTAGAAAATACACCAAGTTTATCTCTAAATTTGAAAACTCTATCTGGGCCAAGAGACTTGTTGTCAATGTTTGCAATCTAGTCCTGGGTTGGACAATATTGCAGCTCAACATAGATATCTATCTTCTATGAGCTCAAAAATGAAGTAAGAATGTAAGTCAACATGTTTTGTTTGCTCATGAAAGATGGAAGTCTTTTCCAGATTGACAGTTACCTAGTTATCACAAAATTGTATTGTAGGCTTAGTCTGATCAACTTGCAAATTCAAAAATTGTAAACCACTCTTCTAATCCAAACTGCTTCACATGCCTTTTTAATTGCCACTCTATACTCTGCTTCCGTAGATGAAAGTTAAATTGCATGTTGTTTCTTGCTGATCCAAGAAACTGCCTCTATTCCTAGACTGGACACATAACTTGTTTTAGACCTCCTATCATCTACAGATCCCGCCTAATCTGAGTCTAAATAGCCATACAATTGAAGCTCCTTGCTCTTACCATATAGAATGCCAAAGTCTATTGTTCCTTTCACATATCACAGCACCCTCTTTTCCACTATCCAATTTTCTATTTTTGGAGATGTCATAAATCAGGTGATATAACTAACTACATAGCACAAGCCAAGCCTAGTGCTTGTAAGATAGATCAAGTGGCCAACTAGTTGCCTGTAGACTAATTCATTTAATTCTTTTGAATCAGTCTGGTCTTAAATTTTTAGACCCATCTCCATAAGTTTAGATGAGATTTTACAATCGGTCATCTTGAACCTGTCTAACAAACTTGTTGCATGTTTTGTTCGACAAGCAAAAATATGTTTGTCGAGTTTCCAAACTTCTATACCTAAACAGTAATGTATCAGGCCTAGATTTGTCATGTCGAAAGCAGAACATAAATTTGATTTTACCTTTTCTATAGCTCCGACCTCACTGCATGTGATGATTATGTTATCAACATATACTACTAAAATTATCACAAGCATTCTTACTTTTAATGTAAATATTGGGGTTAGAAGGACTTCTTCTGAACCCTGTTCTCCTAAATGCCTTTAAATTTTGATGTAAAATGTCTTGGGATCCTTCTGCAGCTCATAAAAAGCATTCTTCAGCTTGCAGACCATATGTTCCTTTCCCAGAACCTTAAATCCCTGTGGTTGGTACATGTATACTTCTTCCTCTAGATCTCCGTTGAGGAAGGCACTCGAGTCTTCACGTCCATTTGACGTAATTTACAACCAAACTATGCTTCCATGGCTATAACAATTTGTATTGTTTTCATTTTTGCAATAGGAGCAAATGTCTCATAATCGATCTCTTCCTTCTGTGCAAAGCCCTTTGTGACCAGCCTTGCTTTATGTTTGTCAAGTATCCTATTTTCTTTATACTTGACCTTGTATACCCATTTGCACCCAATGGGTTTCTTCTCAATGGGTAGCTCATCTAGATTCCATGTTTGGTTCTTCATTAATTTGCACCCAATGGGTTTCTTCTCAACAGGTAGCTCATCTAGAATCCATGTTTGGTTCTTCATTAAAATTTCATGTTCAGCTTGCATAGCCTTCTCCCATTCTGATTTTCCTTTGGCCTCTTCATATACTTCAGGGTTAAAAGAATGTTGAACTTTAGCCATCAAAGCTTAATTCACTTTATCAGATATCTTACCTCTTTGGATTTTCCTTTGGCCTCTTCATATACTTCAGGCTCAAAAGAATGTTGAAGCTTAACTGTAGGTGCTGTACCCACCATTTAGGTCTCTTCTTTTGTTCCTTCCCCTTCCAATGAACACTGGTATCTTGCTGATTTGAGGAATGTGCAGTTGCATCTGGGCTGAATTTTTCTTGGGATTCATACTCAAGGGCTTCCTTCTCCTCATGCTGACCATACCCATGCATCCAGCCTACAAACACAGCCATATCACCTGTATTTGCTGCAAGTTTCTGATCTGAATTTTGCTCAGCATTTATTTGGAATGACCCTGCATTCTCTTCAACTACGTCGTCCCGACTAAACTATTGTTAGTTAGTTTTCAAATCAACTAACCTATATGCGTTATGGTGGTCGTTGTACCATATGATCATCAATTTCTTGCATTTTCTCTTTTGTTTGGGTCATTTTTCATTCAGAACCCATGCATATACAATCAAACCAATTTTTTTGAGATGACCTAGTTCAGGTTTTTGTCCAGACCTTGCATCTTTTGAAGTTTTCTTTTGTACCACTTTTGTTGGAGATTGATCGAGCAGATACACAATAGAAGCACTTGGATGTTTTGGTTTTTTTATTACCTGAATCCTGTGTCTTGTTGCTGCCCTCTCTTTTTCTGCCATATTTTTGCTTAGTGAAATTTCCCTTGCCCTAGAAGCTTGCTGCCAAATCCATCTTTGAATCATTAGTTCTGCTGCTACCACCAAACCTTTTCTTCCACCTATGTCGCTACAATAGCTTAGTTCTTAACTCTTTAACTTATTGTCCACATCAGTAGCATTAATATTTAGGGTTTCAATAAAATGCCCAAACAAAGTTGGTAAACTCTACAGAGTGATTAGCACAGTATCTTCTTCCATTTTCTGTTCAATGGCATTCAGTTCTCAAATATCTTGTATTTTTGCGAAATGTTCTTGTAAATATTCACTTTCAACCATTTTAATATAAAACAATATATTCTTAAGGATTAAGGCTCTACCTTTATCTAAGATTTCATGTAACTCTTTTAGCTTCTTCCAAATGCGTGGTTCGTTATTTCTAGTCTGCACTTCGGGTAGCATTTTATCAGTCACATATAGTTTTATTAGCATCATTGCTTCTCTATTCCACTCATCAACCTTGTCCTGATATTTTGTTGTTGTTGCAAGTCAGATTTCCTTCCCCAAAACAAGTTGATCTAGGCATATGTACTAAAAAATATCTAACATTATTTGTTGCGAGGTAATTTAGTTCTTTTCAGCAAACTTTTGGCTACCCTTCGACATTATATGGGACAAACTAGCTATTACTAAAAAAAATATCTGCTAATAAGGACATGTTACATCTACAAATCTATTCTTGCCTCCCCCAAACTGCACAAAATGGAAGAAAATTAGAGAAATACCTGCTAAAGACTGTTGAAAAATCTTGGAAAATGCAAAATAATAAAAAATGCTAAAAATTGCAGAAAATCTGTAACCTGGAATTTAAAAAAAAAAAAAATCAAAATCTCTATTTTGTACAACTCCGTACAACTATAATATTCCATACAATCCAATACGGATGCACTTTACAATACAATCTCGCACAATTGTACAATTCCATGCAACTGTGCCTTTATTTTGTACAATTGTCCTCTGTTGTTACATACAGTCCTTTGGGGCCCAATTTGTTTTACTTTGGTTTTAAATTGAAAATGCTTGATCTCTCTTTAAAAAAAATAAACCTAGCTTTAAATTGAAAAGAATGGGTCTTGGTTTAAACCAAAGTACAACAAACCTAGCTTTCCTTGCTCAAATGCCCTTTCAGATTTTTGGTGCATATTGTAAAAAGTTCCTTGGTTTGTCACTAGTCTCAATAGTCCCGAGGCCTTCCCTTGCTTCCCAGCTTCTCCTCAATGTGGCCCTGGTGGAAAATTATGAAAGCTGAACACACAAAGAAACCAAACAGGTACACGAGAGAACTTGAAAGAAAAATACTTATATGTTATTGAAAGAGAAATCACCACTTTATTGGAAAGCAACAACGTAAACCCTAATACTTGGGTCTTAATCTTAAAGTGACTTAAGTGAACATTAAGTTATGTTTACATTTTTTGATAAAGCAAATTGAAGTCATAAAGTGACTATTACTAAGCCTATCACAAAGACTAGTATGACCATTATAACTTTATGTTACAAACTCTAACAAAGGGCCATGGCTAGATGAAACCCAAGATATGTTCAAAATGAATTATGCTTTGAAGAACTATGAGAACTCTGTTTTAGGAATGTTGCATGTAAGGCAAATTATCATCCCAGGTGTTTAGATGTGCATTGCTTTACATGCACAACAAATGTACAAGATTGCAATTGACAACTTTTACTTTCCCATCTATTTGAGGATGAAATGTTGGTCCAATTGTGTGTATCCAACATCTCCCACGAAGCATGTAAAAAATGACTGACAAACTTCAGATAGTGGTTAGACATAATGGATAAAGGTAGTCCAAAGTGAACCCAAACATGATTGAAAAAGCAACACATTTTGTCTGTTGCCTAGATGCTTTTCTTGCACGCATCCATGATATCCATCTTTGAAAACCTATTCACTACAACAGTCATTTTGGTGCTTTGACATAGCTAGTCTAGACAAGAAATTCATGGCGATAGATTCCCACGGCCTAGATGAAATTGACAAAGGTTTGTATAGCCCAATATTCTTGTTCATTGATCTGGTGTTGCCACAAGGAATGCAAGGTTTGATTTGGTGCTCTATGTCTTTCCACATATGAGCAGGAACTTTTTTTGTTGAAGTGATGCCAATGTTTTGGTGACTCGTAAGTGTCCCATAATCTTGGAGTACTTCGTTTCCTAGATGAGTCTTTGGTGAGGTGCACTGGCAAGAACACTTAGATATTAATGCTTGTAGAGATGTTGGCTAGACATATAGAATTTGACAACTTGTTCACCCTACACAAGGGAAATATAGGCTTTCACAAAGTTTGAATCTGCTGAGAAGAGGGAAATCCAATTAGAAAAGTTGTGGCTACAAGTGTTAAGCATTGTGGTGAGTGTTTGGATAGGAGGGTGGCTAAGGCAATCTATTGCATTGTTATCCTTTCCCTTATTGTGTTTTGATCACTAGATGGAAGTGCCCCAAGTATGCCATCCACTTCATATGATGCACATTCTCCAACGTGATCTGTAAATGCAGAAATTGAAGTGACTTATGATCTGAGTGAATGATGGCAACCTTACCCAAGATGTGTCACCATCGATTGGCAGCTTGCATGATGGGTTACAACCCTTTCTCATAGGTAGAGTAGTGTTGAACCATAACGTTGAATGTTTTTGAGTGACATTTGACAAAATGTGTATTGAGTACTGCATTGATTGCATAATCTAATGCATTGGTCTCGATCTCAAAGGGTTGGGCAATATTCTTCATGGACAGGATTGGCATGTCACAAAGGTTTTGCTTGAGCTCCTTGAAGGCATGTTTTTGTACAAGTGTCCACTAGAATGTAGCTTTGGTGCACATGATGTAATTGAGTGGCCAAGTTAGGTGCAGGAATCCAAGGACAAACCTATGGTTTAAATTAGCAAGTCTAATTTTTTTTTTTGAGTTCTATGAGATTGTGTAGAGTTGGTAAATCTTGGCGGATTACCTTGATCTTTTGTGGATCTACATGTATGCCTACACGGTTTGATGTAGTCAAAGTTCTATATCTGCATGGCACTAAATATACACTAACTAAAAGTTGGATTCCTACTTATGTTGGTGCAATGGGTGTAGGACGCGTGCACGTGCTAAACATGATCTTCTCAAGTTTTGCTGAAAATGAGAATGTCATCCAAGTAGAGAAAGATGGAGGATTTGAAGGGCGGTAGTATGCCATTTGTTAGGTGCATGAATATTGTTGGTGATTGGTCAAAACCGAAAGGCATAGCCAATAATTTGTACAATCCCTTCTTTGTTTTGAATCTTGTCTTTCAAACATCCTCAAGGTGAGCTTGAACCTGATGGTAACCAGATTTTGGGTTGATTTTGCTGAGCTATTGTGCGCCTTAGATTTGATTTAGAATGTCGTCAATGCAAAATGATGGATACCTATTCTTCATTGTTATCTTTTTGAGTGTCTGATATCGAATGCACAAGCATCATGAACCATCTTTCTTTGGTTCTAGGACTATTGTGCTGCCACAAGGAGAAGATCTTGGCCTGATTCTGCCCTGATCAATAAGTTATTTAATTTGGCGTCGGATCTCTTTATTTTCCCAAAATGGGTTTGTAGTACAATGGGCTGTTTGGAAGTGTAGATCCTCGAATCAAGTAGATTTGATGCTTTACAATACGATGTGTGGGGACTCCCATGGTTCTTCAAGTTTCTACTCTCCAGAACATGGTGTGTTTTCAATGCATGCTTGCTCAGGCATTCTTGTGTATCTAGGCGTAGTGAGCAACACAAACTTCTGCAAATGAGAAATGAACTTGTGCTTTGCTTGGAAGATACCATAGTGACTTTGGTCTTGAGGAGACTTTGTGATGTTAAAGATGTTGTCATTGACTTTGACAGACCAATGTTGTGTCTTAGATGTGTAGCTACCATCATAGATTTGCACGTATGGCTTGCCAAGTAAAATGTCACATAGCTCCGATGGCACTATGTCATATTTGACTAGGATGCATAGGCTTGATTCTATGCTTGAAAGTGCATTGACATCAAACTTGGATATCGTTTCTCTATTGTAGCCACCCCAACAAGTATGGATGGGGGTGTACTTTACTAGAAATACCTAGGTGCTTAATTGCATGTTGCGCAATGATGTTTTTTTGACTCCCATTGTCAATGATGACATGAAGTTGACCCTTGGACCAACACTTGGTGTTGAAGAGGTGTTCTTATTCCTCAACAATGTTTTCTACTTGCGTGGGACATGATGTAGACTACAAAAGGATTGTTGGCTGTGACATTTAGAATCATTGTGGGAGCTTGTGGGATGTCAGTGGCATTGCTTATTCCCTTGCTTCGTCTTTCCTTTGTTTAGAGCTGATGGCTCTAGGGCCTTTTGCTATGTAATAGGGTGATTTCCTGAATCTCCTTGGCGTCGGCCTTTTTGTAGTGCTAGAGTGTTTGGTGCATCAAGTGTGACTTGCTCTTGCATGCAACCTTCAATGAAGATGAAAACCTATGCCGCTATCTTGGATTTGGCTTTGATCTTGGTAGTGTTGTGGTGTGCTTGCCCTGGTTTGTTAAAAGTCAAGAATTCCATCTTTGCACGAATATAAGGAGAGTCCACTACTATCCTTCAACACCATATGTTTCTTTGTTATGTTTTGCTTGTAGGAGCGCAAGCTTGTCATGGAACTCATTCGTGTAGTCTTGAATTGAGTTCTCCTTTACGTTGGCACAAGCATCGAAATTTCATGTACTTGAGTTCATAGTGCTTGAGTGGGTAGTATTCTTACCATATAGTGCTAAAATATTTATCCCAAGTCTCAATGGGGTAATAGTCTTTATCGTGTTGGGCATTGTAATATTCTCATGGGTGTAAAATTGATGTAGACATATTCAATGCGACGAAGGTGATGCCATTGGTGTCATTGATGTAGTTGACAAAGAAGTAGGCGTCTAATTGTCAAATCCAATCATCAAATGTTGTGGCGTCTATCTTGCTTTAGAACACAAGGATGATTGGATTGACTTGGACCTTGAATGGGCCATGATGCTGAAATGAAGAAATTGAGGAGCACAGTGATGTTGGAGGACTAAGTTGTACCACAACTCCATGGAATTGGCCAAAAAATACATGTCATTGCTTCTCAAAAGCGTCTCAGATGAGTCACTGGACACATGTGGAGTTATCAATAGATTTATTTTGGGATTCAACCAATTTACTCTCGAGTTGACATTCTTCAAGGTGTTTTGATATGGAACTGGGTTGCACTCCTTCCTTTTGTTGTTGTGCATGAGTGTTTAAAGGCATATGACTCATAATCCTTTTGATAAAGTGATGCAAGATTTTTCTTTGATACCAATGATTTACACTATGGGGCCAAAGATGATGGCATGAAGGACAACCCATAAAACTAGTTGGTAATTTATTGAGTTATAATATGAATATGCAATAGAAAACGAAGCCATTAAACCATTACACACATTTAGAGACATATAGTTGAATTTTGCTTTTCTATTCAAATCTAGCGTACATGTATATAGCATATGTGTACAAAGTCCCAGAATTAGATTGAAGATTCCTGTGATTAGAAGGGGGAAACACCTGTATGATTGAACATGATTTTCAACCTTGGGGTTAAATGGCTATATTTATACAATTCCAAGAAAGTAGTTACAAGAGAGAACATTTACAAAAAGATTTGACTTCTACAATGGTTGATGGTTTACCTTCTTGTAGTTGTGTCATTTTATCTTCCAAGTGTGTGAGGTTTTTGCAAGTCTGTTGACATGGTATGAGTTGTAAGAGTTTAACCTAAAATGGTGCAATGTGGCGCGAGGCTTTGGTGATGAACTTGACGTATGCAATATGATTTGTGGCTACATGACAACTCAGGATGCTCTAGTCAAGTTGGGCATCATGAGAAGAAGTGACTCGAAGTGTTAGGGGATGGCGCAAAAGTCTGACATCTTAAACTTGACATGGAGGTAATGTGCATCGACGTCATGTGGTTTGGAGTGTGGAGTTGCATGAAATGCCCAAAGCCACCAAAGTGAGAAGAGTTACAAAAGATTGGACTTGTACAATAGTTGATGGTTTACCTTCTTAGACGTGTGACGATTTGACTTCCAAGTGTGCACATTTTTTTCAAGTCTGTTGATGTGGCATGAGCCCTAGGAGTGTGACCTAAAATGGTGTGATGTGGCACAAGGCTTTGACAATGAGTTTGACTTGTGCAATATGATTTGTGGCTACATGACAACTCAGGGTGCTCTAGTCAAGTTGGGCATCATGAGAAGTGCCTCGAATTGTTAGGTGATGGTGCGAAAGTCTGACATCATGAAACTTGACACAAAGGCCTATGAACATCAATGCCATGTGGTTGGGATTGTGGAGCTGCATGGAATGTCCAAAGCCACCAAAGTGAGTACAGATAGGTGTGACTTTGCTCGAATCACAAGAAAAAAACATATGTTGGTTGTGGAAGAATTGACAGCTAAGGAATCTCTGAGTGGTGGATATTGAAAACTGAGATAAGGAGTTGGTCATAGAAACCAAAACCAAGGAGAAAGCCGATGCATAGATAAATATGTGACTGGCCATCTTATAATCAAGTGTTTTGCATGTAATGAAGGGGACATTTTGCTTGAGATTTCTCGAACAAACCCCAGGGAAGGTTATCTAGAATGTGTAGATAGTGGAATTGAACACCATGATGATGGAAATTGTCCTGAACATAGGGTTGTGACCATTGTGAACATAATGTAATCAAAGTGTAATGGGGTAATGACAAGGGTGTAAGCTAAGAAAAATTAGTACCCTGACCCAGTGAATGAAAAGGAAAGATTTGTAGATCGGGGGACCAAGGTCAAAAAAATATGACTAAGGAATCCCACGCGTGAGGAAAGGCTTCATGTCCAAGGGAATGGATCATTTATTGAAATTGACAATTGCAAGAAAGAACTATTCTCTTCAATATTGAGACTTTTATATATCATCCCATCCTTACAAACTCTGCTAGAATCATCATGTAGGAGGTACTAATGGAGGAAGACAAAGTTCTAAATACCATGACATCAATGATATAGATCATTGATCTTATTTGAGTGCACATGGACGTCTCTAGGACAGACACTCACACAAGTGCTCAGGGGTTAATGTGTTTTCGGAGAGCACCTATAGGAGATTTAATAAACTAACAATGTGGCCACCTATGATCATTTTGGTGATGGAAAAGCAATTCAACATAGAGCTTCTAGGTGTCTTGGTAGCACAATAAGTACAATAAGAGGATGTTAAATCATAATTTCCTTTGTGGTGATATCCCTATTTAAGCCAACTTATGATGCTTTGTTAGGACGATTGTGGATGGATGAGGTGAAGTTAGAACCTAGCATTAAGAGAGTGATGTTGATAGAACTAAATGGTAATGAATTTGATGTCGACATCAAGACCCAAACTATAAGTTACGAGGCTGCATCATCTAACTTGGGGGAGGACGATCAATCCAATGGCGAAGTATTAAACTTGGCAATGATGAAGTCCTACAATTAAAGTAATGCTTAGAGGACAAAATACACTCAAACAATGGATTGTTGCATTGGAAAATGGGAGTATGAAAATTTTCCCCATCATGTTGTGTTGAGATAGAACCTTTTGAGGAGGGAGATCTGACCACAAAGGAGTCTTAGAAAGAGAAGGATAAAATGAAGTTTGGGATAGAGGAAAATAGGGAAATGGACAAAACTATGGTCAAAGTGTTGTGCATAAGCCAGGAGTAACCACCATACTTCACAAAGTTTGATGTTGGAAAGTTTTTAGATAAACAACACACCAACACATTACTTATAGAAAAATGATAAAATAGAGTATGTTGGTGCTTAGATGGTGGAGGTAAATGTTGTGATAGATAAGACTCTGTGTGTCATCTACATGAGTGATGAATAGGATTTTGTGTTGACAAAAGCTGCTTTTTGAATCTTTCTCGATTACAAGAATGTGTTCTTGTGGAGGTGTAAGGACTTGAAAGGTGTTCTAATTGAGCTCTTTGAACAAAAGATATGCCTCATACTTGGAGCTCAACCAGGTAGAAGCTCAACCAGTTAGAAGACCTTATCAAATGAATCCCATGTACACAATGAAGGTTCAAAGATAGACTATATGTTAGAAATCAAAATCATTTGTATAGTGAACATGAGTGAGCAGGTATCACCTATAGTTATCAACATAAAGTAGGGGACAAATGTGAATTTGTGTGGATTTTTGAAGTTTGAGCATTGTAAAAATGTAAGACTTCCCCTTCCATTTATCGACTGAATCCCCAAGGATGCAGTAGGTCATGAGATTTACTCATTCCTCGATGGGTTTAATAGGTTCAACCAGATAAGCATTGTGGAGGAAGATAAGCTGAAGACAACCTTCATTGTTGAAAATGGTTTCAATAAGATGAAGCAATAGGCATACCAATGTTGAAGCAAAAGACAATTTGTAGAGAGAGATTGGGTTTCCTTTGACTTCAACCTTACAAGCAAATGCCTACTTGGCAATAAAAATGCAACAAATGGGCTCCCAAGTTCTATGAAACACATGATATTGTACATAAGATTGCCAAGATTGCTTACAAATGCGAGTTGCCTCCATCTTCAAGAATCCACTATATCTTTCATATTTCATGCCTAAAGAAAGCCTTTGTGGATAAAATTCTAGTCCAAACAAAGCTTCTAGATTTTGGATGGAGGAAAAATTCTCATGGAACCCAAAGCAAGTCTTGATCGAAGAGTGAAGCTAAGAAACAAAGCCATCTCAAGTATCTTACCAAGTGGAAGAACCTACTAGAGGAAGATGCGACGTGGGAAGATGAGAATTTTCTATGGAAACACTAGTGGTTATTAAACGTTGGGGGGAAACCCTTTTTTTTAAGGGAGGTGAGGGGGAAAGGGGTTGGGGGGTGCTTGTTACACCCTTAGTTATTATCTTCTAATATGTAATGTAGGGTTATGTGTAGCCAGTACCTTTTACTAGTCAATGGCAATTTCTAGAATTACAAAATTTTGTTAGTTGGCCTGATTACAAATTTGAGGATTTACCCAACCTAATGCTAGTCATAAATAGAGGCCATGTAGATCATTCAAGGGCTTCAATTGTGGAACTATCTCTTCATCATCTATATTTTTGGTTTCTGGAGGCACTACTTTCATACTTTTGTTATTTGGTATTTATGGCCTCATACTTTCACTTCTAAATCATATCTACTCTACTCTTCATTGTTGTTCACATCTTGTATTGGATTATTATTGTAAATCTAAATGAATGCCTGCTTTTGGATGATATTGTTGTTCCAATTTTTCTGTGCTATTTGATTGAATTACTATTGCTTTATGAATAATGTTTTTCCTCTTCAATATAATGTTCTCATTACAAAAATATATTCCTTAGTTTTTTTACCCCATGAATTACTATTGTTGGTTTTGAGAAGCAAACTAAGGGTTTCGTCTACGTTATTGGTTCATGGCATTCTGCTTGCATTTGATTGTCTGGTTCGCACAGAGTTTGGGTCTGGGCATGAAACACGATCCACAATGCCCAGGGTTCATCCTTGGGCACCTAGGTTTGGTCGAGTTCTTCTCCTAGAAGAACCGTGGGCGAACCCAGGTGCCCTAGGATGAACCTTGGGCGACTTAGACAAATTCTGTAGAGAAAAACAATAAAAAGGGTCAAAAATACAATTTTTAAAATTATCATTTTCTCCCAAAAAACATTCATTGAATTTAGGGTCATCCGTTGAGTGGCCATCTGTGTGGCTTGTTAAAGTGACATAACAATTGAGTGGCATCCTGTGGCCTGCTATGGAGTCTGGACGAATTTAGTCGCGTAGCCATTCGTCGTCTATTGTGCCTTGTTCATGTTGTTGTGCTTTGTTCATGTATGTTGTGATGTGGTTGTTCGTTGTGCTTGTTTGCCTTCTCCATTCATGAACGAGGAGGAGCTTCGTAGTCATGGGGAAGAGGACGAGGATGAGGAGATAGGATTTGATGTTTATAAATAGCTTTTGCTTTGTTTTTAATTTGTTTCTATTTTATTTTTATTATTTATAATAGTATTCTGTTTTTAATATGATTTGTATTTTATTCTAATTTTTTTAATTTTTTAAAAAGTTTTTTACTTTGATTTTATTTATTATTTATTTTGTTTGTAAAATAATTTGTATTTTTATAATATTTTAAAGTTTTTTCAACTTGATTTTTTTTTTCAAAAAAATTGTTTTCTATTTTGTTTTTAATGTCAATATGCATACTATGGGGTGAATGACGATGTCACTAATTTCCTATTTATTAGGCTAGAATTTCTATATTTTTAAATTTTTTATATATTTTTTGTATGGACGAACCCAAGGGGGAAAAAAAATTGCTGTACCGGGAAACCCGGTTATTTTTTCCTTAATATTTTTCACTACTACTTGGTTCTTAATGGAGGGAAATGTAGATCCAAGGGATGCACCACCTATGTTTGCATGAGAGTTGGGAATTCTTGATTGATAGGAGGTATGTACTCTCTATACCTACATGAGAGCTGGCCATTTTTGTTGATTGATTGAGAGGTATGATTATGGTACACCCCGCTTTAGTATCCAGCATTCTGTTGTTTCTCTAAGAGATCCTTGTTCCTTTATTGCATCAGGAAAGTTTGTCTTAACTGAAGGAGGTATTGCATAAATAGAGGTATGTTGGCCTCTTTTTCTAATCTCATGGAGCTTTGCTTATTGTGGCACAAGTCTTGGGTGTTATTATTTTGAAGCATTTGCACTTTGTTAGAATGTGGGATCATATGAAGACTTCACATTAAATTGGTTTTGTTTTGATGGTCCTCACGAGTGTGCTGCTGAGAAGGGATTTTGAGGAATCAATCCAGGCTTTAGGCTTATGTGTATTGCATCTATAAAAGAAAAAATAACAAACAATTAATTTTTTTTTATTGGCTTACAACATAATGAGTCTCCTTGATGAGGATATTGGAGGCTTCTATGAGATGGAGCACCTTGATTGATGATTCCAAAATTGAGTCCATGGGGGATTCGCTATGAGCTAGAGCATTATGCCTTGGCTTTGTGAGGATTTTTTTGAGGAGCAGCACCTTGATTGATGATTCTAGGATTATGTTTTCTGGGGCTTGAGCTTTGTTTGAGATGGATCGTGTGGATGCAAAGGTGTGGGGTCATTATCTACATCAAAATATAATTCATAGATGATTTTCTGCTTTTGGCATGTATTGCCTTGTTATAAAGCTCATCTATTGTTGCTTCTTCTAGCATGTACTGCTTTGTTGTGAAAATTAGTCATTATGTTTTCTTTTAGTATGTACTGCCTTGATATAAAACACCTAAATTTCAAGCCTCTTGTGGCATGAATCTATGATGGAGATACCATCCTTGAATATGCATTTTTTGAAGCATCTACATTTAAGGTGCTATTCATTATATACTACGTTCCCGGATACGCGCCCCTCCCCCTCTCCCCCGCCCCCTCCAGGCCTTGGGAGCACAGGGAAACACTCCCCGGATATGGGAGTGTGGGGATACGTCTAGGGAACATCCCTGGGCTGTGGATATGCCCAGATACGTCTGGGTGATGTATCTGGGCATATCCTGCAATTTCTTCTTTTTCAATTTTGCTTAATAAAAAGTCAAACACGGACTTCAAAAAACAAAACAAAGCACGAAAACCTCTCTGCAGTTTCAATGGCTGGCTTCGTTTGACTGTTTTCAAAACATGAGCCTCAGTCGATTCATCTGTATCTTCTTTATTAGGGCTGTATACAACCGCTGTGAAGGTTGCCAGAGCAAGTGAGCAAGTCTCCCAGTTATTGGATCGCGTTTCAGCATTGCCAAAATAACGGAAATAAATGTCTATAACATGATCAAGACGAGGGAGAGGTTGAAATCAATTGTCTTTTTTTGCTTATCCTTTGTCCCTAAAATATGGTTCTCTAGGACTCTTTCTGTGCAGTACATATGGTAAGATCATTTGCACAGGTATAATACAAAAGCTCAACTCATGAATAAGCTCAAAGAAGAGAACAGGGCATAGTCTTACGTTGATTTAACACCAGGTCATCTCATTGTAATCTTCACCAAACTGCAGAGAGTGGATTTTATTTTGTCTTTATTTTTGTCCATACTGGTAAGTTGTAACATTTGCATTATGTACTTGTAATAATAAATAAGACTAATCTAAGTTCAACAATTGAATATTATGATATTTGGCATTGAATTATTAGTATGTTTTGTGGTTATTTAATTTATTACGTTTCCTCTTTGCATATTATGTAGTTAATTTTGCTTATATGTCTATATTTTTATTTTATATATATATTTTTGTACGGCCGTATCCAGCTGTATCGAAACCCCCCAAAAAGAAATCGTTGTATCTTCGTATCTGATTCTCGGACCCATATCCGTACACGTACCCGTATCGATAACACAAATTATATATTATTCACTGATAATACATGTGCATTGTAATTATGCTGATTCTTGTGCATTGTGATATGCATTTTGGAGAGCATACATTTGATTCCTTTTGAGCTTCATGGTTTCCAATGGGTGTTTTGGCTTCCAATTGGTGAAATATTCTTTGGCGCATTTGTTCTTAATGGATTGTGTTTGAGGCATTAGAGATTCTAGATGAACATGCCATGTTGATGTCATTCTTGGGGAGGATTCATTCTTGTATTCTTGTGTGAGCACCCTTCACATTCTATGTTGATTTCATCCTTGCTCATGGATTTGATTATTTGTTTGAGATAGCTGCTATGAGGACCCAAATGATTGTTGTCATCACGAGGAAAAGATTTGGAGATCGATACTTCTATTTTCAAGTACTTTTTATAGATCATGATGTGGTGATATAACTATTATTTTACACATGATGATTCAGCATTTCTTCCTTGTAGGATGTAACTTGGGCTTGTGGTCGGGCACCTCTTTTTTGGTCATTCAACGTATTACTACTTCATGTGGTGATTCAGTATATTACTTCTTCATGTGGTGATTGAGCCTTCGCTCTTCGTAGCAAGCATCTTTGGCTCTTCGAGTATGGGAATGTTTCGCTATTTTTGGTTATTCAACATATTTCTTTATATGTAGTGATTGAACTTGGGCCCCTTTGTAGTTGGGCATCTTTGGCTCCTTGAGGAAAGCACCCTCGCCTCCATCGTCAATGGGCACCCCTTGTCTACTTTAGATGATCTTATGAAGCAAGGTCTTTGTGGTAAGAATTCTTCATGGATCATTGATCTTGGCACTTGTTGATCTCTTTGGAGCATTATTTGGTAGCTTGAGTTGGGGAGCACTTTGCGGATTGTGAGATCTATCTTTTGAGTCTTTGCATGTTAGATGTTTTGGGGGCATCTTCTTGTGGCAGAGAAAGTGGAGGATGAGACTATTCACTTGTTCTTTAGTGGGCTAATGTCATGTCCTCTTTTCAAAATATTTATGGAAATAATTAATGATAATACTTTAAGTTGTCCTAAGTCACTTTTATTTAATAACATAAAAATGACACATTATTATTAATAATTATTAAGAGGGTCAGAAGGTAATTATTATTAAGTGGATGAAAAGTAATGTTTTATTAAATATATTTTTAAATACTTTTAGGAAAAATTATAAAAGGAGCTAGGCTCGAAAGAGTCATTATTCGTTTTTCAACTTTGACAATCAAAGCTTAATCCAGAGCTTGAGCCATTGTGTTCAATCTTTTCATCTGAGGATGAAAGCCCTCTGATATACAGGTTTGGAGGATGAAAACCCTCTAACACATTGAGGTGATTCCATTCAGGTATCATATTTGTGTTGACAAGTCAGGGTCAAATTCCAATTTTCAATTTGGTTGGAGGTTATTATCAATTCCCTAATTGTGTGAGGATTTGGTATTGTTTACCATCCACTACTGTGCTGCAAATTGTGATTGCATTGAGGTTCATAGTCTGCCGTACCACTCAAGGCAGCGATAGTTATATTGGTGGCTGACATTGGTGACCATTATACCATGTTTCCTCAAACCCCAACACATCCCTCTTGCTTCTACTGTCTCAGTTTATACAACTATTATTATAAATTTCATCTTGCCGTACCTTCATCTACAGTCGACATAACATCAAAATCAGTTATTAAACCTTGTCGTAAGCTATACTATCCAATGCCACTCTTGTAAGCATTATGTTATTGGATATTGATAATAAACTAGGGTTTCATATCATATAAAAGGATTTTTTGAAATTGATGATCAATCTGTGTAAACATCTGTATTTTCCATTCAATATAAAAATAAATATTTCAATTAGGTTTTCAATATCAATATTGCATGTGAGATGTTTTAGTATTTATTTGATATCCAATATTGAAAAGGAATCAAAGCAAACTTTAGAGTTGATAACATATCTAGAAAGGGATATTACAGTGGTATTAGAGTAGTGATCACCCTGTGAATTAGACGGAAAATCATGGGAAATAGAGAGATAAAATACCTACAGAAAAAATGAATTCCTTGCATGAAGCCATCAAAGTCGGAGGAATTTGACAAGGACCATCTAGAAGACAGTGAAATAATCCATGATAGAGATGATACAAGTCTTGCAGAATATAAATCAGAATAAGGCTACCCAAAGGAGTCCAACAATTAATCGACCCATTTTTCTTCAAGCAAAGTTCTTACAAAGGGAAGAAAATATAGATCCTATTCAAGAGGTGTTGATTAAAATAAAAAAGGACAAGAAAAGATACAAACTTGAGGCCACCTGAATCCTTGACTAGTATCAAAGTATGTTTGGTAGTTTTGAATCTCGAGTTTCCTTTGATGAGTACCTGGAGTTACTCGAAGTGAGGTATTTGAATAAAAGAGGTCTATATGAATACATAAGAGAGTTGAGCAAGACAGAGGAATCCACGATGCAAGTTGAAGGTAAGGATCTTTTATCATAAAAAAGATATTTCATTGTTAGATTATATTATAAGGTGATTAATTCACCATATAATATTATTGTTTCATTTGTTATTATTGTTACACCCTTGACTTTTATTCCAACTTTATTGTTTGTGCACCATCCTATTTTCTAGGATATATTTGTGCTACTGTTATGGCTATATAATAACCCATGTAATAATTCATTGTTAGTTGAATATAATCAATATTTTGATCTTGCAAACTATGCAGATCCACCCACAAGAACAATGCAAATAAATATTTCATCTATGCAACAACAACTATGTTGTTTGGAAAACTAAAATCATGACACATTTGGAATTTGAAGACATTTGGCCTATTGTCAACGGCCCACTCACCCAACATGCCATTGATGTTGATCAACAACGTAAGCTTGATAAAGCAAACCAGAAGGCAAAACTAATAATAATGTTTGGGGTATTGGATGAGGTACAACCTCATATCCATGAGGCCACAATAGCAAAAGACACTTGGGATAAGCTCCAAAAAGTCTATGAGGTCAAAAATGAAGGCACCATTCTTCATTTGCAGAGTCACGTCATTCACTCTAATTAAAGTCCGGAGAAAAAGTAGAAGCTTTTCTACATGTTGCAACCCTGAGGGCTTCACTCCAAGCATTGGGCAAGCAAGTGATAGATGCATCTCTTGTACCCATAGTCTTGAGAGCAATGTCACCTTTCTACAAGATCTTCATGACTACTTTGATTGTCAAAGAATATAAACCATCTTTTGACAAGTTGGTAAACACGTTGCAACGGGAAGAGTCTATGCATACAAAAGAAGAATCGAAAGAACATACTCTCACCTCTCATCAACAAAAACGAAAGAGACAAATCAAGTCCTCTAAACAAAAGCAAGGTCAACAACACAATTCTTAGGGGAATAAACAACATAAAGTTTGTCTTATTTGTGGAAAGAAAGGCCATGACCTAAAACATTGTTGGTATAATTCATTTACATAGGGCTCTTCAAGCAACAAGAAGCCCAATAGAAAACCATCATCACATCCACACAAAGGCCAAGGACAGAATAAAGGTAATTGGAAGAAGAAATCCAATTAGCAAAGTAACATTGTTGAACAAGAAGATACTCTGATGAGGACTTCCTCTATGCCTCTCAGTCTCATGAAGCATCAACATCACAAAGGTCTATCTGGTTTGTCGACGTAGGGGCAACTTGACACATGACTGGAAGACAAGATTGGTTCTACAGCATGAATGAGATTTCTCCTGATTCATCGTATCGTGTTCAAGGCATTGGGAATATCTCCTTACAAGATGCTTGCAAGATTTTCGATGTCTTATATGTTTCCGAACTCATTAAGAATCTACTATCTGTTATTCAATTACTTGAGCACAACCTCAAGGTTGATTTTGACAACAATGGTGGTAAAAAGATGTGTCTGATCAAAGATAAGTCAAAATGCTTGAAAGTTGTTGCACGAGTCTCAGAAGTTGGGAAAATGTTCCAACTTGACTTTGTTTAGTCGAACAATCAGGGACTTATAAGGATTCAGACTCCAGCCAATTTGTGGCATCGTAGATTTGGTCGTCAGTTTTGGATACTTGAAAGCACTAAGCCATCGTAACATGGTTCGTGGACTTCCTCCGTTGAAGAAAAATACAAACCTTTGCCCTAGTTGTCTTAGTCAAAAAACAACCTCAGACATCTTTTGGTCAAAGTTCATCAAGAGCATCCGGAGAGCTAGATCTGGTGCATACCGATCTATGTGGACTAGTGAGACCTACTCACTATGGGTTTCAGTGTTTCATGCTCTTTATTGAGGACTACTCCCGAAAAATGTGGGTCTATTGTCTAAATACTAAAAACCAAGCCTTCAGTACTTTCAAAGAATTCAATGTAGCAGTGGAAATTGAAACCGGTCATAAAATCAAGGCTCTTCTCTCAAATTCAGGGGGAGAATACACCAGTTATGCATTTTTTGTTTATTTGAAAGAACATGGAATTTGTCAATAGATGACTCCACTCTACACTTCTCAGCAGAATGGTGTTGCAAAACGACGAAATTGTATTATCATGGAAACGGTACGTTGCATGATTGAAGATTCAGGTTTGGCACAAACATATTGGGCTAAAGCAGTAAAAACAACAGTTTATTTTTTGAACAAGTCTCCTACTGCAACGCTTGATAATATGACTTCACATGAAGCCTAGACAGGTCATAAACCTTCCATTGCTCATCTTTGAGTTTTTGGATGTAAGGCTTATAGGCATGTTCCTAAAAAGAACAGAAAGAAACTGGGCAATAAATCCATGACTTACGTCTTCTTAGGATATAGTGAAGAGTCATTAACCTTTAGACTTATGGAACTTAAAACAAGAAAAATATCCATAAGCAAAGATGTAGAGTTTGATAAGAAAGATAAAACCAGTTTGCCTTCCACAAACTCCCTTAATTTAGTAATCAAGGCTTTAGACAATTCTGAAGGTCATGACAACACTAATGGTGACCATGATGATGAGGGTGATCAGTCAGATGATGGAGATCCACCCACAAGAACAATGCAATATATGCCTAAATGGTATACAAGTGCATTAAGAGATGCTAAACTAGATAGAGTTCTAGACACATTGACTAATGGATGATGGACTCGCATCATGAGTCAAAACGAGGTCAATCTAGCCCTAATGAGCACAGTTGCAGAAACAATAGAGCCCTCTATAGTTTAGGGAGCCCTAGAGTCTAAACCTTGGAAGAATGCCATGAATGTAGAATTTCAATCACTAATGAAACATAAAACATGGCAACTTAAAGATCTTCTACCAGTGAAGAAGCCAATCGGCTATAAATGGGTCTTCAAAACTAAATACAAAGTAGATGATAGTATTGTCAAGCACAAGGCACGACTCGTTAAAAAAAGGGTATGCACAAAATGAAGGCATAGATTATGAGGAGACATTTGCTCCTACTGCCAAGATCAAGACTATTAGAATGATATTTGCTTTGGTTGCATAGTTTGGATGGAGTATTTACCAAATGGATGTAAAGAGTGCATTTCTCAATGGGGATCTACAAGAGGAAGTTTACATGATACAACCAGAAGGTTTTGTCTCACCTGGTAATGAAGGAAAAGTGTGTAAACTCATCAAATCTCTATACGGTCTCAAACAAGCTCCCTGAGCTTGGTACATAAAAATTGATGAGTATCTCATTCAACATGGATTCCAAAGGAATCTCTATGATCCAAATCTCTACCTCAAACAACAAGGGAGGAGATTGTGATTGTTGTAGTGTATGTCGATGATCTAGTCATCACTAGCAATTCTATGAAGTGATTGATGCAACCAATAAAGATCTTAATCGATCATTCGACATGAAAGATCTCGGGCTTCTACACTATTGTCTTGGACTAGAAGTACGACAAAATGATCACCACATCTTTGTGTCCCAGATGAAATATGCCAAGACAACATTTGAGAAATTTTGGATGCTGGACACAATAATCCAATTGCTACACCTATGGAGACAAGGCTTCAGTTGTCTCATACAAATCCATCACTGCAAGTGAATACAACTCTCTATCGGTAGTTGATTGGGAGTCTAATTTTCTTGACTAGGCCAGATATCAGCTATGTTGTTAGCTATCTTTCACGGTTCATGTAGGAGTCGAAGATGTCTCACTGGAAAGCAACAAAACGGATATTGAGATATATCAAGGGTACAATGGACTTCGGCCTAGAATACAAGAAGAATGATAATTTCTTCTTGACATGATATTTAGTCTCAGATCATGCAAGAAATATTGATGACAGAAAATCCACTTTTGGATGTGTTCTTTTTAGGATTTGATCGTATATCTTGGGGGAGTAAGAAACAACACTTTGTTTCCTGATGTTCTACTGAAGCAAAGTATCATGTTATAGGAGGCGCTGTTTGCAAAGCGATAAGACTACGTCGCATACTAGAAGGATTGGGAGTACCACAAAAGAAATCTACCAACCTGTATTGTGACAATGAGGGTGTTCTCAAACTTGTTCATAATCCAATATTTTATGAACGCACAAAGCATATTGAGGTGCAAGTCCATTTCATACGTGAACATGTACAACAAAACATCCAACTCCATTATTGCCTGACAAAAGAACAACGTGCAAATGTCTTCACCAAGTCACTTGCACGTGACAAGTTTGAGGCATTTAGAGAATTTCTCTCTTGTTCACTTCAAGCTATGCTAAATTAAGGGGGAGAATGTTAGATTATACTATAGGGTGATTAATTCACCATAGAATATTATTGTTTCATTTGTTAGTATTGTTACACCCGTGACTTCTATTCTAGGGTTATTGTTTATGCACGATACTAGTTGCTAGGATATAGTTGTGCTATTGTTATGGCTATATAATAGCCCATGTAATAATTCATTGTTAGCTGAATATAATCAATATTTTTCTCTTACATTCATTGACTTCTAAAATTGATTGTCAACAAAAAGTTTGTCCTGATGAAGTCAAGAAGGAACGTACATCGCTTGTTGCATGCAAAATTGTAAAAGATGTTCCATTATTTTGTAAGGGTATTCATGAACACCTCTCCATATTACTAACACCCCATTATGCTCCCAAGCAAAGAGGCATGAAGTATTTGACAGAAACTCAGTCCATAACAGTTAACAAGTTACAAAGGGATCAAATATCTCAGCTGTAAGTCACAGATCAGCAGCTGCAACAACAAAGCATTTAGTATCAACAAGGTATGGTTTATACATGGGAACCACATAAAGGTATGCTAGAACAATCAGTGGTTGTTTTGCAAGTTTGGTTGATTGATCCTTTACTATATTCTTATCCCAAAGAACTAGATAAAACGGTGCTAGTGGGACTAAGTAGGAATCAGATTTATAATTGGTCCACAATGCATGTGTGTGCCTTTTGGAGGAACCAAAGGGAGCATTCAATTTATCTACTTGCAAAGAGGGAGAATCATGGAATGCATGGATTACAGGATATGCTCGGAATAATTATAATGAAGACAACCTGAGACTCATGAGTTAAATGCAAGGTACAAAGGCTTGTCACCTCACATCTGATAGTGCTCTCAAGGCAAGTGACAATGGAGCAGCTAAATTACAAGGATACATGAATCAGTATATGGCAGCAATTGAGGGCACTTCAAGAACATAAAAGTTGGATTTTGATTTTTTTAGGAGATTTGTGGCGCTGAGATGTCTTTAAGCAGACCGACAATCAACTGTAAATGCTTATGAGGCAGTCCAGATGCTTCAGCAGGTGTGGAAATATGTGACTCCTATTGCTACATTGGATTTGTCAGAGTTTTCGGCACTAATTGTCCAAGTACATTATACAATGAGATTGACATATAGGACACTTGTGATGGGATATGAACTTGAACAGCGTGAGGAGAATCAGTCTCAAAGGTACAGGAACTAGTACAAGTGTGGAAACTAATTTTTTCAACAAATAACAATGGTATGATGACTTTCCATGGTTTGAGTGGTACTCAGTTGAAGATCCAGTTATAAGGGTCAGGGCTTATGAAGTGTCAGTCTTTTTGGAGTTTTGTCAAGAGGATATCAACATGCCATATGGATGATCAGTGTTTGTCCATTGCTTCTTTGGAGTGTGTAGTCATAAGGAACGGAAACTCACTATTCAACAAGAGTACAAACTTCGATTCTATGCAAGCTATTCAGATTGGGGATTTGTTTCATTTGCTTCCCAAAAGGTTATACAAACTATTCAAACTATGATTTAAAGAATGACAGTTTTTGTTGACCTCAAGAATCAAGGAGCAACATGCTATTTGAATTTGGTACTGCAAACACTCTATCACATTCCATATTTCAGAAAGGCAGTGTATCACATGCCGATGGAAAATATTTCAACCAGAATTCCTTTGGTTTTGTAGAACCTATTTTATGATATGTAGAGCAACAATGATGGTGTATCCACGTAAGAACTTACAATATCATTTGGTTGGACCACATATGAATCTTATCAGCAGCATGATGTGCAAGAGGTCAACACAATATTGCGTAGTAAGCTAGAAGAGACAGCAAAGGAGCCTCTTCAAAAGCTCTACGAATGCCACCTAACAAACTACATAATTTGCAGTGATGTGAATTACCAATCCACTAGCAAAGAGTCGTTTTATGATCTTCAGCTTGATGTCAAGGGCTGCGAGGATGTTTATGCTTCTTTCAATAAATATATTCGAGTTGAGAAACTTGGTGTCGACAATCAATATAAAGCAGAGAACCTTGTTCCAGGATGCTCAAAAGAATGGTCAAAATCATGAGGTAAGACTGTTGCAGGATATAGAGATGGAATGGCCACAAAATATAGCATCTTCAGAGCAGAAAGTCAGAGTGATCAGGATCAATATTGCAGGCGTAGAGTTTCAGCTTTCAATGGTTGATGAAAAAGCCCAGGCATTGACAGAATCTAACCAGCATTTGGAAGCAAAACTTGAAATTTTGGATGTTAGATGTATATTGGATGAGAATAGAAAATCAGGTGAGTATAATCTTAGTTTGCCCATGATTATTCAAAAAGAATTTTGAATTAGGTGAGAATGGAAGCAAGCTAAAATCCCTGGATGAGAGACATTTTACTGAGGCATCAAATGATGTCATGTTAAACCAATGAACAGTCAAAAGAACTTATAAGTTGGAAAGATCAGCTTAAGCTCTCTTTCAAAATGGATGGCTGATATGGATGGATCTTATGCATCTATACATGACAACAAAGATTACAGTGAGTTGCAGGGTTCATGGAGAAGCACCATGACATACCCAAGAAAGGTGTATAAATGGATGATCAAGCAAGATTGGCTTGAATTTGACCTTGGCCTTGCAACTAAACAAGTATATTTTTTGGGTGAGGACATGAAAGTTGGAAGATGTCGTGATGTGTTTGATGATATAATTAATCGGGGCCACATACCTTGTGAATCTACATTTACAATGCACACCATGGCTTACATTGAAGCACCAAATCAAGGTTTTGTTGATGAAGCCAATGATATTCACAACCGCATGATTTGACTTGGAGGTTATTAGTCCAGTCCGAGTTTACAGAGTTCTCTTTTCAAGGTCCTCTTATGTGGGACAGGAGGGACTGCAACATTATATAAAGAAAAGCATACTCTGTGTTTCAAAATATGCAAGCAACAGAGCATAGGATAAAAGAAGATACATATGAAGGTTTGATATGGTTACACAGTTATCAAGACTGCATAAATTGTGAGAGAATTCAATCTCTAAGGATTAATATGAAACAGTCAGGTGTCAAGGAAAGTGGAGAATTTCTGGTTTCAATTCTCAGTGTTTGCTTCAAATGTGCTAATCTAGAGGAGGCAAAAATAACATGGAATTGCAAGTCCCCAAGGATGAATTGGGATCTAGGTATTACAGAGATGGTTAGTTGGGGAGAGTTTGAGCAATTGAGCTTGCAATTGCTTGAGGACAAGCAATTTTGGGAAGGGCGGACTGTCATGTTCCCTTTTTGAAATATTTAATTTTCGAAATAATTAATGATATTACTTGAGGTTGTCCTAAGTCATTTTTATTTTATAATATAAAAAGGACATGTATTATTATTATTATTATTATTAAGAGGGTCAAAAGGTAATTATTGTTAAGTGGATAAAAAGTAATGTTTTATTAAAAGTATTTTTAAATACTTTTAGGGTAAATTGAAAAATGGAAAGTTATAAAAGGCGCTGGGCTCAAAAGAGTCATTAATTATTCAACTTTGACAATCAAACCCTAATCCAGAGCTTGATCCATTGTAGTTAATCTTTTCATTTGAGGACAAACACCCTTTGATATATAAGTTTGGAGGACAAAAACCCTCTAACCTGTTGAGGTCATTCCTTTGAGAATCATATTTGTGGTGGTAGATCAGGATCAAATCCCAGTTTTCAATTTGGTTGGAGGTTATTATCAATTCCCATAATTGTGTGAGGGTTTGGTATTGTTTACTATCCACTACCATGCTGCAAATTGTGAATGCATTGAGGTTCATAGCCTGTCATACCACTCAGGGCAACGATAGTTATATCAGTGGCTGACATTTGTGCCTGCCATACCATTGAAAGCTTCCTCAAACCCCAACGCAGCCTTCCTGCTGCTACTGTCTCAGTTTATACAGCTGCTGTTAGAATGTCCAGCCTGCCGTAAACTATCCTATCTAGTGCTGCTCTTGTGTCATGTTGCTGGATATTGATAATAAACTAGGGTTTCATATCATACAAAATGATTTTCTATTGTTGATGATTAGTTTGTGTAAACATCTGTATTTTCCATTCAATACAATAAAGATTTCAGTAAAGATTTCAATTAGGTTTTCAATATCAATATTGCATATGGGATATTTTAGTATTTGTTTGATATCCAAGATTGAAAAAAAAGTAATCACAACAAACTTTAGAGTTGATAAATTATCTAGAAAGGGATATTACATCTAACATTATGGGGAGACGGAGAGACGGAGTAACGATCTTTTTCTTGATTTTTTTGGTTTTGCTCAAGGGGGATGTTGGTGCAAAGATGTAATTCTAACTTATCAGGTTCCCTTGAGGTACCAGTATTTAGGGTTAAGGCTTTAGGATCCAATGAGTTGCCACGTTCTGTTATGCTTTGGATATGGGTTGGGCCTACATTGTGTACTTCAGTATGGGCCTACCTTATGTACCATTGATATGGACTTACCTTTTAATTATTATCGAGATGATAATAACATTGTTAAATGTGGCATGAGGCTGACCTATACTAGTAAATGGTTGTGGTAAATGTCTACCATATAAACTAGTGGTGCATGCTTCACTATTCATCCACTTTGAATCATTCTATTTTTTATTAGCAACTAGCTTGGTACCTCAACATATTGACGTCTCTTGTGTTTTGTTGTGCATGGGATAAATTGCTTTATTTTACTTGATCATTTATTTTGTCAACATTAGCAGCAAAACTTAAAAATATTTCCAAGTATTGGGTATTTCAATAAGAAGCTACAAAACCCTAAGTATAAACTGTAGAAACCTCCCCTGCCTTTTAACATACAAGGTGACGAAGGAGAATCAATTGGAGGATTCAATGATGGGCGTCATGAGAAGGTACTAGATATAAGGGTAGGCTTATGCAGGATGCATAAGCAAAGGATATTCGAACAGTCCTAAGAGATAAATTCAGAATTAAGGCACACATGAGCAGGAAGAAGAAAAACATGATAATATTCAAATAGAAAACATAAAGAACTGGATGCGATCAACTATGTATTGTCGACCACCGGATATTATGAGATGGAAAGGTTGGATAGAGAGAACAAGAAAGACTACAAAAGGTTATGTTAGAAAGTTTCTTAGATGATGACTGCAATTTCCAGGGTATGTTCCTTCAACTAGATGCAGATGGTTAGATGCAGAAGGGAATTCAACCTCATCTTCATAGGCCATTGCTAGACATTATGGAAGGAAGAGAAGAGTGCAAAAAGTGAATATACGCCTCGTTATTCAAAAGGAGTAGGAAGAGCATATTGAAAAGAAATAATATTAAATAAGGTTATTCTGGAATCAACTGCATAACAAAGTTATTTTCTGATGTTTCAGATGTCACTAGTGGATCCATCTTTAAAGAAGAGAAGATGGAAGCCAATGCTTGAAATACTAATAAGACACACGAGTCCTAAATAGTATTGCGATACAAACAAAAACCTAAAACAGGCCATAATATTGATAATCAAAAGGTAATCCAACAGGCCATGCCCTTGCGATAAGAAATTCAACAGGGTATTCAGGAAGTTTCTTAGTTGATAAGTAGTTCACCTGTCATATAAATAGATAATAGAAAATATATTAATGGCCAGAAATGACCAAAAGTAGGTCAATGGGACTGAAGGATACAACCATTAGCAATAGCAAGTTCTAGGAAGAGAGAATTCTAGAGATTAATGGGAAAATAGATAGCAATGTCATAAACAACTTTCCTTTCGGTATTGGAACTTGTACATAGCAACAACAATAGTGGAAGCAATGTTCACTGCAACAGTTTTAAATGCTATACCTGCCTGTAGTGAAGAATTGTCATTTTCAACTATAGTGACTAGGAGATGGGGATGGGTCTCGGAGATGGGGATACCAATTTTCAGACATTTGGGTATGGGGATACTTGGAGACGGAAAAAGAAATAAAATAATAATATTTATATATTCAAATTTCTGAAAATTAAAATACATCAAATTCAGTATAGTGATATGTCTTCTGCTCTGTATTCTTTATTTCTAGCTGCAAATGGAAAACAATGAGATGAGTACCGATTCGACAATGTTTTTGCATACCTTTCATGACTAGTTTAAGCCTAAATCTTGATACTTTTTCTTATTATTGTATTATGCTTCTTGTGTTTATGATACTTTGGTGACATATGTTTAGTGTTTATGATACCTATTTTTGGCCAAGGGCTTTGGGAACATATTTTTAGTGATTGATTTAATATTTGAATGGCATGGGTTATATATTGCCATATTTCGGTTTTCATCTGCTCTATCCATTTACCTTTTTTCTTGTGCTTGAAAAGAATGAATGAGTGGATTTAATGGGTTAATATGCCTGACTGGTGCTAACATACAGATAAGATGAATTGCCTTTGGTTTGCAAGGACTTTCATGACTTGTACATGTTAATAAGGACCAGAGAATGAATGTCAGATTCTCTAGGATATAAGGTTTGTTGTAGACGTTATAGAAAGCCACAATTTTCCTATTGTTCATGATGAGCTTTGTATACACTAAAACAACACTTTACGAACATTTTTATGTCAAGGGGTTTGTTGGCACACTGCATCTCCCATCCTTAATATATCACAGTATTGTAGCAAGCTCAGCTAGAGTAACCACGTTGGCATAATCATGAGAAGATGCCCTTAGTGTGTCTTAGGTCCCTTTTGTTTCCACTTGGACACTTAGATACCTCATGTTTACTGTCTAGAGATCATTTATCCATCACATAGCCTCTTTCAGTTCCCCTTATCTATTTTTGAGTCTCTCAATCATTTCAACCAGTGTCGAATTGGGCCAACTAACTCAACCCCAGCCAAAATGCCTTCAAATTGTTTTTGCCATAAAGTAAGCTGATCAATTCGATTGCGGTTGAAAATGTCAAACTCCCAAGGCTGATTCCAAAACTAGGACACAATAATTTGCATTTATCTTTGTTTTGTGTGTACATTGAGAGAAGCCCCGCCCTTTATTAAGCTTATAGGCTTACCTAGGAGTGTCCCTTGTAAGTCTGTAGAAGCTCCATCTTTCTCTATGCATCCAACTCAGCTATGATGAAGATGGTTACAATAGTCCAGATTGTTGAATTTGTGGGTTTCCTTTTAGTTCTGATTTCATGAAGTTGTGTCTGCCATTTCCAGTTCCATATTGAAGATAGGAATTTTGGAAAAGTAATAATTGTTTATGCAACCAGAATTACATAAAGCTCTTTGTTGTAAGATGAAAATTAGTCAAGTTTGATATTCATGCCTTATAGTTTCGCATAAGATATGATTAAATGTAATTATGATTGTGAAGTGGAATAGTTGGAAAAGGTAGTTTCAACTTCCATTAGGTGGTTACTATTTCTTAAAGTTATAAATTGTATTTTTCTCAAGAGGAAGGAGGTTTGTCATTATTTTGAAACTCTCATTTCTGTAACAGTTTTTTATATCATTTAATAACAACAATGTTTGCAATCTTTTGCATTGTGAACCGAACCAAATAATCTCCAAAAATGTACAAATTATAGAACTTTTTTTAAATTGTGAAGTTGAAGTCTCCTTTGAATTTAATTTGTTTGTTTTCATTATGTGAGGACTTTTTCCTGCACTCGAAGTAGAGTGGTTTTCTCTATTTGTTCTTTGATTATAGTTTACTTATGAAAGAATGGTATGCTGGAAATAATTATATCATGCACATTTTCTTTCCAAAGCAGTTTGTATACATCTTCATAAAATTTATCAATTAAAAGCATTGTCAAACAAACTCAGAATTTTCACAGGGAAAGTGTGCAGGGCAGAGTTAGCACAGATAATTACATTGACTGCTGGTGCAAGTTAAAGCCCATTGGAATCCATTTGCACAATTTTTGTGTCTTATGCAGGCTGAGTGATATAAAAACTCCTCTCTCTTCCCAACTTGGCTTTCATGCCAGACCAATTAGTGACAGGACCTGCTACTAGTAATAGAATCCGCTTCATCAAAATCCATGTCGCTATTTCAATATTTGAATAAGACTTCTATCTCCTTATAACCAACTTTAATCAAAACGATTCCTTTCTGAGTCTCTTAAAAACCCTTTCATGATAATCATAGGGAGAGAGCACGAGGACACTAAAGAATTAAAGAAATTGTTGTCTGTTATGTTTTCAAATTTGAAAAATATTTTGAAGGAAAAACCAAGTGAGATATGTGAGGGAGTGCCAAATGTTTTTGTTACAATTATTTTTTTGTGGTGTTTAATCTATTCGTCTTTATCAATCACAGTATTGCATTTTTTATTGGATAAAAGTAACAATTTATTTCTCCAGTTTGGTCAGTAATGTGATTTGACCATGATTCTAGTGGGTCCATCAGTGTCATAACTATTTGTTTTCAACTGGTCTAGGGTGTTTTTTTTCATGGATGCATCTTACATTTACTTCAGGGAACAAACATTTACATCAGTCTAACAGGAGGATTACATGGAAAGTATCTTCCTAAAATTATTAAGCGCACTTATTTATGTGGTAGATTAATCTAGCATGTAAACATCCCATAAGTAGTATCAACGGGACAAATGGTATCACAGGGATGTTTTAACGTAATTTTTGGCAAGTGATTTGTGTGTTTTTGTTTGTAAAGGATAGTTTTCTACAATCCTTAATGATGAGATATCAATTTCTTGATCACTATTGTATGTAATGGATTTTAATTGGTTGTATTAAAGATTATAGCTGGATAAAAAATTTCTCAAATGTTGCTCTGCACCACAGGGTTTGCGGCCTACCATACCTAAGCATACACATCCAAGACTTGCAGAGTTATTAGAACGGTGCTGGCAGCAAGATCCAATAATTAGGCCAGACTTTTCTGAAATCACTGTGATTCTTCAGCATACCCTCAAAGAGGTGAAATTACGAGGATTGTTTACCAATGAAAGGTCATAAAGTGTAGGTGGTGTTTCATGATCATCTAAAGACTAATAACATGTTTTAACAGGTTGGAGATGAAGGAGAGAGCGATAGAAAGAAAGATAAAGCATCAGGTGGCTTCTTTTCTGCATTCAGACGAACAGCTGGTGCTCAATAAGAGGAAACATTTTATACATTTCTCCCGTGGAGCCCCAAATTTGGATGTTTCCGTCCATAGATTGTTTTTTTTCCATCAAGAGCTCAATCAACTTCACCTTGATGTACAGTGTTAATGTTTCTATTCTTTCATTTGGAAAATTCTCTTCTGAACAAAATAATGTCTTATTAGGGTCAAGTTTCAACTGGGTACCTATTCTTGCAAATGTTCTTTGCCTATCAATGTTCCAATTAGATCAAGTTTCAACTGTGTACCTATTCATAAGATTCAAATCCATGAACATGATTGGGCATTTAAACAATTTGTTCACCAAAAGCATATGCCTAAGCGATACATTTCAACCATTTAGATCATATATAACACACACAAATGAAAACAAATAACACCCTCAGCTGAGTGCAAGGTTCTGTTTGCAGAGGGTTCTGCCTACCTCACAATTACTGGCCATAAAGTAAAATTGTTTGGTTTGTACTGTTCGTCAGGGATGGGTGCCCTCTTGTCCCCACAATGTGCTTACGGCTGAAGCATTTGGCTATTTGCTTTCCCACAAAACCATAGATGGAATTGTTAAGAACATAAAGCTTCCTAATAGATGGTTCCAATTAATTAATACACACTCTGCGGATGATATTTTCCTCGATCATGAGGAAATGCATTTCATCAATGAAGTCACGGGTAGGTTGAATACATTTTTCCAGGTTTCTAGTTCCAAAATATGATTGAAAAAATCAACTTGGTTTGTCAATCGTTCTCGAACTGGGATACAAGTTGGTGAGATGTTTTTACAGGCATTTCCTTTGTCCCTCTTTTTGAATGGTTTCAATTACATCCACAAGACCCAATGGTCTATGGAACGACAATTTACTACAGCTGTCTCAACCGCTTGATGATGCATAAATTGACGGATTTATGTTCTAAAACAATTTGAAAAAAAAAAAAATTATTGGGTAACCAAGCGCATGAACTGAAGGAAATTTTATATTTGTTTAGAAACTTTTATTGCTACATGTTTACTTCTCATTTTGGGTGCCATCCAAAGCATTTTATGACATGCTAAACTATTAACTGATTTTCTACAAGCCAACTGCCTTGCACTTTGGTTTTCTTGTAGTGGCATGGGAGATATGTTGCCTTACATGCTATCATTAGAGGTATAGGAGAAATGGGCTTTCACTTTGTTTTGAATGGAATGTTTTAGTCCATGTAAGGCTAATAATTTTTGGAAATCCTCATTAGGCATTGTGGAGATTAATGCCCCTTTATGGCGAAGTTTGATGGCAACAATTGTAGGTTTTCATAGTGGCATGGAAGATATGTTACATTGCATATTGTCTTCCAAAGGGATATGGGAGGGATAGGTGTCACATATGTCCAACATCAAGGGCCTGGTTTGTGCATTTTTTTTTTTTTAAAAATCATAGATGTACATCATAAATTTTTGGATTCCAAGGAAAATCATTTTGTTTTCTACTTTTGGACAGCTCATTTCCTGTTAAAGATGGTTATAAATGAATTGCTGCCCAAATGTATAGAAAACGCTATTGCAGCTTCACATCTCTTCTTAGAGATTGCTAACTTCATGTAAATTACTCTTGGATTTAATAAAGCTTTATTTACATTGCAGTATTGTATTTGCTTATTGTTCATTTTCATTGCTTTCATAACACATTAAATTCATACAATTTATTGTGTTGTCCACTTGATTTACAATTAAATCTAGAAAAATGGTATCAAACCAGTATGATCCATGTTTGCATGTTCCATAAAAAGAGATAAAGCTATGGGAGGCATGGTCTTGATAATATGTGACCCTTAAGATTATACTCATCAATTTAAATGATCTTGGATACCAAGGGGGAAGCAAGAGATCCTTTTAAAGTTTCCTTGACAAAAACCTTTGAGGAAAAATTAGGGAGATGATGGAATGATTCACCATTGTTCCTTCACAAATTGTACCAATATCATCCACTCCCTTTCAAGCAAACCCTTCGGAGGTCTGACACCAAGGTACAAGTGATTTTCAATATTCATCTTTTTGAAGCCTAAATCGATGTAGGTGTAGACAAATGACCCAACCAATTGGAATCATATTTATTTATAAATAATCTTTTTAGCTATGAAAAACTAGCATTTGCACTCTTAAAAACTGCTTTCCATGTCAAAACATGGCAAGGACTTTATTATCTTCAAAATAACGAAAAGGAGGATGAAGATGAATTAATACTATAGAATAGATGGATGCACTAATATAAATTCAAGATATAATTTGTAAATGCCATTAAAGAAGAGTTATGTTGCTTAGTATAAAAAGTAGCATCAATTGCACCATGTTTGAGATCAACAAGATTATACAATGTGTTTCATGTCTTGTTGGCAAATTTTGATACATGGTATTTAGGTGCACAATCTTCTAATACTACAATGGCTTGCACTTATACATTCAATAAGTGTTTAAACGTAAAGGACTCAAAAGAAATCAATCAAAACATTAATGGCATAAATTGTTCCCCATTGCACCTATACATTCAAGAAGTGTCTAAATTGAAAGGATTAAAAAAAAAAAGTCACAAGAATAATGGCGTAAATTCTACTGTTAAGGACATTGACTACACATCATTAGTCAAATCCTAATTTGAAAAAGGATTTTTTGAATAAGCTTCGATAGGACCCATGAAATTGATGCGACGTCAATAAGTGACTCGCAAATGAAGGTGTTAGATTTGTGAGAAGGGCCCATGATATGTGGATCTCGTATAGTTTCCAAGGTCTGAATAAATTACCTCAATATTTTCACCCATGAATGTGTGTGTCCGTGTGTGTGTGCACACGTATGTGTGAAACATTTAAATAAAATAAGCACATGTTCAAGGCAGAATGATTACCAATATATCAAGTGCAAATGTGTTCAGCCCTCCTCACATGAAAAATAGAATACAAAAAGACTTATCATCATCTTTGCTCTTTAGTATTTTATGTAGAGACATACAAAGGTTTAACATATGAAGAAATCTTATCTTCAATGATATTAGCTCAAAATAGACAAGATAACCACTAAAGATATTCCTATTTACAAGTGACTTATAAATAAATAATAGATAATGGTGTGCACATAAGGTGTATATTATCTATAAATAATATAATTATTAGTGCATCTTAAAAAATAAATTAGAGTATGTCTTTGTTAACATTCACCCTTAAGATGTACTTTATAAAATGAGATCACAAATGAAGGTACACTACCCTAACTAAACTTAAAAAACATGTGCACAAATTGTATGTACAAATTTGTGTACATCACCATCTCTCTTAAGAGCAACTTAGAGAAAGTGAGCAAGGGAGACAAACCTTTTTTGTGGGTCTTGTAAACTAGGTCATTTTTGGTACTTGTGTACAATAAGTACAAGAAATAACAATGATCATTAGAAACATTGAGTTTGAAGATGATGCCTTACAAATTATATTTCACAAAATCTCCAATGTCCAAGTGGATTGTAATGGGTATAACAAATTGAATGTTGGAGTTAGTCATATTCACATTTTATGTGTTACCAAGGTGTGATTTATTATGCACAAATAATTATTAAATGCACAATTAATGTGATACTTATCTTCACATGTGAGAAGGGTATGCCTTGGGAAATATTCACATCTTTTACTCCACTAATAATAATAATCTCTCAATCCCATTTAACTTTTCTTATATATGCACCCTTTGTGTTCTTGTGGAAAGTGTCATGGGGCTAGATTATCTAGTGTATTGTTGCGGCATTGGGTACACCCCCAAGCCCATTTTCCATTTGAAATTTGCTTTGATGCTATCGGGTCTAGCCCCACGATAAATAGTGTTAAAGTGGTTTTTGGTTGGAAAACGGGCTTGGGGGTGGACCTAGTGTTGTACGAGTGCACTAGAGTCTAGTCCCATGATAAAAAGCAATGCAGCTTAGAGGCATCTCTTGAGCTAATGGAGTTGTAGTCTTTTAGAGAGTATGTTAATGCTTCCTTGGTTTGGTTTTTTGAGAATGTTACGTACTTGGTGATTGTTTCTAGCAGATACATAGATTTGTTGTTTCTTGCAGGAGTTCCATAGCAGTTCATTTGCAATCTACTTGTTTTCTATAGGAGTTCCATAACACTCCATTCACAATCATTTAACCATGCATTTTGTTTAGATGGAACACGTACCAATAGTCACTCTTGTTCACACAACCATATTTGTGAAAGCTACATTTTCTTCAACGGCATTATTGTTCTTTTATTGTACATGGGTACCTCATCAAGCCTAGTTGTCTGGCCCATATAGGGACATACACCATTGGATATGATGAAGGGAACATTTTTTATTGGTGTTGTGAGATTAAGGGATCCAAGGCCTTATGATTTTCTTGATTTTTGATGCAAATATTAGGATTGTCGGCTATATTGTAATTATTCTTGAAATTTTTTTGACTTGCAGATATTTGACTTAGATTTTGATTTGAGCACAAGACTTTTTTTTTAACACATCACCTAAGCTGATCTTTAGGGGGTGTTGAAGTGTGTCATATTCATACTTGATGTGAAGTCCACCTTAGGTAGATGTGTTATTGAAGTGTGATTTATTATGTAAAAATTTCTTAATTAATTTGGTATTTGTCTTCACATGTGTGATAATGATTTAAGTGTAATTTGCGGAATGATCTAACTTTTTAATCCACCAATAATAATCTCTCACTCATATTTTACTTTTTCTATATAAGAACCCTTTGTGTTCTTGTGAAAAGTAATGGAGCTTAGAGTCATCTCATGGGTTAGGAGATATGTAGTCTTACAGAGAGTCATGTTGTAGGGTAGCCATTATTGGTTGCACACATAGACTATATGTTACACACAGTTAATAAAGTGTCTTTATTGGAGAATCTCTCTTGTTTGAATATTCTATGTTGATGATGTCTAATGTTGAGATTCATTGGAGGAGATGTTATTTTTATTATTGACATGCTATAAATCAATTGTCTATATGTCTACATATAATAAATGATGTTAAGATTCTTATAGATGCCATTCCACCCTATTAGAGTACATGGGTGTCAAGTCCTTGTGACTGTCAAGTGAAGAAGTAAATGTTGTTGAATATGAGAATTTATTTGAAATCATGTCCACAAACTAATGTACCAATGTGTATCATATATATGTAGAGGTATTAACCACTGATTGGAAATTGCATGGAAATAAATATTTGATTGTACCACCGTGAGCAAAAAATATCTATTTTCTAAAGATGCATTATTGGCATTCATAATTAGTGGCTAAAACATGTGAGCAACAAATTTTCTCTAAAGAGGACACACTTTTAATGTTGAGGATTAATAGCCAAAGCATGTGTGAAATTGACCAAGGTATGAGAAAAGCAAAGCCTTTTCTTAAGATGTTACATAAGTACTCTTCAAGTTGTCAAGAAGCATCGGCCCAAGAACAACCATCCAAAATAAGAATATCAAGAAATTGATATGCAAATGGGTATTAATTATTGATTGGAAAATGTGTATAAAGATTGAAAGAAATGACAAAAGTGAAAATTCTTATGTTTGATATAAAATCAGAAATTTGACTACTATTGGGTTTATCTAAAAAGAATATGTAGTTTTAAAAAAAATCATGATGAAATTCTTTCATATGCAAAAGTTATCACAGATTGAAATATGAACGGTCCAGGTTGCATCTAAAAAATTGTGAATAGTATGCACAACATGCCAAATGTCCAAAATTGTATATATCATTATGTAGCTCTTGAAAAAATAGCCTTGATGAAAAACCATCACTAAAAAAATCACTCTATGACCAAAATATTGCTTGTAAAATTCAAGATGCTATAAATGGAGCAAACCCCTGAAGGATTATACGCAAAAAGAATATTTAGAGCTACAAAAAAGTGTACAAACTTTAAAAAAATGGTAACGCAATTTCAAAACCATGTTAATGTATATGGATATATATGAAACTTGTTTATAATTATATTCTAAGAAATAATTTTAAAAAATAAAAAATTATTAGTTCTTTAAAATAAAAATCAATTTACCCCAAAAATAAAATTAAAACATAAAAAATAAATAAAAACACTTGATTGGCTTATTTTCAAATATTTATTAATTGTGCACTATTGCTCCATTTATGATGAAATGAAACTTAATGACAACTTTCTCAGACATTCTAAATGTAACATGTTGGTCAAAATATCTTCAAGGACCAATAAAAGTTGAGAAACTAGCAATGTCCCTTTGATGCAACTCTAAAAGAAAGCTCACAAAACTTAAGAGGGAATGATTTCTAGAAATGAAATTCATCGATGCAACAAAGTCAAGCTTAGGAAAGATATGATTCTGTGTTATATTTTTTAGAAGAGCCAATTCTATCCGGATTTGGTAAATGGTCCAATATACGTGAGTAAAGAATCTCCATCAATTATTGCATGTGTATACTTGTCAAACATTTAAAGTAAATAAATAGATATATGATAAAGGTAAAATGCCTACCAATATATTAAATCATATGAAGAATATAATACAAATGAACTTTTTTCATTGTTTCCCTCCATCTTCTTGTATAGATAAGTAGGGAGGTTTATGATAACAAGGAATATTATGTTTAGAGATATTAGTTCAAAACAAACAACCCTTCTTTTGAGGATAACTACTAAAGATATTTTTATTTATAAGTAATTTATGAATGAGTCAATAGATATAAGTTATTTAGATAATTATGTACACATAATGTGTGCATTCTTCATAAATAATATATTAGAAGTGCATCTTAGACTATATGATAGTGTAGGTTTTAATATACACTAACCAAAGGATGTCATGCCAAATGAGAAAAACTAGCTAAGGTATAGAACTTGAGACCATCTCTAGCACCAACACATGTACCAACCCTTGCATTAGTACTAAAACCATTTCCCATGTTGGAAAAGTGAAATAAAAACATAGAGATCAATCCTTACTCCATTGTTGCCACAACATGAATTTCCCCTTAAGAAGGAGGCAGAGCATCTCTTCACCCATAACTATGGGTGAAAGGAACATCTTTGTGCTTTAGCGTAGATAATTATAGTGAAAAGAATGTGATTTCAGATGTGGTTAGGAGGTTTAATCTATTGACATGCCCTACCCTCATACATATACAATACATTGGGTGAATTAGAGGTGGATATATACGTCAAAAGATAATAACTCCTCCCATACAAATCCAAGTTATTTTAGGATGAATTGTTTTGTAACGTCACACCCTTAAAAGTATGTGATGTTATTTTTGATCAACCTTTTATGTGGGAAAAATCTATCAAACTAAAGCTTGTATAGTTATTGTCACTATGGGTGATCAATCCTGCAGAACTCCAAATGTGGCTCCTAAGAAAAGATATTTGAATAGTGTGAATAAAATGTACCTATTTTTCACCACCAAGATGCAAATTTACCTCTTACATCCAAAAATGAGCACAAAGTCACTCCAAAATTGAAATCGATGTCAAAGGGATAAAAACAAACGGTTTCAAAACAACCCTAGTTTTATCATGGATTAAACGGTTGAAATATAAAATAATATTTCCCAATTTTAAATTTCTCTATTGTCAAAAGATTACTTTGATTAGAATAAATATGCAATCAAGTTATGTAAAAATTCCACGACCAATTAGCATCCGAGGAATTAATGTGGATTGATCTACAAATTGAATGTGAAGAATTGAAGGGGGGAAAAACATACTTTAACACAAGATTTTTAAATATATTTTAAAAGCAACAAATAACTTTGGAAAAATGTCTTCATCTTTAACGCGAATAAAACTTAGTATTAAATATGCATGGAATTATTTAGTTACAAAATTGAAATATTTTTAAAGTTCTAAGAAATCATTCTAACTTGGATGGAAACATGTTTGGAAACAAAAATATTGTGATTCATTTCCTTATTATACATGAGATTAGTTAAAGATTGTGGAATATAATTTTTTTAAAGACAAGCATATAAAAGGCATGATAAGGATTTTCCAAAAATATTACAAAATATTATAACATAGATTTTACCATAAACAACCAATGTGTACATGTAACTAATATAATATTTCATCTTTAAAATAGAAAATATATGGGTATTATTTTTGGACTTGAAGTATGCATATTATAAAGATACTATTACAAAAAGGTGTAGTCAAGTTAAAAAGTATACATTTCAGAAACAACTTCACAATTAGCTATTTTTTAATAATTAAATAGGGGTTAATATGAGGACTCCAACCTAAAATTAAACACATAATGCAACTTTGCATAAAGTATGTAAATATATTATCATAACTAGTTTACACATCTAAATTTTAGTAACTATCAGGGTTTTAAAAAATCCCTATACTTATCTGAATTGGATTCTAAAAATCATTATAAATAAGTGGTTGAGATCATCAGATTACCTCATATTTCATATGACAAATGAAGACATTAAGAATCAATTTAACCTCTATAAGACAATTGAATAAGACAAACATGCAGAGTATAGATGCAATAACATGAGAATACATGCTCATGGAATCATGAATGATCTATACATCATGGAGCTCACACCAATTGAGAAATCCATCATATGTGATGAGTTTGTTTCAACTCAAACTTGCATGACAATATTAACTTAGTATCAACACTTATAACATAGTGTTTTAAAGGAAGGGAATATCTTGTATAAGGTTGTTCTCCTTGCATAGGCATATGAATTAACAAGTTCTTCTATGGATGGAAAGAGGGCTTCAAGAGTTTTCTAAAAAGTGGTGACACTAAGGATTCTAATTAGTATCAAGGAAGATATGATGATATGTAGTTGACCTTATGATCCCATTTTTTTATGATTTTTTAATGCACAACACTCTATAAAAATTCATATATTTTATTTCAGATGAGCAAATTAGGTGTCATTTTGTGCAATTGAAAGGAAATATTTAGATCTACTTGGTTATATGTTTTTGTTCTGAGATTTGGGGCAAAAAATGAGATCTAGTGGTTTCTAATGTTCATGAAACCCTAATTTTTAATTGAATCATGGATCAAGATGATTATAATAAGTGGGTAAGAGATACACTCGAGAGTGTGGATTTTTTTTTGGGTAAGTATGAGAAGATGAAAATTGAGGATGATGTGGAAAAAGATGAAGAAAATAATGAGGAAGATAATGCAAATGAGGAAGAAGAAAAATAAGAGGAACATAATGATAATGATGAGAAGGCTACAAGTGATGTAGAAGGAGAGGTAGAGGATCATTATTATGAAAACAAAGAGATGGAGGATAAGGGTTCAATAAATTTAGCTAGAAAGAGAGATGCTTCAATATTTCAGTTTCATGGATTCATTCAAAGGAAGAAGGTCATTGAGTCCATAAATCCTAGTAGCAAGTATAAATTCATCAACAAAGAGGTAGCTAAACATCTACAGGTTTGAGCAAAGAATATCGAGGAGGCTCAAATAGATGGTAAGAAGATTCAAGTTTTTGAAGATTTAGAGCTCATTGTGGATAATTATGTTTCGCATTCAAATTTTTATGCTTTGGATATGGATGGTTTGGATATCCTTAGTTAGATACTTTGAGAAAAAAATAAGTTTAATGTGTAGAATCAGTGCATGAAGTGTTGGTAAAAGAGAAATAAGGTCGCTTTGTAAGATATCACACTCAGCAAAGAACACATAAATTTCAAGGTAGAGCATGAGGATGAGTTTGAAGATATGAAGAAGAGAATACTGAAGATTCATAAGAAGAACAATATGAAGAAACCGTACAAAATAATAATATCAATTCATCTACTCAAGAGACAAAAGGCACTACCAAAAGAAAAGGTGGAAGAGGTAGAAGAAAATGTTGATAAAGTCAAAGTATTAGAAAAGTATACTAAGGTTGAGGAATATATACCCCCACATCATTATGAGAAGCAACAATCATGGAGGCAGGTCAGGTAGCGTCATAACAATAATCACTTTGGATATATAGGGAACCAGATGAATAATTATTATCACTTCACAAGGAATCTAAAAACAAAAAATATGGCCATACATGGAGTCAGAGTATTTTAATGGATGATGGCACATAGAAACAATGGAGAAATAACTATGGCTATGCATGGAATCAAACAAATAACTGCTATTGTCATGTATGAAATCACAATAGCGTAGTAGGATATAGAACATGGAATCAAAGGATAAATATTTATACATGGAAACAAAAGAAGTACACCTATGATCAAGAATGGATCATAGTATCACAATAGAATTTGGAAGTAAGGTTGGTGATTTATTGTTGTCACATGAATTTTGCACCCATTTGATTAGCTAGATGATTCAATGCAACAATGGGAACTCCCCTAAGGTATGGGACCTTGGCTCCTTGGGATGAACCTTTGAAGAAGGCCAACTCCTCCCTAAACTATGTGCACCTAATGTGAGATAAGTTTTCAGGCCTAAAACACTACTAGAAAGACTTATTTACAACTGTTGATAAGCTTATTCTCATGAAAAAGGGGATAAAGGTAAACTAAAAATACAATGTGGTGATGCATCAAAGCTTGGAGAACTCCTCAACTTGATTAAGTCAACACAACACAACCTTCATAACTGATAAATATTCTATGCAATATTCAAATCACATATCACTCACATAATTAATGTGCATGAAGATAAGAATACTAACACAACATCAAGAGGGACCAAAATTCACCATGAGAAGGTTGAAAATGGAATAATCCATAACTAATTTTGCATAATCCTGATTATACTCAACTATGGAGGAAGAGGAAGGAACGAAGAGTGGGAATTCCAGCTCTAATGAGGAAGGAGAAGATAAAAGTAAGAATAAAAATGAAGGGGGCACTATAGAGGATAAAACTGATTAGAATAACTATGATCTTGAGGAAAATCAACAAGTGCTAGGGGAAACTAAAAAAGAAATGGATGTTTTAATTGAGGATCCTGCTTTGAAAATAGAGAAGGAACATTTAGTGAAGGATGCCTATCATGCAATGGAAACTAGAGAACAAGTAAAGGATGATCTTATCCACAACAAAAGCCCTGTTGAAACTAAAGAACAGAAGAGAATGGAAAGAGAGGATCATACTGAAAAGGATGAAGACAATCCAAATGAGAACATAGAAGATTTAAGTGATGTTTGGCAGAATGACAGGAGGCATCCCTTTATGAATTCGGCCAAATGCAAAGTAGACGATATCCTTCAAGTTGACTCGTGGATGCATAAGGAAATACTGGGCCTTAAGAAGAAAATGGAAATTATGGAACATAATCAGGAAGCTGATCGAAACAAAATCAACAATCTGGAAATGCAGATGAGGGATATTCCTATCAAACTTAAAGACTATGAGAACAATCTAAGGAGGTTCATTAAAGAAAACATAATGAAGATGGAGGAGGTTACTTCTAGCATATGTGCAGCTGCTGCAAACATTGGAAAATGGGCAAATGAGGAAATAAAATCTTTGGAGGGGCCTAGTAAGAGGACCAGACAGAGCTCAAGGAAGAAAGCAATGCAAGAGGTAGCCACGTCGGCGAAAATATCTATACAGGACACTGCTGTGATTGGAAAGGAAGCGGTGAAGATGATTCTAGAATTAGAAGAATAGGATCTTTTAGTTCTTACTGTCCTAGTCCTTTTAGTTGGATATTATAACTGGTTCCATTTTTTGGTTCGTTGTTTAACACTTGAGTTTCCAGGTCTCTATAAAACCTGGGGTCTGTCTTTTGATGATCTTGAATTGTGGTTTCAGGTCCCTGTAAAACCTATTTTTGATACTACTCAGCAGTAGGTGTTAGGTTTGTTTTCTCCTGTGGACATTATTGTTATATCCTTCTTCCTTTGTTTTAGGGTTTCGGGGCCCCTTCAAAACCTGTTTTTACCTTAATCTAAAACATATAACCTATAAAAGAATATAAATCTATATGAAGGTGAGAAGGATTGGATAAAATTACAATGTAAAAATATATTTACACAAGCAAAGATCAACAATCTAAATATTACATAAAAAATGCAAGAAATTTGAAGAAAGGTAATCTTAGTTTTTTATTGATTTCAGGCTAAAACTAGTGTAGTATCTTCAAAAGAGTATAATTTTGCTATACCAAAGTAGAGGGATCCCTTTTAAAAATCATTTTTCAGTTATATATAGAAATTAAAAGTGAGTGAGAGAAGAAAACAACAATAACTTCTCCACTACCTTCATCAATTCAAGCATGTGTAGGAAGAGAGACCAAGAATTTGAAAACATTAAGCCCTTTCAATGCTTTGGACTTGTTTAATTTAGGCATACTTGGATACTTGGCATAGTGAAGGGTAAGAAAACCTATCTTCACTCTAATTGTCTCCTTGATAATTCTTTTCATGATGGATTTGGTCAAAATCTCACCCCATGTTGCTACATTCTTGGAATAGACCTAATCTTCTTGCCTAAAAGAGCTTTGAAATTGTTGCTTTCCTCTTGGGCATGTATATATAGAAATAAGGTGGTTGATTTTGACTCTTTCTCCATGGTTGGGTCCCTTGTTAAATCCTCTACACCAAAATAGGTCTTAATCTGACCAAAATAGGCCTTAAGTTGACATAGCTCACCCATCTAACCTTTTTACATGTTTGTCATAAATGCCAACCATTTTGAGGAAGTTTCACTTTCTAAGGAACATGTTTATAGTTGTGTAAGATTTATGGATGCCTGAGAATATTTAGATAATTTTATCATCTTGTTGATGTGCTCTTGAAGTCATAAAACCATTTAAATTATGCTATAATGCATGAGAAACATGATTAAACAGGTTTGAAATCCTGTTCTCTACCTTACAACCTGCAACTTATTGTTTTTGATCTTACAAGCCTATATGAAACCTTGGAAACATGACTATAGGCCTACTTATTAGATTTTGGATCTCAAAACTTTGTTTTATGCCTCTTAAACAATGTTGTAAGTATGTGTTGTTCTTTGACCATGCTTGAACAAGTTCCAAAACCTTGAATATTTTGTCTTAAGAATTATATCTTCTTGTTTCTTTTTCAAAATCTTCTTGAGAACCCTTTGCATATTCATAATTAGTCATGAAAACTCTATAATAATTTTGATTATTCTTATTGAAACATGTTTGGAATATTTGTTATCTTCTTCATCATCAAGAAATCCTACTATAGACCTCCTAAAAGGTCATTAAGAGCATAAAATCCTATTGGTAGGTTTTGAGAGATCAAAACCCTATTAAAACTTATCTTGGAATTTGGCCAACAAGGTAAGACTTGTATGAAATTTTTAGATAGCCAAAATCTTAAGATTTACCATTGATACACTCAAGGAAGCCTTATAAGAAGTCTACATGCCTTTACTGTTTAAGAAGATGCTTGGAACATGTGATTTAGACCTTAGTAAGCCTACAAAAGTCATGAAAATGTGGATCTTGCATAAATCTATCTTCTTAACAATGTTGCGGGCCTACAATATTCTTGACAATACTTATAATCTATTAAGTCTCATTTGAATCATGTATTCTCAGTCTTAAGACCAGTTTGAAGGTTTTGAAGTGCTTGGATCATACTCTACAACTACAACCTTCATCTAAGAGCTCGAAAAATTGCATACTCTATCCTTTATCATTATGGAAACCTTAAAACTTGGATGCAAACTTAAAAATATTCTTTTACATGCTTGAAACCTCATGTTTCTTCATTCTATAGGGTCACAACATGATTAAAAGCTTTGTCTTGTGCTTTTTCATCATGAAACCTTTCAAAAACTTTATTACAAACCTATAAGTGAGTTTAGATCATGGATATATGACATCAATACTATCCTTGCATTAGCATTATATCATCAAGAAACTTGGAAAATTCTTTTCAGATCAACCAATAAACCTTGAAAACCATAATATAGATCTATAAATTGGTTTTGATGATACATGGATCATCTAAAACCCTTGTTTCTAGATCATACATCAAGGAAACCTTGGAGAATCTACTACACCTATTATGATCATGTTAGAACTTGTGATTGACACCTCAAAAAAGAGGTTACACTTGGAAGGATCATGGAAAGTTTGTCCTAGATTCGATAAAGTTTTTAAAACTTCTTGAAACTCGTGGATCTCTGCATAATCATCTTGTTTGAATTTTTGAAAGCCATGAAAACCTTGTTTGTTGCATAACATACCTACAACCATTGGGAACATGTTAAAATATTGATCTTAAGACCTCACATCATCAATAAAACTTGGAAACTCTTTCAAATACTTGTTGGTAGGTTTTTTGAGCTCAAAACCCTCTTGAAACTTGTCTTAGAAGGTTATAACTATGTTTAGGACTTGTTAACTTTATCTCTTCACCTTACAGATCTAAAAGCAAATTTAGCATTAAAAAACCCCTTTGTTTTGTATCTATAGACATGTATATGAGTATTTGAAGTTTAAACCCTGTGATATTTTGTCTTGATAAGTCAAAGAAAGCCTAGAACCTTATTAAGACCTTGGTAACTATTGGCCAAATTTGGCCCACATAAGAATCTTTTTCCTAGAAATGGTTTGAACAGATGAGCAGAGTTTTAGATGGAATGAGTTGGCCAAAAGTATGGGAATATGTTATCATGTTTCTTATAAAACTTTTGAAACACTTTAAGCAAGCGTAAAGTGTAATTTATTGATCCTTTAGAAGTAGACTTGGAAACAAGTCTAGGATTGCAAAGTAAAAAAGACCAATAGGTTCTCATGGTGTTTCAAGAATTCAGGGGCATGAATTAGGTTGTAAAAAGTCTTATAAGTTCATTGGATCCTTCTAAAGAGACAACAATTTATCTCCCAAGTCCAAAAGAACTAGATCGTCACAAACACGTCACGTAGGGACAATAAGCCAGTCTGGTTACACATTTGATAAATACACTTAGGAAATTGATAAATATATCACCCCTAAAAATATCATATCTTGATGAGTGCTCTATCTCAAGATATAAGGTTCTAAAGTTGAACTTGTAGAGTGGGACGTGTGCATAAATGTCAAATTTGGGCCTTGTGAAATAGTCATTTGAATTCAAATGTTCCGAAGGATAAGTGGGGGGATAAAAAGTGTCAAGATATCAGGTACTTGAATGAATATCTAACGACATGTGGTGACTGATGAAGACAGTGGGTCTAAGCTGATTGATGATGCGTAATCAATCATTCTAAAGTATATCAACAATGAGCTCAAAATCAAAAGGTTAATGAATATCAAAGACAAATGCATAGTTTCCAAGTGTCATGACCATGGTAACTACTAGATAAATCAATGGTATGCATGTAAGCCATGCAAAAGTATATCGATGGTGTACGTAAATTCAAGAGTCAATGTTCCTAAGGATAAATTTGAGAACGCCACATGGTGTAAGCATGTTAAATAATAGAACTGATAGCAAGATCCCACGGATTAATGTGGAGATGAAAAATGTCCTAATTTGGAAGGCCCAATTCAAGATCAATGGATGATATTAAAATTCAAAGGTAGGAGACTTCAATAGAGAACAAATGTGACCTAAGGTCAAACTAAGGCAAATATTTCAAAAGATGCCATTGAAGCTTAGTCTAAACCTCTATTGGAGGATCCACTGCATGCAGACTCAGATTTATTTTTATTTCAATGTTGTTTCATGAAGGGATATCCTTGTGTGCAATAGATTATCAATTCCCATAAGGTTTAAAGGTAGAATAGGTCTATTTAGACCTATATAGTTCAAGAATGATGATATGTAGTATGTAAGCTCTTCATGGATATTAATTATAGGAAAGCCAATAAATGGATTGGTTTTCAATCTAAAATAGACCTATGCTTAGATTTAGAGTAGGGGCATATGTGTAGGAGTGTCTTGTCCATAGACAAATCTATAGCTCCAACAAATAGGTACCTGCAACCAATACAAGTAGACTTAAGTATGGCTCTGTCAAGTCCATGGATTTGACAACTTTGTCCTCATAATGAAATTAATTAGGAGATGGTGTAGAAGATCAAAGCAAGGGGATTTTTGGATTGGAGAGTAAATTGGAGCATTCAATTCTTTTATGGCACCTCTAAGGATTTTAATTTCTTGGAAAGATCATGACCCATCATCTTCAAAATAGATTATTGTTTTCTAGTGCATTTTTATCAGCCAATGAGAAAAGCTTGAAGACTATTGGGAAAAATGAAATTTATCTTGTCTATGATGTGTTAATCTTGATTTGATCAAAAGGTGATGGATCATTAATCAATAAGGATGGAAACTCAATTAATGATCTTAGATGGCATGTTCCCCCTCTCTCTCCCCTTTCTCCTATATCTCTTATTCTTTTTCATTTGTAAACTCTCTCACTTTTGATAATAAATTCTGTCTCAATTCTAGAAGAGCAGAGACTCTCATTTGATAAGGTTAGACCCTATCAAAATTTGTATGAAATACCTCTTAAAGTAATAAAGACTTTCTTTACTTATCTCTCCCTACTAAATTGTGTGTATCAAGCTTGTGTATGATGGCATTGTGAAGGAAAATATTCCATTCCCAATGTCCTTTTTTCTTGCTCATTTCTAAGGTGTGTTCAAGTTAGTTGCAGTTCTAAGTTAGTGTTATTTTTTTCATTAATGCAAGATCTCAGTGAGTCTTAGAACTCCTCTTTGCCTTCATTCATTACTTCCTGAATCTAGTTTATGAAACACTTATTCAACTAGTTTGTTTTATGAGATTATGTGAGCTAGAATTATATTGTGTTTCCTCAGTATTTACTTCATGCATATGAGATCCTCATTTGAGTTTGGTGCATCACCTAGTTAACTTTCTTAGGAGCCCTTTCCCACTTTCTAACTCTTTTCTCAGTGAAAACATTAGTATAGGTGATCCATCAAGAGGAATCTGGTCTTCTTCAGAGGTCCAACCCCACCATAGGTGACCCACAGCCTGGGATTATTCCCATAGTGTAGATAAATTAGAGAGAGCCCAAAAAACCCTCTCCAAGGGTGAAAATTGATTCTACAATATTTTTTGGCATGCCCAATGGGACTTAATTTAAAATAAGATTGGTCAAATTTTGATGCTGGTTTGATCAATTTGCAGTAGTTATAGCTTCCATGCAATAACATCTGGTAACTCCAAAAGAAGATCCAAGATTTTGGTAGCAAAGAAGTGACTACATTTCATGCCAAAGGTGACTACAAGGTCAACTTCTAGGGGTATTCCCTTTGAATTCATTTAATTACCTTTAAACTTAGTAAAGTGATTAAGATTTGCTAATACACACCCTTATAAAGGTAACTTTGTTCCTTAGTTAATTTCAAGGCTTATCCCTGCAAGAAGATCTTTGTTAAACCCTTTCATTGCCATGGTAGCCCCTAGAACTTTTATGGATTTTAATGGCCAAATTCCTTTAGACCTACCTCAATATAATCCTATTCCAATAAAATCTATTAGAAGTGTCCTTTATTTTATTGGAGACCAACCTACAACCCCTTACCTCATGGACGCAACTAATTTTTGCAATATTCATAATGTCAATGAGGAAAATGTAGCAATTAGGTTATTAGCCATCTCTTTCAAAGGTAAAGCCCTAGACTGGTATAAAAGCCTTGCTGCTAATTTCATTTTCACATGAGATCATTTAGGAGATGGATTGTGTATGAGATTTGAAAATAAAAGTGACCACATCTCACTTGCAAAACAATTAACCACAATTCAAATAGCCCCTCATGAAGCTATGCAAGACTTCAACACAAGTTTCCAAAAGACTTGGGAAAGTATCCCAATCTTTGTTAGGCCTACCCCTAAATTTGCCTTTATTTACTATTTGAAGGCCCTAATTACTTTAATGATCTATTCCATGGGAGGAAACACATTGCTAAATGCATATGAGGTGGCAATCAGAGCAAAAAAATGTCCGGTGCAGGCTGACAAGCTTACACCTAGACCACCAATGCCTTTATTCCTTGAGATTAGACCACCCCATATTTATATTCATCCCCTTGCTATCATTCCTCCTATGCCTATAATTGATGATATACCCTAACCTAAGCAAGAAAAGGCTTTAACTAGTCAATCTAGTGATTCGCAAGAACAAAATAAATTTTAAGAGCTTAAGAGCATGTTCCAATACTTGGGAAATGAACTAGTGAATAATAAGAGACAAAAAGATTTAAATAGGCCTTATCAAGCCTTATATAAACCTCAAAATAAAGCTTATCAAGAAAATAGGCCACCCTACAAAGTAAGCTTCCAAGGTCAAGGCTAGGGACAAGGGTAGCCTAACTATGTTAGGCAAAAAAACTATAATCCAAATGTTGCAAGCACTTACAACACTTTGGTCCCCATTAAAAATAATATTGCTCAAGAAAATAAGGGTACTAGGCCTTGTAATTAGTCTTTGGGCAATCCATTATCCCAAATACTAACTTCAACCAAGCTTTCAATGATCAATGATATTAGGTTGCTAATTATGGGTATAATCAAACTCTTATGGTTTAGAACACAGAGTTACCCATGATGAAAAGACCATAAGAGCCTCAACAAGGTTAAATATCTAATCAAGTACCAAGCCAATTGAGTGCTAAAATGGTGAATTATGAGCAAGAAGAGTGTTATACACTCAATCAATAGGCTAGTTCTAGCCAGGCATACATTCCAGTGGCAATAAACACAAGGTTCAAAATAAGGAACATAGATGGTAATCAAGAAGTAGTCAAGGAGCCTCCTACCATTACTCCTTCAATATCAAATCCAAATGGACCTTATGTTGTTCCAAATGTTCCAATAGCTCTAAGGAATCAAAATCAATGGAATGTCTTTATCCCTAAAAACTCATAACTCAAAGTGCAGTTGTGGCTCCCAAAGTACAACCAAAGGATGGTGGTTCACCCATCAACATTGTAAAACAAATGAAAAGGTCCAATGTGAGTGTGACAATATGGGATATGCTCTCCATACTTGGTTAGGTAGACATCCTCTAAGAAGGGTTGTCAAGAATCAATGTGTTTGAAAAACCACCAAGTAAATAAAATGTGGTTCTCACCGATGCAACCAAGGGATCTAATGAAGGGAAATTACGTAAGATGGTCAAACCTCCCCATTCTATATTTCAATGATCATTGGAAATTATTTAGTACACAATTGCTTGGTAGATAGTGGGGATATCACCTCAATAATGTTAAAGTCCATAGTTAATTATCTTGGTCTAAAATATAAGCCCCAATCTAAAAGAGTCTTGCAGCTTGATGGTTCTTCCACCAATCCATATGGTATTATTAGAGATCTCAACTTGACCCTGCATGCTTATCCTAGTATCTCAGTGGCTCAAGATGTGTTGATCCTAGATGTACCTCCTCATTTTTCCCTATGCCTATCCAGAGAATTCATTCCAAATATTGGAGGCTATCTTGCATTAGATTGGTCATACATGGCATTCAAAATAAGATATGGGACCAAAGTACTAATCAAAGCTGAGCCCATTACACAATTCCACATAGAGCCTTATGGGCCATATAACATAAACATTAATTAAACCATCATTGATGAAGATGAATTTATAATTGGTCAAGAACTAAACACTCATCTTGAGGAGACAATGGATATGTTCTTGGATGAATTATGGAATGATAGTTAGTTGGTTGACCCCTTAGAAGATGTTGAAGAAAGGGACATGGGTGTCTGTTGTTCCCAAAATCCGTCACTTGTTTTTATGAACAACAAGCCGATTATTTTGGTCCTATAGGCCAAAATGGTCTCTTTCTTTCTTTCTTTCTTTCAAATGTTCTGAGTAGTTAAGTTTTTTAAATATTCAAGCCTTTCTAGCTAAGGAAGTCGTAGGTTTAACAAGCGGGATTTCTTAAAAGGAAGTTTAAAACACTCAAGACATTTCCTTAGTGTTTTGAGGATGGTTCAACGCAAAGGTTCTATCAAAAGACTTAACGTGAAGGCTTCAAATAAATAGATTGAACCACTTTGAACCGTTGAACCATTGAACCCTGCCTCCGCAAGGCTCAAAGGTTCAATGTGTTTAAAGGTTCAAAGACTTCAGCGGACTTAAAGAAAAGAAGGCTTAGAAGAGTGAAGGTTGAACTATTGAACCGTTGAACTTTGAACCACAATGGTTCAAAGGTTCAAAGGGTTCAAAGAAGTTTAAAGTGCAGAAAGTAAGCTTCAAGCGAATGGAAGAAGTAGAAGAAGTTCAACCAAAGGGTTCTAAGAATGATTGAACCAAAGAGCTGAGTGAACAGACAAGCTGATTGAACCGCCTGAACCGTTGAACCATTGAACCGATATGGTTCAAAGTTTCAAAGGTTCAAAGGTTCAAAGAAGTCCAAAGATGGTTCAACCAAAGAAGGAAAAGAAAGTGAATGCGACCCTTCACAAGAGATTGAATCGAAGAGCCGATTGAACTATTGACCATTGAACCACTTTGAACCATTGAACCAATGCATTCCAAGGTTCAAGTTTCATAATGGTTCAAGCGACTAAGTGATCATGATGTCCCCACATATGTCAAATTCAATGTAATGAAATATCCATTGATTTTCAAATATGGCACAGACCTTGTGAACAAATTCAACGATCAACTAAAGAAGAAGGTGAAGGAGCCAACAGAAAGTGAGAAGATAGCCTGAGAGCTCAGATCACCAAGGACAAAACGTGGTGAGGAAAAAGAGAACAACTACAAGAAATCTAGAAATATCTGCAAGAGAGTTATTTCCAATAGGTGGAATAGTCCACCAAGTGGACATCAGAGAGCATGAACATTCAATGGTGCAGTCTATTTGTCTTCATTAAGTTAAGGTGAATGGACAGACGTGTAAGCATCATAAAGAAAACTAGGCAACCCATGCTTAAGAAAGGATGTTTGATATGATTTAGAATGCCAAAGTTAAGGCTGATGACTTGTTCCAACATGGCTCTTTCACAGAAATACATTCAAGGCATTTAATATAGCATGGGCCATTTTTCATGAAACAAAGTGCCCAAGTCTCTCTTAGAGTGCTATATATTGTAATCTCTCTTATTGTTTTGAGGAGATCTCTCTGTTATTAGAAGCAAAAATCTGCCCAAATTGAAAGGCATTCTTGAGACTTTGAGCTTAGACTATTAATCATATTTTGTTATTTGAATGAGAAAACAAGTGACTTTTCAGACTTTGTGCTAGAATAACTTGTGTTATTTAGGAAATTGTTCTTATGTATATTCCCTAGAAGCATTCTTGTCCATTTAATTTAACAAGTAGAACTAGTAGAAGTAATCAGGAAGGTGTTTTGAAGCTGACTGTGGAGAGACTTTGTGCTGCCACAATGGTCTTTAGTGTGTTGTTTTCTGTATCTGTGTAAAGGATTTTGGGATGACTTTTTGCCCCCATTGTCCTTCATTTATTTCACTCTTTGGCAGTTGAGGTGGAGACTTTGTGCTGCACTTCATCTTGCTATGTTACTACATCCAGTTACTTTTACTACCTAGGAAGGAATCTAGCTATTGACTGAGTATTACTTCTGAAAGAATAGAAGTACCTCCAGCAATCACCGAGAAATTTTCTTATGTTTGTGAACATCATCTCTAAAAAAAAGAGATGGATGGTGTTATCCTACCTTGAGTGTTATTTTTAGCTTATATTTATAGTATATTAGTATATCATAGTTATAGGGAACCTCTCCTTGATGAGAGGAAAGATTTGTCCCCTTTTGATGTGGTCAACCTACACATTTGGCTGATAAATCTCCCTATGATGTGGTTGAAACACCTATTTTGCCCTCAGTTAGTTGGTGACAAAATATTCACCCAACATTTTTTGTCAACTCTGCTGGGGATCAAATGAGCTATTCCAGTTCTTTTCCATCTCTATATCTTTATCCATTTCCATTATATACTTTGATCTGTGAAACCAGAGATTCTAGGGATCAAACGTTTCATTGCTATTGTCTACTCTGCCAGCTCCATGCCAATAGTTTTTTGGTGACTCTACTGGGGAAGAACGAGCAATTTGGAGCCTCAAGCTCCAAGCTAGAGCAAGACCAGTTCTTTTCCATTTTTATTCTACAACCTGGCAGCTCCACACTATATAAGAATCTAGAAAGCTCTAGGTGTTGTTGACCCTATTTTTGAGTTGGTGCAGTAGAACAATTTTGATTTATTTCCTCCACAACCTCACTTTCAACAAACTAGGAGTCTTCCTCCTACCAACATCAGGTCACCAATACAAGGTAGAGATTCTTTTTCCTCTGCTAGCAAAGCTTTGCCCATACATACCCCACCAAGATTTGTTATCCCCCCTTTCCATAGTCATGTAATGGCAGCTCAAGGCCCCTAGGGTAACTCTTTTGGCCCACTCAATTTAACTCCACCTCTACATGAGCTACCACACAGTTTAAGGAAGAATTTCCCTAAATTATTTGGTGATAGAAGAGTTCATTTTGATGAACATATTGTAGCCTTCAGCATAGCTTGTGGCATGATAGGTGTGGAATATGAAGACGTAACAGTCAAGCTATTTGTGGAAACATTATAAGGTGCTATTGTAGATTGGTTCTACCATCTACAGGCTCAGTCAGTGACTAATTAGAACACTCTCAATGCCAAATTTGAAGCTAGGTTCAAGTCTGCAGAAGATGTGCATGCCCTGCTGGCTCAGCTCACACAAATGAAGAAGGAGCTTCATGAACCAATGAGAGATTTCATAGCCAAGTTTGACAAGCTGAGGAATAGGATTCTTATAATTTCTCAGCCAATAGTTGAGAATCTCAAATGCTTCTTCATCAACTCTCAGCTATCTAAAGTGAGTTTTCTATTGAGACGTGCTGGCCACATAGACCTTACTACAGCATAGGATTTGGCTACTAAGGTGGAAGATGATCTCATCTTGGTAGGAAAGATAAGAAGAGATCCTAACAGATATAAATCTTCTTCATCCTCTGAATATCCATCTACATGCACCCCTGATCCAATGGTGTAAAAGCTAGCAAATGAGTTGCTAGCTCTCAGAAAGTAAATGGTGCAAGGGATGTCTGCTCCTCCTTCGTACCAAGATATACCAAGGAGGACATTCCCCAATCAGTCATACCAAGGCAATGTTGCCAGGAATCAAGGGTAGCCAAATCATCTTCCTCCCTCTTAGGGGAAACTTGCTATTGAAGCAACTCCAACCAACTCAACAGTTGGATACCTTGAAATAGAATCAAATTTTTCTTTTCAATCTGAGTTGAACCAGGAAGATGGCACTAATCTCTTTGTGGAAGACCAAGATGAATCAACTGGCGACTCTAACATTGGTTTCCTAAGTTACCAGGATAAACTTAGAAGTAAAGGTGAAGCATTTGATGGATCATACATTGTATTGACCCAGTCCCAGAACTAGTCAACCTAACAAGCTGATAAGGAAAAAATAAAGGAGCGAGCTCAACTAACAATTTAAATTGATAAGTAGGGAACCACTCTACTTTTTCAATCAAAGGACCCGGTGATCACAAAAAAGGTAAGTACATCAAATTTTTCTTCATCTTCTGCTTCAAATTCATAGACCAATACCAACCCTCTCAAAAACTAGAAGGATGAACTACCTTCCCGTATTCCTAATTTATTTCAGACATTTGATATAATCGACCATGTCAAGAAAACCAAAATTTAAATGTCTGAATTTGAATTCTTGCAATCCAACCCTGAGCAGTTGGAGAAGTTGGTTCAATGTGTAAAGAATAAAACCATCCATGTAGGACCAACTGTTCCAAAGGTGACTTCTACTTCCACCTAGAATAACCTTGTCATTACTCCTCCTATTGATCCCTAAAAGATAGAACCATTCTATGTATCCTTGTTGATAAATGATCATCAGCTGAATAATTGCATCATCGACTCAGGCACATTTGACAATGTCATGCCTGCCAAAGTGGTAGAATCTCTTGGTCTCACACTGACCAAGACATTTTTGAGATGCTTCTCCATGGGAAACAAATAGGTCCCTTTGCTAGGACAAATCAAGGATTCTCAATTTTCATTTGGGGCCTTTCCAGGAAAAAGAATTAAGATGACAGTCCTGGTGGCCGATGTCCCAACCTCCTATGGCATCCTTCTTGGTCAAAATTTTTGCAAGGATGTTGGTGAAGAAATAAGTATGGACCTATCCAAGGCAAAGATACCTGTTAAAGGTGTCATGAAGAGGCTACTCCTTGAAAAGGAGTCAAATTACATTGTCACCCAAATGACAGCCCTTGAAGCTCAAATTCTATGAGTCTTCAGAGGTGGGTAATTACTTCTTAACCATAGAGGATGTTCATGTTTCGATAGATGAAAGTCCTATAGGTGGTGATCTAGGAATTGATTCAGACAAGACAATAGAAGAATTAATAGAGCAAAGTTTAGATGCAAAAGAATCCTCCCTCCCTGACTAGGAGTTTGAAAAAAGATCAATTTTTGATAATGTCTGGATTTTGGAATTTGATGGTAGATATTCTTCTACCAGTGCTGGAGCCAGGATTGTTCTAATATCTCCTCAAGGAGATATTTTTCCTTTTTCATATGAGTTGTAGTTTAACAACACCAACAACACTGTCGAGTATGAATTTTTGTTACTCAGGTTGAAAGCTACTCAAGACAAAGGTGTCAAACTCCTTCACACCAAAGGAGATGCTGAACTGATGGTTTGTCAGGTGAGGAACCTGTGTTAAACCAAGAATAAAAGATTGTGCCATTACCACAATTTGGTATGGGACTGTATTGAAAGTTTTGATGCTTTCAATATATCTGTAGTGCCTAGAGATATTCATAGTCATGCAAATTCATTGGCTATTTCTGCAATCCTCTTGGTTCCTCACAAAGACTTTGAAGAGCAAAAGTACACTATCGAGATGATCTTTTGACCAAGTGTGCCTAACAATGCCAATCATTGGCAGGTGTTTGATGCTAATAATCAAATCATGTGCTAGATTGAACTAGAAGAACAATGAATTATGGTAATGGACCATACTGATGCATGTCAAAATTAGGTAAAGAAACTCTTCTGTAAGAGAACAAAGATTCATGAACTTTAGACTGGAAATCAAGTCTTGCTATGGAGCAAGAGGAGAGAACTAAAAGGAATGCATAGAAAAGTTGATTCCTAGTGGAGAGGTCCATTTGCCAATCATCACTTTTGGGGAGAAAATGGTTTCTTGTTGATATATCAAGATAGCATGCCCTTTTCATTGCCTCACAGTGGACATCATCTGAAGTACTTCAATCCTTGAAGTATCAGATAAGATTATTTGTACATATGTATAGTCTTTAGTTTGTTTTGTGTTGTTCATTTTCATTTTTTTTGGCATCTTTATTTTTGGGTGGCATGAATCTGTAGCCCAATGGCATAGATGAAGGCATTGAGATTCTGGTTTCTACCCCCTTCAAGTACTTCAATTTCAATCGATGGAAGTTCCCCAACTGGAGCCAGCTATTGTTTCCAAAATCTATCACTTATTTTTATGAACAATAGGCTGATTATTTTGGTCCTACAGGCCAAAATGGTCTCTTTCTTCTTTCAAAATGTTCTGAGCAGTTACGTTTTTCAAATATTCAAGCCTTTTCAGCTAAGTTGTAGGTTCAACAGGCGGGCTTTCTTCAAAGGAGGTTTAAAACACTCAAGGCATTTCCTTAGTGTTTTGAGGATGGTTCAACACAAAGGTTCGATCAAAAGACTTAATGTGTAGGCTTTAAACAAATAGAATGAACCACTTTGAACTGTTGAACCATTGAACCCTACCTCCATAAGGTTTAAAGGTTCAATGGGTTCAAAGGTTCAAAGACTTCAGCGGACTTAAAGAAAAGAAGGATTCAAAGAGTGAAGGTTAAAATATTGAACCATTGAACTTTGAACCACAATGGTTCAAAGGGTTCAAAGAAGTTCAAAGTGTAGAAAGGAAGCTTTGAGCAAATGGAAGAAGCAGAAGAAGTTCAACCAAAGGGTTTGAAGAATGATTGAACCAAAGAGCTGAGTGAATAGACAAGCTGATTGAACCACCTAAACTACTGAACCATTGAACCAATATGGTTCTAATGTTCAAAGGTTCAAAGAAGTCCAAATATGGTTCAATCAAAGAAGGAAAAGAAAGCAAACACAACCCTTCACAAGAGATTGAACTGAAGAGTCGATTGAACTGCTGACCATTGAACCACTTTGAGCCATTGAACCGATGCATTCTAAGGTTCAAGGTTCATAATGGTTCAAGTGACTAAGTGATCATGACATCCCCATAGATGTCAAATTCAAGGTAATGAAATATCTATTGATTTTCAAATATGGTGCGAACCTTGAGAACAAATTTAGCAACTGGCCAAAGAAGAAGCCGAAGGAGACAACAAAAAGTGAGAAGATAGCCTGAGAGCTCAGATCACTAAGGAAGGACAAGACGTGGTGAGGAAAAAGAGAACTATAGGGAATCTAGAAATATTTGTAGGAGAGTTATTTTTAGTAGGTGGAATAGTCCACTAGGTGGACATCAAAGAGCATGAATATTTAATGGCATGGTCTATTTTTCTTCATTAAGTGAAGGTGAATGGACAACTGTGTACGCATCATAAAGAAAACTAGGTAATGCATGCTTAAGAAAGGACATTTGATATGATTTAGAATGCCAAAGTTAAGGTTGATGACCTGTTCAACATGGCTCTTTCACAAAAATACATTCAAGGCATTGAATGCAGCATGGGCCATTTTTCGTGAAACAAAGCACCAAAGTCTTTCTTGGAGCACTCTATATTGTAATCTCTCTTATTGTTTTGAGGAGATCTCTCTGTTATCAGAAGTGAAACTCTACCCTAATTGAAAGGCATTCTTGAGACTTTGAGCTCAGACTGTTAATCATATTTTGTTATTTGAATGAGAAAACAAGTGACCTTTCAAACTTTGTGCTGGAATAGCTTGTGTCATTTAAGAAATTGTTCTTATGTCTATTTTCTAGAAGCATTCTTGTCCATTTAATTTAACAAGTAGAACTAGTGGAAGTAATCAGGAAGGTGTCTTGAAGCTGACTGTGGAGAGACTTTGTGCTGCTACAATAGTCTTTAGTGTGTTATTTTTTTTATCTGTGCAAAGGATCTTGGGACAACATTGTGCCCCCATTATCCTTCATATATTTCACTATTTGGTAGTTGAGGTGGAGACTTTGTGCTACACTTCATCCTACTGTGTTACTACATCCAGTTATTTTTATTACCCAGGAAGGAATCTGGCTGTTGATTGAGTATTACTTCTAAAAGAAGAGAAGTACCTCCAACAACCAAGAATTCTCCTATGTCTATGAACATCATCTCTAAAAAAAGAGAGATGGATGGTGTTATCCTACTTTGAGTGTTATTTTTAGCTTATATTTATAGTATATTAGTATATCATAATTATAGGGAACCTCCCCTTGATGAGAGGAGAGATTTGTCCCATTTTGATGTGGTCGACCTACACATTTGGTTGATAAATCTCCCTATGCTGTGGTTGAAACACCTATTTTTCCCTCAATTAGCTGATGACAAAAATATTCACCCAACAATTTTTGGCAACTCCATTGGAGATCAAACGAGTTGTCCAGTTCTTTTCCATCTGCATATCCTTATCCATTTCCATTATATATTCTGATCTGTGAAACCAAAGATTCAGGGGATTGAACATTTCATTGCTATTGTCTACTCTACCAACTCCATGCCAAATTTTTTTTGGTGACTCTGCTGGGGAAGAATGAGTAGTTTTGAACCTCAAGCTTCAAGCTAAAGTAGGGCCAGTTCTTTTCCATTTTTATTCTACAATCTAGTAGCTCCATGCTATACAAGAAACCATAAAGCTCAAGGTATTGTTGACCCTATTTTTGAGTTGGTGCAGTAGAGCAATTTTGATTTATTTCCTCCACAACCTCACTTTCAACAAACTAGGAGTCTTCCTCCTACCAACACCAGGTCACCAATACAAGGTAGAGCTTCTTTTTCCTCTGCTAGCAGAGCTTTGCCCATACATACCCCACCAAGATTTGTTATCCCCCCTTTCCATAGTCATGTAATGGCAGCTCAAGGCCCCTAGGGTAACTCTTTTGGCCCACTCAATTTAACTCCACCTCTACATGAGTGACCACGTAGTTCAAGGAAGAATTTCCCCAAATTCTTTGGTGATAGGAGAGGTCATCCTGATGAACATATTGCAACCTTCAGCATAGCCTGTGACATGATAAGTGTGGAGTATGAAGACACAGTAGTCAGGTTGTTTATGGAAACATTACAAGGTGCTACTGTAGACTGGTTCTACAATCTATAGGCTCAGTCAGTGATTGACTGGAACACTCTCAAAGCCAAATTTGAAGTTAGGTTCAAGCTTGTAGAAGATGCTCATGCCCTACTGGCTCAGCTCACATAAATGAAGAAGGAGCCTCATGAACCAATGAGAGATTTCATAGCCAAGTTTGACAAGCTGAAGAATAGGATTCTTACAATTACTTAGCCAATAGCTGAGAATCTCAATTTCTTCTTCATCAACTCTCAACTGCCTGAAGTGAGTTTTTTACTGAGACGTGCTAGCCACATAGACCTTGTTGTAGCACAGGATTTGGCTACTAAGGTGGAAGATGATCTCATCTTGGTAGGGAAGATAAGGAGAGATCCTAACAGAGATAAATCTTCTTCATCCTCTAAATATCCATCTACATGCACCACTGATCCAATGGTGTAAAAGCTGGCAAATGAGTTGCTAGCTCTCAGAAAGCAAATGGCGTAAGGGATGTCTGATCCTCATTCGTACTAAGATATACTAAGGAGGACATTTACCAATTAGTCATACCAAGGCAATGCTGCCAGGAATCAAGGGCAGCCAAATTGTCTTCCTCCCCCTTAAGGGAAACTTGCTATTGAAGCAAATCCAACCAACTCAGCAGTTAGATACCTTGAAACAGAATCAATTTTTTTTCCAATCTGAGTTGAACTAGGAAGATGGCACTGATCTCTTTATGGAAGACCAAGATGAATTAGTTGGTGACTCCAACATTAGTTTCCTAATTTACCAGGATGAACCCAAAAGTAAAGGTGAAGTATTTTATGGATCATATGCTGTATTCACCTGATCCCAGAACTAGTCAGCCCAACAAGCTGATAAGGAAAAAATAGAGGAGCAAGTTTAGCCAGCAATTTCAATTGCTAAGCGGGGAACCACTCTACCTTTTCAATCAAAGGACGTGGTGATCACTAAAAAATTAAGAACATCAAGTTTTCCTTCATCTTCTTCTTCAAATTCATAGACTAATACCACCGTTCCTAAAAACTAGAAGGATGAACTACCTTCCCCTATTCTTAATTCATTTCAGACATTTGATATAATCGACCATGTCAAGAACACCAAAATTCAAATGTCTAAATTTGAATTCCTGCAATCCAACCCTTAGCAGTTGGATAAGTTGGTTCAATGTGTAAAGAATAAAACCATCCCTAGAGGACCAGCTGTTCCAAAGGTGACTCCCACATCCACCCAAAATAACTTTATCATTACTCCTCCTACTAATTTTAGGAAGACAAAACCGTTTTATGTCTCCCTGTTGATAAACGGTCATTAGCTGAATAATTGCATCATCATCTCAGGCACATCTAACAATGTCATGCATGCCAAAGTGGTAGAATCTCTTGGTCTCACACTGACCAAGACATTTGGGAGATGCTTCTCCATGACAAACAAATATGTCCCTTTGCTAGGACAAATCAAAGATGCCTAGTTTGCATTGTGGCCTTTCCAGAAAAAAGAATTAAGATGACAGTCCTGGTGGCTGACGTCCCCACCTCCTACGACATCCTTCTTGGTCAAATTTTTTGTAAGGATGTTGGTGGAGAAATAGGTATGGACCTATCCAAGGCAAGGATCCATGTCAAAGGCATCATGCAAAGGCTGCTCCCTAAAAAAGAGTTGAAGTACATTGTCACCCAAATGATAGCCCTCGAAGCTCAAATTCTATTTGAGTCTTCAGGGGTGGGTAATTACTTCTTGACCATAGAGGATGTTCATGTTTCAATAGATGAAAGTCCTGTAGGTGGTGTTCCAAGAATTGATTTAGATGAGATAGTAGAAGAATTAATAGAGCAAAGTTTAGATGCAAAAGAATCCTCTCTCCCTAACTAGGAGGAATTTGAAAAAAGATCAGTTTATGATAATGTCTAGATTCTAGAATTTGATGGGAGCTATTCTTCTATCGATGCTGGAGCTAGGATTGTTCTAATATCTCCTCAAGGAGATATTTTTTCTTCTTCATATAAGTTGTAATTCATCAACACCAAAAACACTATTGAGTATGAATCTCTGTTACTTGAGTTGAAGGCTGCTCAAGACAAAGGTGTCAAACTCCTTCATGCTAAAGGAGATGCTAAACTGATAGTTTGTCAGGTGAGGAACCTATGTCAAACCAAGAACAAAATATTGTGCCATTACCACAATTTGGTATGGGACTGTATTGAAAGTTTTGATGCTTTTAATATATCTACAGTGCCCAGAGAGCTTTATAGTCATGTAGATTCATTGGATGTCTCTACGACCCTCTTGGTTCCTCACAAAGACTTTGAATAGTAAAAGTACACTATCAAGCTAGTCTTTCGACCAAGTGTGCCTGATAATGCCAATCATTGGTAGGGGTTTGATACTGATAATTAAATCATGTGCTAGACTGAACTAGAAGAATAGTGAATTATGGTAATGGACCATACTTTTGCACATCAAAATGAGGTAAAGAAACTCTTCTACAAGAGAACAAGGATTCATGATTTTTAGACTAGAAATCAAGTCTTACTATGGGGCAAGAGGAGAGAACCAAAAGGAATGCACATAAAAGTTGATTCCTAGTGGAAAGGTCCATTCACCAATCATCACTTCTAGTTAGAAAATGGTTTCTTGCTGATATATCAAGACAACACGCCCTTTTCACTGCCTCATAGTGGGTAGCATCTGAAGCACTTCAATCCTTGAAGTATCAGATAAGATCATTTGAACATATGTATAGTCTTTAGTTTGTTTTGTGTTATTCATTTTCATTTTTTTTGGCATCTTTCTTTTTGGGTGGCATGACTCTGTAGCCCAATGGCATAGATGAAGGCACTGAGATTCTAATTTATACCCCCTTTGATTGCTTTAATTTCAATCGATGGAAGTTCCCCAATTAGAGCCAACTATTGTTCCCAAAATTTGTCACTTGTTTTTATGAACAATAGGCCAATTATTTTGGTCTTGTAGGCTAAAATGGTCTCTTTCTTGCTTTCTTTCAAAATGTTCTGAGCAGTTAAGTTTTTCAAATATTCAAGCCTTTTTAGCTAAAGAAGTTGCAGGTTTAACAGGCGGGCTTTCTTCAAAGGGAGTTTAAAACACTCAAGGCATTTCCTTAGTGTTTTAAGGATGGTTGAATGTAAAGGTTCAATCAAAAGACTTAATGTGTGGGCTTCAAATAAATAGAATGAACCACTTTGAACCATTGAACCCCACCTCTGTAAGGTTCAAAGGTTCAAAGACTTCAGCGGACTTAAAGAAAAGAAAGCTTCAAAGAGTGAATGTTGAATTGTTGAACTTTGAACCACAATGGTTCAAAGGTTCAAAGGGTTCAAAGAAGTTCAAAGTGTAGAAAGGAAGTTTCGAGTGAATGGAATAAGCAGAAGAAGTTCAACCAAAGGGTTTGAAGAATGATTGAACCAAAGAGCTGAGTGAACAGACAAGTTGATTGAACCACCCAAACCATTGAACCATCAAATTGTTATGGTTCAAAGGTTCAAAGGTTCAAAGAATTCCAAAGATGGTTCAACTGAAGAAGAAAAAGAAATTGAATGTTTCCCTTCACAAGAGATTGAACCGAAGAGCCGATTGAACTGCCGACCATTGAACCACTTTGAACCATTAAAACAATGCATTCCAAGGTTCAAGGTTCATGATGGTTCAAGTGACTAAGTGAATATGACATCCCCATAGATGTCAAATTCAAGGTAATGAAATATCCATTGATTTTCAAATATGGCACGGAGCTTGTGAAAAAATTCAGTGACCAGCCAAAGAAGACACTGAAGGAGCCAGTAGAAAGTGAGAAGATAGCCCGAGAGCTCAGATCACCAAGGAAGGACAAGAAGTGGTGAGGAAAAAGAGAACATCTACAAGGAATCTGATGTAGGAGCATCTGCAATGAATTTCAAATTATTGTATTTTCCTCTAAAATGTTAAAAATTAAGGAGAAAATGTAAAAAGTAAAAGTAAAAAGGTAAATGTGGAGCTGTTGAGGAAATGAGGGGATATTAGAATATGCTAGAAAATTAAAAGCTGTATTTTGTTTGCCTAAGCCCAAGTTGGGCATGGAGGTTTGAAGGAGGTTTTTAAAAACAAAAATATAGCCAAAAAAAGACAAATCCAATTAAAAAGTGAAAATTAATTAAAGAGAAGGAGAAGTACGTAGAAGGAGACACAGAAGGAAAGCCTCTCAGCAAGGAGAAAGGAAGAATGAGTAGCAGTATGTAAAAAGGCAAATCTACAACAAGAGAAAAATGTAGGAATCAGATGAGAGAAATATAGAGGAGAGAATGAATAATGGGCCTCCAGGCCTCTAAATGATGATGCATTCTTGGCTGTAATCTTAGTGTTTCGGTTTAATAATCTAAAGAAAATGAATTGGATGCTTTCTAAATGCGTGAAGGAGAGTGTTAAACCTTTAATGGCAGCCACGAGCACCGGAGCATGAGTAAAAATGAGTGACTGAGTATAAGTGTTAGGTATGGGCCTCAAAACAATCATGGAAATCTATTTGAAAAGTTAACTGTCTACGCACTGCAACTCTCTGTGCATCTAAAATATGTTTAGTGTTTGCTGTAATCTGCTTAATCAATGTTAACAGAAGTTATTTATAATATGATCATTTGTGTCTATGAATCCTACAGTTAATGCTTCTATGTGTTTAAATGACATTGTCTTTATTAGGATTATCAGTTGTGATCTCCAACGCACCTATATTATCTTGAGTTCGTTTGTTTTCTAGTCATCATGGCATCGGTGAAGAGGATCTAATAGACTACTCGCTATATCATTGTCATTGTCTGGCTTACCAACATTCATAAAAGGACGCTGCCTATTTTTATTTTTTCAGAAGTTTTTGTACATCGCTCTTCTGAAGAGAAGGAGTTGAAAATATGGCCCTTTTTGTTTGATACTCGTCAGTGAGATCTGAGCCCAACCGAGCCAGGGGAAAAGAATAGGTGGCTCACGCCTGTTGGCAAAGTCGAGTTGAGGAAAAAAATTGGCTTACGTATGTTGGAAAAGTAAATAGGCATGGGTGTAACCATAGTCCCATTGTCATTCACGAGCTCGTTGATGGAAATGTGAAGGGAAATCAATGGGAGACACGACTCCAATTCCATCCAAATGAAGAGAGGCGTTGATAAGGAGGAGACGAGCTCTGTTGATGTCCATATACAAACTATACTAGATGATTCTGAGAGTTCTCATGGAGAGAAATGGTAGAAGAGGGAGTGTCATCGGTATTGACACTGGATGCCACTAATTTCACACAGACGCTGTCTAAGTATCCATTCATTCTAGTCAAATTCTATGCTCCTTGGTGTGGGCATTGTAAGCGGCTTGTGCCTGTGTTTGAGAAAGCTGCGGCCAGTCTCAAAAATAATGATCCACCCATCATCTTGACTAAGGTTAACTTTGATAGAGTCATATAATTGAGATTTTTAGGCCACAAAACCTATGTTATTTTGCATACAAGAAAGGCATACGTTGGATACAACTTGATGATCGAGAGAAAGATGATTTGGCCTCATTTCTTTGTGGGTCCTGGGGGAATAATAGTAATTGATTAGTACAACATAGCGACTACAGCATAGAAGAAATAGTGGAGTTGAGGCTTGTTGATGCACTCTTGTTGAAGAGGAGAGACTTGAGGAATTCGAGGGACATGGACATTGCATGTGCTCTTGATAAGTGTTGTAAAGAAATTGTTTTCATCAATAAGGACTCTAAGTTTGTAATAGAATTGGCAGAATAACATTATGTATGATGGTCTGAGACCTTCTCATATAGACTCGAGTCTATTTGGAAAATTGCATAAAGTCTTGGGCATAAAAGGAATGAGAATGTGTCGACTGTATAAGTTTTTGCTGTCTTATCGATATGATAAAACAAAATTTCCTCATCTACTGGAAGTTCCTTAGTATCCAAGTCATGTTGGGATCCCCATTAGTTGGATATATGGGATGCAGTGATATCACATATTACTATCACATTTATTACAAGATGAGGACACAGAAGTTTGTTTTAAACTTTAATTGTAGTGAATACAAGTACTATGCAAGAATTATTTTAAGTGTTTGGCTGTAGGCATCATTTGATATCAAAGGAGGTAGGCATTCATCATTTGGTATCAGAGCTTGAAAGCTCTTGGGATCTGCTGAAGAAAAGGTATGAGAAGTCTATGTTATTTGATTTGAGTTTATTTTGTTTAAGAAGCAATAGGTGAAGAGAAAGGCAGCCAAGCCATTGAGGCTTAAGAGGAGAAGAAGCCAAGGAAGGCTTAGTGAAGATCCAAGAAGAAGCTTGGATAGTTTGCCAAAAGACTAAGGTGAAACAGACTTAGGTGAGGTAAAGGATGAAGTTTTGAGAAGAGTGATAGAGGGACTGCCTAGAAGAAGAAGATCCAAAGCAAGGTAAGCTTGTATTTTTAATTTGTGTTTGTTGAAGAGTTGTCTAAAGAGTTGCTGCAGGATTGAGAAAATGATCAAAAGACTAGGATGCAAAAGGCCTAGGTGAGATCAAAAAGGACCAGTCAAGGAGAAAAGGCTTGGGTGAAGATCTCAGAGATGGAAGCATTGTTGAAAGCACTACAGAGCAACAAGGCATATGAGGGCAGCAAGAGGAAAGCAAGAATCAAAGGTATGACTAATGTTGATTTTGATAAAAAAATTGCTAGTTTGAAGAAAGAATTAGCTAAGGTTAAAGATGAGTATGAGTCTTGGATGCAGCTGAATAGGAAATCATGGGTATGGCCAATGAAGAAGAGATTGAAGTGGCCAATAGATCTCCTAGTGAAAAGGAGAAGAAGGCAAAATGAGATTGCCATGAAGAGGGAAGCCCAAAGAGGCAAGAAGATAAGAAGGTTGCCAAGTGAGCAGCAAGAAGAAGAAGTTGAGAAGAAGGTTCTCATTGAGGAGAACAAGAGAAAAGAAAGAAAAGAGGAAGTGCCAGGAAGAGCACTTGGAAAGATGAGAATGTCCATTAAGAGGATACTCATGGAGACATTATGGTCTCTTGTTTTTGCATCTAATGTTGTTTTTAAGTGGGTAAGTGCAAGTATGAGCAGCCTTGTGAAGGTCAAGAGAAGGGCCTTGGAGAGTGAAGAGATTGGTGCAGGAGAAGACACCAAATGCACAAGTGAATGTGCAAGAGAGAGAAGAGAGTTTTCTGCTGTTGATAAGGAAGAAGAGATGCATTGGTTAATGCATAATGGAGATGTTGAAGAACCCATACAAGAAAGGAAAGAAGTAGAAGATGAAGCTGAATTCTATGATGCCATTGAAGGCCAGGAAGAAGAAAGAGGATAGCCAAGCACAAAGGAAGAGAAAAATTGCTCCGTGGAACAAGCTAACAAAGAGGTAAATGAAGTGTTAAGTGCTGATTTTGATTGTTATTGTGAGCATGAATATATTAATACACAGGTTAGAAGAGGCAAGAGGAAGATGAAATCCTCACACAAAGCAGTCAATCATGGATATGTGATGCCTAAGTGGATGGTGAAGCACGCAAGCAAGCAACAAGTAAGCAAGCAGGCAAGTTTATCTTATAAGATTGATTTTTCTCATATGAATGTGCAAGAAAATAAAAGGACAAACAAAGTTGGTTTTTCAGTATTGTCAAAAGAGTATGGTTATAGGATGCCTAAATTGCTTGTGAAGTCAAATGGTAGGAAAGAGAAACAAGTATGGGTGCCTAAGAAGGCTAAGAGTGAAGAAGATGTGAGTGTTAAGACAACAATACCAAGAAATCAATGGAGGAAGGTGAAGGATGACACAAGTACATGGAAAGGTAAGACAATTGTTTGCAATGAAAGGGATAATGATGTTCTTGAATCATTTAATAATCTTTTCATGGAAAATGAGGAATGGAAAGTGGCTATGAAAACTAATGTGCAGCAAGGAGAGACTTCCAAAGGGATGGATGATGAGAAAAGGAAAGAATATGCAGCAGAACAAACAAGATGGCTTCAGGCATCAATTGAAGATAGTAAGGAGACACAAGGTAATGGTGTTCCTATTGTTTTTGATAATTATATTGATGTTGATGAAGAAACTATAAAGTGGATGAATGTAATTATCAAGGATGAAAAACAATCTGGTCCTAAGTTTGATATAAGACATGAAGATTTGGATGAGTTTGTGTTGAGTGATGAAATGAACAATAAGGCTAGTAAGAAACAAGCAATCCTTTAGGTTCATAAGCCCAAGTTTGATGAAGATTGTGAGATAGATGAGATCTCACTAAAGGTAGAGTTGAGAATGATAGAGGAGCTGTTTGGTAATTCAAGAGAGATGAAGGAAGGTACAAGCCATGGTGAAGATAGCATTGGAAAGAGTGAGACAATACAAGAGCAAACCAAAGAGGTCAAAATAGTTTTGATCAAGGAGCAAAAATGTGAAGGCAGCCAAGAGGCTTCATGGCCTCAATGTTTTTCTACTAAGGTGGCTTTTGATGTTTTGATTGCAGGTATAGAAGATGAAAACTTTAAAGACATGTATGAAGATGAAGAAGCATGGAGATTGGACCTGGCAGCTGAGAAAGAGATGAGGAGAAGAATATACCAAAAGAGGAAGAAAAGCAAAGACCAGCAAAGACAAATTCAAGCATTATCATTGACAAGAAGACCTTGGGATCCAGGCATACAGTAAAGGCTAAAGCATGGAGCAGCATTTCATTTGAACTAAGGTTCAAATTGTTTCTAGAGGGAGAGTATGATGTACGAGCATCTGAAATTAATTTCAAATTATTGTATTTTCCTCTAAAATGTTAAAAATTAAGGAGAAAATGTAAAAAGTAAAAGTAAAAAGGTAAATGTGGAGCTGTTGAGGAAATGAGGGGATATTAGAATATGTTGGAAAATTAAAAACTGTATTTTGTTTGCCTAAGCCCAAGTTGGGCGTGGAGGTTTGAAGGAGTTTTTAAAAACAAAAATATAGCCAAAAAAAGACAAATTACTATCACATTTATTACAAGATGAGGACACAGAAGTCTGTTTTAGACTTTAATTATAGCGAATACAAGTACTCTACAAGAATTATTTTAAGTGTTTGGCTGTAGGCATCATTTGATATCAAAGGAGGTAGGCATTCATCAGAATCCAAAAATATCTATAGGAGACTTATTTCTAGTAGGTGGAATAGTCCACCAGGTGGACATCAAAGAGCATGAACATTCAATGGCATGGTCTATTTTTATTCATTAAGTGAAGGCGAATAGATAGCTGTGTAAGCATCATAAAGAAAACCAAGCAACCCATGCTTAGGAAAGGATGTTTGATATGATTTAGAATGCCAAAGTTAAGGCCAATGACCTATTCCAACATGACTCTTTCATAGAAATACATTCAAGGCATTGAATGCAGCATGGGCCATTTTCCAAGAAAGCCACTCAGCAAGGAGAGAGGAAGAATGAGCAGCAGTATGTAAAAAGGCAGATCTACAACAAGAGAAAAATGCAGGAATCAGATGAGAGAAATATAGATGAGAGAATGAATAATGGGCCTCCAAGCCTCTAAATGATGATGCATTCTTGGCTGTAATCTTAGTGTTTTGGTGTAATAATCTGAAGAAAATGAATTGGATGCTTTCTAAATGCGTGAAGGAGAGTGTTAAACCTTTAATGGCAGCCACGAGCACCGGAGCATGAGTAAAAATGAGTGACTGAGTATAAGTGTTAGGTATGGGCCTCAGAACAATCATGGAAATCTGTTTGAAAAGTTAAGTGTCTGCACACTGCAACTCTCTGTGCATCTGAAATATGTTTAGTGTTTGCTGTAATCTACTTAATCAATGTTAACAAAAATTGTTTATAATATGATCATTTGTGTCTATGAATCCTACAGTTAATGCTTCTGTGTGTTTAAACGACATTGTCTTTATTAGGATTATTAGTTGTGATCTCCAATGCACCTATATTATCTTGAGTTAGTTTGTTTTCTAGTCATCATGGCATCGGTGAAGAGGATCTAATAGACTACTCACTATATCATTGTCATTGTCTGGCTTACCAACATTCATAAAAGGACGCTGCCTATTTTTATTTTCTGAGAAGTTTTTGTACATCACTCTTCTGAAGAGCAGGAATTCAAAATATGGCCCTTTTTGTTTGATACTCGTCAGTGAGATCTGAGCCCAACCGAGCCAGGGGAAAAGAATAGGCGGCTCACGCCTATTGGCAAAGTCGAGTTGAGGAAAAGAATCAGCTTATGTATGTTGGAAAAGTAAATAGGCATGGGTGTAACCATAGTCCTGTTGTCATTCACGAGCTCGTTGATGGAAACGTGAAGGGAAATCAATGGGAGACATGACTCCAGTTCCATCTAAATGAAGAGAGGCGTTGATAAGGAGGAGACAAGCTCTGTTGATGTCTGTATACAAACTATACCAGATGATTCTAAGAGTTATCATGGAGAGCAATGGCAGAAGAAGAGGGAGTGTCATCGGTATTGACACTGGATGCCACTAATTTCACATAGATTCTGTCTAAGTATCCGTTCATTCTAGTTGAATTCTATGCTCCTTGGTGTGGGCATTGTAAGCGGCTTGTGCCTGTGTTTGAGAAAGCTGTGGCTAGTCTCAAAAATAATGATCCACCCATCATCTTGACTAAGGTTAAATTTGATAGAGTCATATACTTGAGATTTTTAGGCCGCAAAACCTATGTTATTTTGCATACAAGAAAGGCATATGTTGGATACAACTTGATGATCGGGAGAAAGATGATTTGGCCTCATTTCTTTGTGGGTCCTGGGGGAATAATAGTAATTGATTAGTACAACGTAGCGACTGAAGCATAGAAGAAATAGTGGAGTTGAGGCTTGTTGATGCACTCTTGTTGAAGAGGAGAGACTTGAGGAATTCGAGGGACACGAACATTGCCTGTGCTCTTGATAAGTGTTGTAAAGAAATTGTTTTCATCAATAAGGACTCTAAGTTTGTAATAGAATTGGAAAAATAACATTATGTATGATGGTCTGAGACCTTCTCATATAGACTCTAGTCTATTTGGAAAATTGCATAAAGTCTTGGGCATAAAAGGAATGAGAACGTGTCGGCTGTATAAGTTTTTGTTATCTTATCGGTAGGATAAAACAAAATTTCCTCATCTACTGGAAGTTCCTTAGTATCCAAGTCACGTTGGGATCCCCATTAGTTGGATATATGGGATGCAGTGATATCACATATTACTGTCACATTTATTACAAGATGAGGACACAGAAGTCTGTTTTAAACTTTAATTGTAGTGAATACAAGTACTCTGCAAGAATTATTTTAAGTGTTTGGCTGTAGGCATCATTTGATATCAAAGGAGGTAGGCATTCATCAGAATCCAAAAATATCTATAGGAGAGTTATTTCTAGTAGGTGGAATAGTCCACCAGGTGGACATCAAAGAGCATGAACATTCAATGGCATGGTTTATTTTTCTTCATTAAGTGAAGGCAAATAGATAGCTGTGTAAGCATCATAAAGAAAACCAGGCAACCCATGCTTAGGAAAGGATGTTTGATATGATTTAGAATGCCAAAGTTAAGGCCAATGACCTGTTCCAACATGACTCTTTCATAGAAATACATTCAAGGCATTGAATGCAGCATGGGCCATTTTCCATGAAACAAAGTGCCCAAGTCTTTCTTGGAGTGCTATATATTGTAATCTCTCTTACTGTTTTAAGGAGATCTCTCTGTTATCATAAGTAAAACTCTACCCAAATTGAAAGGCATTCCTGAGACTTTGAGCTCAGACTGTTAATCATATTTTTTTAATTGAATGAGAAAATAAGTGACCTTTCAGACTTTGTGTTGGAATAGCTTGTGCTATTTAGGAAATTGTTCTTATGTCTATTTCTTAGAAGCAATCTTGTCCATTTAATTTAACAAGCAGAACTAGTGGAAGTAATCAAGAAGGTGTCCTGAAGTCAACTATGGAGATACTTTGTGCTGCCATAATGGTCTTTAGTGTGTTGTTTTTTTATTTGTGTAAAGGATCTTGGGATGACTTTGTGCCCCCATTGTCCTTCGTTTATTTCACTCTTTGGCAGTTGAGGTGGAGACTTTGTGCTACACTTCATATTGTTGTGTTACTACATCTAGTTACTTTTACTACCCAAGAAGGAATCTGGCTGTTGACTGAGTATTACTTTTGAAAGAAGAAAAGTACCTCCAATAATCACCCATGAATTCTCCTATGTCTATGAACATCATCTCTAAAAAAAGAGAGATGGATGGTGTTATCCTACCCTAAGTGTTATTTTTAGCTTATTTTTATAGTATATTAGTATATCATAGTTATAGGGAACCTCCCCTTGATTAGAGGAGAGATTTTGCCCCTTTTGATGTGGTCAACCTACACATTTGGTCGATAAATCTCCTTATGCTATGGTTGAAACACCTATTTTGCCATTAGTTAGCTGGTCACAAAATATTCACCCAATAGTGTCTACTACTTACATGAAGAAAATTAGTTTATGCCATCCCTCACTGGACCAAAAGAAGATATTAGTGGCTTATAGAAATTATTCTTTGATGTTTCAAGGAGAAAACATGGAGTGGGTGAAGGTGCAATGCTAATATCCCCCTCTAATGACAAATATTTATCTTCTTATAGGTTCTAATTCAATTTCTCTTACAATGCAACAAAATATGAGGGTCTTATCCATGGCCTTCAATGGGCTAATAAGAGAGGGATCAAACAATTTGAAGTTTATGGGGACAATAGATTGATAGTGCATCAATTTAGAGGCTAAAATATCACCAAGAACCCCTTAATGAAGTCCTAAAAACATAGAGTGTGGGACCTAATTAAGGATTTTGAGACTTTTAACATCTAAGTAGTGAAAAGGAACCAAAATGAACATGTTGATAGATTAGCAGCTATGGGAGCTCAGTTTGACATCCCCAAGGAGTTGAGAAAGACCAAAGTGCAACCACATGTTAAAGTGGTGGTGAGACCATTAGTGCTAGACATTGAAGTCATTGGTAGGTCTTTGAGAATGATAAGCAAATTGCCTATTTCTTGTAGCAAGAAGTAGAGTTATTCTCCATAAACTAAGAAAAGTTTCAACATCAGTATGAGGAATAAATTCTTCAGTTGAGATCTAACAAGCTTCCTAAAGGTATTGTCACCCTTGAAGGTCTTTCCATGAGGGAGATCATATGAGAAACAAAAATCCAGTGATGTCAACAAGTGAAGAAAAATATGAAATAATCCTTATCTTCAAAGATAAGTTCCTCAAGCTTAGAAAGGTAAGCACTAAAGCTGAAAGGCATGCTTTCATAGAATTTTGTAAAGAATATGAAGACATCTTTTCTTGGGAATATAGTGACCTGAGAGGCTTTGATCCTGAGCATACCCAACACACTATAGAATTAGAGGTTAATACCAAGCCTGTCAGGTAGAAGCAAAGGCCTATAAACCCCAAGATAGAAGAGCTTATGAGGGAAGAATTGACCAAATTATTTGAATCCAAGATCATCTTTCCCATTAAGCACTACTTATGGGTAGCCAATTTGGTACATGTGAAGAAGAAGAATGGGGAGATCAAATTGTGTGTTGACCTTAAGGATATAAATGGAGTTTCTTTAAAGGATCACTATCCTTTACCATCCATGAAGCAACTTGTTCAGATAGTTGTTGGTTTAGAATTCTTCTCCCTTTTGGATGAATATTCAAGATACAACCAGGTGCTAGTGAGAGAAGAAGATCAATATAAGATTGCCTTCCCATAAAGTGGGGCACATATGCTTACTAGAAGATGAATTTTTGATTGTAAATATTGGGGCAACCTTTCAAAGATCAATGGACATGGATTTCCAAATATTTCTAAATTAGATGGTACTAGTATACTTGGATGATATCACACTTTTCTCCAAAAAATCTAGTGAACAACGAGATCATCTAAGGTTGATCTTCCAAATATGTAGAGAGTATGGGATCTCTTTAAATCCCAAAAAATATGTGTTTGATGTTCATGAAGGAAAACTTTTGAGTCCATTTTTTTCAAAGGAAGAATTATCTATTGACCTTGATAGAATAAGTGCCATCCTAACCTTATCTTTACCCAAGCACAAGAAATAAATCTAGAGCTTCCTTAGGAAAATAAACTTTATGAGAAGGTTTATACCTAGTTTTGCAAACCTAGTCAAACCCATCACCACCATGCTGAAGAAGAGCTAAGTGTTTACTTGGTCAAATGAAGTTAGAGAAAATTTTGAGGCCATCAAAGAAGATATTGCCTAAGCACCCTCTCTCATAATCCTAACTTATCAAAGGACTTTATATTTTACACCTTTGCCATTGTTGACAATATATCAACTATACTAATGCAAAAGAATGGTGAGGGACTTGAGCAACCAATTGCCTTTTTAAGTCAAGGGTTAGAGGGGTATGAGGTAAGGTATACTTTCATAGAAAAATAGGTTCATTTATCCTTAAGGAGCCTAAAATTTTTTAGACCAATGCTTTCTAATAACAAGATTCATCTTATGGTGTCTCATCCTAGGGTAAGGAACTTTCTCCTCAACAAGGATTTGAATGAGACAAGAGAAGGATGGATTATCAAGGTCATGGAGTATGATGTGGATGTCAATGTTAGCAAGCTAATAAGAGGCAAAGGTTTATATGAGCATATGGTGGATGACCTTTAATAAGATAAATACATTTTTTGGTGACATAAGACAAGTCACAAATAGATGCACCTCCATTTCATAATAATTGGCTCCAAGATATGACACATTTTTTGATGACAAGAAAATGCCCCCCAAAGGTTTGGATAGAGCAAAAAGAAGGTATTTTAGACTTTAGTCCATACCTTATGCATTGATTAATTGGGTTTTATTTAGAAAATATCTCAATGAATTACTTCTTAGGTGCATTAATGATAATCAAGTAACAAATATTTTGGATTAGTTTCATAATGGATCTACAGGGGGCCATTTTTCTCCAAGAACTACAACAATAAAGGTAATGAGAGTTGGTTATTACTAGCCCAATATTTTCAAGGATGCCTATGCATAGGTCAAGAAATGTCAGAAGTGTGCTCTATTTTCAAACAAATATTAGTAGCTCTTCTACTCAACCCAATCCAAGTGGAGTAACCTTTCATGCAATGGGGGTTGGACTTCATAGGAGTGATAAATTCACCTTCAAGTGTAAGACATAAATGGGTGCTCAATACATCTGAATACTTAACCAAGTGGTTAGAAGTAATTACCTTGAAGAAAGCTAATGAAATAATAAAATTAGACTTCTATGACAACATATTAACCAAGTTTGGTGTTCTAGCTACTATAATTTTAGATAATGCCTTAGCATTTATTGGTATGAAGACAAGTGAATGGGCACTTAAGTTCGGCATCTACCTTAGCACATCCTCCAACTACTAACCCTAAGGCAATGGAATAGCAGAGTCAAAAAACAAAAACTTGATAAGGGTTATCAAGAGGATGACCATGGAATAGAATCAAAGAGTGTGGCATACAAAGCTAAGGACAACCTTATGGGATGATAGAGTGACTCCCAAAGCTACCATTGGCAATTCTCCATATATCCTTGTATATGGAAGGGAAGCCAAATTACCCATTTCTATTTAACTACTTGATTTGATTTGTCCCATCATCTTTAGTTGATGGAGAGTGAGCCTATGAATATGAGGATGATAGAGCTCATGGAGCTTGAAAAAACTAAGGACCTTGTAATGAAGACATTAGACTCACACCAAGCTTAGGTCAAAAAAGATTTTATCAAGAGAGCCACAACAAGGGAATTTAAGGAAGGGGAACTATTACTCAAATGGGACTCAAATAAGTCCAATCAAATAAACCATACCAAGTTTGACAACTTGTAGAGTGGTCTTTATTTGATCTATGGATGTAAACAACATAATGCTTTTTAGCTTGGCCAATTGGATAGAGAGGTATTACCTATCTCAGTCAATGGAATTCATTTAAATCCTTGTTATTTGAAGATATGTAGATATTGTAACGTATTAGAGTAATTTTTTATGATTTCCTCTAAGTGCCTTGTACATGTTTCCTTTTAGTTGTGCGTTTCCATTTCAATAAGTGCCTTGGGCACAATTGTTTTTTTTTATATTTTGGTCCTTATTGATTCAAGAAGAGGTTTTATATAAAAGGGGAAGCCTTGTATAATTTTCATGATTAGATGGGAGAAAATACTTGAGACTCCATATGCCCAATGGATCAGTAAAGGCAACCAGTCTATTGCATCGCATGCATGCAACCCTAGGATGTCACTAGAAATGTTGGCCAAATTCGGCCCACATAAGAATATTCAACCTAGAAATGGTTTGAACAAATGAAAATAGTTATGGATGGAATGAGTGGACCAAAATTAGGGGAATAATATCTCATATTTCTTACATAACTTTTGAAACACTTTACATAAGCGTATAGTGCAATTTATTGATCCTTGAGAAGTAAACTTGGAAATAGGTCTAGGATTGAAAAGTAAAAAAGAAAAATAGATTATCATGGTGTTTAAATCATTTAGGGGCATGAATCAGGTTGTAAAAATTATTATAAGTTCATTGGATCCTTTTAAAGAGACAACAATTTCTTACACAGGTCTAGAAGAACCAGACCATCACAAGCACATCACGTAGGGACAAATAGGCCAGTCTAGTTTCACATTTTATAAATACACTTAAGAAATTGATCAAGGAAAAAATAACATGAATACATTATTTTTTTCATGCTGAGAATGTCCCCTATAATTTTTTTATCTTGATAAGTTCTCTATCTCAAGATATAAGCTTCCAAAGTTAAATTTGTAGAGTGGGACATGTGTGAAAATGTCAAATATAGACCTCATAAAATAGCCATTTTAATTAAAATTTTATTGAGGATAAGTACAAGGATGAGATTTTTAAAGATATTAGGTACTTTGATGGAGATATAATGGCATGTGGTGACTGATGAAGATAGTGGGTCCAAGCTAATTGATGGTGTGCAATAAATCATGCCAAAGTAGATCAACGATGAGTTTGAAGTCAAAAGGTCAACACATATTGAAGATAAATATAGAGTTTTAAAGTGTCAAAAACATGATAAGTACTAGGTAAATCAATGGTGTTTGTGCATGTTGTGAAAAAGTAGATTGATGGTGTGTGTAAAGTCAAGAGTCAATGCTCTTGAGGATTAATGTGAGAATGCCATGTGGTGTAAGCACATTAAATCATAGAACTGATAGAAGGATCCCATGGAAGAATTAAAATTTGAAAAATGTCATAACCTAGAAGGCTTGGTTCAAGATCAATGGATGATATTAAAATTTAAATCCAAGAGACTTTAATAGAGAACAACTACAACCTAAAGTCAAACTAGGGAAAATATTTCAAAGGATGCCATTGAAGCTCAGTCGAGACCTTTATTGGAGGATCCAATGCATGTAGACTCAGTTTTATTATGGTTTAAACATTGTTTCATTAAGGGAGATACTCGTGTAGTGGCTTCTTGATTCCCATAAGGTTCAAAGGTAGAATAAGTTTGTTTAGACCTAATATAGTTCAAGAATGATGCTATGCAATCTGTAAGCTCTTCATGGATATTAACTATAAGAAAACCAATAAATGGATTGGTTTTAAATCTAAAATAGACATATTATAAGGTTTTGAGTAGGGGCATATGTTTAGGAGTGTCTTGTCTTTTTACAAATCTATAGCTTTTATAAAAAGGTAACTACAACCACTAAAAACAAACTTAAGAATGGCTCTATGAAGTCCATGGATATGAGGACTTTGTCCTCATAATGAAATCAGGTGGGAGATGGAGTATAAGATCAAAGAAAGGGATTTTGGGATTGGAGAGTATAGTATAGAATTAAATTCATTTACAAAGCTTCTAAGGATTTTCATTTCTTGGAAAGATCGTGATCCATCATCTTTAAAATAAATTATTATCTTCTAGTGCATTTTTCTCAGCCAAGGAGAAGAGCTTGAAGACTATTGGGACAAATGAAAGTTATCTTGTTTGTAATGCATTAATCTTGATTTGATCAAAAAGTGGTGGAACATTAATCAAGAAGGATGTTAGCTCAATTAATGATCTCAGATGGTGTGATCCCCCCTCTCTCCCCTTTCTCCTATATCTCATATTCTTTTCCATTTGTAAACTCTCTCACTTTTGATAATAAATTCTATCTCAATTATGGAAGAGAAGAGGCTCTTATTTGATAAGGTTAAACCCTATCAAAATTTTTATGAAAGACCTCTTGAAGCAATAAAGACTTTCTTTACCTATCTCTACCTTCTAAATTGTGTGTAGTAAAGCTTGTGCATGATAGCATTATGAAGGATAATCTTCCATGCCCATTGTCCTTATTTCTTGCTCATTTATAAGGTGTCTTAAAGTTAGTTTTAGGTATAATTTAATGTTTTTTCTATAATTAATGCAAGATCTTAGTGATTCTTAGAACTCCTCTTTGCCTTCATTCATTGCTTCCTAAACCTAGTTTAAGAAACACTTATGTAACTAACTAGTTTTTTGAGATTATGAGCTAGCATTGTCTTATGATTCCTCAATGTTTACTTCATGCATATAAGAGCCTCATTTAATTTTGGTGTATCACCTGGTTAACTTAATTAGGATTCCTTTCCCCCTTTCTAACCCTTTTCTTAGTGCAAACATTAGTATAGGTGATCCATCAAGAGGAAGCCAACCTTCTGCGGAGGTCCAACCCCACCATAGGTGACCCACAACTTGGGGTTGTTCCCATAGTGTAGTTCAATTGGAGAGATCCTAAATAACCATATCCAAGGGTGAAAATTGATGCTACAATAGTAACAAGCTTGCAACTTTCATTTGACGATTAGAATGTTAAATATTGTTTGAAAATGGTGAAATATTGTTATATTTTCATAAAACATTCATGTTAGCAAGATTTTGAAGGATATTATATCATGAAACTTTTGCATGCTCTATCTTAGACTTAAAATTTGGAAATTATACTCAAGAACTTGCTAATATTGACAATGTCCATGCTTGAAGGCTTGTAGCCTTATGGATATGGTAGTTTTGGATGTAAAAACATGAAATTAGTCTAATAAACCATTAAAAACATGGTTCATGATCTTATGAAGGACATTTACCTATGTTTTAAGTTTAAAGCATCCATAATGAGGCAAAAATAAGAGGGATAACTAAGTCAAATATATTCTTGAAAAATATGTACGTAATTTAAGATTTGTAAATAAATTTCAAACCTTCTAAATGACCTTTATACCCCATTTTGGAATGTTTCAAGCTTTTAATCATTTGATGAGTTTATATAAGACCATTTTGATCTATTTTCACATTATAAATAGCTTTTTATGTCTTTAATAATCAACTAGGCCTCGAAAAGAGCTAACATGACATTATGCCATCACATATATCTAAGAGGTATAATTGAGATGTGAAAATTATGAAACACCATTGAATGATCATAAAATACCTTATTTTGGTGTAAGGAGGTCAACATGAAGACATACTAACTCTTACTCAGTTGGTTTTAGCCTAAAAGTCTTGCTTTTAGCATAAGAAGTGATGAGAGATCAAGGTGACTTGAAATTCAACATTTTGGAAACCTCCATGGGTTTATTGCTTACTAATCAAGGATATTTTATCCTTATTCAAGTCCAAGAGTCACTAAAATCCTTAAAAAAACTCAATATGAAAGTGCAACCATGACTAAAACATGTTTGGCCAACCTCTAAATGAACTGAAGATGCCTAAAAACACACAACAATAAAAATAAGAATAATAAACCATGTGAAAATAACACTTGGAAGAATGAAACTAGACTACACTACTATGTATGGGTTTGAAAAATAACCTAAAAATTAGGGTTTGAGGTGTATCCTATCGGCTAGGGTAGGCATTACTTCTCCATCAACCTTGAGAGCTAGAAAACATTTACTTACTTTTAGCTGGTGATAATATATGGGCCACTTCAAATGACATAAAAATTTGTATGTATTCTATCCTTATCTCTATATTCATTCCACTTCAAAACTAGATCTCCTTCTTTAAATTTTATATTAGTAAGTTGTCAAAATTTCTCTTCACTTGGGTGTAATGAGCCTCAAGGGTATGTATTTCTTGGTCTCTTAACTCCTCTAATTCCATCAACTTAGGCATCCTCACTATAATTTCATTATTTTATATCAATTTTTATCTATTTTTAAAGATCAAGAGAAGGTAATATTGATAAAGGAAGATTTTCCTTTCTCCCATACACCAACATGAAGGGAGAGATACCAATAGATCTCTTATGTGTGATCTTATAATCTCAATGGGATGTATTGAGTTTGGTATGTCAAGATCTTAGATTATCTTCTATTATCCTCTTATTAATCCTTATCAAGTTATTATTTGTTTATTAAACTAAGCCATTACCTTGAGGTTAATAGTTTGAAGTAGTTTTAAGATAGATGCCATGCTTGACTACCCATTTACTAATTTTATTGCCTAAAAAAAATTTAGTAATATTATAAATAATAATAAATGGGACACCAAAACTTGTAACAATACCTTAAATTAAATCTAATATTGAAGCTTCATTAGCCTCCTTAAATATAACTACTTCAACCCATCTAGTGAAGTAATTTATGGCTATCAACACCCATTTGTGGCCAACACTAGAAGGTGGATTTATCATGCCAATGAAGTCTAAACCACACTAAATAAATGGCTAATTTTTTTGGATATGATGAAGAGGAAGGAAAAACAACCTTTGATTTCTTATTAAGTACACTTATTATAATTTCTCATCCACTTATGATCATGCCTAGACAAATCAAACCAGTAATAACCAACTCTTATGATCTTAATAATAATAGTCTTTGGTGAGAAATGATCTCTTAATATTTCATCATGGAAATCTTAAAATACTATAGAAATATGATCATGATAAATACCTTAACAACACTCCATTCATATATTTTATAAATAAAACACCATAAATAAGGATAAAAGGAATGGATTACATCCTAAAATACCTCCTCTTTACCTTGTCAAGGGCTTGAGGATACTGACCTATTTATAATAATGTAGCTATGTCCTACTTGGAGGATGAAGAGGAGATGATTTGTCTTCTTGTAACATGTATATTATCTTCTTATCAAATTATAATTCTGATTTAAGTTGTTCATACAATATTTTACTCCTCACAAGCTTTGTAATTTTGATATGCCCATCATACTCCATAACTTTTGTGAGCCATCCAACTCTCCTCTCATTCATATATCTACTCAAAAGGAACTCTTTCAAACTTGGATGAGGCATCATTATCTAAATTTTGTTATTATAAATTATGTGCATGGATTTTTTAAGAGCTCTTATAATAATAATAACCTGTTTATGAAAAAAACTATACCTCAATTCATAGTCTTTGAGTGCTTGACTGAAAAAGCCTATTGGCTAATCCATTTTATCATTTTTTTTATTGAGTTAGGATAGTTTAAATTCTCTCACTTTATCCAAAGTCATAAAGGATTAAGTCTTTGTCATAGTTGGAATTCACAAGAGTGAGATCTTGAGAGATTGTTTGCTTGATGCTTTCAAAACTGTCCTTACCTTCTTTTGGCCAACTAAAAACAATATTATTATTGAACATGGAGGTAAGAAGCTTGAATAAATTAGAAAAGTATGATATTTATATCCTCAAAAATTTAATTCTTCCTAAGAATCTTTGGAGACAATTTTTTATGGCTTGGGAGAGAAAGAAAAAATATAACATTCACCCTTTATGGATCAATGGAAAAACCATCCTTTGAAACTATGTGCCCCAATAGTTTTCCCTCAAGAAAAAATAACACACTTTTTAAGATTAAGAAAAACTCTAAATTTCCTACATCTACTGAATACTTTGATTAGATGATCCAAATAATCACTTGCATGCTTTGACAAAATAGTGATATCATCCAAATAAACCAAAACCATATCATTGATGATTACTTTAAAGTTCATGTCTATTTCCCTTTTGATGGCTGCACCAAAATTGGTCAACCCAAATGGAATATTATTATAGGAATAGGTTCCCCTTTTAGTTTTAAAGGCTATTTTAAATTGATATAATTCTTGAACTAGGATTTGGTTGTACCCTAAATAGCCATCTAGGAGAGAAAAAATTTCAACTCCAACCATTGTTTAAAGGATTTGTTCCATGGATGGAAGAGGATAATGGTCCTTGAAAGATTCTCTATTTAGGTATGTAAAAAGACACATATCCTAATCTCTCCATTCTTATTCTTAACTGGAACTAGATTAGCCACCTAAGAGGAATGTTTGATTAGGAAAATGATGTTTGCCTCTATGATTTTGGTTAGCTCTTTCTTCATTAAGGGTTCAATCTTGGGATTAAATAGACTTTATTTTACCTAATGGGATTTGCATTGGGATCCAACTCAATGGTATTTTGGACTAATATTGGATCAGAACATCTAAGGTCCTCATAACTCCATGCAAACACATTAAAATACTCTCTACAAAGGTCAATGAAAGATTATTTTTAAAAATTTATACATACCTTTCCAAGCTTTAAGAGCTTGTCATTTGACATGGGCACTTGTTCAAAATATTACTCTTTGATAGTCATATTCATCCTTTCCTTCTTTAGTTGGTCATCTGAGTTAAAGATGCTCTCCAAAGTGACCAATCCTTTTGGAAAATTATTGGTCTTCAAGTGGATGATTTGATCTCCATATTTCTCTTACACATTTAACTAATTTTTAATATAAAGTTATACCTCTTCTTATATAGAATCAACAATTTCCTCATCACTTTCAAACACTTACCAGCTGGTTGCATTATTTGAAACAGCTGGTCGAACCACTAGTTTAACAAGCTGATCCAAACTTTACATGATATATTGAGGAATGTCATATTGTGAACCAACTACTAAAATCCTATTAGAATATTTATTTTGATCTCTTGGTACCACTTGGATGTTGAAATAATCAAAGTCTTCAACTAGGTCCTATACTTTATGTTTGTAAGCTCTTAATAAGTTTTTTATTGTAATTTATACTTTAACCTGATGTATGATGAGGTCACTATCTTAAAATACTTATAATACTTTTATTTCCATATTTTATGCTAATTATATACCTTAGATAAATGATTCACATTCATTTACATTATTGGTACAATTGAATTGAAGCCTAAATATAAATAAATATCTCTTTTTTTTAGGAGATATTATCATGACACCAATACCAACACCATTCTTACTTCTTAAACCATCAAAATAAATATGTCATGCCCCATCAAGGTCTTCTTTTGACTTCATGATTTTAGATATAATTTTTTTTTTACTCATGTGTACAATAAGTGTCCAACTCTATTTCTTCCATATGACCATATGGATCAAACTCATAGTGTGCGTTTGCCCAATCATCAATCAAATTGTCTAAAACTTCCTTCAAGGATGTTTCAGCTTCATGAAGAACGTCAACCTCCTCTTTATCATGCATATTAAAATTCATGTTAATATGACTAGGAATATATGGTTCAATATGATCTTTGGAGATAGGTTCAACCTTGATTGTTACCCTTGTATCATATCTATTCCTAAGAATCATATGTGACTAATATAAATATAAATATCCCCCTATTTTATAGTAAAATATCTAGAAAGGTATACAAAAAAATAGGGAGGGAGGTTAATAATTGAAATGTCTTGAAATATTGAAAGACTTGGACATGAATGAAGGGTAAGATTCATTGATTAATGACTCCTACTATTTTAATATCAATACCATCGAATTGGACAACCCCTTTAGTGACTAGTTATAATCTATACATAACGAGTCAAAATACTTCCTGGGTATAACTAAACTACTAGCTCTAAAATAAATCATACAATTATGCAAAAGATGCTAATAAATGATTATAGAGATAAAGAAGAGAGGTGGATTTTTGATCTTATTTGTTTCTCATTTTTTTAATGGTACAAACTTGTAGGAGCAGATGATGCACCCTTTGCCAGGTCACTTGCTTGATGGAATGGTTTAAGGCTACTTGCAATAGATCCCTTTATGATGGAATGGATAGTGCTTCCCACATAGTCACGTTTATATTGGTTCACTTTATTTGTTTCAATATACTAAATGGAATGTGACCAAACTTTGATGGGATTTTGGTGGGAGTAAATCTTATTTTGATTATTGACCCATTGGAGACTTATTTTTGGACTGAATTCCCTTCCTAGCAACCTAATTTTTAGTTTTACCTTTTTTTAGCCTCTTGTGGTCCTTGATAATTAGATGCTTGACCAACCATGGAATATGTTTCTCATTACATTTCTATATTTTTGGTCTTTGTGTTATAAGCAACTAGATTTCTTCCCTTGTTTATTACTTCATTCTGATTCACACCACCAAAATCACTCTCTTGCTATTTTAATAAGGTAGACTCACTTATTACTTATTCTTGATCTTATTACCATTTTTTAGATGATCCCCTTACTATTATTGAAGTATTTATGCACTTTGAACCATTAGATATTGGATAAGAACCTTATTTATACAAGCATTTTGGTTATGGGGCTGGTTATATGGTTAGCATCATTCATAGTCTTGAACTAAGTTATTTTGTATAGGAAAAATGTCCTTGGAATAACTTGTAGTAGCTAGTTTTTGGGTGTTAAATGGCTTAATATAACCTATTTGGCCTTGTCCTTGGGCATTAACTTGATAAGGATACCTATTGGGTTGATATACTTGATTAAAAGGCTGATAAGGTCTACTATGCTAGGTTTATTGCCTTTTCAAAGCCACCAACTCATTTCCAAAACTTTGTAGCAAGGTTTTGACTTCATGAAACTCATTATAAGGGGTAATAGGTGGATTTAGTTAATGAATTTTTCTAGGAATAAGTGTCAAAGTGGGATGATTAGTTGAAGGTTCAGGAAAAAGAGGCATTGGTGGTCTAAGAACCATTTTTATAGATTGGATTAGGAAATTTTCAGCCTTTATAACTATCTCATTGACATCATGTAAGATGGTTCTTTCCATATAATTAATTATAAAAAAACATCACTATTCAAGTCTCTTAAAAAGTATATAAATACAGTGCTTGGAGAAGGATTGACTAGTGGTATAATCTTATCCCAAGTCTTCTCAAGCTTGAATTTAAAGTATACCACAAATTCATAAGGAGATGTGGTAAGCTAATCCATTAGGAATATATGGTCACTTTTATTTTCAAATTATTTGTAAAGCTTTTATCCTAATTCATCCTAGTTATGTATTGAATTAGGTTACAACCCTTATACCATTGAAGTGTTTTTCCTTTGAGGGAAGTGGTGAGGAATATCATAGCTATGTTTTTTACTAAAATGTTATGAACTGATCATATATTGGTAATGTCTTGAATGCAATCTATAGGGGTTGTGACACTTTCACCAATGAAATAGGGTATAATTTTTAGGGCTAAAACTAGAATTTCATCATGTTGAGCAAGGGAAAGAGGGATGCCTCCATTTAAGGTAATAAAAATGTGATTTCTTGGTTAAGCCATGAATAGAATAAGAACTATCTTTTCTCTTGGCTTAGGAAACCTACCAGATGGAGGTGTAGATTAGGACCTTGTAGGAGGTGATGTTTGGGACATTGAACGAGGTAACCTAGATATTTTAGTTCTCCTTCTCAATGGAAACAAAGTTAATTTAGAAAACTAATAACTTTTATCTCCACTCTTGGCATAAGAAGATTAGACTAATTTTAAACTAGGAACTTTTAGAGTCAGCAAGTACTTGTGGAATATATTTAAATATGTCACTTTCCAAGAATAACACCAACTTTCTTAGCTAAAAGTCTTCACTTAATAAAATTAAGTGCCCCATTTGGTGTGCCAACACTATTTTCATGTGAATATTGCACTCGTTTGATTAATTATATGATTTAGTGTAATAATAGGAAATTCCCCAAGGGGTGGGACCTTGGCTCCTTGGGATAAACCTCTAAAGTAGGCTAACTCCTACCTAAACTATGTGCACCTAATGTAAAATTTGTTTGCAAACCTAAAAAAAAGGACTATAAAAACTTATTTAAACTTGTTTATAAGCTTCTTTTCATGGAAAAGGGGATAGAGGTAAATGGAAAATATAATGTGGTGATGAACCAAATCTTAGAGAACTCCTTAACTTGCTTAAATCAACATAAAACAACCTTTAGAACTGATAACTCTACTACATATTCTTAAACTCATGCATATCAAACATAAGTAATTTTAATGAAGGTAATAATATTAACACAACATCAAGGACCACAATTTATCTTGAGAAAGTTCAGATGGGAATAATTCACATCTAATTTTGAATAATCCTGATTATACTCAAAATTTAACTTGGAAAAGAATATAATTATGCATGAAGGTGAGAAGTATTGGACAAAAATAAAAGGGAAAAATATATTTACAAAATTAAAGATCAACAATCCAAATATTACACATAATATATAAGAAATTTGAAGAAATGTAATCTCAATTCTCTATTGATTTCAAGCTGAAATCAGTGTACAAGATTCAAAATAGTAGAATTTTGTTACACCAAAGCATAGGGCTCCTTATTATAAATCATTTTTTATTCATATATAAAAAATAAAAGTAAGTGAGAGAAGAAAACAATAATAACTTCCCCACTCCCTTCATCAATTTAGGCATGTGTAGTGAGATAGATCAAGAAGTTGTAAACATTAAACTTTTTCAATGCTTTGAACTTGTTCCATATATAATTAATTTGATTATTGGTGTAGTGGAGGGTAAGACACCTTATATTTACTCTAATTATCTCCTTGATAAGGCTTGTCTATGATGGATTTAGTCAAAATCTCACCCCATGTTCCTACATTCTTGGAATAAACCTAGTCTTCTTGCCTAAAAGATATTTGAACTTGTCACTTTCCTCTTGGGCATGCATAATCTGAGAGAAGGTGGTTGATTTTTATTTATTCTTCATGGTTGGATCCATTTCTAAATCCTCTACACCAAAATAGGTCTTAATCTGACCAAAATAGGCCTCAAGTTGACATAACTTGCCCATCTATCCTTTTCACATATTTTTCATAAATTCAAACCACTTTGAGGAGGTTACACTTCATGAGGAACATGTTTCCATCTATTGTGTAAACTTTGTGGATGCTTAAAAATTCTTATAATCTTGAATTATATTGTTGATGTTATCTTAAAGTCATAAAACCCTTTAAATTCTATTTCATGGCATGAAAAACATGATTGGAAAGGTTTGAAATCCTACTCTTATACCTTACAAACCTACAAATTCTTGTTTTTGATCTTACAATCCTATATGAAACCTTGGAAACATGCCTAATGATTAGATTTTAGATTTCAAAACTTTGTTTTCTTCCTCTTAAATGATGGTTCAAGGTGTGGTGTTCTTTGACTATGCTTGAATAAGATCCAAAACCTTGTATATTCTATCTTAAGACATGTATTCTTTATTTCTTGTTCAAAATATTCTTGATAACCTTATGCATATTCATGATCCAAAATGGAAACTATGCAATAACTTTGATTCTTCTTCTTGAATCATGTTTGGAATCTTTATTATCTTCTTCATCATCAAGAAATCATATTACAGACCTTGTAAAAGGTATTTGAGAGCATGAAATCCTATTGGTGGGTTTTAAGAGCTTAAAACTCTCTTAATACTTGTATTGAAAGTTGGATAACAAGTTAAGACTTGTAAGGAAATGTTGGATAGCCAAAATATTAAAATTTACCATTGATACATCTAAAGAAGCCTTATGAGAAGTCTCCAAGCTTTTAAGGTATAAAACAATGCTTGAAATCTATGATTTAGACCTTGATAAGCTTGTAATAGTCATGGGAATGTGTATCCTTTATATCTAAGGAATTTAAACAATGTTGCAAGAATAGAAATTCTTAATTCTCATTTGAATCATATATTCTTAGTCTTGAGACTAGTATGATATATTCTCAGTCTTGAGACTAGTATGAAGTTTTTGAAGTGCTTGGATCATAATCTAAAATTGTAACCTTCATCTAGGATCTCTAAAACTTGGATAATCTATCTTTTATCATCATGAAAACTGGGAAACTTGGATGTAGACCTAAAAATTTTCTTATACATGGTTGAAACCTCATGTTTATTTATCGTATAGGACTACAACATGATTTAAATATTTGTCTTGTGCTTTGTCATTAGGAAACCTTTCAAAAAATTTGTTACAGACCTGTAAATAAGCTTAGATCATGTATCAAATACCTTAGTATTAGCTTCACATTAACATTATATCATTAAGTAAATTGGGAAATTATGTTCAAATCAATTAAAAAATCTTGGAAAGCATAACACAAACCTATAAACTAGTTTTGATGATTTGTGGATCTTTTAAAATACTTGTTTCTCGATCATACATCAAGAAAACATTGGAAACTATATTACACATATTAAGATCATGATTAAACTTGTGATTCACACCTCATAAATAATGTTTCACTTGGAAGGATCATGGAAACTTTGTCTTAGATCTGATGAAGCTTTTGAAACTACTTGAAACATGCGGATATCTATATAACCATCTTTTTTAAACTTTGAAAGCCATGGAAACATTGTCTACTACATAAAAAACCTAAAACCATTAAGATCATGCTAAAATCTTGCTCTTAAGACCTCACATCATCATAAAAACTTGGAAACTCTACCAAAGAATTATTGATAGGTTTTTGAGCTTAAAACCCTCTTGAAACTTGACTTGGAAGGTTATAGGTATGCTTAAGAATTGTCAACTTTATCTCTTCATCTTGAAGATTTGAAACCATGTTTTAACATCAATAAACCCCTTTGTCCTATGTCTGTAGAATTTTAGATGAGTATTTGAAGTTTTAAACATGTGATATTCTATCTTGATAAGTCATTGAAATCTTGGAACCTTATTAAGACATTGGTAATATGCTTGAAACTCTGATTTGAAAGTTAAAATCTTAAAGCATCTTTGAAAATGGTGAAATCCCATGATATTTTCCTGCAACAATCATGTTAGTAAGATTTTTAAGGAGCTTTGATCATGAAACCTTTGCATTCTCTATCTTATACTTGAAATTTGGAAACTATGCTAAAAAACTTACTAATATTGACAATGTCCATGCTTGAAGACTTGATATCTTATGGATATGGCACTTTTATTTGCAAAAAATGTAAATAGTCTGAGAAACCTTTATCAAAATGGTTTGTTGTCTTATGAAATATATTTTTGTATGTTGGAAATTTTAAGGATCCACAAGGATGCAAAAAATAAAGGGAAAATTAAGTCAAGGATATTCTTGAATAATATGTACGTGCTTTAGGATTTACAAAGAAATTTCAAACCTTGTAAAACACCTTTATACCCTATTTTGGAATGTTTTAACATTAGCATGGTTTGATGAATTGATATAAGACCCTTTTGATATATTTTCACATTGAAAACACCTTGTTATGTATTTCATCATCAACTAAGCCTTGACAAGAGCTAACATGAACTTATGACATCAAATATGTATAATATGCCTAATTGAGATATGAAAAAGTATGAAACACCCTTGAATAATCATCAAATACCTAATTTTAGTGTAAGGAGGTCCACATGAAGGCATATTAGCTCTTATTCATCTAGTTTTAGTCTAAAGGTCCTACTTCTAGAATATGAAGTGATGAGAGATCAAGGTGACTTGAAAAGTCAACAATTATCACCTACCAAGATCACATACAGGTGGTTGGATGATTGATCATGGAGACAAGTTTACAATGATCTAAAGATCACTCATTACTTGGTTTCTTCTCATCTTTTCAAGATGAAACATGTCAAAGAGGGATGACATGTTATGTACCTAGAGATATGATATCATAATGTATATGGGTTGATGGATATGTCAAATTATGGCACAAACCACATTTAATTAGGTGTATGAGTCAAATATATTATGTCAAATGATTAAATTATCGAATCAATACTTTTAGTAGTGAGTCAAACTACATTGGGATTAGGCGTTTACCTATCCATTATTAGTAATAAAGTTATATATAAAGGATATGAATATCATTTTAAATAATATCAATAAATTGTGGAGTCTTGGCCCACATTTATCTTTTTTTGTGTTGATATACATTATATTTTGCATAGGTATATTACTATATGTGTGAACATTACCAAAAATATCACCCAGATAGATTTAGCAATAATCAAACTTGTTATATATTAGAAAAAATAACATAATTAAGTGTTCAAAGGAAATTTTAATGATTTATTTTTTGTCTCTATGTGTGAAATGTGCTTATAATCCTTATAAAAGTTATCTTATTATCCCTTAACATAAATATACCCCTTTGGATCATGTATGTGATTTTTTGGGTGTATTTGAATACACTGTTTTCAATTTACTTAGGTTTAGTTTTATTTTCTTAATTTTTCTCTTTGGTTAAATTAATATTTCATTTCAATAAAAATAAATCAACATATTTGTATAAATATTTATCATTAAATTTGAATTAGTTAACTAGGTGTCACTTTTAGTGAGTTGGAGTCTTGAGATAAGGATTTTGTGTATGTTCATCTTGATTCTAAGTTGAGCTAATTTTAAAAGATGAGTATTTATATTTTGGACTACCCAAGTCAAATATTAGTCCATTTAGTCTTAGTTATATTTTAATTATAAAATCATTCATATTTTTTATAAATATTCTTGTACATTATCTTTCAATGTAATAGATAATCGATGGATAATTCAACACTCATGTGATTTTACTATTAAGTTTTTACATTTCCATCATCAATTTATGTGAGGTAAAATTGAAGAGTATCTATGGGTGGTTAATGATTTGATTCATAGTTATTGAGTTTTAAAATGATGAACATTTGACACTCATGATTTGATTCGTAACAAGGTAAGGTAATATAACATTATAGAGGTGCTAAAAAAAGATACAATGTATTTGTAGACTTAAATTGAACAAATTGACTAGTAAAACTTACAAGATGATAGCAATAATGAGAATACATAACCTTACTCCTTTTTATTTTTCCCCCATTGGTTTTATCTAGGGTAAATCTTTGTGTTAAACTACATTTTCATGTGTGTTTGATTTTTTTTATTATTTAATTTTTTTCCATTAAACTACTTCACTATATTAATGTTAGAATATAATGGAGGGACCATAAGGGTATCTTTGGTATGGGTTCTAATATTTATGGATAAGTAAACTCAAGACTATCACCTATGATGGAATGTTCATACATGTGAAACAAAAAATAAATATAGACATATATAAGATTAAGGTAGACAACTAATAATATATTAAACTCAAGTGTGCAAAGGGAAAAAATAATTATGAATATATACATTCATACATAGATAAGTAAAGAGGTTTAAGATAAGAAGGAATTTTATCTTTAGGGATATAATCTCATAAAAATCACACCCTATTTTTTGGATGATAACTCTAAATTATAAATATTTTATTGTAAATAAGTTATGTTTAATTATTTTCCCACAAATATATGCTTATCCATAAAAAACACTATTAAGAGTTCATCTTATATTATAAAATAATATCACATATAATTGCATGTATATAGTTGTAAAAGTTAAAACAATATAGACACATATATGATCAAGGTATAATGAATACCAATATATTAAACTTAGATGTACAATCATCATATGAAGAATATAATAAAAAATAAGATTGAATATCTACCTTTATACATAGCCCCAACTTATTATATAAATATTAGAGAGGTTTAGGATAAAAAATAATCTTATCTTTGGGGATATAATTAAAAAATTAGACAAACCCTATTTTGAGGATAACCACTAAAGATGTTTTTATTTATAATTAAATTATAAATACATCACGGATAATTATTTTGACACAAATATGTGTATATCCATTAATAATACTATTACAAGTACATCTTAGACTATATAAAAGTGTATGTTGCAATATACACTAACATCCCCCCATAGGATTCACTATGTAAATGTGATGATGAATTAAACTATACTATCCTAAGTGAGTTCAAGTGAATAAAGGTGATATGTGAACCAAAACCCTACATGAACCCCAACCCCCTTAAGATAAACTTACAAAAAGTACGCGAGGAAAAATATTAGATAGAGGTCCCAACAACTAGGCCATGTTAGATACCAATATATAAGAAGTGCACATAACATAATTACATGAATTAGTGACTAGAGACATCACATACCTATACGAAAACCTCAATACTAATAAACATTAGAATAACATAAACTCCCCATAATGATAAATTGGGTGATACACAATAATAATTGAGTGTTGCTTGAAGAACAAAATTGAAGTAGATGTTGACCTTGCAGATCAATAGAGCTCTAGAAGAAAATAAGAGTGAAATGAAAATATTAACAATACTTGTGGTGATGAAAAACACAATAAAGTAGATGATCTAACAATACTAAATATTTTAAAGGTAATGAAAACATATTTGGGGTTGAGAGAGCCATGAAAGGACATATCCCATAGTAAAGGATTCAGAGTTGAATAAATCACCAAACACAACTATATACAAGTCAAATTCATCAAATAAAATGATAATGGGATTTAGTTTAAGGGGAAGTACATATCTTAATAATAAATTTAATTTGTTAAAAGTGATGCTCACTATTTATACCAAAATAATAAATTACCCTAAACACTCCAATACGATGTGAAAGTATATCACAATGGGTCATAACTCATGTCCCATTGACTATGTGTCAAAGAATACCAAAAAATTCAAAGGTCATTTTGGGAACCATTCCATCTTTACAAAATACAAGGGTGTCAAGCCATTGTAACCACCAAATAAACAATGGAATAGTGTTGAATACTAGGGTCTTTATGAAATTATATGATTCAAACACAAACTTGATTGACAATAAGTTATAAATATCCCTCATATAAATAAATTCATGGGGTGAGCATGTCCTACCTATCAAACACCAAAAAACCTAAAAATTTTGGAAGGGAAATGATCAATACCACAAGAAGGCGTCACTATCAAGTGTGTTAAAAATATAGATAAGGGAATACACCTAAGGAATGAATAATATTTCTCTGGAGATAAGACACAAGTGGATTTTATACACTATAAAAGGTTCCTAATAAGCATTAGCCAAGTTTTCAAGAAGCACACATTTCTTAATAATAAACTATCACCAATGTGGGTCCTAAAAAAATCTATAATGTATACCTATTTACATGTGATGTATCATATAATGATTAGCAAATACTCATTAAGTGAAAACATAAAATACAATAGTGAAACATGTTGTAACTAACATAACATCAGAAATATGATTGCACCACTATAGTCCTCTAAAAAAATACATAGTTTCAAAAAAATCCTGAAGAAATTATTTCGTATGAGAAACTTATTGTATATTAAAACATGAAAACTCAATGTCGCATCTAAAAAAATATGAATATTACAAACTACAAGCCATATATCTAAAAACTAGATATACCACTAGGAATCTCTTGAAAAAAATAAGCATGGCGAAAAAAAATCACTCAAAATGACTACTATACGACCATGGCCTATCTAAATCAAGTGTGCCTAAATGGAACAAAACACTGAGGGGACATCTATAAAAAAATGTTAAAACCTACAAATAAATGATCCTACAACTCCAAAACTAGAAGATTAATTTCTCCTATTTTCATAAAACACTTTTTAAAGCTAAGAAAATATTTTATAATTTGCATTTTTTTATTTCAATTTTTTGACTAATTTTACAAAAAATAATATTTTTATTTAAATAATATGAATTTGAAAAAATATGCTAAATTTAGCCAAAAAATACCAAAAACCTTAGTTGACCTATTTCCAAACTTGCATTAATTGAGCATTGTAGATCCCTTTTCTATGAAACAAAAGTTAAAAAATGACCTTATATAATGTTCCAAATGAAATTAAATTACCAAAGACTCTCTACTAACATTTGAAATTAGAGAAAAAAATATGGTCCCTTTGATACAACTTTGATAGAGAAACCATTAAACTATAGAGGAAATGGTTTGCAAAGATGAAATTCATCAATTCAATGAAGTGAAGCTTAATAAACCTTTGATACCATATAATATTTATGGATGTGCCCATGATATTAACCTAGTATACGGTCCAAGATATTTGGAGTAACCTAAAGACTATGACCCATTATTGCATGTGCATACTTGTGAAAAATCAAAGTAATTTAAACATATATATGATTGAATTTGAATGAATACTAATATATAAACTTAGATTTATAGGAGGGGAAAAGGACCTCCTTAGATGAAAAATACAATTTTTTAGCTTATTTTGTATTTAGGTGATCTAAATAAGGCAAACTATGAATATTAAAATTACGTAAGTATATCATAAATTATGCAAATCTGAATGTAAAAATTAAATATAGTTGTTGTACTTAATATTTATAGAAATAAAAAAAGGATACAGTAATTAGATTATTTTTTTTTCTATTATGATTTTTGTTTGAACATAGTCATCAAGAAAATTCGAAATGGATTTGTAGTTGCTTAACTCAAGAAATAGAGTGTCAAAATCTACCTAGATGCTACTAGTAAGTCTCATACATTTGTAGTGACCAGATGTATCCATTGTATACTAAAACCATCACCATAGGTTTTGTTAGTCTACTCTACTGTAGATCACTATGCCTATATATCAAGATGTTTTCTAAGTAATTTCTTCCACTTATTCCTATGTGAAAATTTAATTTTTTCCTCTGCCTTGAACCCTAGATTCACCTTCAACACTTTATTGACCTATAAAAATGGGTTATAAATATGGGTTAGACAACACAAACCACACCTCAATTAGTGGTGGAGTATTTACTACATTCTAGTAATACGAAAAGGTCTCAAACTATATGCAGTTATCCCATCTATGTGTATGTGTGCCCAATATTGTTCCACTAGAATATAATTTATAGCTTTGGATTTTGACACATGACAATATGCAAAATTGACCTTGTTTTAGGTGTTTAGACTTATGTTATGTACCATTAATTTTAAGGTTTTTTATATTTAGATGATTTAGGATAGTGCTTCAAGAATGTGTAAATAGATATCTCAATGTGTAAGTATTTTTTTAAGTAGTGGCAATTTCCTTCCATAATCGACATGTGAAACAAACACTATCGATGAAGTGGACATTAATAGTATCTAGAAATGTTTGAATATTATTGTTCTAAGATGGAGAAAATAGGAATTCAGATTACAGTGACAGTCTACATAAGATAATAACTTATTCTAGCACATAATAGGTAGATCATGTATATGTATGACAAAAAATTGGGAAGGCTAAGTCCATCGATAGATGAATGACTAGGATATAAAGGTGTGTAAGAGTAATATGTGTGTGCATAATTTATGCATTTCAAAAATGATGTTTTAAAGGGTCTAATATAAAATTTACATTTCTAAAAATGCCCCCTTTTATTTTAGTATTGAAAAATCTAGACTAAAAGGATAAAGTAAGAAATTTGGTATTTGGATATAACAGCATTTGTTGTCTTTATGCAACCTAAAAATATATAAATTAATCCATATGAAACCTATAATTAAACATCCATAAATAAATATCCACTCATGATAGAAATTATTAAATAATCTAGATCATTAGAATATTTGAAACTAATAGAACAAGAAATGGATACACCTTTGCGTATACAAGCTAGGTTTCCCTCTAGAATAATTGAAGATTGGTGTGATTATTATTTAATTATATGCCATTATTTAAACCATGGGTTGATAAGGATATGCCTCACCTCCATTAGAGATTGATAAGTTCTATTAGTTGAGCATCATATAAAATCAACTACACAACTCAAAATATCATCATAACTATTTTTATGGAACCCCATACTAGGTTCATATGTAAAAGGGTGTATTCTCATATTAGGCTCTCATATAAATCTAAAAAATATGAATCAACCACTGAAAATATATTTTAGATTCAAGTATATTGCATAGTATAATAATTCCTATTATATCATACATAAAAGTTCATGCATGAACAACATCCATGTCCAAAAATTTGATCCATATGTACTTCAATGTGATATAAAATGTCATAAATATGTATGACACTCTTTCCAATATGATAAATATGATAACCTATTCAATTTTATCCTTGTAATCTAATAAATCTAGTAGATTTGATATATGAAATATGTGTCTTCATGTCATATAATTTTTTACCCATTCCTCATAGTCCTTTAAAATGCCCCACATTTGCATCAAATGTGTAAATATTTAAATTTGTCTAAATATAAATCATAATTTTTCCCAATATGTATCATCTAAATTATGTAATCTAACCTAAAATATGAATTGAATATTTGTCAAGGCTTGAATCTCTATGACAAGCCCACTAGTATTCCCCCCTTTGAGGTGAAGGATGAAGTGTGTGAATTAATCATATCAAAAGATAGTAATTTATACACATCATGTTGTATATAGAATATATAATAATGTAAAATAATGTGTAATGACATGATTATATTATTCCATCATATGAAGATTTAATCATTTATGGACATATGTAACATGTTACCTAAGGCTCACAAGTTTCATGTCAAATGGATATAAAAATTAGGCACTCATTGGTAATCATTGAAGATATAATCACATAGTAGCAATCCATCAAAAAATTCATGATAGAAATCATGGAATCACACACAAGTAATAGAATGTGTGATTGTAATCACAACCCTAAAATGTTAATAACCATCATAGAAACACACATATATGCACAGAATGTCATGATCATGAAGCACATAACAACTCAATAGAAAACATTACTCATTATGAATTGAATTTAACCAAATATAGATCATATGGTGATGATATACTAGAGGATCCTTGATACCACTGACACATGTGACAAAATTAATCAATACGCTTATAGGATCACAAAAAATAAACATGCATCAATGGTCAAAAAACATAATAGTCATCAAAGATAAAAAATAGAGGCTTTTAATGTAACACACAATTATTTCACATGGATTAGACAATGTCACACAAAACAATCATCACACATTTTAATACACAATCAATGATCAGACTATGTAACAATCATCAACATCAATCATGCATAAAATAAATAAGACTAATATACATAATCAATACATGTAATAATTTCACATATAAAATTAAAATATTCATAGAATGTATCACCTTAAAGAGTATATGCAAGAGCAATCCCAACATAAGTAATGTAAGTATCTTTATATGATCAATGTAATGGTCATATAAATATGCAACTTAAAAAGTTTATCAACATGACCCTAGTGTAGGCATTCCCCTTATATATAAACATAGCCCTCAAGTGTAAGGAATGTTTGGCATATGTATTTACATGTATCATGTATATCTTGTATGTCCTACATCCCACTCATGTATGTTGTGAAAATCATGTGTGTATAAAATGGATACGTAATCTACCACATATATGATAAATAGCATAAATAAATCATGTAACTATTAAATCATGCCATGCATAGGTCCCAATTTTTATTTTTTATGTTTTAATTTTATTGAATTATGATATGAAATATGTGAAGCTTATATTTCTAAGATGGAAACCAAAGGATGTGAAAAAATTGTATGGAGATTCAAGTGATAAAGTGCTCAACTTTAGATATAGGATCACATCAAATGCCCATATGTCATTGTCATTATTGTAATCATATATTTTTCCATAAATAAGTTTCATATTCCCTTTTTATCTTTCTTAGATGTTATGCATACATATTTAATTTTCTTCAATTGTATATAAGTGTTCATAATTTGTCTTATAAGATAATTCCATTTCACATATCCTTAAGTATTTGATATTTTGGTGGTCATTATTTGCATTATGGAAAAATTTGGTTGTATTACCTTCATACATGAATTTATACAAATTATTTTTAATATTAGTTGTATCTTGAATTTTTTCCAACCATTATTATCCAAGTGTACCCATAATTGCTTATTAGTATGCATCACAAATATCAATGTATTGACAAGCTTTAACTCGAAGGCAATTGGTAATGTAATATGTCTAAGAAATCCATGAAAATGTAAATTGTGTTTTAATTCATCTACCTTGTGACCCAAATATTTTAGGAATGGAATGTTTCATGTAATTTACATCTTCTTCATCAATAAAAAATTATTTCCAATAATTTCCCTTAATGTGTACTTGAATACTCAAGGGGTTATTTTGTGGACACTTGTACCTTCTACAATATTTATTCTTGTATTGAATATTATTAGACATTTTTATTTTTGGATTTTTATATACCTATATTATCATTATGATCCATTCATTATTAAACATATCAAATTTTTTTTAAGGCTACACAATTGTATTGTGACCAACACATCCCCATTCCTCATTGAAAAAATGGAGATCCATTTTTGTTTGAAATTGAGTTATAAACCTATTTTCAAGATTTATACTTGTCTCAATTTTTTGAAACAAAGAACCAAACCAAAATTTAAAATTAGAAAAAATTAAAATTTACCCATTCAATTAGTTTGAAGTTTCCATGGTGCATTCAAGACTTAATTTTTATCGTGAAAAACTAGGATTTTAATCACACACCTAGTATTTCATGTACCCTATTGAATTATTAAAAACTTATGTGGATAAAGATATCCTAATTTTAGAAACATGATTTATTTCATACTAGATATATTCCTTTTAAATGAATGGACCCATTCATAATTCAAAACTAAAATCAATAAAATAATGTATATAAGCATATTTTTGGTACTTAAAAGTTTAATATATCCCTTCATAAACTTTGTTATTATGTGACTCCACTATGGAGGCCACATGGATGGTTTAAATTTGTACTTATTAAGTGATCATATATATTAATTTTTTTATTTAAAAGTTTGATCACAAGTTAGATTATTTGTTTTATGCAGTTGATAAATATGGATGCATGGAATTATAAAGCAAAGTTAGTAACTTAATGGATCCATAAAATTTACTGTGGACACTTTGGAAATAAAATAATTTTATGAATCTATGAATCCATGACCATCAAATTATTCCCATGTGACTCCTTTATAAACCACAAATTTTATTAAAGAATTATCTATGTTTTATCAATGTCTCATTATTAAGATGACAATTCCTTTTATTTATGTATATGTGAGTGTGAAAACATAAAATGTATATGAAGTGGAATGGATGAACCAACACATACAAGTTTTTTAAAATTAATTGATTAAGTCTTTGTGAGCCTATGACCATAATGTAATAAAAAAACCCACATACCCTGATCTTAGTGGACAAAAATAGAGAGATAAGTAATGATGACTTTGACCTCACATGCTAACTCATTCTATGGATTTATTCCACATATATATTTGATGTATAAAGGATCAACTTGATTGTGACAAGTAGAACTACTAAGTAGGATCAATAAGTTGACATGTACATGTAGTGCAAAAGGATACTTGAAGGTTATAATGTGTTGGGTGAATATTTTGTCATCAACTAACTGATGACAAAATAGGTATATCAGCCACAGCACAGGGAGATTTACACCACGAGGAGTGTGGGTTTACCAGATCTAGACGAGGTAAATCTCTCCTCTCATCAAGGGGAGGTTCCATATTAAATATTTATATGCTGGATATATGTATATAATTAAGCAGAAAATAACACATGGGGTGGTATCACAACATCTACTTCTCTTTTTTCAGAAGTAATGTATAAAGAACAAAAGGGGGAAATCCTAGTCCGTAGCCAACAACATTCCTCTTCTTTCAGGAATGGTATCAAACGTGGAGCAAAAAATCACCTAAAGTGATGAAGTTCTCAAGAACACTCACGTAAGCACAAAGTCTTCTGTAGTCTCCTTCACCACTTTGGAACAAGTACAATCGTAGAGTGAAGTGAAGCATAAAGTCTTCACTTGAAACTATAAAAGATAACTGAATCTCAAAGATAAAAGTAGCACAAAGTCTATCTTCTACCTTCTAGAAATGCCCTCAGATAATACTAACACACCCACTTTGCTTATTAAATTAGATAAATAAGATATTACTAGGAAAAAGGGCATAAGAACTATTTCCTAAATAACACAGACAATCTCAACACAAAGCCTGAAATAACCTGCTTCTCATTCATTCAACAAAATATGATTTACAAATTTGAGCACAAAGTCTCAAAAGTTGCTTCAATTTCAGCAGAGTGTTTGCTATTAATTTTTCCAAGATTATTTACAAAATGAGGTCTCCACTATATATAGGGAGAAAATCCTCAAAAAGAGAAAATAATAAAATATACAAAATATCTTGGTCAAAGATGACTCATCTTTGAATTTTAGATATTTTTCTGAAATATTTACATGTAATTACATTTTTCAAAATTGCATGCACTTTGCACAAAACAGAAGTGCGTAAGGAGAGAAGAAGAAAGAAGGGGAGAGATTCAGTTCTTGCTACCAAATTTCTTCATATGCACATCAAACATAGTGATGGATGCCTAAATTCTGATGCTGTCTGGTGTAACTGTGTTCTTGGAGATGATTTTGGCTCTGATCAATGCATCTTTTAATGCTGTGATGGCTTTAGCGTGGCCAGTTAACCTAGATTTTAGATTCTCTAAAGTTAACTGAGCGTCTAGAATGCTGTCCAAAAAAGACATTGAGAAGGATTTTTCTTCAAAATCTCTCTGAATCATCTTTTCGAAGTTCTAAATCATTTCTTCTATCGAAAGGAACTAACTATCCTTAGAGGTTAGGTTGCATGGCAACTCTTCTAGTTTATTCAGCAGGCTTAGGTCACTCTTCTCACTAGCCTCCTTGAAAGCTTTGAGATCATCAATCAAATATTTGAGTACCTGGATCCTAAAGATCAGTGACTCCTTGATTTCAACATAGGAGTCCTTGCTGGAGATGACACCGATAGATATTAAGGTGCTTTTCTTCAAATCTTTCATCTCCTTCCATTTATTAAGATCCTTTTCTGAACTATCGATCTCTTGAGAAATAAGGGAGATGAAGTCATCTAATTCTGCTTTTACCTTCCTCATTTTTCTTATCCTTTCTGTAACTTCTGTAAGCAAAAAAACTCCCTGAGTATGCATCTTTTCAATATAGTCCTCTAGGACTTTTCCCTTCAAATAAGTCTTTTTTGCTTTTTGAATGACTGAGTCATCCACGGAGAAGGCCTCTAGAGTTGCTGCTTCGGGAGGAAGAGTGAAGCTTTTTATTACTACCGTTAGCTGCTCTACCTTGGCCTTGTAATAATCCTTCATTTCCTTCTCCCGATCAAATTTCTAGACCATGATGTCCATAGCTAACTGAAGATCACTTTTTGCACCTTCGCGAGTAACTTTGCCAAGTTCAACATGAGAGATGGAATAGCTGCTCATCTCAAAACCCTCAAGGGTTGCGTCCTGTGGAGGCTTGGCAATTTTCAAAATTTTTTGTTCTTTTTCTTTGACCAATTTGGAGAGAATTCTTGGCCTCTTAGGAGCCTTTTCTTTCACCAACACTATTTTGCCAAAGTCAAATTCATCTGGGGAGATGGCCATCTTATTTATTTTTGGCATGAAAGTAGACATCCAAGGTAGGAGAGAAGTACTTGCTGTGGTAATGGTTCCCTCTACTGGTGTTACTACAGTAGCTTCTACACTGCTAGTAGTGACAGTGGTTGTAGTTGGAGTAACTGGTGAAATGGTACCAGCCATTGATTTAGGCTCTTGCGTAGGGCTTGCTACCAAGTTGAAGGAAGGAGATGATAAGCTGGGGATGGACCTAAAAGAGTGAGGAGAACCTCCAGAAGTGCCCTGAGGATCATTGAATATGACTCTAGAAGGAGAAACAGCTCCAAAAGAGGGAATGCTGATCAGAGAGACAAGAGAAGAGGGTACCATGGGAGACTGAAGAGGAGAAGGAGAGATGCCCTGGAGTGGCTGTGCTTCTTCCTATGAGAGCGAAGATCTAGTGTTTGGTTGCCCTGATGGCTGATCATCTGTCTCCATGGGCTGGGTAGCCTGTGCCTGAGAGCTTTATTCTGTAATCCCTTTGGCTGCTGCTTCTGGCCCTTGTGCAGTCTTTGATTTCTTGGATACAAAGATGATCCTAAGCTTGTGAGGCCTAGAAGGAGAAGGGACATCACCTTTGTTTTTAGTTCTATTCTCTGCTTTCCTCTTCAATTCTACTTGGTATTCAGCCTCTGATCCCGTAACAAATTCCTTCAGGGTGATCCCTTTGGCTGCTAACCAATCATTGGTGTTAGCCAATATTGGTTCGAATATTTTTCTCAGAGAAGTCAGCTCCTTTTGAGACCACTAAATCAAAGGAAGAGGGGAACCAACAACCTTCTCTACCAGATACCTATTATTAACGATGTTTCCATCAATAACCAGATTAGAGGGGATCTCTACAAGCCCTAGGTATTCAATTTGCTTTAGGGTCAGCCTACAATAGTCCATTTTTCTAATCTCCTCAGTGGTCCTTAGGTCTATCCAAATATCCTCAATCATTGGTTCATGGAATTGAGTTTTCCTTTTGATCTTCTCCTTGACTCCCCTGTAGTCAATTTTTTCCTGTCTCTTGAATGGTTTTAAAGTAACCATCTGCATTTCAATTTCCATGACCTTGGCTTTGGTTGATGTTGCAACGGAATACCTGCCAATCTCGATTGGAAACTTGAAACTTGGTCTCTTCAGTTCGATCTATCTAGTATGCATGACAACCAATTGTTGGCAAAGTTCCATTATAACTAATTTATCTGAAGGGACCTTAGGGAGCATGTAGGGGTACCCTTGGTAAAATCCAACCCGAAGATAGCAGAATGTGGGGAATTGAAGGAACATGCAGCCGTAATCATTTACCACTGTTCAGGCCTCGTCTGATATTCTCTTTTGCTCGAGCTGAGGGTCGAAGAGACATAAAAATGTAGTGAAAAAGGCATCATTTACTCTCTTGAAGTGACGGGTTGACCCTTGAAATGTCAGTTGAGGATAATACGAGTAGACTGGGGTGGTCTTTCTATCTCCTTCAGTAGTTAATTTTGGGAAAGATCACATTGTGGCAGCTATGTAAACCAGGTACGAAGTCATGTAGAACTTGAAGGAAGTCTGTACCTTGGTTAACTGCTCATGGAGGGCATTGCTGATTTGCTCTGCCCTAAAAGATGGCTTGTTTGCCCTGGAGGATGATCTTGATGAATGGATACATCCATTCATGGAACTGTGAAGAAGACGAGAGGCCCCGTACTCTACTGAGAAGGGTGATCAAATCACCAACTTCTTTGATGAAATCACTCCTCAAAAAGTTCCATGGCCATCTTGATAAGCTCATCCTGGGGGACTTCAACCACTTATGGTTCATAACTTTCTTCACCCTCTCAAGGTCTTTGTCATACTCCTTCTGAGCATTCCCAAAGTCAATTTGGGTTACTTCGGTGGCTGGAGGGCACATGAAAACTTTATCGATGAATTCAGGGTCCAACCAAATCACCATGTTGCCGCTGGCATCTGAGACTGACCTGGTCTCTTTGTTGTAGAAGTGAGCACATTGGAGGATGAAATCAGTATGATGCGCTGCTACTAGAAAGGCGGCCACTAGGTGGATGTTGCTATCGACAATCATTTTCATCTCGGTGCTTGGGGTTCGTCGCCTTTGTGCGGGTTAGGAATTTGGCCATGTCCACATGGCCGATCTCAGTGTCCCAGATATCATCGACATTAGAGGTGACAAAAGTGAGGGGGAGGATGCCCTGATACTTGTATTTTATTGTTTTTGCCTTCTTAAGAGATTCTTCCATCATTGGGAATGATCTCGATCGGATGGGAGCAGATGTGTAAGAGTTTGCTGATTGAACTGCAGTCATGATCACAATAATTAGGGGAGAGATGACAAATGGGGAAAATGCATTCTGAGTGATTATGACCATGGAGGTCACTTAAATAGGCTGGGTCAGAAAAATGAGCAAAAAATGAGGAAAAAAGGGAAAGAAAGGGACAGGCAGAAAATTCTTTCAGAGTTAGAAAAATCCGAAAGAAAAATGCAAGGGTGGCAAAAATCACCGCCCCTATAAAGAGTTAGAAAATAGGTAAGGGTGGAGAAATTCACCACCCTTGCAAAAAAACCTACATGAGCAGTGAAAATCACTGCCCTTGCAGATGGGAGGAAAAAAAATGTGCAAGGGCAGCAATTTTCGCCGCTCCTGCACTTTGGGTTGCATCAGTGCGCAAAATTTGCCTCCGATGCGGCCTAAAGGGTCAGAATGCGTAGGTGGCAAAATTTGCCGCCTATGCATGTTGGATTTGGAGGCCAAAGCATGGATGAAAAAAAATGCCGCTCGCATGAGTTTTTGGGAGAAACTCATGAGTGAGGGAGAAAACAACGCCCGCGGCAAGGTGGAGAGGAAGCACGCGGGCAGGAGGAGAGAAAGATAAAAATAAAACAAAAACAAAAAAAATAACTAACACTAAGCAAAAACAAGAAAATAAAATAAAAAAATGCTAAAAATGAGACCTACTTGAGAAACTATGCGTGCCACGAGGTTGAATCTACCAAAATGCACTTCGACTCATCAGCTGGGTCACTCAGACGCAAGAGGCAGGAGGAGGGGAGGAAGCAATGAGAAGAAATAGGCTCAAATTAGTTTATATGGGGTGAAAAACCCACCCCAACAACCCTCTGTGTGTGGAAATAAGTGCTTTGCATGGTTACCGAGACATGTAGGGGTGGAAAAATTTGCCGCCCTTGCATGTTTCGTGTGTAGGGGCGGCAAAATTTGCCGCCCTTGTAGGCAAAAGTGTAGAGGCAGCAAAAAATGCTGCCCTTGCAGGGAAAAGTGCAGAGGTAGAAAAAAATGCCATCCTTATAGGGAAAAGTGTAGAGGCAGCAAAAAATGCTGCCTTTGCAGGGAAAAGTGCAGAGGCGGCAAATTTTGCCGCCCTTGCACAAAAACAAGGAAAATGTAGGGGCGGCAAAAATGGCCGCTCTTACACAAAATGGAAGAAAAGACTAACTCTGGAAGAGGTAGTCTGAAGAGGGGACTTGGTTCCCAGAACGTTTTGAGACCGTAACGGCCTTCACTTTTTGGGAAGATGTGTTTCACAAATTTTGAAAGGTTCAGGTAGACCAAGACGAGAACGAGAAAAACCCACCTCAAAAACAAACTTAGAGAGACGAAAGATGAAACGGACAAGTTTCGTAGGGGGTTGTTCCCAAAAATGAGCTAAGCTGATTTTGAAAATGATAGCTAGCTCCTATTGGGGAACTTCCGTTGATCAAATTGATTAGCAGGAGTAGAAACTAGTCTCTAAGTGCCTTCATCCAAGCCATTGGGCTACGGAGTCAAGCTAAAAATGAAAGAAAGAAAATAGACAAAACATAAAAACTATACATATATACAAATGAACTCATCTAAGCTTCAAGGATTGAACAACTTCAGATGCTATCCACTGTGAGGTAGTGCAAATGGCATTCCATCTTGATACTACAGCAAGAAGCTAGCCTCACCACAGAGCTGTCGAATGGTAAACGAGCCTCTCCACAGTTAAATTTTCCATGCATCCCTTTTGGTTCTCGCCTCTTGTCCCATAACAAGACTTGATCTCTGACTTGGAATTCACACACTCTAACTCTCTTATCAAAAAGTGCCTTCACCCAATTCTGATGCTCCGTAGTTCAGTCCACTACCATAACTTGTTGTTCATTCAGCTCGGTCAGACACATAATCCTTTTGTCGACTAAGCTTTCGAAGGTTGAGTCTTTGATTACTTTAGTTAGCCTGAGCGCTGGTAGTTCAAGGGTGATGGGGATTTTTGCATTTAATCCATATAGAAGTTGGAAATGTGACATACCTATAGCCCTTTTAGGTGTTATCCTGTCAGCCCATAAAGCATCATACAAAGCTTTGTACCATGTTCTCTGGTTGTCGTCTACCAACTTCCTGATAATGGTGACCAAGTTCTTGTTACTCGATTCTGCTTGTCCATTTCCCTAAGGGAAATAATATGAAGTGTGAGATAAGGTAATCCCATAACCAAAGCAAAATTGAGTAATTTTATATGAGAAAAAACAAGCCGCATTATCTGTTACAATTTTGAATGGAACCCCAAACTGAGATATGATATTTTCTTTGAGAAAATTACACACTACTTCAGACGTAGCGTGCTTGGTTGGGATGGCCTCCACCCATTTGGTAAAGTAATCCGTTGCGGCATAATCATGCCCAACACTTGAAGATGGGTTAACCGCACCAATGAAATCAATACCCCACTTTTGGAAAGGTTCTTCAATTATAACTAGCTTTAGAGGTAATGCAGCCAGCTTAGGCTTCCCAACAAACTGTTGACACAATTTGCACCTACGCACCCATTTGTAGGCATCCTGAAAAAGCATGGGCCAATAGTACCTTGCTCGTAAAATCTTGTGAGCTGTCACTGGTGCAAAAAAATGTCCTCCACAGGCCAAATTGTGGAAAGACTTCAAGAGTCTTTCTTGTTGCGCCTTATCAACACAACGAAGAAATGCCCCCTCCAGGTTTCTCTTGTAAAGACCATTGTCCCACAGGACATAACCAACCGCTTTCAATTTAACATTCCATTTTTTATTATAAGAAAGATGAGTGGGACACTCACCATATGTCAGAAAATGAGAAATATCTGAATACCACTCATCGATGGTTGCAATAAAGAGGACTGTAGACACATCCTCAGTCTCTACTTCATTTTCTGATTTATTCAGAATGTTGTTGGTGATCAACTGGCAAAGACCCTTTTCCCATACAAGCTTTTTAGGTTTTATATCTAGATCGAACTCTTGAGTCTTGGCAATCCAATTACCTTGCTTCATACCAAACTCTTGCTGAGTTAAAATAGATTTTATTGTTGTGTCAGGTACGAGAAATTCAGTGTGCAAGTTTAGGATATAAAACCTGAAATGCTTGACTGCTTTGACCACTGCATATGCATGCTTTTCCATGTTGGAATATTTCAACTCATGGACCTTGAGTGGGCAACTCATGAAAGAGATAGGAGATTCTACACCTTCCTAATTTGGTTGAACTAAAATGGCTGATAGTGTATGCTCAGAAGCATAACTATATATTTTGAAACTTTTAGTATAGTCAGGACAAACCAAGACTAGTGCATGAGCAATTGCCTCTTTGATTTCATTGAATGCTGATTTGCCTTCAGCGGTCCGCCTAAATACAGCATTGCCTTTCATCATGTCGACAATGTGATGATTTTTCTCAACAAACTCAGGAATGAACCTTCAAAGAAAATTCACCTTTCCAAAGAAAGAGTGAACTGTGGTCTTGCTGGTAGGCCGAGCAAGTTCCTGGATGGACTTGACTCTCTCTGAATCAATTTTAATACCTTCTCGGGACACGATGTGTCCGAGAAGTTTCCTCTCAGTAACTCTGAAGAAAAATTTCTTTGGGTTTAAAGAAATACCGTTCTGACGACAGTGTTCTAGTATCCTTTGCAAATGATGAACATGCTCAGAGTGATGCTTTCAAAACACTATTAGATCATCCAGGTATACTACAATGAATTTTACCATTTCATCTTTGAAAGCGAGATCCATCACCCTTTGAAATGTGGCACCTACATTTATCAGACCAAAAGGCATTCTTTGGTAAGTGAACGTGCCCCAAGGTGTGGTGAACGCTATCTTATGCTGATCTTCTTTCCCGACTTCGACTTGATTGTACCCCAAAAAACCGTCTAGCATTGATAACATTTTTGAACCTATTACCATCTACAGGACCTGATCTATGATAGGAAGGGGGTAGTTATCTTTTAAAGACAACTGGTTTAAGTTCCTAAAATCCACACAAATTCAAATTTTGCCATTCTTCTTCCTGACGGGTACTATGTTGGCAATTCATGTTGAGTGATGGATTGGAAAAATTATCTAGGCATCCAACATCTTTTGTATCTCAGTTAAAATAGTACCTGAGATTTTTGGATTATACTACCTAGATTTTTGCTTGTAAGGTATAGAGTTTGCCTTCAGAGGAATGTCATGGCGAACATCATTAGGCCTTAGTGATTTTAGATCATCATAGGAATAGGCCAGCACATCTATATATTGGCAAAGTAAATCAACAAGCTTAAATCTTTCCTTGGGAGTGCAACATTTCCCAATGTTTACCATTTTAGGATCTTGTTTGGTTCCCAAGTTAATTTGATCAAAATTTAGAGAGGAGTTTGAATTTGTTTGCTGTTGCTTAATAAACCTGTCATGGTTATCAAACAATTTCTCTATGGACACCAAGCCTTTTGGAATCTTATTCCCTTTAAGCTGTAGGAAGTCCTCACCTGCATTTGTATTGGCCTCAAGAGCTGCTTCACTACCTTCAAAATGCAATTGTTCAAAACTGTCATTTTGCTCCAAAAAGGTGATGATTTGATCGTCATTATTAAATACTTGCCAATGATCGGTGTTATCAGGTACACTTGGTTGAAAGACCAGTTCAATAGTGTACTTATCTCTTATAAAGTCTGGATGAGGAACTAAAAGGGTAGTTAAGACAGCCAATGCATTTGCTCGATCGTTGAATTCTCTTGGAATAGCAGAGATGTTGAAAGCGTCAAAAATTTTAATTTGGTCCCAGACCAGATTACGGTAGTGGTGCAACTTTTCATTTTTTGTCTGATAGAGATTCTTCACTTGGCAGACTACCAACTCAGTGTCTCCTTTAGCATGGAGTATCCTAATGCCCTTTTCTCTGGCAGCTTGTAATCTGAGTAACAGATATTTGTACTCAGCTGTGTTATTGGTATTATTAAACTGCAACTTGTAAGACAAAGGAATAAGGTCTCCATGAGGAGATACCAATACAACCCCAGCTCCTGAACTAGTAGAAGAGCAACTACCATCAAACTCTAAGGTCCATACCTCATTAGACGTTGCTTTTTCCACAAAAGCTTTTTCATTTCAAGGAAGGGGTTCTTCCATGTGTTCATTTTGCTTTGACACTTTACCCTTTGCATCTACTGAACTCAAATCTAAGTCATCACCCATAGGAGTTTCATCAGATGCATCATGGATCCCGTCTATAGACAAGAAATAGTTGCCCATGCCTGAAGATTCAAATAAAATTTGAGCTTCAGGTGCTAAAGAATGGGTAACTACATACCTGGCCTCTTTTTTAGGAAGCAACTTTTTCATGATGCTTTGAACTAGAATCCTTGCTTTTGACAAGTCCATACTTAGCTCACCTCCAACATCTTTGCAGAAATTTTGCCCAAGCAAGATGCCATAAGATGCTGGAACATCGGCCACTAAAATCATCATTTTTATCTGCTTTTTTGGAAAAGCCAAAAAGGCATATTGAGCATATTTTATTTGACCAAGGAGAGGGACTTGCTTATTTTCCATGGAAAAACCCCTCCCAAAAGTTTTGGTCAAAGTCAGCCCAAGAGAATCCCCACTTTCACAGGCATGACATTATCTGAAGCTCCAGAGTCTATAATACAATTACTCAGTTTATAACCATTTATAAGTAGGGAAACATAGAAAAGTTCTATTTTCTTGGGAGCGATAGGAGGAGTCACAATAAGATTGTTTTGGGCCGGTTTGTCTTTAGGGGGATCAAGAACAACTTTTAAAGAATCTTGTCCTGCAGGGACGGCTTTGTTTTTTACATATTCTGCTAACCTATCAAACTGTTCTGGGTTAGCTCTCAAATATTCAACTTCTGTCATTTTAATTTTAGTCTTTCTAGCATGATCAATTATATCAAATAACTGAAAAGAACTTGCAACATAGAAAGAGAGTCCATCATTGGGGACTTTAACAGGTGTGGCACTGGTCTGAGTAGCAGAAGTGGAAGATATCGGGTGATCGGGAGTACTCACTTTTTTATGGGTTACCTGATCTTTTGATTGTGGAGGCAATAGAGTCCCGCATTTGGCAATAGAAACTCACTGGCTAGGGCTCTTTATCTGCCTTTTCTTTATCAGTCTGTGAAGCTTATTGATTTTGAGATCTGGTAAAAATAGCATAAGATCCATCCAAACCCTCCCCTTTACTTCCAGCTTCATCTTGGTAATCCAGGGAACCGATATTGGAGTCACCAGCTAATTCCTCTTCCTGCTCATTGAAGAGATTAACATCTTCTTGTTGGTCCAACTGAGGTTGAAACGAATTATCGTGCTCAGTCTCTAGGTAATTGACTGCTGAATTGGTAGGTGCTGCTTCAATGGCCAATCTCCCTGGAGGGGGAGGTAGGTGATTGGATTGCCCTTGGTTTTGGGTAGCATTACCCTGATATTGATGATTCTAGAATGTTCTCTTGGGTGCGTCTCAATAGTTAGGAATAGACGTACCTTGGGCTATTTGCCTCTTTAAAGCTATCAATTCATTTGTCAATTTTTGCACCATAGGGTCTGTAGTACCTGAAGAACTCTCAGTAGATGAAGAGAATTTATTTTTACTAGTCTTTTCTGATCTTACCTGCCAAAATAAGATCATCTTCAATCTCAGTAGCCAAACTTTGAGCCAAGGCTAGGTCCATAGGGCCAGCTCGCCTCAACAGGAAACTTATTTTGGGAAGCTGCGAATTGATGAAAAAATACTTGAGATTTTTTGGCGTGTGCTGAGCTACAGTTGGAATCCGGTTTCTCAACTTGTTGAATTTAGCTATGAAATCTCTCATGGGTTCCTAAAATTCTTTCTTCAACTGTGTTAGCTGAGCCAACAAAGCGTGTGCATCTTCAGTAGGTTTAAACCTAGCTTCAAATTTGGACTTTAGAGTATCCCAATTAGTTATAGTTCGAGCTTGAAGGTGATAAAACCAATTCGCGGCAGTGCCTTGCAAAGTCTCCACAATAAGTCTTACTGCTACATCCTCAAATTCCACACTGATTACACCACATGCTATGGAGAAAGCAGTAATATGCTCATCGGGATGAACCTTTCCATCTCCAAAAAACTTAGGAATTTTTTTTCTAGAACTATGAGGTAGTTCATGCAAGGGTGCAGTCAAGTTAAGAGGACCAAAGGAATTGCCCCACGGGCCTTGAGCCATTATAATAGGAGGATTAAACGGCGGGATAACAAACCTTGGTGGGGTGTTTATAGGCAGACGATGATTAATAATGGGAAAAGAAGTTCTACCTTGCGTTGGTGACTTAACAAGGTTAGAAAGAAAACTCCTAGACCGTTGAAGAGAAGCTGGTGGAGGAAACAGATCAAAATTACTCTGCTGTGCCAACTCAAACACAGGGTTAACAACACCCTTAGATCTCTGGCTTCTGGTGTAGCGTGGAGTTGCCAGATTTTAAAATGAAAAAGGGACTAAAATTGCTTCAAATTGAAGCTTGAGGCTTCAAAATGCACGTTCTTCCCAGTGGCTATAATGTAATAGAGGTAGATGGTAAGGCTATAATGATAATGGGTAAGACATGGAACGGAGTCACCAGACTATGTAATGGATAAGGGTAGGGACTGCTTCAACCTAAAACTTGAGGTTTCAGACTGCACATCCGAGATCCCCAGTGGAGTCACCAAAAAGCTGTTGGGTGAATATTTTGTCATCAACTAATTGATGACAAAATGGGTATATCAGCCACAACACAGGGAGATTTACACCATGAGGAGTGTGGGTTTACCAGATCTAAACGAGGTAAATCTCTCCTCTCATCAAGGGGAGGTTCCCTATTAAATATTTATACATGGGCTAGATGTATGATTAAGCAAAAAATAACACATGGGGTGGTATCACAACATCTACTTCTCTTTTTTCAGAAGTAATGTATAAAGAACAAAAGAGGAAAATCTTAGTCTACAGCCAATAACATTCCTCTTCTTTTAGGAATGGTATCAAACGTGGAGCAAAAAATCACCTGAAGTGACGAAGTTCTCAAGAACACTCACGTAAGCACAAAGTCTTTCGTAGTCTCCTTCACCGATTCAGAACAAGTACAATCGTAGAGTGAAGTGAAGCATAAAGTCTTCACCTGAAACTGCAAAAGATAACTAAATCTCAAAGATAAAAGTAGCATAAAGTCTATCTTCTACCTTCCAGAAATGCCCTCAGATAATACTAACACACCCACTTTGATTATTAAATTAGATAAATAAGATATTACTAAGAAAAAGGACATAAGAAATATTTCCTAAATAACACAGACAATCTCAATGCAAAGTCTGAAATAACCTGCTTCTCATTCATTCAACAAAATATGATTTACAAATTTGAGCACAAAGTCTCAAAAGTTGCTTCAATTTTAGCAGAGTGTTTGCTATTAATTTTTCCAAGATCATTTACAAAATGAGGTCTCCACTATATATAGGGAGAAAATCCTCAAAAAGAGAAAATAATAAAATATACAAAATATCTTGGTCAAAGATGACTCATCTTTGACTTTTAGATATTTTTCTGAAATATTTACATGTAATTACATTTTTTCAAATTGCATGCACTTTGCACAAAACAGAAGTGCATAAGGAGAGAAGAAGAAAGAAGGGGAGAGATTCAGTTCTTGCTGCCAGATTTCTTCATATGTGTATCGAACATAGTGATGGATGCCTGAATTCTATGCTGTCTGGCATAACTGTGTTCTTGGAGATGATTTTGGCTCTGATCAATGCGTCTTTTAGTGCTGTGATGGCTTTAGCATGGCCAATTAACCTAGATTTTAGATTCTCCAAAGTTAACTGAGCATCTATAATATTGTCCACTAAAGACATTGAGAAGGATTTTTCTTCAAAATCTCTCTGAATCATCTCTTTGAAGCTCTGAATCATTTCTTCTACCAGAAGGAACTGATTGTCCTTAGAGGTCAGGTTGCATGGCAGCTCTTCTATTTTATTTATCAGGCTTAGGTCACTCTTCTCACTAGCCTCCTTGAAAGCTTTAAGATCATCAACCAAATCTTTGAGTACCTAAATCCTGAAGATCAGTGACTCCTTGAATTCAACATAGGAGTCCTTGCTGGAGATGACACTGATAGATATTAAGGTGCTTTTCTTCAGATCTTTCATCTACTTCCATTCATTAAGATCTTTTTTTGAACTATCGATCTCTTGAGAAATAAGGGAGACGAAGTCATCTAATTCTGCTTTTACCTTTCATCATTTTTTCCTATCCTTTCTACAACTTCTATAAGCAAAGAAACTCCCTGAGTATGCATCTTTTCAATATAGTCCTCCAAGACTTTTCCCTTCAAATAAGTCTTTTCTACTTTTTGAATGACTGAGTCATCCATGGAGAAGGCCTCTGGAGTTGCTGCTTCAGGAGGAAGAGTGAACCTTTTTATTACTGCCATTAGCTGCTCTACTTTGGCCTTGTAATAATCCTTTATTTCCTTCTCTCGATTGAATTTCTGGACCATGATGTCCATAGCTGACTGAAGATCACCTTTCGTACCTTTGTGAGTAACTTCGCCAAGTTCAAAATGAGAGATGGAATAGCTGCTCATCTCAAAACCCTCAAGGGTTACGTCCTGTGGAGGCTTGGAAATTTCTAGAAATTTTTGTCCTTTTTCTTTGACCAATTTGGAGAGGATTCTTGGCCTCTTAGGAGCCTTTGCTTTCACCGGCACTATTTTGCCAAAGTCAAATTCATCTGGGGAGATGGCCATCTTTTTTCTTTTTGGCATGAAAGTAGACATCCAAGGTGGGAGAGAAGTACCTATCTGTGGTAATGATAGTTCCCTCTGCTGGTGTTACTGGTAGCAACTTCTACACTGCTAGTGGTAATAGTGGTCGCAGTTGGAGTAACCGGTGAAACGGTACCAGCCATTGATTCAGGCTCTTATGCAGGGCTTGCTACCAAGTTGAAGGAAGGAGATGATAAACTGGGGATGGACCCAGAAGAGCGAGGAGAACCTCTAGAAGTGCCCTGAGGATCGCCGAATATGACTCTAGAAGGAGAAGTGGCTCCGAGAAGAGGCAACGCTGATCGAAGAGACAGGAGAAGAGGGTACCATGGGAGACTGAGGAGGAGAAGGAGAGACACCCTAGAGTGGCTATGCTTCTTCTTGCAAGAGTGGAGATCCAGTGCTTGGTTGCCCTGATGGCTGATCATCTATCTCCATGGGCTGGGCAGTCTGTGCCTGAGAGCTTTGTTCTAGCAATCCCTTTGGCTGCTGCTTCTGGCCCTTGTGCAGTCTTTGATTTCTTGGATACAAAGATGATCCTAGGCTTGTGAGGCCTAGAAGGAGAAGGGACATCACCTTTGTTTTTAGTTCTATTCTCTGCTTTCCTCTTCAATTCTGCCTGGTATTCAACCTCTGATCCCGTAACAAATTCCTTCAGGGTGATCCCTTTGGCTGCTAACCAATCATTGGTGTTAGCCAATATTGGTTTGAATCTTTTTCTCAGAGAAGTCAGCTCCTTCTGAGACCACTGAATTGGAGGAAGAGGGGAACCAACAACCTTCTCTGCCAGATACCTGCTATTAACAATGTTTCCATCATCAACCAGATTGGAGGGGATCTCTACAAGCCCTAGGTATTCAATTTGCTCTAGGGTCAGCCTGCAATAGTCCATTTTTCTAATCTCCTCGACTATCCTCAGGTCTATCCAGATATCCTCAATCATTGGTTCATGGAACTGAGTTTTCCTTTTGATCTTCTCCTTGACTCCCCTGTAGTCAAATTTTTCTCGTCTCTTGAATGGTTTTAAAGTAACCATCTGCATTTCAGTTTCCATGACCTTGGCTTTGGTTAATGTTGCAACGAAATACCTACCAATCTCGATTGGAAACTTGAAACCTGGTCTCTTTAGTTCCATCTATCTGGTATGCATGACAACCAGTTGTTGGCAAAGTTCCATTAGAACTAATTTATCTGAAGGGACCCTGGGGAGCATGTAGGGGTAGCCTTGGTAAAAGCTGACCTGAAGATAGAAAAATGTGGGGAACTGAAGGAACATGCAGTCATAATCATTGACTACTGTCTAGGCCTCGTCTGATATTCTCTTTTATTTGAGCTGTGGGTTGAAGAGATAAAAAAGTAGCAAAAAAGGCATCATTTACCCTCTTGAAGTGATGGGTTGACCCTTGAAACATCAGCTGAGGATAATACAAGTAGACCAGGGTGGTCTTTCTATCTCCTTCAGTAGTTAATCTCGAGAAAGACCGCATTATGATAGCTATGTAAACCATGTACGAAGTCATGTAAAAATTGAAAGAAGTCTGTACCTTGGTTAACTGCTCATGGAGGGCATTGCTAATTTTCTCTCCCCAAAAGGTGGCTTGTTTGCCCTGGAGGATGATCTTGATGAATGGATACATTCATTCATGGAACTGTGAAGAAGACGGGAGGCCCCATACTCTGTTGAGAAGGGTGATCAAATCACCAACTTCTTCAATGAAATCGCTCCTCGAAAAGTTCCATGGCCATCTTGATAAGCTCATCTTGGGGGACTTCAACCACTTATGGTTCATAACTTTCTTCGCCCTCTTAGGGTCTTTGTCATACTCCTTCTGAGTGTCGCCGAAGTCAATTTGGGTTACTTCAGTGGCTGGAGGGCACATGAAAACTTTATTGATGAATTCAGGGTCCAACTAAATCACCATGTTGCCACTGGCATTTGAGACCAACCTGGTCTCTTTATTGTAGAAGTGAGTGCATTGGAGGATGAACTCAGTATGATGCGCTGCTAACAAAAAGGTAGCCACCAGATGGATGTTGCTATCGACATTCCTTTTCATCTCGGTGTTGGGGTTCATTGCCTTTGTACGGGTTAAGAATTTGGCCATGTCCACATGGCCGATCTCAGTGTCTCAAATATCATCAACATTGGAGGTGACAAAAGTGAGGGGGAGGATGCCTTGATACTTGTATTTCATGGTTTTTGCCTTCTTGGGAGACGCTTCTGTCATTGGGAATGATCTCAATCAGATGGGAGCAAATGTGCAAGAGTTCACTGATTGAACTGCAGTCATGATCACATCAATTAGGGGAGAGATGATGAATGCAAAAAATGCATTCTGAGTGATTATGACCATAGAGGTCACTTAAATAGGTTGGGTCAGAAAAAGGAGCAAAAAATGAGGAAAAAATGGAAAGAAAGGGATAGGCAAAAAATTCTTCCAGAGTTAAAATTTTTTGAAATAAAAATGTAAGGGCGGCAAAAATTACCACCCCTGCAAAGAGTTGGAAAATAGGTAAGGGTAGTGAAATTCACCACCCTTGTAGAAAAACCTGCACGAGCGGTGAAAATCGCTGCCCTTGCAGATAGGGAGGAAAAATGTGCAGGGGCGGCAATTTTTGCCACCCTTGCATGTTGGGTTGTATCGGTGGCAAAATTTGCCGCCGATGCAGCCCAAAGGGTCAGAATACGTAGGCAGCAAAAATTTTTGCCCCTATAAGGTGGATTTTGAGGCTGAAGCACAGACGACAAAAAATGCTACTCGCATGAGTTTTTGGGAGAAACCCGTGGGTGAGGGAGAAAACAACGCCCGTGGCAAGGTGCAGAGGAAGCACACGGGCAGGAGGAGAGAAAGATAAAAAAAAACAAAAAAAAAAAACAACTAACACTAAGCAAAAACAAGAGAAAAAAATAAAACAAATGCTAAAAATGAGACCTACCTGAGAAATCATGCATGCCACGAGGTTGAATCTGCCAAAATGCACCTCGACTCATCAGCTAGGTCACTCAGACACAAGAGGCAGGAGGAGAGGAGGAAGCAATGAGAAGAAATAGGCTCAAATCAATTTATATGGGGTGAAAAACCCACCCCAACAACCCTCTGTGCACGGCAATAAATGCTGTGCATGGTTACTGAGACGTGTAGGGGCAACAAAATTTGCCGCCCTTGCATGTTTCGTGTGCAGAGGCAGCAAAATTTGCCACCCTTACAGGCAAAGGTGCAGGGGTGGCAAAAATTGCCACCCTTGCAGGAAAAAGTGCAGAGGCGGCAAACATTACCACTTTTGCAGGGAAAAGTGTAGAGGCAACAAAAATTGCCGCCCTTGCACAAAAATAAGGAAAATGTAGAGGCGGCAAAAATTGCCGCTCTTACATGAAATGAAAGAAAAGACTAACTCTGGAAGAGGTAGTCTGAAGAGGGGACTTGGTTCCCGTAATGGCCTTCACTTTTTGGGAAGACGTGTTTCATGAATTTTAGAAGGTTTAGGTAGACCAAGACGAGAACGAGAAAAACCCGCCTCAAAAACAAACTTAGAGAGACGAAAGATGAAATGGATAAGTTTCATAGGGGGTTGTTCCCAAAAATGAGCTAAGTTAATTTTGGAAACAACATAATGTACCTCATCATTGTAATGCCCTAACCTAATTAAAGGAGGACACATTTCTCACTTTAATTTGATAATGTAAAGGTGAAATGTGAATTTTTTGATATCTCAATGGACATGAATCCCAATTGATAATATAGCTCATCCATATAGAGGAAAATTGATATCACATTGAGCACTTCACTATATGGCCATGAGACTATGAAATATTGACATGTGGACAACTAATATTTTACCTAGGGTATTAAACCCATGGAAACATGAAAATACAAATCATAATGGGAATTATAGAAGATAATTAATAACAAGATAAGTTCCATCATTTCATATTAATTAATATATTTTTGAAGGTGATATGATGTGACAAATTATCCATTTAAAATTTGAATTGTAAAATAAATGCATGCAAAATTAATACAATCATTTTTTTAAGTGACCACCATTACTAAAAAAGTTTCATAGTGAAGAGTCAAGAGCATTTCAAAAGTTCAAAGAGGCTAAGAAAATTGAATTTACATATTGTAATCACCAAATTTTATTTATAAACACTAGGATATCAGAAAGGATACACATAATATCTCAAGTCACAATATCATCTTCTTCAAGCCCCATTAGAATTTCATAAGTGCCATCTTCATGCCTCATATTGTCAAGTATAATAACTATATTTCTCTTTTCCATGAAATATAGGAATCTTGTGAGTTAGATGATGATGAGGGTGCTGAATAAGATGAGAAAGATTACTAAGATCATTTGGTCCCAATATATAATGTTGGTATACAAAAAATTTCACTAAAACACAAGGTCTATCTTTACAATGATATCATACATAATATTTTGGCTAGGTGTGTCTTGAATAATGATGCCATATTATCATAAAAATGAAGTATAAAGTGGCTTATATTAAAAGAGTGGCCTTTGATAATTACTATGATTTTTCCAAACCCACCTTCATATATAACCACAAAGTTGACCTAGATCATTTAAAGATATTTAAGGATTGGGCAAAGTACATTTATCACTGGGTTAACAAATGTGATATTTATAATTACATGATCAATACTTTTAGGAAAGGGGTTAGATATGGAATGTTTTTGATGAATATATTATATGGGTAATTTAATATAGATTGCATGAACAAAATATGGGTGTAGTTGTTGGCTATGATCATTCATGATAGAAAAAAGCCAATCATGGGTGATATCATTACATATAATTTGAAGTAACAACTTATAAGAGTGAAACATGGTTGTAACTTGTACATAATGTCATATATTTTAGATGCCTTTTGTGCCACAATCAAATTTAAATATGTAGACTTACAAACGTGTTTGAATTATTCTATTTCCACCATTAATGTCTAGTACAATAAAAATATATTTATATCATTTCCAAGAGTGTATAGAGGAGATATGAAAATAATTCTTTGATTGTGGCTTCAAATTATATTGCCCCTATTTCTAATGAAACAAATTAAATAAGTTCTCCCATTTCTCTCAATGTATATATTCCATCTATTATTATATAATTATATAATTTCTAGGCCACTATATCTCAACCCATTCCTAACATTCATACCATGGATATTACTTATAAAAAAAATTTCAAACACCTTAGGTGAACATTATGGCCACTTTAGCTCATTCAATGATAAATTTTCATATGTCTATTCTCGTAACCTCTTCATTTTCAAGTACTAATTTGTCTAATACCCTTCCATTGGTTTTAAAAATTCATTATATTAAATATCTTATGCATACATCCCCTGCTACTAAACCTATTTCTCAAACACCACTAATGGTTAATGTCATAGTAAAAGTCCCTAACATTCCCAATCACCTCCTCTTGTTCCAATAATATCACTATGCTATTTTTTGTGTGTGGCTACATCTCCTTTTATTGTAATTTCCATTATGATCCATAATACAACTAAGATGAGTCCTATAAGACCTATTAATCCCATCTCACAACCATTGGAGGCAAATATGAATACTCCAATGTCCACTTCCACTTTCACACTCACTACTATCCTTTCACCTATTCTTAGTACCCTTACTACTTCATATTCACTTTTCACTAGTTTCAACTTGACCTTTCCTACTACGCCAATATCCCAAGATTTTATTACATATCTTGCAACACCTACAATGGAAAAAAAAATCTAGAGGGGAGGATTCTCAAGGTGATTGGATACAGAGTATGAAGTTTGTTAAAGCTTAGATTCTTGATATGATTATTCATGATCAACTGAGATTAAGTTGAAATTTTGGAATGCCAAAAGGAAACTAAAAAGGATGACCATAAGAAAGATCATTCAATATGGAACACCTTCTCTATGAGATAGAGCAAAAATTATTATACTTGACAAAGAAGAGGAAAAGATATAGTAAAGATGAGACTAGAGTCCTACATTATTAAATTATTAAAATATAATGTGAATATGATTACGAATTTATGTTGAAATCCACCAATAAGATCACATAAATGTGGTACAAGGCATGGAAAATAGAGTTATGATATTAGAGAATAAAACAATGGTGAAGGTCTCTAAGAACATTATGAACAATGTTGATAATGCACTAGATTTGCATTCCTATTCAATTTTAGAGGTTTTCTAGGACAAACTTAAGAGTGACCTTATACAACACAATATCCTTAATTATTTTATATAAATCACTAGGATAGATAAGAAGTTGAATGGGATTTACACTATGGTGAAGAGAGGCTTGACTCATAATGTCATAATTATGATTATGTTTTAAATAAATTTGTGTTAGAGTTTATTTCTTATCAGGACTTAACTAGAGGAGATGTCACATAATTTTATGGATTTCATGAAAAATTTAAATGGTTTTAGAGATGACATTATTGCTTTATTCATAAAGTCTAAAATGCCAAATTTGTATACAAAGGATAATGGTATCATAACTACTACCAAGTTCATAGTGATTCCCAACAACTTTGTTATTGCATTTAGATTAAAATTAATTGAGGAAAACAAAGGTGGAAATCAACAAGTTGTATATTTTTTCACACATGTAATGGAGAAGATAGAAAATGCCTAAATAGTTGAGGTATATCTTGGGAATCCCTTACACAACCATGAAATTTTGATGAATAAAGTAGATATCCCATCATATATATGTCTAAAATAGATGTGGATTTTTAGTTGTGTGCACAAGAATTCAAAAGAAATCAAGTGGATAGTTGAAGACTAGTTCACCAGTGATAAGTCTAGATGGCCTTAAAAAGTGAAATTTATTTTTAGTTTTCTATTTTAAATATGGAAATATTAGTTTTAAAATATTTGGTTGAAGCTTTAGGTTAGGAATATAATATCTATATTTTTATTAAGCATGATCACATGCAAGTATTTTTATATGTGGCAGTGACCCATATTTTCTATAAATACATTTTATTGAGACATGTTTTAAAGATAAATACATTGGTGAGACTTCAAAAGATAAATAAATTACTTTGGATGTTCCATGAATTTGTTCATGTTTTTCTTCTTTGAAAATTTCAACTAATATTGTAGATGTTTTTAGCTCAGAGTGATCATTGAATGATATTTATATGATTTATTTTTAGGTTGGTTAAAGTGTGTCATTATCTAGTCTAACCATTTTTGTAGCTTAGGTACAATTTTAATTAAGTTGATGTGGAATAATGTGATTTTAAAATCCAATGTTTCCAATTTATCTTATAAACTGATGCTATTAGAATTTACTCACAACTGACTAATTCTTAGACTCTCTATTGTTTTATTTAAGTTTGAGCAAATGATGAATTTGATGAAAATTGGATAATTCATAGGAAATATATATATTTTTTGATTTATAAATAAGATATCTTAGTAGTAAATTTGAAACCTTATAAAATCCTTGTAAAATAACATCAATATGTGTATCCATATTTAGGTTAGTTTTGACTCCCTATTGGGTGAAGCTAATTTGAAAATGATAAGGATTTTATTGGGTAAGAATATCCATATTGCATATAAATTTTATTTTATATTTTATTATTTATATATATGCATACCTACAACTTGATCCCTAGGTTATACTTTGTGATCCTAAAATGAAAGGGTGAAAATCCATCACCTATTGGATCTTGTTCACAAAACCTGAATCAATAGGTATCTAATGATATAAGGAGTGATCGATAATTGAACATATTTTTTTCATTGTGACTAATAATAATAATTTGTTCTTACCATTTAAATATATTCCTTGTGGTTTATTTTAATTCTAAGAAAAAAACATTGATCACTAAGTAAAGGTTTCCATAACCCTCTCTTCTTCCACACCATATCCTATGTTTTGTGCCTAAAATGTACATAAAAGTGTATCTAGTAATATAAGGAGGGAATAAGAGATAAAATAAAACATTGTGTTTGACATTAACATAGTTCTAAAATTGAGAGAGTGAATTTTCAAATATTTTGAGATAACCATCAAAATAAAACTTTGACAGTTCTCAAGAAGGTATTGAACTAATATAAATTTCCCACCACTCTTGACTATATCAAAATTTGAGTCTAGACATCTGATATTCCACCATAGAGGTAAAAAAAATACATAGGTCTAAAAAATGAAGGCCAAAAATCTCTAAGACTTAGACAAGTTCACCAACTAATCCAAATTTCCTTCTATTTTCACCCATGGCTACCTTGTTTAGGTGGAACAATAATAAAAATACTTGGAGATGTCCATGAGTTACCCATAATTATTTAAATATTTCTTCCTCAATTCACACTTGATGGGACATAAAACATGTAAGAACCTATTACATATTTTAAGGCCACTTTGAGATTCGTAAATGTTAAACATGAATATGTTGCATGCAGATTATTCATGTTCACATTATAATATGAAGCATATGACTAGTTTATAAATCTATTGTAAAAATCCATTCAAAATTTAAATGGATTCTAAACCACTTTTTTCATGAAATTTGGCCAATCTATGGACCATACTATTCTATAATTTAAAAAAAAAATCTAATTAGAATATCTAATGCGAGATTCCAAATATGTGTAACTAGGTTAGTCCATTATATCAGCCTACTTTAGCATTTTACCTTGACATATATAAAAACATATTGAACCTAATGATTATTATACCCATTAGAGACATTTAATACATAAATGCTTTATTAGAAGCATATGCTGAGGCCATCAACATTTATAGGAACTTAAATCCATAAGGACACATCTTCAACACTCTTCCTAACAATAATTAAAACATCCCAATGTTGAATGCTATTCCTAATGTCAATCAGAATGTCCTAGTGCCCAACCTAGTGCCAATCAAAAAACATATTGCCTTTGAGACGTGCTAATCCTAACCAATAGTTGAGTTTCCTAAACAATAACCCTATTGAGACAAAAATGTAAAAATAGAGCTAATATTTGGTTCTAGTTTCAATAATTCACATGCATTGTCACAAAATTCAAAGAATGAGTTGGATACAATTAAACACTTTATATAAAAAATAATATTTTTTTCTCATCCTTAACAAATAATATGGAAATATCAATGGGGAAAATATAGGCCAAAATTACACATATAATAGCTACAATCACCTATGAAACTATCCTAAAAATGTCTAGCTATCCAAAAATAGGCTAACTAAGATCAATATATGTGAATTAGCTTTGCCTAAATCTTGTGGGGTTCATAATACTTTCCTACATGGGTAAATGAATTGAGTTAAGTTTCACAAGATTTTGATACATTCCAAAAGGAAATGTAAGGATATGAGGTGGTTCCAAGCCACTACATCACAAATATCACATCTAGTACATTAAACATTACTTTGATGTTAGGGCCATTCAATTTTTTTAGGAAATAGGATAATCAAACAAAAGAGAAAATTGAGGAAGTGGGAGAAATGCACAAAAAAACCTCTTACCACTTCCACACCTCCCAATAACATTGCCACTCCTCATGATCCCAAAGTGAATAATGATCTTACTTCATGAAAATGAAATGATAAAAATCCTTCAATTGATTAACACACAAACCTTATCATATGTGGCTAATAATTAATGAAGATACAAAGAAAATTAAAGTGAATATCACTTTGCATGCGCTGACACAAATCATATAACATTGAGATTTACTTCTAAAATAGCTGGCTAAGGAAAATACCTAAAATAAAAATAAAAAAATCACATACAATCATCATGCCTCATAAGACAAAAATTGAAGTTTCCCCTTGTTTTATAATAATTAATATTTGTGATAAAAATGTACATAATTATATAGTGGACTTTAGAGTCTCAACTAATGCCTTGCATGTAGTAATTTTTGAAAATTTAGGTTTGATTCCAATTAAGTCTAACTAAATAGCTGTACAATTATAAAAATCAAAATTAAAGGTGATTGGAAAGATTTTAAATGTTCACATGCAATTGTATCCAAACCTAGAGTTTAATAATTCATTGATATTCAAGTTTTGGACATTCCTGAGGCACATGGTATGTTTTTTAGGTAAGATTGGTCTAAGAAGTTGAATGGTTACATGGACATTAAGTTTTCCCACGTGTGGTTGCCTTAGAGAGCTACAACATATCAAATTAAAGAGGATAATGAACCTAAAATGAAATTAATGATCACTAAATGCAATGTGAATAAAGAGGTGAATTGGTTTCCATTGACATAGGCATTTATATGCTCATATTCGAGCTTGGAATTTAGGATAAATAAAATATAAACACCAATAAACCTATCATTTGGATACTATAATTCAATGGATCCCATTTTATGCAAGGATTTGGTGCATGGATTTGATTTTTAAACTACTATGGAAAATAACATCTTTGTGCTTATTGATTACAATCCCATTGTACACACAACCTTGCTAGGTATGAGGTTATGATTTAGGTCTACAATTTTCTTTATATCATAGGTGAATAAATTTTAAATGTTTGGATATTTACAATTAGTTATCATTCAAGTAAGGATAAAATTTTAATGTAAACTATCATATTCGAGGAAATATAAGCACATATCTTGGGACTTAATTGATTCATTTGATGCTTTTAATATTACAATGATTCCTATAGAAAAAAACAAATTGATGATTCTCTTATAACATAAAAAAACAACTTATTTCCTCTAAATGATTTTAAATTTAAAAAAATCAATTAAATTGATCCCTAGTCCCTATATTTCATAAAATGTGGAAATTTTACAAGGTTTAATGATGATCAAAAAATTATTGAATTCATGAGAAAACTCCCGTGTCTTTTAAGTGCAGGGAATTGATGAAAAGATAAATTATTTTATATAAAATGAAATTGATTATGATGGGATATTACAAGTAAGAGAAAATAAAATTAGTAAAGGAATGGTGTATCTTGAGAGGTTATTCAACTTGGACATGCCAGTTGAAAAACACAAGCAATAATAATATAGTGGTCACGAGTATGACCTAATGAATTTAGGTTCACATGAAAATCCCAAACATGTGAAAATTAGCCTTGATTTCTCATAATTATAGATGGAATAACTAATATATCCCCTCATGCAATATAAATATGTGATCACCTGGTCATACAAGGACCTCAAGGTTTTTTATCCATAGGACATAATTGACACTATCCCACATAAAGAAGGATAAAAACCTTTTAGATAGAGGTAGAGACTAGTATATCTAATCCTTGAGCCCCTCATTTACAATGAAGTTAAAAAATAGATCTAAACCAAGATCATTTTCCTAGTTAGACATTCTACATGGGTAACTAATTTGATGCCCATATATAATAAGATTGTAGAAATTCGGCCATGCATTGAACTCAAAAATATAAATAAATCATCAAACAAAGAAAATTATCTTCTACCATCCATATATGAATTCATTTATATGTTGAGTGGATATGAGATGATTTAATTTTTAGATGGATCTTTAGGTTATAACCAAGTGTTGGTTGATAGAGAAGATAGTATAAAAACAACTTTCACTATGACATGGGGTACACTTTATTATAAAAGAATCCATTTTGTTCTAATAAATGTAGGTGCCACATTCAAACTTGCCATGGATTTTTTATTTCATGGTATAGTGGGAAAATGCATTATTAATTACATGGATGATCTAACTGTATTTTCCAAGCATACGTCACAACACATACATCATTTTAAAAAAGTGTTTGAAAGATGAAAGAGGTATGGTATTTATGTAAATCTAAAAATTAATATTATAGGTGTCAAAAAAGGTAATTTATTGGGAAATATCATCACCAAAGAGGGCATATCCATTGACCATGATAAAGAAAGCACTATTTACAAAATTTTACTTGCCAATAGTAAAATAGAGTTAAAATCATTTTTTTCAGTAAATTTATTTATGGTTTTGTTGAGATTTTAAGAAATCATGATGCCATGCTAAAACATGATGAAAAAAAAGATGGAATACTCAAGCTAAACCCACACTCTAGGACATCAAGGATTCCATTATGCAAGCCCTAGTATTGATTAGTATAGACTTCACCAGAGATTTCTATCACTAATTATTTTTGATCACACTATAAAAATTATATTGACATAAATAATTGATGAAAAATAACACCACATTGCATTTTTGAGCACAAATATGAAAGGCATATAACTAAATTATTCTACATTAGACAAGAAAACTTACGCCCTATTCAATGTTGTTAAAAAATTAGGAATTACATTCTCTGTAATAAATCCCATGCCATATTGACCATTCCTCCAGTGAATTTCTTGGGCAGAATATGTTGGAGGACCATAGGATAAATGGATGGCTAATTTATAATAATATTAAATCAAAATCAAACTATTTAAAATGGAAAGAGGTTAAGGATTAACACAATTGATCACAAAGATTGATTTATGTATCATTGTCATGCAAATGGATAAAATGTGTCTAAACCAAATGAATGGTATGATCACATTATTAAATTCTTGTTATGTGGGAGTTTACCTCTCAAATTAAAAAAGTGTAGAGGATAGTTTTGATACTAAAATAAATTCAATATATTCAAAATAGGGTAGTTCCATATCATAAAAATTCTAAATGTATTTATCTTAGATATGTAACCAAGGAAAAAGCTAAATAAATTATCATTTTCCATGAAAAATTAGAGAATGTTCACCCTTATGGTAATAAAACAACACAAAATATTATTAGAGGAAGCTATTACTATCCCATAATATTAAAAAATGTTCATAACCATGTGAAGAGTTGTCATAAGTGTTATTTTTTTTAATAAAAAGGAGAAATACATATCAATGCCCTCATAGTCAGTGATTGAAAATATACATTTTTAGAGTATTTAATCTTGAATCTATGAAAGGACATAAATTTATGTGATATCCATGGACTATTTTACATGGAGGATAGATCATTTCCACACTAAATAACAAAACTAAAAAAGTAATAAAATTCCTTAAAGAGGTCATTGTTATGATGTTTGGCACACATTTTTTCATGCTTTGTGACAATGAAGATGTGTTGAAATTCATATAATTTTTAAAATGGGCATATGACAAGAATATTATTATAAAAATTTCATCACACTACTACCCCCAAGGGAATAAAGTGGTTGAACCAAAAATAATAATCTCATTAATGTATTAATAAATCTATTGTAAAGAAACCAAGAGATTATAATTCACTATTGAAGTATGAATTTTGGGATGATATAACCAAGTATAAATAATCATTAAAACATTATCTATTTATATTAGTTTATGGACAAGAGCCAATATTTTCCATTAAATTGAAGTTGCCTACTTATGAGTTCATTTAAGATGCATGAGAGGAGATGATAGAGTGAAATAAAGATTGATCAACATTATTCAAATGAAAGATACATGAGATGAAGCCCTTTAAAATTTTAGAAAACATCAAGATATAGTCAAGAGATGGTTTGACAAGAGGGAAAAGGTAAGATATTTCATAATTTTAGATTTAGTTTTATCGTGGGATAAAGCCCATGAGAATAAAGGTCAACATGAAAAATTGCATCTATTATGGATTAGTGAATATAATTTTTTGAGATATTTTGAAACAATACTTTTAGGCTAAAATATGTGTAAGGAAATGACTTTTTAGTACTAGTGAATGGAAAATACTTGAAGCACCAATTATTAGTTATGCCATCCCCATCACCTTTGGTCTAACTATGTTTTTTGGTTTAGGAGTAATTTAGAATTAGAGTACTTAAAATTATTTTTATTTATTTATTTGCTAAGATAACTAGGGTATGCCCTTAGATAAAAAAGAGAATGAAAAATAGCCTGAGGTATCAAACCTGTAAGAAAGAACCAAAACAAGATTTGGACCCACCAAGATGGTTAGCAAGGTGATACCCATTTGGTGAGGATCAAACATCAAAATCCACCATTACTCCACCAAAACAACCAACCAAACACTTAGAATAATAAATTTTATTTATATAATCTATCAATTATTACATTGAGAGTATAAAAAAACCCCAAAAAGGTTACAAAACCCATAAAACTAGGCACCAAGTACCTATCCATATAACCAAACTAGGATAAAATTACACCATTCACTACCAAATTTAGTTTAATATATTACATCTATTAATAGATTAAATTTATCTATGCTACTTACACAACGTACACAACTTGGTCACCACCTTGACCACCATTTTCAAAATCAACATTGACCTTCTTCCCTTTCTCCTCACCATCACATCAAATAGGAGGCTTGAAAACTCACTTAGGAAAAAGCCATGTCCCAAATTTGGTAGCTAAGGAGGCTAAGCTCCTATGAAATTTCAAAATCCCATCTAATATTTCATGGCTATGGTATGCAATTTATAAATCCACCAAGTGAATAACCATATCTAAATCCAAATGCTCTTGGTGCAAGGTGAAATATCTAGATGCATTTGAAAAATATTCCTTCCATTGATCACTTGTGCAACATCAAAGATATTTATGTGCCAAATGGATTGTTTAGGGTTCACCATGAATGACTTTAAAATCTACACAATCTCTTGCTCATCTAGATCATCAACCTTAATTTATTTATACCACATGCTTCACATACAAATTCTCATCAATAGATTACAAATCTCCTTGTTGATATGTTCATAAAAATAAGTTGAGGCCACTTCCCATGTTAGCCATTTAGGATAAGCTTACCAACACACTATCTAGTCTTCAGATGAACCCCCAAATCTAATTTCACCCCTTTTCCCTTTTGTTGGTTCCCAATTATACACCTCTTTAATTTGGCCTTGCACACTTGAAGAAAATGATAAAAAATGATGATAAACCTGATAGGATGTTGTTATATTCAGGGAAGGGTTGGACATCAAGAATAGACAAGAATAAGAAAATGATTGAGAGGCATTGATAAAGGGTATGGTTAGCTCCCTACTACTTTTGGCTCTACCTGAATCAAGGTAAGAGGACCTAAGGGGTAGCTTGATCACATGGAGAGATTATGCAATTCAACCTCCATGGGGATTATTGGCACAAATAGACACAAATGTGACCTAGACACAACCAAAATTGTACACTCCACTCGGGAAGGATTGTCACAAGGAATGCATAAATGCTCTAGGTCACATTCAATCTACTAAAGATAGATATGTATATGACTACAAATTTTATTTTAAAGAATATTCAAATTATAGGGGTCAAATAAAAAATTTTAATTCTAAACTTTAAAACACAAACTACAAACACATTTTAAGTATGCAAAATCTCATGCATTTTCAAGAAAAATAACACTTAAGTATGCAAATGGTGTATTATTCATAGGGTGGGATGAGGTAGGACAATACGATGATTATATAAAAATGAAAGGTGGCATGTTGGTAGCCTATTCAAATAGTAAGGTCTCTTATAATGTTCATGACATTATCCTTAGAAAAAGATGTAGAAAAGACTCAAATACAAGCTAATTAGAAATACCAAATGGTCCTTGAAAACCAAGAGCATACACTGCAACTAAACTTTCAAGAAAATTTTTCCTATCAAATCTATAGACCTAGGGTGCCCTAAAAGGTCATTCAATAACACATTTTTAAAGTTAAATTATAGCAAGGGATTTACAACCTAGATCTATGCTTAAGATGATAACCAGTAGTGAACATAAACCCAAATATCTAATCAATAGGATTTATAAGACATAATACTTCACTTCATCAACAAGAAAGAGAAAATAACCACAAGAATTTTAATTTATCTTGAAAGATAAACTTTACATACATCAATTATTCAAAATGCTACCAAGGGGACAAACATGGTGAGTTTTCTATTTTAACAAGTGAGACATATAAACATGCTCTACAGGCTTGCCAATGGCTGTACAACTATAACCACCTTAGTAAGAGAGATAAGATCTACACACAATAATTGATCCCAAAAAAATTATAGAACCTAGAATTAGAAAAAGCAAAGACATAACAATATACAACAACCTTGAATAGAGGAGAAGACCCATATTTATACATTTCCCAATCCCTCTCAAATATATATGTATAGGTTGCAATTTGTAGAATTAAAAAAAAACTTTTAAGTCCTACCAAGATGCTCCTAGCTAGAAATATATTCTATGCCATGCCTGGAATATTCGTTCATTTGCAAGAAAAGAATCATTTCTCTAACTACCTCTATAATGAATGATGGACATTTGCAAAAAAAATCTTCAATTTCATGGTTGGAAATATCTTCATTTGAGTTGAAAGGAGAAGATTCATGGTCAAGGGACAACCAAATTTTGTCCTCATGTACAACCATTTGGAGAAGCTCTTGATCACTTATCTGCACATTTGGAATCTCCTAGACAACTACCTTTTCCTTAATGCACACCATGGAATAACCTAATTTTGTAATAATAGCATGTGAATTATATGATTATGGTGTAAATATAAAATGATCCATGATTATGATTGAAAAATATGCTTTGGAATGGCCTATAGACATCCCTCTGTGCTTTGAATCATTGCAAATCCATAGAATAACACTTAATATTTAGTTTCCCAACTAATATTAACACTTGGTACACCACATCAGATCCAATTGAGCACTTTTAAGGTTTAAATATAACTAGGTTACTTAATTGGCTCTAATTTGGGCATGTGCCACTTGCTTATTGGTCTCAATCCCTTTGAAAATTCCATCTTGGATCACACCATTGGATATGATTGCCCAAGCAAACACATGCCATTAATCTTGATCTAAAGGATTGAATGCCTTAGGATATCTATGGGTCTTATATCTAAATTGTGACACTTGGAAGATTTACAAGCTTTTTGTATTCTACTTTGTTAGTCTTATTAGGCTAATGTGCTCTTGTCAAGTGGTGGTCCCACATTCATTCTGGGCTTCATTGAAAAATCTTGACTTAATAAATGCCATAGATTAGAGAGTGTATGCTTGAATGTGTACCATCAATATTTGGGAATATTCTTGATCTTTAGCCATGGGACCATGCATTGACTTTTCAATCATGCCTTAGCACTATTGGATCTCTTCATTTGATCAAACATGCATTATTAGATTTTCAATCTATGAGATTGAACATGATTTATCTACAAATAATAATAATTTTTAAGTTTAAAACCAAAAGACTAATATAAATATTTAAGATAAAGTATTTGGATTAAGATCTTATTTATGTTAATGAACATGAATAAAACTTTAGGCCAAAGTTTAGACTAATCTCAAGACAAAATAAAATGGGGCCTCGTGCTTAATAAAAAGAGACATAGCATAAGGTTTTAACCTAAAGTTTCATTTTATTAATAAATACAATGAAACTCTAGGGTAAATCCCTGGACCAAGTTAAAACATAAATAAAAGAGACCCTTTGATCTCATGATAATGGATCTTGCTAGGATGGATGGATGGATGTGTACCATTGGATTTTGATCCAAAGGATCAAATGCCATTGGCTACTCAATACTGTATCTAACATGGTTACAACATGTGTCATCACCATGTTCACTTTGGGATTGGTTTGAAACCTTGACTTAATACACCCATCGATCAGAAAGTGTATGCTTAATCACATATCATCAATCAATATGAACATGCTCAAGCCTTATCATGCACTACAAGCTTGACCTTTTGACTTTGAACTCACACCATCTGATCTCAATTACCTAAATAAACATGGGACATTGATTGTAATCCATTAGGTCAAAACATGATTAGTGCCTGTGGATAGTGGAAAATATAACTAAGTCAAAGCTCAAAAGTAATAGAAGACTTAGGATACAATATTAGACCAAGGTTTTGATTCATATGAATAAATATAAATTAAGACCTTAGGCTAAATTTTAGACTAAGATTAAAATAAATTGGGGCTTTATAAAATAAAATGGACCATGAGTTAGTTTAGACCATGAGGAACATAGGCTAAGGGATCTTGAGATCTAAAAGGGACCAAGAATGGATTTTTAGACTAGGGTTTATTTGTGTAAATAAACATGACCAAGCCTTAGTATAAAACTTTAACTAAGTCCATGGCATTTTAAAATGCTCCCATGCAAAAATGTTATCGCCAATTTTGAATTCAAATGGAAAGACTTGGGCCAGGGTAATTGGAATCATGGTTTTAGGGTGATCAAAATGAACTCAATGTGGCCTTTGACAAACCAATGACTAGTAAAAGACAAATATTGACATTAAATTATGAAACCCAAACATAATCAATTTTCAAGGATTGATTCATTAAACATGCAAATATAAAACTAAAAAATCCAATGTTAGCAAATTAAGATAAGATCTAAACCACAATCATGCACAAATATGCCAACCAAAATAGGTGTGGATGATATTAAAATTAAAACAATGTGAAAACATACTAGTAACACCCTAATCAAGTGAACTTACATAGAAATATGTTTTAAAATTTAGAGACTATGGTTCATAATTAAAACTAGTCTATTTATTCCACTCAATCAAGCACCATTGTTAAGACCTAGTCATGTTTAAAACAAGCCTCACACATGAAAAATTAGGATCAAATATCAAAACATAGTCATGTTGTGTGTGTGTTTTGATTCCACTTACTCTTTTCCATGAGATTTAGAGAGAAATTTCCAAACTTCATGTCTTTAACCATTGAAATTAACTTATAACATGTTTGAATATTCATTAAGAACCATGCTTTAGTGTAGGGAAGGCTTAGATATTGCTTTGCTACTAGCCAGGTGTCTATAGATATAAGAGAGATGCATTTGGATCCATTCAAGGCCTTGATCTACTACCAACCAAGTGTCCATAGACCCAATGGAGATTACCTGAATAACCTTTGCTTAAAAATTTCCTTTTGAAATTTGTAATGAGCTCTTATTTTTTGCTTTTTATAAAGCATTTTTAGCTTTATGGCAAGGTCAGGAACCAAGTTATCTAGGTTTTAAGATTTGGTCAACTATCTAATCTTTAGGCAATCATCCTTGGTTGCAAAATTTACCCTAGGTAATGAATGTTATTTAAGTGCAAGCATGACTATGCTTCAATGTTTTAAACTTTCATCCTGCATATGCAAACCTTATTAGAATCAAGCTTAGATTAGAACAAATTTATAGATTTGAAGGAATGATTAGTCTATTCATTTTTCTTTACCAATCTCCCTAAAATTAAAAATACATCAATCTCACATTTTAGACCCATAGTCCTTTTACACCTACACTCCCAACTTTAGAAGTCCCTATTTGAGTGATTGGATGAAACCCGATCCAAGGACTATCTTGAAAAGAATTATTGAGAGAAAATAATAAAATAAGAGAAGGCAAAAAAATAATATATAGGTGCTATATATAAATAAGGTATAGGAAAGGAAGAACAAGAAAGAAACAAACTAAAACTCTATACTAACTCAAAAAAGAGCCTACCTCCAGGATCACACGGAAGTCATTTAATCTATTACATAACCTTGAAACATGGTTGCTTATATTCAATGGCTCCTCATTGTGGATAAGATAACTTGTACACTTGCGTCTTTTGTATGATGCAGCCTAGGTTCCAACCTCCATTGATCCCTTAAACCTAGGATCATATACAAACCATTGATATACATCTATCTCATTTTTAACATTTGTGTGATCATCAATGACATCCACATGACCATTAAAATTTAAACCCCTATGATTTTTAGCTTGGTAATAATTTTTATGTCCTTACAACTATCAAAAACATTCATGTCACCTTTGGTGATGTTCATGTGATCATCAAACTTTAAACCTCTCTAGTTTTTAGCTTGGGCTTAATTTTGATGTCCTCATGATTGTCAAAAATGTTCATGTGACTATCAATGACATCTATATGATTGTCAAAATTTAAACCCCCTTTTTTATCTTGGGATTAATTTTGACATCCTAATGACCATCAAAGATGTTCATGCAACCATCATACTACTACTTTTAGGTCTTTTGTATTTGGGCAATCATGCCTTCAGCTTTTTATTTTAGAATAATCCTCTCAAGTAATTTTGTCTGGACAATTGTTTCAATATTTTTGTGTGGGAAATATTCCTGAAGGAATTAACACTTTGAAATTTTTACATGGGAAAAAAGCCTGAAGGAATTAACTCTTTAGACTTCTTACAAACACTTTGGATAACATAAATAAGTCCTTATAATTTTTTCAAAACAATGAAAATAGCCCTTCGAGCTTTTTTTTTGTGCGGATAAAATGCCTGAAGGAAATAGTCCTTTAAGATTTTTATGTGGATAAAATACCCAAAAGAATATGGACTTTGACCAATTTAAGCAGACAATTTTACCAAAGAAATGTCTTTTTTTTGGACTTTTTACGCAAGTAAAATGCCTAAAGGGCAAGTTCCCTTCAAAATTTTTACCATGAACAAAATGTTTGAAATAGATAAGGACCTTAAACTTTTCTCAAAGAAAATGGACTTAAACAATTTTGGCAAAGGAATTTGGACTTAGCCCTTTTGTCAAATAAATTAAACATTTGTAATTTTTTTGAAGGGTAAGTAACCTTCAAAATTTTTGTGCAGGAAAAATGCTCAAAGGATAAGTGCCCTTCAAAATTTTTTCCATGGATAAAATGTCTGAAATAAATGACCCTTCAATTTTTTTATGAAACACTTAGCCCGATACAAATGGAACTTGGCCAAGACATTGAATTCTCCCAAAATTTTTGTAGCAAACAAAATATCTGATGGAAATAGGTCTTTGGGTTTTTGACTTAGATAAAAATCTTGAAGACATATTTTTTTTAGATATTATGTTCATGCAAAAATCCCTAAAAAGTCTAAGGGAAAGACACATTCACCAAGCAAAGACTAGATTATGATTTAGCCAATTTAAATATGAAACTTGACATATAAGTGAACATTGAAAATAGGATTTGGGCTAAGGTTTTAGGCATTTATACTTGAAAAGGGCCCAATTGATTTAGTTAAATTTTGGGAACTAACATTGGATCTTGATAGGGGATGCATGCCCCTTATGGGTGTGAAAAAAACCCTAAAATGTAAGACTAGGTGCCAATCTATTGGGCTATGAAGTCAAGACTTAGCAATTTTTAGCAAACATCCAAAAGGCTCAAAAAAATGAGGTAGACTTAAAAAAAATATATGAGGAGGATCATAAAATGAACACATGTTAGAAAAAAAAACAAAAATATAAAAACAAGGCCCAAAGTAGAGGGGCGATAAAGTAACAAAATAATAGAAAGACAAAACACTATACAATATGTACATAGTTACAGATGGATTTAATCAAGAAAGTGTTTAAATGTCTACCATTAAACTAATAGCTCTAATATTTCAACATCCAAGTCTCTCAATAATAAAGTATTCTCCCCAATCTGATATTCAATGGAATAAGGATCCATCCACAAGGCATCAAACTTGCCTTGCTTTCCTTTCTCCTCATTCCTGCTATCCCAAAGTAGAACTAGATCACCTACTTGGAAAGTTCTTAGAGTGACCTTCTTAACAAATATTTTATTCATATTTTATTTAAAATTGAGGTGTCTTTCATGAGCTTGTCTTTGAATTTCATCAAGCTTAATAATTTAGTTCATCCTACTATCATAGTGGTTGATCTGCTCATCATCCCCTAGTTGTTACATGAGCTGATAGGTGGGTGACTGCAAATTCATAGGTAGAAATATTTGAACTCCATAAAAAAATATAAAAATTAATTATAACTATAGATCTCTTAGGCGTAATCCTATCATCCCACAAGGCAAACTTTAGTTATTCACCCCACTTCTTTTTCTTCCAAAGTACACATAATGATCTTGAGCAAGTTTTTGTTACTTGATTCTACTTGCCCATTTCCTTGAGGATTGTAGTTGTAAGCATAGGTCAATTCAATCCTAGAATATTTTCATAATAACACCAAAGGTTTAGATTTGAAGCTCGTGGCATTATTAACAATTATCTTGATAGGTACACCAAATCCATAATTAATTTAATTTAACAAAAAATCCACAACTACCTAGTGTGTTGCTTTCTTTGAAAGGATCACCTCAACCTATTTTATGAAGTATTTGGTTGTAACTAGTATCCATAAATGTCTAGTGGTTGATGAATAAACAACTTATCCATTGAAATCCATTCCCCATTATCTAAATGGGCCTTTAATCATCATAGGATGTAAATGAAGAGATCTTGAAGCTTTCATCTTCCCAATAAAGCACTGATATTTCTCACACTTTTTGACTGTCTGAGCAACATATTTGAATAGTGATGGACACCAATAACTATCTCTTAGAATTTTATGAGCTATAAATTTAGGTGAAAAATGGCCACCACATACTCCACTAGGAAAGTCTTCAGTCAAGTCCATAATTTGATCTTCTAGCATGCATCTTAGGAGAACTCCATCTGGATTCTTCCATGCTAATCCATTGTCATTTAAGAGGTATTTTTGAGAAACAAGATTAAGAGTTATTCTTTGATTCTTGTCTAAGTCAGGGGGATAACTCAGATTTTGTAAGTAGTAAACAATATATCTATATCATGAAGACATGGTAAATTGACTTAATGAATCATCAATATTAAAAACAATAGTGTTTACTTCAAAAACTTGAAAATTGGTCTCAACTATAAGATTGGATAGAACCATCCCTCTTACTAACTTTGTGGTCTTAATATCCATGTCATATTATTGTAACTTGTTGGCCCACCTACATCTCTTGCTGGATACTTTAGTCTGAGTTAAAACGTCCTTCACCATAACCTACTTGTAACTTGAGAAGCCATTTAATGTGGATAATATCTTTGATCTAGTAACACTTTATAGTAGGTTCTCCATATTGGGTAGGGGATAATTATCTTTTAAATAAGCTTTGTTCAAATTCCTAAAATCCACACATAAGTGGATGTCACCATTATTATTTTGTATAAGGACTAAATTTTCAACCCATGATGAATATCTAATGGGCTAAATGATACCACCATCCCTTAGCTTCTTAAACTCATCCCACATCTTGGTGGCTAAGATGGGGTTAATATGTCTCTGTTTCTACCTAAAAGGCTTGCTATCAGGCTACAATGGGATGACATGATAAAATAATTCTTCACTATATGTTTTCAACTTAGAATAAGACCATGTTAAGAAATATTTGTTCTTCATATATATATATATATATATATAACCTTTCTTCTCAGCTTCACTTAGGTGAGTACCCAGCCAAAACTTTCTTGGATTCTCATGAGAACCCAAATTTCACTCAGTCATGTCTTTTGAGATAAATGAGTCCCTTGATTTGATTCTATCTGCTCTATCAAAATATGCTTCTAAGCTTACCAATCCTCTAGGGAGAATGTTTATCTTTAGCTAAATAATGTCCTTCCCAAACAAGGATTCTTTTCCATCACAAACCTGAACCATAGATTCTAAGTCAATAAGTTAATCATGGAACTCAACCTCATAATTTAGAAACATTCTGATCTGATCATCATCTTTAAACACCTACCAATGATAAACATTATCTGATACTCAAGGCCTGACAAGCTCTTCTAGTTGAAAATGACAATGAGGTCTCATATTTACAATGTCAAATTGAGAACCTATCCCTATAAGTCTATCATATTTTTGGTTTAAACTTTTATCATGATAACATAGACTGAATGCAACAAAAAATTCAAGTATATCCCAAAAAACATTCTAATATTGTTTTAACCTTTTATTTTTGGTGGCATAAGCATTTTAGATTTTCTTAACCACTAAATTAGAATCACCCTTGACAACCAAACATTCAATTCCATATTCATGGGAAATCCTTAAACTAAGCAAGAGTGACTCATACTCAATATTATTATTTGTGCACTCAAAGGAAATCTAAAAATAAAACATAAAACATTTACCATTAGGGGCATAAAAGACAACCTTGACTCCATTTCCAAGATTAGAGAAAGCCCCATCAAAACACGTCTTCTAAATTGAATCTTCTTTATCAAGTTTAACATCAAGAAAAATAAGCTATTCACTAACATCAACATTAACAGCAAAGTTTACAAGCTCAACATCCATGTACAATACTTCATTAAGAGCATGTTTTAGATCTTCAATCACATGTAACATCTTTGACTCTCTATAAAGCTTTACCATCTTACCCTCCAAAAAAATTGTGGCATAAGATAAGTCCATCTATACACTTTCACCCATGTTAGCAGGCCATTTTCATGACAATAACATCCCCCACTTAGGTGGGTAGTCCACAACTACCACATCCATATTCAGATACTTACTAGGATAAACTGCCAAATGTATAACTAATCCCTTGAATTTTCCAATAAATGGAACCTCTTGTGAGTCTATGGCATAAAACTTGCAAAAGACTGACATAATCTTAACTCCATTTTAATTTAGGGCACCCAGGGGCATCACATTACAAGAGCTCTAGAGTCAAACATAAAGTTGTGAACAATCAAACCATTGATCAACAAGGTTGTATAAAATAGATCCATATTCAGATGACTTTCTACCAATGTAGTCCCCAAATATACCTTTAGAATAGGTTTAATACCCTCTTCTAATTCTTTATCACTTTTTGGGGGTGTTTGGGGTAACTCTATTTCATTCACAACTAAACTTTCACCAAATTCCAATTACTTGAATGCTTTTTTCCTATGGTTAGGTATTCTTTATAATTCAATAAGTGGCACAATGATTTTCAATTGGCTCAACACCTGAGCCATATCACATATGCTATATCAAGGAAGAGGAATATTTGATGGAAGGGTAATGACACCTTTAGCTAGAATATAGTCACTTAAAGTCTGAAGTGGAGTAGGTTGGGATGGATTTGAATTTTCAGCAATAGGCTTCAAAGGTGGATTTTATTTAAACTCATTAGCACCCTTAGGGATACTAGACAATATGGGCACTCTATTCTTGGCTAGAGAACCTCTTGGCTTAGAATCTTGGAAAATAGACACTAGCTTAGAAGCTTTGGAAACTAATATATTTTTCTTAGACTCCTTATTAGCCTACCTTTAGATTTTCAGGGGCAATGTCTTGAGGATAAATAGCCTGATATTTGATTCTCAAGTGATACTCCTCTTGGGTAATTATTACATTGATTAGTAGCTACCTATCCTCAATTGACAGAATTCCCCCATCATATTTATTAATAATCATAGAACATAAGAAATAAAAGTCATGAATGGATAATTAATATGATTTGACCATATTAATGTCACAATAAAATTCAAGAGTTAGGACATTTACCTTCTCAACTACACTCTAAAATTAATCCATAATAGTGGCACTCAACAATTCTGTGGAGGTAGTCATCTCACTTCAGGGGATTTGAAAATTGAATATTATGATCTCATCATTTGATGATGTAAACCCAAGATCATCCACATCTTCATCAATTGGTTCAATAGTATCACATGGGGGGTGTGGAAAGAAGCACTTATCACACCAATCAATACCAATGTCATAATCTGTAACATTCATCTTGGCATTTAAAGGATTAGGCACTTCTTTTCTAGCCCCTATATTACAATTTATTTCCATTCTTTCTTCACATGTAGACCTCTTCCCTATGTCATTATCTCTATTATGGAAATTATCCCCCCTTAGAGCTTGATTTGGATTTGGAGCTCGATCATAGCTGGTAGACACATGAGGGACCTCTTTTTTAGCTCTAGCCAACTTGTATGACATTTCTTTGATAATAGAGGCAAAAGTTTTAATAGTTTCCTCCAAGTTGGCTATCTTTATGGGCTATATCTTTTTTGGATTACCAACTTCACATCTACTCGCTTATTCATGGGCTTTCCCATAGCCGTTATGTTCTCAATTTGGATGGCCATATTAAACACCAATCACAAGTTAATGGGAGCCTTGTTCCTTAATTAGTATGCAAACTTATTATCAAATGCATCACAATAATTTATCAATAAATTTGTATCACTGGGCTTGATGTTATCAGGCAACCACATCATAGTCTTGTTGAATTGGGTGTTGAAGTCCTGCACACACTCATTAGGATTCTTTTTGATATTTTCAAATTTAGCCAAAAGAAACCTTAGATCAATCTTATCACCATACTAAATTCTAAAAACATTCTACATCTCTTCCCATGAATCAATGCATCTAGCAGGAAGGGAATTGAACCATTCATGAACATCTTCCTCCAGCATGTGCACAAATAACTTAATTCACACATACTCATATTCAACCTCATAATCTTCAATAATATTTTAAAAGGCAATCATATACTAATCACCACTTATTGCATTATTCCCTTGGAATTTTGGGATGCATTTCCTAACTTCATTTGGGACTTCATTAGGATAGCCTTTCAATTCATCAAAATTGATAGGCCTAAACTTGAGAATGTGGAATGTAGGATGTGAATTCTCATCTATATCCCTATACCTCATGATTGGTTCAATGGGAGGTTCAATAATAAATGGAAAAGGTATATGAGGGGGTGAATGAGGTGGATTTTTTGGATCAAACATGGGAGAGGATTCATCTAGTTAAGGAGCTAAAAAATAAATAAGACTATGTGTTTTAGAATTAGTAGAAGAGTTGTGACAGTCCTCAATAATGGAGGGTCAATAAAGAACTCAAGATTATTATAATCTAGACAACCCTTAGTAGCTAAGATTTTCCATTTAATAGGATTCCAAACTTGTTTCCCTCTTCTTTGAGGAATACTCAAAGGAGAGTCAAGTTTCTTAGATGAGTCACCTTTAAAAGATGATCTCAATCCTTCTATATTTACAAATAAGAAAACACTCAAAGCTGAAAGTTAGAAAAATATTCAAAATAGGCACCAATATTTCTTAAAACCAAAAAATAAAGTCAAAGTCACCACTAGAATAAAACTTCTAGAATATGAAAATTGACAAACTTTTGTGATACAAACTAGAATTAAACTTATTGAAGCTTAATGAGATAAAAAAAAGACACTAAAATTTTTAGAATATGTTCAAAAAGGGAAAAGACACATTCCAACATGTAATGTTAATATTTATTTGCAATAAATGTGTAAAAAGTCAAATTTTTAAGCCTTAAAACTTCCTAGCACATCCCCAATAGAGTGTTACAACATTGATAACCAAGAAAGTCAGATCAATGTAGTAACAACAGAGAACTTCACAAGATGAAATACTTATGGTTCTTTGTAAGAGTCCCTAACAATACACAAGTAACTAGGATTTCAATTCAATCCCTAGAAATGGCACTAGTTGAGTCCTAGTTCCAGTTGTACACCTCTTTAATATAGCCTTGCACACTTGAATAAAATGGCAAACAATGACGAGAAACCCACTAGTATGTCATTATAGCTAGGGAAGGGCTGGACATCAAGAATGGACTAACTATGGAAATGACTGAGTGGCACTGACAAAGGGTATGGTCAACTCCCTGCTACTTTTATCTTTACTTGAACCAAGGTGAAGGTACCTAAGGGGTTGCTTTGTTATATGGAGAGATTATGAAATTCAACCTCCATGGGGATTATTAGCACAAAGAGACATGTATGTGACTTGGACACAACCAAACTTTCACACTCCACCCAGAAAGGGTTGTCACAAGAAATGCACAAATGTGCTAGGTCACATTCAAGCTATTGAAGATAGATATGTATATGATTTCAACTTTCATTTTGAAGAATATTCAAAATATAGGTGTCGAATAAAATACTACAATCCTAAACTATAAAATACAAATTGTAAACACATTTCAAGTATGCAAGATCTCATGCATTTACAAGGTAAATAACACTTACAATATACAAAGGGTGTATTATTCATAGGGTGGGATGAGGCATAATAGTTACATGATTATATAAAAATGGAAGGTGGCATGCTAGTAACCTAATCAAACAACAAGGTTTATTATAATGTTCATGACATTATCCTTGGCAAAAGATGTGGAAAAGAGTCAAATACAAGCTAATGAGAAATAAAAAAGGGTTCTAAAAAAATAGAGAATACAATGCAACTAAACTTTCAAAAAACTTTTTCCCATCAAATTTGTAGACCTAGGGTTCCCTAAAAGGTCATTCAATAGCATATTTTCAAATCTATACTACAGAAACATATATACAACCTAGATCTATACTCCATATGACAACTAGTAGTGAACATAAACCCAAATATCCAATCAACATGACTTGTAAGACATATTAATACACTTCATCAACAAGAAAGACCAAAGAACCACTAACATTTTCATTTATCTTGAAAAAGAAACTTTACACACATCAATTATTCAAAATGATACCAAGGGGATAAGCATGTTGAGTTTTCTCTTTTGACAAGGGAGACATATAAACATGCTCTCAAATATTTCTAATAGATGTACAACTACAACCACCTTAGCAAGAGAGACAAGATCTACACACATCAATTTATCCCAAAAATTTTGTAAAACCTAGACTTAAAGAAAACAAAGACTAATAACAATGTCCAATAATGTTGAATAGAGGAGAATCCCCCTATTTATACATTTCTCAATCCCTCTCAAATATGGACATGTAGGTTATAATTTGTAGAATTGTAAAAGAAACTTTCAAGTCTTGCCAAGATGCTCTTAGATGGAAAAATATTCCATGCCACACTTGAGATCTTCGTCCATTGGCAAGAAAAGAATCATTTCTCTAACTGCCTCTACAATGAATGATGGAGATTTGCAAAAAACTCTTTGATTTCATGGATAGAAATATCTTCATTTGATCTAGAGGGAGAATATTCATGATCAAGGGCCAAACAAACTTTGTCCTCATGTACAACCATTTGGAGAATCTCTTGATCACTTGTCTATATAGTTGGAGTCTCTTAGACAACTACCTTTTCCTTAGTTCACGCCATGGAACAACCTAGTTTTGCAATGATGGCATGTGAATGATTTGGTTGTGGTGTAAATAAAAAATGATCCATGGTTATGATTGACAAATATGCTTTGGAATGGTTTATAGACCTCCCTCTATGATTTGAATCATTGCACATCCATGGAAGAATACTTAATATTTGGCTTCCTAGATAATATTAACACTTGGTACGTCACATCAGATCTAATTGGGCACTCGTGAGGTTTAAAATTGACTAGGTTACTCAATTGGCTCTTATCTAGGTACATACCAATTTATTATTGGTCCTAATCCCTTTGAAAAGTCCATCTTGGCTCGTACCATTGGATATGCTTGCAAGAGAAAATGCATGCCATCGATCTTGATCCAAAGTATCAAATTTTATTGGATGTCTATGGGTCTTATACCAGAATGGTGGCACTTGGTAGCTTCACAAGATTTCTACATCTTGCTCTATTAGTCCTATTGGGATAATGCACTCTTGCCAAGTGGTAGTCCTACATTTATTCTAGGCTTTGTTTAAAAGTCTTAACTTAATACGTGTCATAGATCAGATAGTGTACACTTGAACACGTACCATCAATCTTTGGGAATGTGCTTGATCTTTAGCCATGGGAAAATGCATTAACATTTTAATTGTGTCCTCATTCTATTGATCTCTTCATTTGATCAAATGTGCATCATCAAATTTACAATCCATGAGATTGAGCATGATTTGTTCCTACAAATAATAAAAATGTCTAAGTTTAAAACCAAAGGAACAATATAAAGCTTTAAGTTAAAGTCTTTGGACTAAGATCTTATTTATGTTAATAAACATGAATAAAACTTTAGGCCAAAGATTAGACTAAGATCAAGACAAAATAAAAAGGGGCCCCATGCTTAATAAAAAGAGAAGTAGCATAAGGTTTTAACCTAAAGTTTCATTTTATTAATAAATACAATTGAAAATCTAGGGTAAAGACCTATACCAAGTTAAAACATAAATAAAATGGACCCTTTGATGTCACAATATTAGATCTTGCTAGGCTGGATCAATGCATGCCATTAGATTTCTATCAAAAGGATCAAATGCCATTAGTTGCTCAATATTCTATCTAATGTGGTTATGACATGTGTCATCACTGCATTCACTTTGGGCTTAGTTTGAAACCTTAACTTATTATGCCCCATCGATCGAAAGGTGTACGCTTAACTGCATATAATTGATCGATGGGAACATGTTCAAGCCTTATCATGCATTGTAAGCATGACCTTTTGACTTTGAACTTGCACCATCTGATCTTGATTACCTGAGTAAGTATGGGCCATCAATTGCAATACATTAGGTAAAAATGTGATTGGTGCTTAAGGATAGTGGAAAACATAACTAAGTCAGAGCTTAAAAATAATATAAGACTTAGGCTATAATATTAAACCAAGGTTTTGATTCATATTAATAAATACAAATTAAGACCTTAGGCTAAAGTTGGAATAAGCTTGAAATAAAATGGGGCTCTGCTAAATAAAAAGGACCATGCATTAGTTTAGACTAAGAAGGACATAGGTTAAGGGATCTCAAGATATAAAAGGGACCAAACCTTTATTTTTAGACTAGGGTTTGGTCATGTAAATAAAAATGACCAAGCCTTAGTATAAAAATTTAACTAAGTCCATAGAATTTTAAAATGCTCCCATGCAAAAATGTTCCTACTAAATTCAAATTAAAATGGAAAGACTTGGGCTAGGGTAATTGGAATCAGGGTTTTAGGGTGATCAAAATGAACTCAACTCAGCCTTTGACAAACTAATGGCTAGTAAAAGACCAATATTGAAATTAAATCATGAAACACAAACATAATCCATTTTCAAGGAGGGATCCATTAAACTTTCAAATCTAAAATTCATAAATCCAATGTTACTAAATTAAGATAAGATCTAAACCAGAATCATGCACAAATATGCCAACCAAACTAGGTTTAGATGATCTTCAAATAAAGACAATGTGAAAATATACTAGTAACACCCTCATCAAGTGAACTTCCATATCAAAATGTTTTAAAATTTAGAGGCTATGGTTCAGACCTACAACTAGGCTATTCATTCCACTTGTAAGACCTAATCATGTTTAAAACAAGCCTCACACATGTAAAATTGGGATCAGATATCAAAACCTAGTCATGTTGTGTGTGTTATTTTATTTTACTTACTATTTTTCATGAGATTTTGAGAGAAATTTATAGACTTCATATCTTTAACCATTGACATTGACTTAAAATATGTTTGAATATTCATCAAGAACCATGCTTTTAACATAGGTAAGGCTTAATAATTGCTCTGCTACCAGCCAGACATCCATAGCCTTGACAGAGATGCCTTTGGATTCATTTAAAGCCTTGTTCAACTACCATCTAAGTTTCCATATCCTTGGTGGAGATTACCCGAATCACCTTTACTTAAAATGTTCCTTTTGAAATTTGTAATGAGCTATTATTTTTGTATGTTTTGTTCTTTATAGACCATTTTCAGCTTTCTAGCAAAGGTTAGGAACCAAGTTAGTTGGGTTTTAGAAGTTGGTCAAATGTCTAATCTTCAATAAATCATCCTTGGTTGCAAACTTTACCCTAGACAATGAATTTTGTTTAAGTGCAAGCATGACTCTACTTCAATAAAATAAACTTTCATCCTACATATGCAAACCTTATTAGAATCAAGCTTAGATTAGAACAAAGTTCAATATTTTAGGGAATGATTAGTATATTCATTTGTCTTTACTAGTCTTCCTAAAATTTTAAAAAAATCAAGCTCACATTTTAGACCGATAGTCCTTTTACACCTGCACTCCCAACTTGAAAAGTACCTTTTTGAGTGACTAGATGAAACCTGATCTAAGGATTGTCTTGAAAAGACTTATTGAGAAAAAAGAACAACACAAGAGAAGGAAAACAAACAATATATAGGTGCTATATACAAACAAGGGAAAACAAGAAAGAAACAAACTAAAACCCTACACTAACTCAAAAAAGAGCCTACCTCTAGGATCACATGGAAATCATTTAATCTATTATAGAACCTTGAAACACACTTGCTTCCATTCAATGGTTCTTCTTTGTGGAAATGAGAGCTTGTATGATTGTGTCTTCTATATGATGTAGCTTGGATTCCCACCTCCATTTATCCTTTGAACCTAGGATCATACACAAACCATTGATATCCATCTGGCTCATTTATGACATCCACACAATCATCAAAATTTGAACCCCTATGGTTTTTATCCTGGGCTTAATTTTTACATCTTTGTGATCATAAAAAACATTGACGTGATCATTGATGACATCCACATGACTGTCTAAATTTAAACATCTATGTGTTTTATCATGGGCTTAATTTTGATTTCCTCATGACTGTCAATGACATCCACATGATTGTTGAAATTTAAACCCTTCAGGTTTTAGCTTGGACTTAATTTTGACATCCTCATGACTGTCAAAGATGTTCATACAACCATCATTCTACTATGTTTAGGTATTTTGTATTTAGGTAATCATGCCTTTGGATTTTTGTTCTAGAATAATCCTTTAAGTAATTTTATTTGGAAAATTGTTTTGGTCTTTTTTATGGGCAAAATGCTTGAAGGACTTAACCCTTCAAAATTTTTGCATGGGTAAAATGCCCAAAGGAATTAACCCTTAGGAATTTTTACAAACACTTTAGCCAAAATAAATAAGTCCTTAGAATTTTTATGAAATAATGGAAATATCTCTTTGGGATTTTTTTTGAGGAGACAACATGCCCAAAGGAAATAGTCCTTTGAGATTTTTGTGTAGACAAAATTCTTGAAAGAATATGGCCTTTGGACAATTTGATCAAACACTTTTACTGAAGAAAGGAATTTTTATCTAGATTTTTGTGTGGGAAAAATGTTCAAAGGGAAATTTCCCTTCAAACTTTTTTCCATGGATAAATTTTTTGAAACAAATAAGGACCTTATATTTTTCCCAAAGAAAATGGACTCAACAATTTTGTCTAAGGAATTTGGACTTAGCCCTTTTTTGGAAGAAATCAAACCTTTATAATTTTTTTGAAGGGTAAGTTCCCTAAATTTTTTTTGTGTGGACAAAATGTCTAAAAGAAATGACCCTTTAGGTTTTTTTTAAAACACTTAACCTGATGCAAATGGGACTTGGCTAAGACATTGAATTCTCTCAGACTTTTTGTAGTGGATAAAATTTATGATGAAAATAATAATTCAAACTTTTTGTCCAAGACAAAAATCCCAAAGACCTGTTTCTATTGGATATTGTGTTCATGCAAAAATCCAAAAAAAGTCTAAGGGAAAGACACATTCACCAAGCAAAGACCAGATTAGGACTTAGCCAATTTAAACATGAAACTTGACATACAAGTGAAAGTTGAAAATAAGATTTGGGCTAAGGTTTTAGGCATTTGTACTTAACAAGGACCCAATTTATTTAATGAATTTTGGGCACTAACACCTTATCCATTAAAAATACCTATGGTAGTAAATATGGTTTTCCACCATGCCACTCAAACTCCTTAAGTCTCAATTGAATGAAAAAACATCTACCTAAAATCCACCACCTTCTCATCTTCTAAATACACATCCCCTGACACAAGCAATCATAAATCCACAACATAGACCACCTACTAGAATGATTTCTTAGAGTTAATGCTTCTATCACATTGATATTTTACCAAATGTCAATAACTACCTCAATATACTTTTGCTCATCATAAAACTATTACCTAGGCATCATCAATTCACTCCATTTAAAATAGATATATATCATAACTTATCTATTTTATATCATATTGATATCTATCAAATAAACCTATCCATACTTGTCATGACATCTTGTGCTATCAATTTCAACAAATCATTAAAAAATGGGGGGTCCATTCCATTTAATTCTCATATGCTTATCTCTTAGATTCACTGCTATATTAACTGCCCAATCAACCACCAAATTCCCCACCTATTTTTTATGCCAAAACTCCACATGATTTAGGAAATACTCAAATCATTAAATTCATCAATAATAATGTGAAAATTATAATATTTGGTTCTATAAATAATTAACACATGGATAATAATATGATGATAATCTCTTTCTATAATTAGATTCTCCTAATCATGCTCAACTACCACTTGGATTCCTTTCAAAAAAGCACAAGCCTCCACTACTTTATTTATCCCCACACCTAGATCCAAGGAAAAAAATAGTAATGGATGTCCATCATGGTGACAAAAAATCCACTTAATCTTGCCACACTAGGGTTTCTTTTAAAATCCCCATCAAATTTTAGTTTTACGTTACCCACATTTAGGGCCCTCTAATGATGTTTTGGAAACAAACCCTTATCCCTAGTAAATCCAAGCCCCTTATCATGAATACAAGACTCAGACTAATTCTAGATCCATTCATCCTCTCTCGGGTCTTAGGAGAGATCACTAACATCCCACACCACCACTATCTCCTTCAAATATTTTCTTACCACTTCCCAAACCCACCCTATCGAATATGAAGAATATTGAAAACTTCGTATGTCTCTTTCCATACAAATATTATAGTTGACCACCACCAAAATGACCTCCCAAATATGATTTAAGCATAAGTATTTTATAATGAGATTACACAAGAAGAGAAAAAGCTTGAGGTTCTTGGGAAAAGGAGATTTAATGTTGAAAATACCCTTAAATAATCCCCAAATTTCCAAAATGAAAAATAAATGTAGCATAATGTGATTGATTTATTCCTCCTCAACATGGCACAAATATCACATATATGGACCAACACATCCTATTTTTCAACCAATATTAGATTTTGACTGGAGCTTTAACTGGTTCTAAAACACAATAAGAGGTCCAGTCTCTTAGAAAATAATACCATTTTTTTATAAAGATACCTTTAAACCTTAAAAATCCTCACCAAAATAGTGTGGTTTCTTAGGAAACTACTCAGTTCAAAATATTATAATAAACACCTACACAAGCCTACAAGCAAAAAAAATATTATCATTAAAAAACATGAAACACTACCAATCCAACCTTCAGATAATCTTTTTGTCGATTGCATGCGTCTGCCCCTACCAAACAATAATGATTCCATAGTCCATTGAGTACCACTGAGAATAGAATTCTGAGCATCTAGTTGTAATCTAATTTTGATTTCCTAACTCTCTTTCCTTTTGGGTCGTAATTAGGAGTCTTCATATTAATGAGACTCTAAGCAATAGATAAAAACACCTTACTTTCCAGCTCTTCTTCTTCTTCTTCTTCCTAACCCTCTTCCTCCTCTATAGAACCTTCCTTCTCTTGGGGGATATTGAGAATTTGGGAAACTTTATCCATGGGCTCTAACCTTACTTATAAAACTAAATCTTCCTTACTTGGCTTAGGAGATGATGGATACCTTGAATCCAAAACAATCCTCTCTACTACTACTACTGAAACCTTACTCTTCTATGAATTATTTTGAGCTATCAGAGAAGCTTCTAAAAAAAAACCTCAACTACTTTAGAGTTTGAAGAAAAATTAGATTCTGAACTAGATCATGATTCAGACAACCAATCTTCCTTACCCATTTCTAAACAAATGTTGAATGAGAACCTTTAAAATCTTTCTCAGGATAAGCAACAATCTTATGATTGAATTTATTATAGTTTAAAAATCTAAAAGGTAGACCTTCATAATTAAAAAATTGATTATATACTCTATGGGAAGAATATATCCTTACTGAATGATGTATAGGTTTAGAAAGATGAATCATCACACAAGCTCTTATAAAATTTAGATTAGCTATAAAGGAATTATCAATTTTGACAAAAACTCCTAGTTTACTCACCAATTTTTGGAATAGGCCCATATCACTAAAAGCTAAGGGAATATTATAAAATACTACCCAAACTAATGCTTGCATGATAACTAAAGAATCAATGTCAAAGAAATGTGCCTATGGGAAAAAAACACCCCCTATTTATTGTCAAACTAGGGTCCATGCATCCACATGAAATCTCTATCTTCTAGAGATTGAAACTAAAGACAAAAAAACCATTTGAAGGCATGGATATTGAAGGGGTTTTGAAAGAAGGATAGGAACTTGATGTCAATTATAGAAGAGCTTCCAAAGATGGATGCTTCCCAACACATCTACCTATCAAATACTTGTTTCCTCTTGCTAAATCCACCAAAGAAAGATTTGAGTCTGTTACTTCTAGATTAGGAGGAGAATCATAAAATATTAAAGGAATACCACCCAGATAAGCCATCTCTGAAGATTGAATTTGAGATAATCCTTTTTCTAGAATCCCCCAAAAACCCTCTTCACCACCTTATTATTTTGTTGTGGGTTTATTTACAAGAATATAGCTTCTAGAAACAAGAGTTGGATCATAACTCAGATGAACCTTTAGGATAACATCTTTGAAAAAAGATCCAAAGGAATAAAAGGGGTTAGATCTATTAATGCAATTTAAAAAAATTAAGGATTTTGAAGAAACCCTAGCTATTCCTTTTGTAGCTCCATCTTCTCTCTCCTCATGATTGAAACCCCATGTTGATAATCCATCAAACAAGTTTAGATGGATCAGCCGTAAAGGATCTTAAAGAGGATCTAAACCTAAGATAAACCTCTCCCTAAAAGATAAGAGCTGAACTATTTCTTTACTAGAATGTTGACCGTTACCCTAATTGGGCCTACTTGATGTCCCGCACTCCACCCTTTCTAACCAAACCCCTATGAATCCTCTCTCCTTACCTCCAACACACTCACTCCCCTAACTTATATCTAGAGCATATCTCTTCACCTTTCTATGGCCTAGCTTACTATGATTAGACCCCTCTAAAGTTGATAGTTCCTTCCCTTTTGTAATCCCTTTCACTTGTCTACCTCCACTGCCTCACTACTGCATGATCATCACAAATGAAGCAATTTATTATTCCCTTTAAAACTTAAAACTTATTTAACACACATCCTATTTTACTTAAATAATCAAAATTTAATATTATATCAAGAGTGGCACTCTAGAAAAAAAATTTAACCTTAGGCAAACCTTTTAGAAACCAACTAGTCTCCACAAGGCACTTACTATGGATCATTTCTTTCATCCTCAAAATAAATTGGTAGGTTGAGTCAATTGAGACCTTAACTAAGGGTCATCCTTCCAAAATTAATATATACACCTCATCTCTACTAGTAATTATAATTTTTTTTAGTTTTGACATAAGATCAAAAACATCTTGCTGTGAGAAATAATCTAGCCAACATAATTATTTCCACTTCCTTCCTAAACCTCACCTTTCTATATAGTATGCCACTTTAGAACCCCAAGAGATCTCAACATTAGTAATAAGAGGAAAAATATTCTCACAATCCACCAAATCCTCATACCATAGCCAAACATCTCTCGAAAAGGATTTACTTATACCATTTTTGAGTTTTCATCCCATATCATGAAACATAACAAAATGATGGGTTTACACAAAATTATAAATTATCAATCCTTGTGGAAGCTGTAATTAATTAAACAAGTGAATAAATTCATAATAATATAAATATTTATTCTAGATTAATAAACTTTAGAGTTTCTCTTTGTACTCATACATCCTCCAAAATATCTTATCCCCAAGAGATTCATTCTATCTAATCTTCGGAGACCCAATCCCCCCAAGACTTAGGCATGTAGATAAAACCCCAAGACACTAGGGAAAATTTTATTTTCCATTCCAACACATTCCAGAATAAATCCATTTAAATCTTAAAAATTCAATCCCTTATCTTCCTAAGAATTTTAAATAAAAACATTAAAATATAAGCATAACTTGAAGTGTAGATTGAATGAGCTAAATTTTGCCCACCATAGAAGATCATTTCCATTTCTAAGATTCAAGCTTATTTTGAACCTGGTCCACCATGGGCTTCCAAAGCACTAAGCTACATCTTCCAACAAATAGGTGCATACCTAAGTAAGATCTTGACAACTTACTTTTTAAAAACTCTAGGATGCCAATAAACTTGTATGTCATCATCTCTTTCACATTAATAAAGAGGACTTTCAATTTATCATTAGTCACCTTTTGCCCCTCTGCAACCTCATAGGCATTTTGGATTTATTTTATCTCCTTAAATTCCTTATTATATGGATATCCAAGTAGGAACACATTGTCAACAAACTAAATATGGAAAATACTCTCCAAATTATTAATGAAAGTCAATATTTTTAGCCTCCCATCTTGCCTAGCCCTCTCCAATGCTTGATCAAGGGCCTCAATAAAAATAATAAACAAATAAAGGGATATGGGGTCTCCATACCTAATAAATATTTAGTAATTAAAATACCAAGTAGATAACCCATTAACCAACACTGATAAAGAGGATATAAAAATGTAATTATTAACCTAGAGCCTCCAATCCTCACTAAACCCAAACCATTCTAACATTTGATACATCAAATGAATCATTGAATATTTTCAATTTATGATTTTAATTTTTATATAGTTTTTATTGATATATATGGGTGCTCAAATCAATATTGTTATCATCAATAATATATTGTATCTTATGTTTTAATTTGAATCATTTGTTCATAGAATGTTTTAAAATTTGATGATAGTCACATTATGCCTTGTTATCATAGTTCCTTAGTGTAGGATTATTTGAATCAAAATATTATGGATGGGGAAGAGTGATAAGGTTGCACTCAAGTAGATTATATAATAGTATATGAGGAAGTGATGTTATTATTGAAAAATATCTCTTTGGTGGACTTAACAATTATAGTCAATTTTTAGGTTGTGATATTACATTAACTGTAGTTTTTACCTCATTCTTGTCTTTATTTATTTTGACCTTGTTATTTGGTTTTATTTGAAGCTTAACTATTAAATTATTTTCAAGAATATATGTATATATGAGCTTGTTAAAATCTAAAATCTTCACTTATCTGTCACGTACTATGTGGCATAACTCATCAAAGGATTTGAATCTCTTGAAGATAATTGACTTATGGAGTGGTGAAATAAAACTTTGATTATATATGTATTTTAAATCATTTTTAGAAATAATATTAGTCATCTTATCTAACATAGTATTTAACTAAAGTACACAATCACTAATTGTCTCATTGGACTCTTGCTTGAGTTTAGCAATTTGGACATAGTATAGTTTCTCATCAATGTTGATAGAAAAATGTGCTACAAAATGATTTACCAATAGGTTGAATTATTTAACTGTTAGGAGGGGAAGTTCATAGTTCTATTGTAAAGCATATTATTTGATACTTCTTAAGAATAAATTGGTTAATAATTTATCATTATATGTGTTGTCCAAACATGTTATGTGGATTGATAAAAGGTATTATTTTGGATCACCTTTACCTTCATATAATGGGAGATTAGGAGATAAAAATTCTATAGTTAAATTCAAAGAAAATATCTTAGGGGATAATTGGTTATGAATTAAGGCATGTTAGCCCATGGAATGAGTATCTCTATATGCACCTTGATCTAAATATAACACCTTGGCATATAAAGTAGTAATATTCTTCTCAAGGGAATGTGAAATATGTGAGGTTGGTGATATAACATACATAGTCATAATAGGATGGATAAATGTTACTTATGTAAGAATACATTTTGAAATATATTGGAAGCCTTGTGTTTACATCACATCATGGGTGGATGTCACATATGTGACTGGAGGTATAGATGTATAAATTTTATGAATAATAGAGGTTTGAACACTTGAAGTGGAAGTATTAGCTTAAATAGATGGGTTGACAATAGTAAATGGATATTGTTGTTATGTGTGAGATATATAATGCTTAGTCTAGTGTGCCACATTATATGCTAGGATAAATTTGACTACTCTATCCACATCTTTATGATATTGATGAATTCCTTGATGAAATCTAGATAAGGCTATAACTTGAATATGATATACCCCATTAAGTTCATTGGGATCAATTTCATCTATGTCCTTATGATTATATTGATTACCATGTTATAATGGAGGCATGATGACATAATAAACTATTTTCACATATTCATGAATAGTTGTATCATCAAAAGTAGAAAAAACATTCATGGTATCCATTTTAGACAGATTACAAGGAATTTGGTTATCTTTTATGTGGGCCCTACTTAATATAGCATGGTGACTTATAGGGATAAGGGAACTAACCTTCTTAGATAACATATTATGGATCATGAAATTATGTAGAAGGATAGGGACCAAGATAAAAGGATTTATTTTCTTTTTTTTTTGGGAAATCAAATAATAGATTTCAAACTCTAAGATAAAAATATGAAACCCTAGAAGAGTGGAACACTAAGGGGTACCTAGGGTTTGACATGAATAGATTAGTGTATAGGTTCACCAATATGTTTTACCCTAATTTTTTATTAGAAACATCAATTTGATAGAAACTATATATATAATTTAAATATATAAATATGACATTCAAGCATACATCTTGTAAAATACTAAAACTAAGTGCAATGATTTGACAAGTGGAGTATGCTAAATATAGTAAGTAAAAAAAAGGATGAGTGCTTAAATTTTATAATTAAATATATGATTATAACTATATTATAATTTTGATAATTTTTTTATATAAAAACATCTGGTTTTTAAAGTTTAGTAACTCTATTTTTGTTTGTGTAGGGATAATTTATTTAGATATGGGTCAGTATCGATCATTGATATTAACCTGTAGTGGTCAATACTATGAATATATGATCACCTTTCCATATATATAAAATATTTATGTGTTTGTCTAATTCCAAAGCTTGATGATTTATGAAAATCCAAAAATCATCTACATTCACCTTCAAAAATCTAGGTGTGTTTTTGAGGGCGAAAACCCTATAAAAACTAAGAACGTGTAAAGGGACAAGCTAACCCTAATCATTCCCATTGATGATTAAATGATACCTATTTATTTAATTTTAAAAGGATGGAAATCAACCCATATATAGCTCTCCAATATAATGTGATTATGTAATTTTTATCCTCCACTATATGAATGTAGTTAATGATTCATATTTGATACTCAATAATGCTTGATCTGAATAGTCTTTGATATGCTTTAGAAATGGTTTGTGAGTGATACTAGTGATTGATTTTAAAATTTTAAGGAATAGGAATATTTTATCAATGTGTCATAATGTATATGTATACCACATAAGTGCATAGTTACTTATAAAATGAGGCTTTGATATATATATATATATATATATATATATATATATATATATATATATGATTTTAATCGATTAATTTATCATGCCACCAACACACTAGGTGGATGGACCAACCCTAAGTAAAGGATTTATTTTTAAAATTAACAATTTATGGGAGAGGGTTGATAAAATCAATCACATGTTAGCATTGGCTGATGATACTAACATGGTCTAATGTTATTAACCCATGCATAGGAGGACTAAAATAGAGGTTTAGAGATGTCTATGTAGGATAATAAATGAGTTTGAAATAAACAATGATGTTCTTGTATATTATAAAAACATAAATAAAGGATCAAACTCATAATGTAGTACGTAGGTGTGAGATAATGGTGGCTAGGACCATATTTGTGTACACAACTCATACATGGTAAACATATGTCAATATTATCATTGTTAACTATTTAATACTAGATTTTGGTATTTTTAACAAGATGGACAAAAAATGAATATGGAAGATTCCAATAGTACTCATAAGATAAAGACTTATTTTGAAAAAATTAGGGAGATCCTATATATGAATGACAATAAATTAGGAAGGCCAAGTCCACAGATAAATGAATGGATAGGAGAGAAAGGTGCGCAATAGGAATGTGTGTATGCATAAGTCATATATGTCAAAGATAGGTTAAAGATAATGTTTTGAAGTGTCTAAAAAAATTTTTTTGTGACTAAAAAATTTAAAATAAGATTGAAGATCTACATTCATCCATACCATCTAACTTATTATATAGATAAGTTATAAGGTTTAGGATATGAAGGAATCTTATTTTTAGGGATATAATGTTAAAATAGACATAACCACTAGAGATTTAATTGTTATAGTTAACTTATGAATAAGATATGAATAATGATGTATACAAATTTTTTTGATTATCCATAAATAATACTATAAAAGTGCATCATAGACTATACATAAGTGTATGTTGTAATATACACTAACAATTAAGCACCTAAGCAAACATAATATTTTTATGGTTGACTAATTACAAGAATAGTAGTTGTTCATAATAATAGATAGAAGTACATTTTAGTCAATATAAGTATAACAAACTTATTTAATATGCCATGGTCTTATTCATTGGGAATGGTCACATGTTTTTATATCATGAAAGGAGTAATAAATTTGGCTTAGAAGCATTACAAGCATGTATACAAGCCTCATGTAAATAATCACATAGTGAAAATACAATGTAGATGCCATCCATAGAGATATAGTAATAATCAAACTTTAATAATTATATCTGTTTATTTTATTGACATAGAATGTTAGGTTGATACATAAGGAATTGAAAACATGTCCTGACGATTGAATCATTGGTATATTTAAGGAAATTATAGATCATTTGGTATGAGATTTAGTTTTCCTTATAATATGTGCAATATTCTTGTTTACAAATTTCATATTTTTTATGTATTTGAAAAATTCCAGAGAAGTGAAATATATTTGGTTGGAAATGATTTGAATATGGAAAAGCTTCAAAATATTGAATATATAAATAAAAAAATTGACGTGGAAAATAAATAGTTTAGAGATATGATGCAATATTTGGAGAAGTAGAAACCATTTACAGTTTTCATCGGTTAACCATGGATATTTAATCATGGGTATCATGGATCCATTACAATTAAAAAAATATTTATAAGAAAAATAAGATAAGTTTGGAAATCTCAAAGAACATGAAAAAGGAATGAAGAGGAGAAAAAAATATACCATGCAATATAGACCAATTTATACCAAGGATGTACTAACTATGAGTAAGGTATGCATAATAAGCACTCCACCATATGTTATTTATTCTAATTAAGAATTGATTGAGTTAATTGATAATTTTAAAAAGATTTTTAAGGGAATTAAAACTTTTTTTTGTTAAAGATGGATTTTGATGGAAAATGTTTTAGAAATGATGGTCAAGAAATGAAAAACATCATACAGGTTGAAGAACTGACTAAATATGAAGGATTAGGGTAATTTGGTGGGAAAAAATAATTTGTATAACATTTAAATAAATATAATCAAGGGAATATTTCAAATATAATAATACCAATCCATTATCTCAAAAAAATAAATCTAATCAAGGTAATAGAATCATTCTATTTATGAAATATAATAAATAATTGAAGTCTCTAAGTAAGGTGGAAGTTGATAATGAAAATGAAGGTAACATTGCACAAAATCGAAGTGCCAAATTAGAGTCTCCAAAGAGAGGGAAAATTAAATAAATAAGAAGGTATAAATTCACCATTCCATCAAACTTGTGCAAACAAGCATAAGGATAACTCAAGAACATATACAATAGATAAGTGTTATATTATTATTTTTTATTTTATATAGAGGGGCCATTTAGCACATGCATGTTTGAATATATATCCATGTTCATATTTTGGATTGATTAACCACTATTTGACCATTTTTTTGAAGAATAAATCCATCATGAAGTATCTAAAGTACTTCAAAAAGTAGGTAAATTTCTCAAATCACTCTCCAAGTAAACCAAAGAAAAGAGTAGCATGCAAGAATAAAATAGAATATAAATTGTGAATATCACTCTTGAAGGCATCATGAATAGCGAGAATAATAAATTAATTCCCAATAGCATGTGTATACTTTTTTTATTTTTAAAATATGAGTTTCCATTAACATGAAAAATGTTGGAAACTCACTACTCCACTTGACCTAAATAGTCATAGGGGGTAATACAAGAAGGTGTTTAACCCTAAACTAATTTTAATGAAGGATATGGTTAAGAATACATAATTAGGTCAAGCATAAGGGTGATAAAATAATCTATAAAAGGTCAATTGATATAAAAATCAAATAAATAATATATGAATTTATACAACTGAGATTTCAAAAAATTGTAAAGTACAACTATTGAAATATATTACAATAAATAAGAAACAATGGTACTAAGATAATTTACTGTGTATATGAAGATATACACTGGAAATATGTGTAAAATATATAGGATAAATATTATAGGATAGTCATTAGATTTTGGAAATTGAACTTCTATGAGCAAAAACACTATCATCAGATATGGAAACTATGATCAATGATAGTGTTTGACTATGATACATGTGTCTAGTAAAGAATAATGACTAGATTTGGATGTGACCAAGCTCATTTTTATTGGTTTTATATCACCTATTTTATGATGTATGTATATTTGGGATATAGGTTTTCACTCTTCATTAATTGATAAAAACATAGATCTTCACCCTTGGAATGAGTTTGTTGAAAAATGGGTTAGTGGGGTTATATCGTTAAGCTTCCCCGAGACCCCACTATCAATGGTCATTTTATACATAGCCAATATTCCAAAGAGGGCCTAATAATTATGTAGTTATCACATATGTGTGGGAAAGTGTGTGCACAAGGGTGACATATACTATATGAATATGCATATAACGATCAAGGTTACAATGATCTAGATTGTATGATTTTCAAATCCTCAAGTTCATATATAAGTTATTCATGATTTATTTACCACTTTTATCATACACATAATAGGGAAAACATAATAGAGACACTCCAAGTTGATAAAACACTGTAAATAATAAATGTAGACAAATAACCATTTAATAAAATATAACAGGTATAAATTATGTTGATGATTAAAAACTCTAAAAATAATTCATGCATTATGAGTTTGTATAAATATGAAACCACATGAAAATTTTGGCTTGGTGTGAACTCTCTCCAAAATGACCAGAGACATACAAGCATAAATGTATGGGGTCTGATATTAGCATAAAAATTTGCTATAAAATGCATCTGGTAGTTAAAATGATATAGTAGACTATTTAAATTATAAAATTTAGCATACCTATCTAAAATTATGCTTTTGGTATGCATATATAATGTTGTAATAAACTTGAAAAGTTTTTAGTATGAAATTTAAAATGCTACATATATATAAGCCATGACTAAAATAAGTTTTTCCAAAATTATTTTGGCATCATATCATTTTTGTTAAGCACAATGAAGAAAATATACAAGGATTATCATGCACCAAAGAGTTTCTTCCATTATGGAATATAAGTTACATGATGTTTGGTTATTGATGACAAAATGAGAAATAACTCAAGGTGAGTAGCACCACATAAAAAAACTACTGATTTAATAAGGTTATAGTTTGGCATACTCACCACCTTCATTGAATTAATTTAACTACAATTGTATTGATGTTGTTTAATGTAAACTTAAAAAATGTATGAAATAATATATGGAAATTATGTATAATAGGTTTTAATGTTATCCACTCACATACACATGTTTGTTTTTTTCTTTTTGGTAAGCATGTGAACAATAAAAAAGATGTTGTAGAAAACATCTCTAAATATAGGGTACTACTATTGTTGGCTGAAAATTTTGTTAGGGGGAAAAATTAAATATTTTGGTCAACAATGTGGGGACAAATTCCCTCTCCTGTTAGAAGGTAGAGCTAACTTTATTGAAAATAAATAGTATTGGAAATGAAATTATTTACAATAAAAATGGTGTTTTATAATGAGGTTGTAATTTTAAATAAAAAGTAGAAAAATGTGGTAGAATGGAAATATAAGGAGATAATGGAGGAAAAAAAATGGAAATGGAAACATAAATATGATTCTAGATAGCCAAACATGAAACTTACTAGAATAATCTGAAAAAGGAGATTTTAGTGTAGGAAACCTTTATCATGAAACAAGACAGGGAAAACATATTATGGACATAGAAATTAAAAAAACACACAAAAGATATTGAATAACCCTAAGAAAAGTAAAAAACAACTCTATATCTACTTATAAAAATAGATATAAATCATGTTCTTAACCCACCAAAGTTTCAAAATGATATAAATTCTTAATGTAGATTAAGGAAGATTTCCATAATAAAAATTCATATCCATTAACTATTTACCAATAAAATTCAAAAACATTCGAAAGAAAAATAATCAAAGAGATTAATGTATCCACATACATTATTAAATTAAATAAATTTTAGGAACAAAAGTTTTTAAAAGTTCTTGCATTTATTCTTTCATAGGTTGAAAATATAATATCTACTTTCTATCTTTGTCAAAATCTATTTTATTATCAAAAATACCTTTTATAATGAAAAAAATTTGTATATATAAATTATGAAGGTGTAATCATCTCATAACCACTTTTATAACCACATTTTTGGTAAAAGACTTCTATTTTATAGTTACTTTATCTTTTGTAACTTTAAAATGGCAAATATGACCTTTTTAAGTGATTACAAAAAGTGCAATAGTAATAGAAAGTTGGGAAGACAAAAAGTGTTTTTTAGTGGTTATTATAAAGAAGACAAGTATTTTAGTTGAGAAGGACCTTTCTCAACTATTGAAACTATATTTTACTCATATTTTTGTGATGATTTGAACCTATATATTTTAAACCTCTAAATAGTCTAGATAATTCCTTCTCTTGAAAAAATAACTGTATGAGCTAAACATTCAAGCAACTTGTATGATGCATTAGTATCCTCTTTGATTTTTTTGAAAACTCTTAGGAAATTTGAATTGAGATCTTTGGTTACACAATGAAAATTTCTCAAGTTATTCATAACTTATTTTTTGAATGTTTTTGTTCCAAACAACTCTTCTTTAACCATTTTTTGAAACTATTCTTTCAATTATGTGGCTACATATGACTTTGATTCATCTTCATTTAAAAATTCATAATGAATATCCAAAATATCAATGCATAACTCTAATTTCATTTCATCATAGTATTTTTCATTATGTTGCAAGTGTTCTAAAGCTTCATCTAGAGTGTGTATTTTATAATTCACATATTGAGCTCACAAGTGCTATATACACTATTTTATAGATTATATATCACCTTAGTCTTGTACATGTGGAAAAAATAGACCTTAGTTATTCCTCTTAGTTCTTGACCTTTTTACACTTTATGAAAACTCGTATCTACTCTATCTTGTGATCTAGGAATTTGACTCAAAAGAGGATGGTTAGTATGGTGTTAGTTCCAAAATGAAAAAAAAATGAAAGAAACTCACTAATAGCATAACATATTTAGGCCTAGACACTAGGGAGAGGTTAGTTAAAAAAATAAAATGACAAACATAACTAAAAATTAAGGAATAAAAAACAATAATTCTTTCACCTTACTTGGATGCTCCAAATGCCTTTGTAATGGTGGCTTGCTCAACTTATGCTCATGAAGTCCTTGGCAATGGAAGCTTGGATACCTCCATCTCTCCTTGGCACCTTTGGCTTATGGCTTGGCTGGTTTGGAATCAATTTGGCATGGTAACACTAGTTTATTGAAGATTTTAGAACCATTTGAGTATTATAACTTTGTATAATCAAGACTTAAAAATGATGTGGTAAGGCCTCCTATTTATAGATTTTTACAAATATCTAGAATCAACGTGAATCATCTATCTCAAGATTGAGATGTGTGGTCGAGGATTAATTAAATTTTTGGAATTAAGTTTTTAATTATCCTCATCATAATATTGGAAGAAGGGGTAACTAAGAGGCATGGAGTGCTTCATGGAAGGGATTGATGAGGCATAGAGGGCATGAATCCTGATATTTGTGGCATTTATGGCCTAGGGATGTCTTCCCAAGAAATAAGGTCACTTGATGATGCAAATATTCAATATCATTTTCAAAATAAATTATTCAACAAGTTTCCATGGAAGCTTAATTAGGATCTAATTTAGCTCTAAGCATAATTAAGGACTTTGTGCATAAATTACTCAAATTGATTAGAATGCCTTGTTATTGGTCCAAAATTCAACTGGATTGGAATTGGAAGGAAATATTAGATGCATTGAAACCATATTCCCATTTAGGATATTAGAAATAACAAATAAAAAAGGCATGCATATTATGTAGAATATTTGATAGGAAAGAGCAATCCAAAGCACCCAAGTGCAAAATTAGCATTTTGACTCAAAATGATCTGATCAAAGTTAGCTGGCCCATTAATTACATTTCCCCATTTAGGGATATCCTAGTTAAAATTTACACTTGAATATGTGAGTTTCACATCATTTAGCATATTTTAGTATTTTTAAGCCAAATTGTGCATTTTGGATAGAAATTGGTCAAAATATTGATTGAAGGTTATCGATGGCCGAATTTAGGTGTCTATAGTTTACCCCTACTTGGAAAGGCATTGCAAACTATAATCACAATAACATATTCTCAAAGAATGAAAAGGCCTTGTATGCCTATAACTGTAACAATGATAAAATAACTATATGATTCCCCCTTGAGGGAATGGTTGGCACAAGCAGGTCAGAAAATGGTCACTCAAAAATAAAGAATCAAAACAAGGGGACAAAAAAAAGGAAAGATGATGGGGTGAAAACATAGTGTGATGGGGTGAAAACATAGTGATATTGAAAAAGTAGTCAAAGTCACTGAGAATGCAAGTGGAATGGTGTATAATGGTTTGCCCAAAGGTGGTTATAAGTATTTTACCCTGATAGTGGCAACATGGTATGATAACACAATGATTTGCCCAAAGGCAGTTATAATCATTGAGAAGATGGAACTATCCCAGTAAGGACAAAAAAACAAGATAACATGCCCCTATATAGGTAGAAAAACTAAAGTGATGACAACACAATGATTTGCCCAAAGGTGGTTATAATCATTGAGAAATGTAGGTGGGGTGGTATGCAATGATTTTCCCATAGGTGGTTATAATCATTAGACCCTAATTATGGAAAACATGATAAAATTGGCTGAGGATGATGATAACTTAACACAAAGGGAAATGATGAATTTGAACAACCTACTAGTAGGGAGATGCTCGTCTAAATTAATAAAGGTTGAAATTATTTCATGGTTAATTAATCTATTTAGGATATGATTGGGATTGAATCAAGATGTCAGCGCGAAAGATATGTTTCCATTGATGAATAGACTTCTTAAATTTGAGGTTTGTTATATCACATGTTGTAGGTATCATGATATAACATCATGAGGACTTGGTCAAAATATGCATGAGGATTGACTCCTATAATCCAATACTCAATAGAAAATAATACACCAATTTTAGAAACCATGATGACAATGTAAACATATGAATATGGATGGATTCAAGTATAAGTGTGGGCAAGGAATCACTCAATGAACACACATAAACTGAATCAAGGCAACAATGCTAGAAGAAAACAAACAAGTAGACAAACAAATAAAATAAGTAGAAATAAACAAATAATGCAATAGAAACCCTACGAACATTGCCCCTAGAAAATATGTAACAACATAACAAATAAATAAAATGGGGAAATAAAAGAAAAGGAAAGGAGTGGCTGAGATATCTCCATATGCACTAAGCAAGTGGATGCTGCCTACATAGTTCCATGGATGTAATATCCAATAAAAAACTTCAAGCCAAATGTAGTTCTCCTAGGAAATGGGAAGAATGTGATAATTGAGGAAAATAAATAGAATGGATGTGATAGAAGAATAGGAATGGTCTTGAAAAATGGAAGTATGTGAGAGAAAAAATCCAAAAAGGATGGGAAAACTAAATGACAAGTGATTTTCTTATAACTTAGTAAGGGTTCCCAAAATCCTTAAGGCAAAGAAGTGGTCAATGTTTTTATTATTTTCTAATGATTTTTCAAATATTTTTGGAATTGTTTTGGAGTGTCTTAAATCAATCAAGAATGATGAGACACTAAATGGCTCAAGCACACAAAATGATGAGAGAGTTTAAACTAAGGTTACTCATAAAATGGTAAGAGAGTTCACACTTAAGATGCTCATAATACAGTGAGAGCATGGGGAAAATGGTGACTAAGTTGACCTCAACAAGTATTGAGCACTTCATACATAGTCCTAGAGTAGGACCTCAAGTCATTGTAGTTATACCCTTACAGTGGAGGAATTTGACTAGTGTAGCAGTCAATTCAAACAAAAATAGGCACAATTGGTAAAAAGGCATAGTATGACATGGGAAGGGGAAAGTTGGTATGTCAAAGCTTAATGTTGCCCCTAGTTTGCCCATAGGTGGTTATATTTAGGACATAATGACATAGATCACTATTACTAATTTTCCCAAATGTAGTTATAATTAGTAGCAAGATCAGTTGTAAGAAAGGGATAACAAACAAAGGATGAAACTATTACAACTTCTTATCACATTATTCCAAATATTATATCTATCTAAAGTACTTAAACCAACTGATGAAATGATTAGATACCTCAATGCTAAAAATGTGTAACAAATGACAAAAACCAAGGTGAAATGGGCTAGGCTTTAGAACACACTAGGTTGATAATGTCATAAGTAGAAAGTGGATATGGCAAAGAGGATAGATAAAGATGGTATTTTCATAAAGAAGAATAATGATAAAATGGCATAAATGAAATGGTCCTTACAGATAATAAACCTTAGTGCTCAATAATAGTACCACTTGAAATGAATAATATTTATCGACTTAGGAATTTCATCTCCATTTGGTGTGGCAAGCTTGTATGCTCTTGATCCATAATCTATAGAAATGATGAAAGACCCTATCCAATTTAGTTTAAATTTAACTTTATGATTCTTCTCAACCATGGTATTATTTTGGTTTTTTTTAAGAAAAATATCACCAAGTTAAAATGTTATATACTTAACACATTGATTATAATGACCTTTGAGTCAGTTCTAATATGCTTGAAGATTGTTGAGCATAGTCATGCATTTCTCATCCAGTAGGTTTAGCTCTTGCAGGTGAACTACTCGATAGTCATAATCATCTAGGACATGCTTGAAAGAGATGAATAATGAAGGAAATTCAACCTCAATGGGAAGGATGGATTTAGTACCATAAATAAGTGAGTATGGAGTGGCTCTTATGGGAGTATAATGATTGGTATAGTATGCCCAAAGGGTAGGGAATATCTACAAGTGCCAATCATAATCAACATCATTGAAAATATTTTTGAGAATGTTGACAATGGTTTTGTTGGATGCCTCAACTTGGCCATTACCTTGAGGGTAATATGCTATAAAAAAATGTTGTGTTTTTTATATTCATTACACAACTAGTTTACATCCTTGTTCTTGAATGATCCTCTATTATTAGATATAATGTTAGAGGGGATACCACAGTAGCAAATGATATGGTTGAAAATGAATTTGGAAATTTGATTTCTAATCACATAAGTGAGGGGTATATCTTTAACCCACTTAATGAAATACTTAGTGGTGGTAAGGATATGTTTATGGCCATCAGATGAAGTGGGGTTAATCTTCCCAATGAGGTCAAGTCCCTATGTAGAAAATGGCCATGGTGTCAACATCAGTTTCAAATTTTTTGTTGGGGAATGAATTAGATTAGCATGTTATTGACATTTGTCACACTTTTTACATATGTAGTTGCATTTTCATCCATTGTAGGTCAATAATAACCAGTACACACAAGATTTTTGGATAGGACAACCCTACTAGAATGAGCTCCATATATTCCTTTGTGAAATTCTCTTAACACTAGCATAGACTCTACTAAATTTAAACAATGAATCAGAGTTCCATCAAAACTATGATGGTAAAGGGTAGATCCAAGTAAATTATAACAAGTGGAATGATGAATGAAGGCTTTGGTTTGTTTTCAAGATAGGTTAGGTGGAAGAACTTGGTCATGAAGGTAGTTGTAAAGGTATGAGTACTAGATAGAATTAGGACCAATAATATCAAAAATCATGGCAATGGTTGAAGGTTCATGAGCTAGTGCTAACAAATTCTTGATGAGGAACTGATAATCTCTAGCTTTATCTATTTGCCAAATCAGAGAGATAATAGTAAAAATGGCATCTATAGTTATATTACTAGCCCTTGGTATGTGATCAAATTGAATGTTGGAAATTTATTTTTTAAGAGTTTCAATCATGGCTTTATACGGAACCATCTTGTTATCTTTGGTCTAAAAATGATCTGTAACCTAATTGATGATTAACTAAGAATCACCATAAACTTGGAGATAAGATATATTCCAATGCACTACTTGTCGAAGTCCTATAACAAGTGCTTCATACTTGGCCATATTATTTGTATAAAGAAAGATGATTCTAAATGATTTAAGGATTAGATCCCCTTATGGTCTAATAAATAATAAGCTTGCCCCTGATCCATGTGTAGTAAATGAACCATCAAAATATAATATCTAGGGCTACTACTCAAGGGGTGTGTCAATGATGGATTCATCAATAAATTGAAACATGAGTGGCTATGTGTCTATGAAAGGTGCTTCAACAAGTTGATCTATAAGAACTTGTCCCTTGATTTCCTTTTGATTGACATATTCTATGTCAAACTCACTAAGAAGCATGATCCATTTAGCTATTATACCTTGAAAATATATTTTAGATAGTAGATACTAGAGCGGATATACTTTTGAAATGACCATGGTATTATTATTCAACATGTAATGACATAGTTTTTGAGCTATGAAGACCATGGCTAGACAAGCTTTTTCAATAGGTGCATAGTTATGTTCATATGTAACCAAGGTATGGCTTAGGTAGTATATGGCATAATATTTTCCATTGTCATCATGTTGAGCCAAGAGTACCCCCAAATCATAGTCGATAGCTGATAGATATAGCAAGAATGGATTTCTTGGCATAGGAGGTAATAGAATAGGTAGATTAACAAGATAGTCTTTGAGTTGTTAAAAATCTATTTGGAAGTGATCATCCTAGTGAAATGCAATTCCCTTTTTTAAAAGGTGTGTAAATGGATGGCACTTATCTGCTAACTAAGAGATGAAGCATCAGATTGACTGGATCTTACCCTGTAAACTACGGAGTTACTTCAAATTAGTTGGTGGTGGCATCTTGGTTATAACATGGACTTTAGTCAGATTGAATTCAATACCTCTAAGAGACATGATGAAGCCAAGTAATTTGCTTAAATTTACACCAAACACACATTTATTTGGATTGAGTTTTAATTTTTACTCCCATAATCTTTCAAATATCTTATGCAATAGTGTTAGATGGTCGACCCTAGTTTTGGATTTTCCTAATATGTCATCGACATAGTATTTAATAATATCATGCATTAGATCATGGAATATGATAGTCATGGCCCTTTTATATATAGATCCAATGTTATTAAGTCCAAATGGCATTACTTGATAACAAAACATTCCCCATGGAGTGGTGAATGTTTTTTATGTTGGTCTTCTAGTGCTATTCTGATCTAGTTGTATCCTAAAAAGCCATCCATGAGTGAAAGCATTTTATAACCTACTATGGAATTGATGATCATGTCAATATTAGGTAAGGGAAAATCATCTTTAGGATAAGCTTTGTTGATGTCTTGAAAATTAGTACAAATTATGATTCCTTCAGGCTTTTTACTAATAGGTACCACATTAGAGATCCATTCTGAGTAGTTAATGGATCAGATACATCCTGCTTCTAAGAGTTTTTCCAACTCTTTCTTTACCAATAAAATAATGCAAGGATGCATCTTAAATGGATTTTGTTTTACCATTTTAGCATTAAGATTAACCACAAGGTGGTGTATAACCAAGGTGGGGTCTAAACCTAGCATGTTAGAATAGGCCCATGTAAAGATATCTATAAATTCTCTCAATAGAGCTGTAAATACATCACATTCCTCCTCAGTGAGGAATGCCCCTAATTTTATCCATTTTAGGTCTAGTGGAGTCTTGATATTGACCTCTATTGTATCTTTGAGTAGAAGGGTTGAACCATATTCTAGGATAATAGGTAGTGACTTGAACTATTGGATTATGGCAGGGTCTTCCATTAGGACTTGCTCTTCAACTTCTCCTAGGCATGCTGAATCTGAGTCCCCTAATGGGAGATCTGGCCATGTAATAAAAATAGCTGGAAATTCTTGGATAATTTGATCAAATACTTGTTATTTCTCAAAACTAAACTTGGATCCATAGGCAAGTTCATCATTGGTGGTCTCTTGATCTAAATTTGAAGAACAATGACCACCCCCATCTAATGGTTCCTAAAACAGGTTTTCACCACTATACTAGCCTTTATCTTTACATTTTTCCTAGTTAAAAAGTGCCTCAAAGAGGTTTTCACTTTGGGACCTCAATGTTTTACTTATTTTTTTTGGCTAAGGGTGTTCATTCATTCTCCAAAATAGACTGTAGGATCTAATGTGATTAAGAATCTTGATTTGTGATCTCCCAATGGAACATTGTCTCTAAGGCCTAATAAATCATAGAATGCCTCATTATTTTGGAACTCATCAATCGGTATACTAGATTCTTTTTGGTCCCAATCTATCATTTGGGGATAATATAATGGTAAAGGGTTGCAATTAATGGCCAAGGTAAGGGTACAAATGGCATTGTTATCAAACAAGTTGGTTTCAGCTAGGTTATCAAAGGTGAGGCTATGATTAGACTCTACTTCACTTTCATCATCATCATCATCACTAGTCACTGATGATGGAATTTGAATAAGATATGTGGGGTCACCCCCAGGTAGTTTAAATCCAAGTCCATAAGGTTTTTCATACTTAGTCATGTAAATTGGCTGGATAGTTTCTTGCTAATTTAGTTTGAGTACTCTTCCTTCATAATTGTGATGCTCCATGATCCTATTGGGAATACGATACTTTGCATTTTTATAACTATCAGCTTAGTTGTCATTGTATAACCATGATTCATCCCCTTCAAGAGGGTTAGGTCCTAGGCTAGATGCTAGTATAAATGTGATAGATCCCTTATCTTTATTCTTTTGTTGCCAATGCATATATTGGATGACTTTAGGTCACCCAAAGGTTTTTGAATTCTAAGGAAGATTTTCAATATGAAATGTATCATGGGTCACATACTCTCCTAGTCCATTATCTAAAATGGTGAAATGATTAGAAGCTTCAGGCGGTGGCATGTGGGAAAGCGAATCTAAGGTATTAGGATCTATGTAATTATCTAGTAAAGGATTGATAAGTATAGCCTTTCCTTTGTCTTACTTAGAACTTGGATTCATACCATACTCATAATTATAGTTTTGAAATTCAACTTTAAGATGCTTGTAGTGTTTATATGGGTTTAAATCTCTTGAAATATTCACTTCCATCCTTGAGTGGGAAAACTTGATATATTGGTACAGCATTGATAGGACCACATGAATCTCATATAACCAAGGCCTACCTAGAAGCATATTGTACTATAACTCAAGATCAAGCACATGACAAAGTGTATCATGGGTCAAAATCCTAATGATAACTAGAAAAATAATGGTGCCTTGTCATTCTCTTTCTTGATTATCATAGGCTTTGATAGTTATTGTTTCTAGATAGAGATTTGTCATTATGTACCCAAGAAGCTTGATGAGATTTAGAGATACTATGTTGAGGTTGGATCCATTGTCTATAAGGACAAGTTTCAATTTATGCTATTTTATATAAAATTTTATGTATAATGGATTATTATGGAGTGGGCAAAGGGAAGACATATCACTTTGGTTGAATGTGATTTGTTGGGCTGGACCTAGGTGTCCAACCAAAGCTTGAAATTTATCAAGGCATATGTCATTAGCAACAGTGGATTGAGTCAAAAAATCATTCAAGATGTTCTTGTGGATTATCAACATTCATAGTAAATCTAAAATAAAATTTGTGTTGGTGTTTTCTATAATTGTTCCACAATATCAAATTTCTTATCTTGATCAGTAGTGAATGGTTTATTCAAAGGCTAAATGGTTGGTTGGATGATAGACATATTGGTGGATGGTTGTGGGCCTAGGATAGTAATCTTTGACCTCTAAGTTTTGATTGCATAATCAAGATTAAATACTAGACCATTATTTCTAACTAATGTTGGAAATGGTGTGGGACTAGACAAGACAAGTCTTGATTGCTGGTGTACTTGTATGTGGTCATGTGGTAAAAATGAGTTGTCAATATAAGGTCCAAAAAGGGAAGTCCTAGTTTGCTGGTTTGCCTATATGCATTCCCAAGTTAAATAAGGAATATCCATATAATTTGGTTGAATGGGGTTGTTTAGAAATGGTCTAGGCTGATTAGTTCTTGGTCTAAGATTAATGGAGATGGTATTAATGCTACCCCTACAATATGACCTACAAGCCTATTATAGTCATGTACAACTGCATGGTAGGTTTGTTGGTTGTTACCATTTTGACCTTGGTTTTTTCCATTGTTCTATCAATATGGGTTATATTTCTAATTTTTTTGATTCTATTGGTTTTACCTTTGATGTTGATTTTGCTATTGTACTAGCTGTTATTTCTATTGTTGATTATTTTGATGTTTCTAATTGATATGGTAGGGAAAAGGGTTTTGATAAATCCAAAGAGTTTTATTGGAAGTGGAATCATCCTTATCCAATGTTATCTACCCATTATCTAACATATTCTTAATTAAATGCTTGATTTGGACACATCTTCGTAGATTATGCCCGTTGACTTGATGATAGTCACAAAATTTGTTTTCTCGGTACCAATCAGGATAAAGAATTCCTTATGGATAATGCTTTGGTATAGGCCAAATAATCATATTAGTGGTAGAAAGCTTGTGAAATACAAAATAAATAGGTTCTCCTAGGTCACTAAAGACATGATGTGTAGGCATGATTCTTTTAGGAGGAGGGGTTTACAATGGTAAAGGTTGTTGTATTTGTTGTGCAGGTCTTGGTTGTTACACTTGAGGCATTGGTTAGAGAGGTTAATAAGTAGGAGTAAGCTAAAAAGGTAGTGAAAATGATGTTTACACTATTTAGACATGATGGGATTTGGTTACTCCATTTCCCATAACATTCCTATTATGGTTGAATTGCTTCAGTCTTTCTAGGTTATTGGCCTGTGCCGATTGCGATGCTAGCGCTTAAATGGGATGTTGGTCATTTCCTTAATTGGTACCTTGATTTTGATTAGTTAAATTAATATTTATGACTCCTTTATTAATGAGTGATCACTTATCAATAAGCCTTTATCAATTATTTCATTAAAGGTATGCACACAATATAGTTTCAAATGGTAAGCTATCTCACTATGCAATTTTTTGGTAAACACAGTGGCTAATTATTTATCCGGTAAACTATGGGTGAAATGGCTTACAAGGGCTCTCCATCACTATAAATAACTTGAAAAAATCTCACCAAATTTTTTATTTTCTTGTGTTAAGTCCACTAATGAATTCTCATGCTCGAGATTATAGGAAAAGTGATGCATAAACTTATCATAAAGATCATCAAAATTTGTTACTAAATTTTTGGACAAATTCAAAAACCACTCCAAGGCTTATCTAGCCAAGCTCTTTGAAAAAAATAGTAAAAGGTATATGTCACTATATGCCAATGGTTGACATGAGACAAAGAAATTAGTCAAATGAGCCTTAGGGTCACCTTTCCCTTTGTGTTTATCAAATTTTGGTGGTTCATATCCTAGAGGAAATGGTATCTAAAAATACTCCATGTTGAATGGATAGGAACATATGTCATCCAATTTGAACCTTTTAGTTTGTTTCCCCACATGAATAGCAATAATTATATCCTTCATCTATTGTAATTCTTGGGATAATAAATTGGAAGGAATATTAGTTTGAGGGAGAATTTGGGTAGATGGTTGGGAGGTCACAAGTGGGACACTTTGAATAGGGTATAATGGAGATACATTTTGGGGTACATTGGTTTGGTTGGGGAATGGTCCAGGAATATGCATACATGGATTATGATGTATTTGAAATTACACACTTGGTTGTGTGATATTTTAGTTTGGGTTGGTGATAAAGGTTTGACTTTGAGGATTTTGTGGTTGGGATAGAGGGATATAACTATACTATGCTTATTGTGGTTGAAAAGGGACATGTTGCTAACTAATCAAACCTTTCTATTGAGTGGGAACTTGTGGACCAAGACCTTGTCTCTACATTTGTGGCACATTTTAAGCCAATAGTTTTCTAGTAGGTACCTGAGAAATATGGGGACCTCTTTGTTGCACAAATCCCTATGAGGAAGTGAAAGCAAGTTATAGATTCAACATCTATTGTTGACCAATATTTGCATGTTGTTGACTAGTCATTACCTAGTTTTAGATTGGCATATTAGTTTGTGACTAAAGAGGTATGTTTGTTGTTACTTGGTGAGGTATAAAATTAGTTACCCCTAATTGGGGTGGAAATGTATTTGTCCTCTGTTATGTTGATACACTAGATTGTACCTATTGTTATGGAATACTAGTTGTTACTTGTTGAGAAGGAGTAGGGTCCATCACATTCTGTCATTGAGGCATGACATTAGTCATTGTTTGATTACCTAATCCCATAGGTTGTATACTTTAAGAAGCAATCGATTGAGTTTGATGTGTAGAAACTCCTACTCCCTGGTATGATGACCTACTCATAAGATTAACTACATGCATATGTTATTGGATAATTGTTTGTGTGTTAGTACCACTTTGATCAAGACTGGATGTTATTTCCACATTGTCTACTACATTTGGTTCACTATTTTATGTATAGGTCGAAGACACTTCTTCAATAATGGGCATATGCATCAAGTTATCTATCAAAGTGGTTTGTATGAATGGGTCAGAATCTAGATTCTCTTATTTAGTTAACTCTATCAACACTCCTATTAAAGGAACCAAGTCAATAAGAGGCTTACTTACCATATTCATCTGATTGAAATCATGTGCTAGATTTAAGTAGGTTTGGTATGCTATCTGCATTTGGTTAAAGTTATCTTCCATGATGTTTTTGACTTGATTAGATATATGAGGATCTTGGTATGTTGTTTGGACTAGAGCCATAAGCTTGCTAGAAGAAGTTTGTTGATCATAAATGATATTGTGGGGCACTCTTACTAGACTTGGTAAATTTTTATGGGGAAAGTCTAATGGAAACTTAGCCCCTACCTCTATGGCTCTAACCAAAATCTAATCTTTGTTCTCTAAAAAGTGTCACTCAAATAAAAATGTATCATATGTGGAAGCTGTATTAGTAGAATATGGATGTTAAAGTACTGGCTCATCCACTACAGGTATTGTGTGGTTTGCTCTTGATCTTGACCTAAATAAGGTGGTGTGTTAACCAGATAGTTAGCCAATGGATCTTAGTTTTGTGCCCCTGATTGAGTATTATAAGAGGGATAAGAATCTATCTTATAAGTAATATTATCTGCATAGGGGTCTTGCACCATTTTTTCCTATGCAACTACATTACTAATCCTTAGATTGTACATGAGTCCACTACAAGTGTATAAGTACATGTTGGGATCCACAGTCAATGCTTTTGCAATAAAAATTCAAAGAGTTATACAAACTCTAAAAAGGAAAAAGTCTAAAATAGATGATGTTTCAACTTGGTCTAGATTTGTCAAAAGGATCAAAAGGTTTTATGTGAAGGTTTGTGAGAAAATGAGCTAGTGTAAGTATCTAAAATTTCACTATTCACACAAATATAAATAAATAAATAGACCAAAAATCAAAATGCAAAAGTCTAAGGTTGAAGTGTTTTAAATCAGTCTAATATAGGAATTTAAAAGTTGTTAGGTCTTTTAGCCAAATGTGGCATCAAAATATAGGCTCAAACAAGGCATGTACTAGGACTCTTGGCCAAACAACATCAAAAGCTAGACTTTGAAATAGATGAAAATTTTAATCTAACGGATTTGAAACACTTCTAACAAACACTAGGCATTTTATTCTTGGACATGAACTTGATAAACTAGGTATAAGGTATGAAATAGAAGGCACTTTAGAAATAGTTGATTTTGTCACAAAAAATGGTATAAAACTTGGTTCTTTTGACAAAAAAGATAGATAAAAGTGAACAGTATAACAATTTTAGACAAAGGATCACAAAAGTACACTTAGATTGGCCTAAAAAATTAGGAACAAATTTGAAACTCTATGCAAGAGGGTCCATTAAATAATTTTTGAAATGTTTTGAGTAGTGTAATGATGCTATACTACCCAAAATGTGTGATAAAAAGGTTTGTTTTAAAAAATCTCTAAGGTAAAGACATTTTCCTATAATTTTGATAGCATAACACTACTTTTCTTGACTCAAAATGTTGTGTCACATATACTTTAAAGTGAAAGTGTTTAGAATAAAATGGATTAAGTTTATCAAATGATGATAATGATTATGAGTCTTAAATGACCTTCAACCCAAATTATAAATTAAACCTAAGTTCCCTCAAGTTTAGTGTCAATGGTGAACCCACTTAACACATCAACCTTATGAACTTATAAAGGTGCAATTTCAAATTTAGATTATAAGTGAAGGACTTAAACAACTTTGGTAAAGGTCTAGACTGAATTGGGCAACATAACTATGCCAAAGTGGATGATATGACTCTCAAGCTTTTGATGAAATTTTGAACAAGGAAAATTGATGGTCTTATGCGGGTAGTATAATGCCTCTTTGTTCAAAGGAAAATTTGGACTATGTGTTTGGTTTGGATTATTTTTTAACACCATGTTTTGACTCCAAACAAGACTTTAAACTAGGACAAGACTAACTAATTAATCATCTTAGATCTTAAACTGACAAATTTGCTTAGTATTATTGGAATATATCAATATACATCATTTGAGATGATTTTAAGTGTTCATCTAAAAGTAAATGCACATTATATAGTAGGGTTTTTACACTCCCACTTCTCTTAAATGACAGTACTATGACATGGACCTTGAGGTGCACCTTGTACCAACAATACTTCCATGACAAGTGGGGATTGGTAGAAGATCTAAAAAGTTTTCAAATGATATAGGGGAATCAATTGCACAATGACTTTCATGCCAAACAATTCAAAATAAAAGCATGAATTTTGGGTCCATATCACTTGGCTTGTTACAAAAAGGTTTAGTCCTTTTTACAACCAATACATCCTATTGTTCTTTTAGTGTAGTGAGATGTCCAAAGTGCCACTACATCTCATATGAAACTCCAAAGGAGCCAAATGAAGTCAATACTAGGAGGTGAAACCCTAGGTCAAAGCTTCCATAAAGAACTCACAAGAGGTGATGAAGTCCCCCTCACAAGCCAAGTTTGCATAAAAATAAAGAAAGAATGAAAGTAGAAATACTTTAGGGTTGGTTTCAAGGTCACCCAAACTTTGATGATTTTTTGGGGAGTGCTTTAGATGACTTTATTTCTAAGCCCTAGACTAGGCTAATTGCAATAGGAATGGTGCTTTTGATTCCAAGGGTTCCCTATAGGGGATAAATGGAAGAGCATACACACAACATCCCTCTTTTTGCCAAAGAAAATTTTGATTAAATAACTATTGTAAATAAGAATTGAAAAGTGTGTTTAATTTTAAGCCCAAAATGAAATATTCAGTGGTGTTCATTTGACCCCTTGGTCTTAATTACAAACTTTGAAAAAATTCACCAAAAACATCTAAATTCTTGTTAAACACCTAAAACAAGGTCTCTAATTGATTTTTAAGCATGCAAAGGTGATTTAAATATGCTTTGAGAAAATATCAAGCTTGGTCCTATAGAAAAATTGTTAGCATGTCATTTATCTTTGAAGATTTTTTTAGTTTGAAATTTCAAACTTTGGAAAAATAACTCTTGAGTCTATGTTTTTGGAAAAACACAGTGACCGACATTGGTTATATACAATTGATGATGGTTACCTTGTCTAACCAAAATCTAATCGATGTTGGTTTTGCTAACTGACATCAGTTAAGCCATGTAATTGATGTCAATTTTACTTTTTGACATTGGTTATTGTATAAAACCATGACAAATAAAAATGGTAAAATAAAATTAGAAAATCAATTTGCAAGAGTTTTGAAAGTCCAAATAAATATTTTATAGTTGTAAAATGATCTTCTTCAGGTGTGAGATGTGTCCAGTCCCACATGCTAGAATGGCATAATGTGATCTAGGAATTTGAATCAAGAGAGGATGGTTAGTATGGTGTTAGTTCCAAAATGAAAATAAAATGAAAGAAACACACTAATAATATAACATCTCTAGGCCTAGACACTAGGGAGAGGTTAGTTAACAAAAGAAAATGACAAACACAATTAAAAAGTAAGGAATAAAACATAATAATTACGGAACCTTCCTCGGATGCTCCAAATGCCTTTATAATGATGTCTTGCTTGGCTTGTGCTCATGAAGTCCTTGGTAATGTAAGCTTGGATACCTCCATCTCTCCTTGGCACCTTTGGCTTGTGGCTTGGCTGGTTTGGAATCAATTTAGCATGGTGACACTAGTTTATTGAAGCTTTTGAAACCATTTGAGAATTATAACTTTTCATAATCAAGACATAGAAATGATGTGGTAAGGCCTCTTATTTATAGATTTTTGCAAATGTTTAGAATCAACCTGAACCATCCATCTCAAGATTGAGATGTGTGGTTGAGTATTAATTCAATTTTTGTAATTAAGTTTGTAATTATCCTCATCATAACATTTGAAGAAGGGGAAATTAAGAGGCATGAAGGGCATCATGGAAGGTATTGATGATGCATGGAGGGCATGAATCATGATATTTGTGGCATTTATGGCCTAGGGATGTATTCTCAAGAAATGAGGTCACTTGATGATGAAAATATTTAATATTCATTTACAAAACAAATTATTCAACAAGTTTCCATGGAATTCTTAATTAGGCTCTAATTTAGCTCTAAGCATGATTAAGCACTTTGTGCACAAATTACTTAAATTGATCAGAATGCCTTACTATTGGTCCAAAATTTGATTAGATTAGAATTGGAAGGAAATTTTAGATGCATTGGAACCATATTACCATTTAGGATGTTACCAACAAAAAATAACAAAGGCACACATCTTGTGTAGAAGATTTGATAGGAAAGAACAATCCAAAGCACCTAGGTGCAAAATTGGCATTTTGACTCAGAATGATTTGATCAAAGTTAGCTAGCCCATAAATTACATTGCCCCATTTAGGGATAACCTAGTCAAAATTGACACTTGAATATGTTAGTTTCACATCATTTAACATGTTCTAGTGTTTTAAAGCCAAATTGTGCATTTTGGGTAGAAATTGGTCAAAACCCTAATTGAAGGTTACTGGTGGCCAGATTTAGATGTCTACATATCTTGTGCTCCTTATCCTATATATTGGTTTGAATAGTATTATATTGATGATTTAGACCTTATATATTGACCATAATGTCTAAAACTTACTTATCTTACAATTGGAAGTTCCAAGTATGTACCTACTTTCTTATTCCCTAGACACTAATGGTTGGGATAGATACTAGTGTCATGACTTGATGTAAGTGTTCAATGATGTAAATTCATAAATTTTTTAAATGAAATGTATTCTAATGGTAGATACAAGTGATTTGAATCAGTTTAATTCTCCATAGGGATTTATAAAAATATAATATCAACTCTCATTCATTCCACCTAGAAAATACCAAAAGAGACCAAGGAAAATTATTAAAAGTACTCTATCAATAATTTAATTGAATAAAGATTTCCTATTTCCATACCAGTCATAGGGATAAAACATATATACATATAAAGTACTGAAGGGGCATCCTAATAGCCTAATTTTCCAAGTTATAAGTTATGTCAATATTGTACTTGCTTTGCATATATTACATGATCCATACACAAGCCAAAGCATAGGGAAGAACTACACCAGTCCGAGTCCCTATTCAAAGTATTAGATATGTAGGCAATGCTAATTGATAGAGGGATATTTTGGGTTAACTTGAAAACATGTGCTTAGTAACCCATTTTCACGTAAGGTAACCATGAAGATGAATAACTAGGGTTTTGAAAATTCATGAGGAGAAACATTCCATGATCCATATTTGAATACACTAGAGTAAAGGTGAAGCCAAACCTAAAAGCATCCAAGTGGTCACATACCTTTTTGATATGTATTTTATACAAGATAGTTTTATCAAGTTTATATAGTAGCATTGATGTAACCATCTTAAGATGATATTAGTGTCTAGAACCCCATAATCATTCAAAAAAGAATCTAAAGCCTATTATAAAACCTTGTTCTAGTCTTCCTCCTACTTGTTATAGATTAAGAACTAAATTAGCATTAGGATAAGATAATTATATTACTTATTTATTATTTCCATACTTATCATAGTTTTACTTACTATTTTTAGCCTATCTTAGTTAAGAAAAAAAGTGTATGTCTATAATGTAACCATCCCAAGATGATATTAGTGTCTGCAACCCCATAATCATTCAAAAAAGAATCTAAAGTCCATTTTAGAACCTTTTTATACTCTTCTTCATACTTGTTCTAGATTAAGAACTACATTAGCATTAGGATAAGATAAGTAGATTACTTCTTTGTTATTTCCATACTTAGCATAGTTTTACTTACTATTTTTAGCCTGTCTTAGTTAAGAAATTAAGTGTATGTCTATATTTGAGTTTATCACCAAATTAGCTTACTATAGATATAATCATCACCCTTATGTATTATCATTTCTATATTCTTAACCCAATCTACAAAATAAGGATTACTATATCCAATTTAAAGTTAAACATTTAGTGAACCTGATTCATATGCATGTAAAAATTTCTAATTCCTAAGGTTTGAAGTCAATTAGGTTTTAGATTGATATAATTTTTTGTTTCCTATTGATATTATTTTGCATGCAACCTACGCATAGACCTATATTGGGAGGTATGTCTATTGAACATATTGAGATGCCTCTCCCACCACCTAAGATGTTTCAAACTAATGAGGGACATAATCCTATGGACAATGATGATACTAATGTTGAGAATGAAAAACATACTGATAATATCATCATAGAAGAATATTTAGATAATGAAAATCATGAGTCTAATGAGACCAATGAACATGAGAAAATAAACCATGAGAAAGTGAAATAACTTACATTGTTCACAAATGTATTCGTCAAAATCTTAAATATCTGGATGAAATCCTAAAAACTATATTGGAAAAATAAAATAAAAGGTACAGTTAAAATATCCCTCCCCTTGAACACATTACCACTTGATAATTATAATGGGGGCATGGGTTATGGATTTAAACCTTTATTTCTTGAAACTATTATTGCTACATCTACCATGAAATTACCAATAGTTTCAACTCAAATATTGGTTTTTATGCCTATTAATACTCAAACCATGCTTATATTCAATTTAGTGACTACTCAACTTGCTAATATAAATCCCAATGGTTCTATAATTCAAACACTCCTTCAATTATAAAGACCATAGAGGACAAAGTCACAAACATTGAACAAAATAATTTAAAGTCTCCTCATGCTATTAATTCCTAAGATGTGTTGAATAATCCTATTGTACTTGAGATCTCTTTTCACCCTTTTCCAATTAAATTTTTTGAAATTAAGTTCATATTTTATGATGGTAAGGGTGATCCTCAACAACATATTTTAATATTTTATGCATCATGCCTTGATTATGCATATGATGATAGAATTTTGACACAATTATTTCCAAGAATCTTAAAGCACTATTCTTTGAGGTGGTTCTATGACTTACCTCTCCAATTCATGGAAGCATTCAAACATCTTGGAGATAATTTTTTAGCACACTTTCAATTAATATTTACAAAAAGGTTCTTATGCTCAAATTACCAAAATCAAACAAGGAACAAATGGACCTATCAATGAATATGTATTGAGGTATAAGACAATGTTAGCTAAAATGACCAACCCTATGGTAGTTAAGGAGTTGAAAGACATTCCAAAAAAGTTTGCTTACTCCTTTACATGAGTCCATTATTTTTAGTAAGTTCAATTCTTTTAATGACCTATGCCATGTTGTAAAGGATTGTGAACTAAAGATTATTTACTTAAATAATCTCAAATATGTAAAAAACACACTAGTTTTATCTAAATATAGTACCAAATTTACAATCAAACTAAGTTATATGGTAAAACCTCCTGAGCCTAAAAAAGAAATAACCATCATGGTTAATATAGTTTCACAGTAGCCTAATTAGCTTATCCTATCTAATACATTGAAGAGATAATTTAGATGCTTACTTAAATCTCACACCTCAATATTCCTATGGTCAGTAGAGTGTTAACTTATATCTCTCCCTCATACTAAAGAGTTTGATATAAATAGACCTCTTCCCAAAAGATATAATGACAATGCTTATTGCGATTAACACCATAGACTAAGACATTCTATGAACAAATATTTTAACTTGAAGTATAAGTTATAAGACCTTATTAATGACCAAAAAATTACATTTAAATATACTCCAATAGAATCAAGTTCACATCTTAGTGATCACCACAAACAAAAAATATTTAACAATCTTTTTCAATACCATTTTAAGAAGGACTCAAAAGTGAAAATGGCATATATTGCCAGTCCTCACCAATCACATTATGAAAAACCAATAGATGGGATTATTGGTATTTATACATGATATATACCTCATGTTGTTTAGATATTTTATATTTCTTTCAATGATATTGAGATTAAAGATGATGAATCTAATATTCATTCTATCATACGTTGATAAACACCTTATACGTAGCATTATGATTGATAATGGTGTAAGTGAGAACATTTTCACCATGAAATTATTTACACAATTAGGTTATATTCATCATGATTTTCATCCTTATAATATATTATTTAGAGCATTCAATAGGACCTCCCAAAATGTACTTGGTGAGATTGACCTACCTTTATAGGTTAGTACCACACATATGGTTATTACATTTTCAATTATACCTTCCATAATCATCGCTAATATGTTATTGGGAAGACATTGGATCCATACACTTTGATCAGTACCTTATATAGTGCATGGGTGTGTTAAATACATTCATGCCAATTGGGTAATTATACTTTTTGGAATCCCATATGAGCATCCTCTTAAACAAAATAAACTTATCCCTAGGTAGCTAATTATTAAACCTGGTAAGATTAATCCAATGCAAAAGGGTAAGAAATAGACAATCCCCTTTACTAGGTATTTAATACTTGATACACCATTACATCAAAGACATACAATGGATTCCATGGACTCTTAATCTACTACACACCATTTTTAGATATCTAGAGCACATACACATGTTCCTATTACTACTATTCCAAATAAACCAAAGAAAACTCAATGATGGGTTATATGAACCCCTACTACTACTAATACTCCTATTATTTATCCAATAACAAAAAGTCCTATTTTACATATGTAAAACATCAAAAATATTATAGTGATAGATATTACACCAATACATACTCTTCAACATCATCAAAAAATTAATACACCATGTTCACAATGGGGAGATATCTATGATCACCCTTTGGATAGGATAATAGGATAGAATATCCCCTTAACATTCCAAAAATACCAAAAAAAAAAAAATTAAAAAATATAAAAATGTTTTTCAGTACCTACATGTTCTATTGGCTATTAGGCATCTATTTGTTAGTTCTGTGTTAATGGATGGCATGATGGCATATAGTTTATTCCTACATACACATGTGTGTCATGTTTTTACTTGAGCTTTATAAGTACATACATATATACACAATTTATTCCTCTACTCATGTTATATGGACATTGGGGACATCCACCTCTATGATCATGATACTCACATGTTATATCATTTTATGGCCACTCTACATTATCATGTTTTGAGATACTATACATACTTACACATCCCTTTATCCATGATTATATCTTACAAAGGGTAGTTTATATGCTATGAAATTGATGTTTTTAATAACACATTTGATCCATGGGATACTATGACATGTGTATGCTGGTTGTTTATGTGTTCCTTAATGCACTTCCTTGAGTGTCTTGCCTTGTTATTGTCTTGCTTATTTGAGAATTTGAATATGCTCATTTTTTGGGGCATTCATGCATATGTATGATTTAATTTAAATTTTATCACCATTGTTTTTTTATGGAAATTTTAATATGTCATCTTTGATTTTATGGACATTTGAATAATTCATGTTCCTTCGATTGTGTAGAATTTGAACATGCCCCTTGTTTTAGTCTCCTTGGACCATTGCCTTTTGACTTCATTTTGAATTATCTTTTGTGTGTGATTTTTTTTAAAATTTTTTAAGATTTTAATATTAATATCTATACATTACCATGATCCTTATCATGAATACTAGGCCTTCATGTAATCTCATTGTTCTATACACTTCAATGCTGTATTTACCTAGACATGACCTTCTATATTTTGCATGGTTACATTCACTAATTATATAGCTATGTTATCTTTTTGAGGTGAATTAACTAATGGTTTCTATTCTTACCTAAACTCAAAGGGTGGGGGGGGGACAACATATCATTGGGGGCATGTCATAGAGGCATGTTGCTCACATCTGGCATAGTTTTTAGATTTAATGGGTGCATGCTTTACAATCATGTTCTCCACACTCATTCAATATTTGGTAATTATATCAATTTTTAAATTTAGTGGGGTATTGTCATATAGACATGGATTCCACACATTCAAAATTTTAGATTCAATGGGGACATGCTATAGAATCATGTTCTCCACACTTAATCAATATTCAACATCTCCAAATTATAGTGGGGAATGTTTTAGAAACATGTCCTCAACATTGGTACTTATTTTAATTTTTAAATTTATCCATACATAGTGGAGACATACTCAGAAAGAAATTTATTCACACTTACATAGTTTTTAAATTAGATAAAGCACATGGTTGTATAATTTAGATTCATAGTTGTCATAGAATTTCATACATTAGTAATGTTTTTATACACAATTTTAGCATGAGACATATCTAAGTTGCATATGATATGAAATATGCACCTAATCTTTCAAAATAAAAATTAGTTTAAAATTTCAAAACACTCTAAAATAATATAATCACCCACAAAAATGTACCTTTATGAACTCTATTGAGCTAATCTATTGCATTAGTTGGTAGACTTTTGGTATAGTTGAGATGATTAAATAAATCAATCTTGCCAAGTTTTTAGGTTGAACTTGATTGTATCATCAATCCTTACCAATATGACAATATGAGTTGACTTGGCTCACTCATGCTTACAAGGTTACAAGTATTATTGAGTTGTATAGTTGAGTTAATCTCAATTACCAAGTGGTAACTCACCTTTTCTCCAAGGTTAGGGGCATGCACCTTCTAATCTCTCTCTCTCTCTCTCTCTATATATATATATATATATATATATGTATGTATGTATGTATTCTTAGATATATGATCTTTCCATATTTATATATACTTTTATTAGTATTAGTTTTAGAGCATTACAATGATACATCTTTCAAATCAACTTGACAATAAGAAAGTTGGTTACATTGATACATGTGTGTACTCCTAAACATTGATATTTAAATTTTAATCTTTTAAAATACTTTCAATTTTGGATTATATTCACTATTTATGTACTATAACATGCTCTTAGTTTTAGGTCAATCACTAGTAAAGCATTCAAGTTGGTGTCATACAAAGACAAGGTGTGTTATACACACCCAAATACACATTCCTTTCCTTTAACTAACAATTTCATTACTAGATTAAAGGTGGGATGTAGAAAATATTTTATGGATTATATAACAACTTAATCTTTTATACGTGAAAAAATAAAACCTTTATTGTTCCTCTTAATTATGGACCTTTTACAACTTTTCTAAAGCTCACATCTACTCTATCTTGTGCCATTTGGCCTATCTCTTAGTTTGACTAGTCTTATATTGATGAATCAAACCTTCTATCTTGATTAGAATGCTTAAAACCTACTTATATTCCATTTTTTCAAGTTATGAGCATATACCTTCTTTCATATTCCTTAAACACTAACTTTTGAAAGCATCAACATTAGTGTATTAACTTGATGCAAGTGTCTAGTGCCCAAAGTCATCCAATTTCCAAATGAAATTTATCCTAATGGTCAGCCTAGGTGCTTTAATGTGAGTTAATTATCCAAAGGGATTGATATAAATAAAATATCAATCCTCATTCATTCCTCACCTAGAAAATACCAAAAGAGACTAAGGTAACTTATCAAAAGCACTCTATCAAACATTCAATTGAAAAAAGATTCCCTATTTCCATAACAATCATATGGACAACACATATATAGGTCTAAAGTAATGAAGGAGCATCCCAAGAGCCTGATTTTCCAAGTTACAAGCTACATCACTATTGTACTTGATTTGAAAATATTACATGATCCACACATAAGCCAAAACATAAGGAATGAATACATTAGTTTGAGGCCCTCTTCAAAGCATTATTTATGTAGGCAATGCTCATTAAAAAAGGGGTCTTTGGGGTCATCTCAACACCATGTGCCCACCAACCCATTTTCCCCCAAGGTCAACATGAAGATGAAGAAATAAGGTTTTAAAACTTTGTGAGGAATAATAGTCCATGACCCAAATATGATTACACCAAAGTGAAGGTGAATCTAAACATAGAAGCATCTAGGTGATCACATCCTTTTCCAATAGGTATTTTGTATAGGATAGTTGTGTCAGATTTAGACAGTAGCATTGATGTAACCATCCCAAGATGACATTAGTGTTTGTGGCCCTAGAAGCATCCAAATCAGAATTTGATGATTGTACTATAATTTTTTTCTTGTCTGCTTCTTACTTGTTCTAGATAAAAAATTACATTATCATTAGAACAAGCTAAGTACATCAATTCTTTATTATTTATATACTTAGCATAGTTTTACTTACTAGTTTTAGCCTATGAAAGTTAATAAATTTAATGTATGTTTATATCTGAGTTTAGCATCCAATTATCCAATTGTAGATCTAATCATCTCCCTTGTGCATTATCATTTGTATATTCTTAACCCTATCTACTAAAGAAGGATTCCTATATCTAATTTTAAGGTTAAACATTTGGTGAACCTGATTCATATGAATGAAAACATTTATGATTCCTATGGTTTTCATTTGGTTAGGGTTTAAGATTACTGTACTTTTTCATTTTCTACTTATATTATTTTATATACAACTTAGGCATAGCCCTAGAATGGGAGGTGCACCTATGGAACACATTGATCTTCCTATCCCACCACCTAATATGTCTCAAACCAATGAGGGACATAATCCTATGGACCATGATAATATTAATGTTGAGAATGAAAAAAATATTGATAAGATCATCATAGAAGACGATTATGATAATGAAAATCATGAGTCTAATGAAACCAATGAAAATTAGCAAATAAACCATGATAAAGTGGAAGAACTTGCATTGTTTCATAAGTCTATTCATCAAAGCCTTGATGATCTTGATGAGATCCTAAGAAGTCTATTGGGAAAAAAAAATAAAAAATCTATAGTTCAAATATACCTCCCTTTAAACACATTACCACTTAATACTTCTAATGGGGTCATGGGTTATGTGTTTAAACCTTTATTTATTGAAACTACTATTGCTACATCTACCATGGAATTACTAATAATTTAAAATCAAATATTGGTTTCTATGCTTGTTACTAATCAAACCATGCTTACATCTCCTTTGGTGACTACTTAACTTACTAATCTAAATCATAATGGGTCCACACTTCAAACACTCCTTCAAATTATATATAGTTTGGAAAACAAGGTCACAAACATTGAACAATATACTTTAAAGTATCCTCATGTTATTGATTCCCAAGATGTGTTACATAAACCTCTTGTACTTGATATCTCTTTGAACCCTTTTCTAACTACTTTTTCAACACCTAAGTTCACATTTTATGATTGCAAGTGTGATACTAAAAAACATCTTTTAACATTTTATGTAACATGCCTTGATTATGATTATAATGATAAAATTTTAACCAAATTATTTCCAAGAATTCTCAAGGATTATGTTTTGAGGTAGTTATATGAATTACCTCTCTAATCTATGAAAGCATTCAAAGCTCTTGTAGATTAGTTTTTAACACACTTTTTAATTAATATTTTTAAAAATGTTTCCTATTTTCAAATTTCCAAAATCAAATAAGGAAAAAATGAACCTATTAATGAATATATCTTGAGGTATGAGACAATGTTAGTTAAAATGACCAACCCTATGCAAGATAAGGAGTTGAGAGGAATATTAAAGAAAAATTTGCTTGATCCTTTACATGAGTCCATTATTATCAAGAAGTTTAAACATTTGGATGACCTATGACCTATGAATAAGTTCATTAAATAAGATCAAATATGTATCAAACACACTAGCTACATCTACATATAATACCAAATTTATAATCAAACCAAGTTATATGGTAAAAAATCTTAAGCCTAAAAATGAAACAACCACCATGATTAATGTAGTTTAATAATAGACTAATTGATCTATCCTATATAATGTACTGAAGAGATAATTTACATGCTTACTCGAGTATTATGACTCACTACTCTTATGGTTAGTAGAGTGTCAACTTATATCTCTCCCTCATACTATAGAGGTTGAAATAAATAGACATATACCTAAAGGATATGATGTGAATGCTTATTATAATTATCATGAGGGACCAACACATTCTAAAAATATATTGTTTACTTTGAATCATAATATTTAAGACCTTATCGATGACTAAAATATTACATTTGGTTATACTCCAAAAGAATCTAGCTCACAACTTGGTGATCCCCACAAAAAAAATAAAATTAATAATCCTTTGGAATACCATTCTAAGAAGGAACCAATAGTGTAAATGCTATATAATGCACATCCTTCTCCATCACATTATGAACACCCATTAGATGGGATTTTTTTAATTATACATGACATATAACTCTTATGGTTTAGATACCTTTTATTTATTTTAATGATAGTGATATTAAGGATGATAACTCTAATATTCATTCTTTATTCACTTGAGCATACCTTGATAAACACATTATATGTAGTGTTATAAATTATAATGGTGTCAGTAATAATTTTTACACCATGACATGACTTATACACTTGGATTATATATATCATGATTTGAATCCTTATATTTTATTAGTTAGATATTTTGATGGGACTTCCTAGAAGGTTCTTGGTAAGATTGACTTACTTTTATAGGTTGGTCTCACACATGTGTTTACTACCTTTTCAGATATACCTTCCACATGCATTTTTGTTATGTTATTTGGAAGACCTTGGATCCATACACTTTGATGAATACCTTCTATAATACATGGGTGTGTTAAATACATTCATGCTAATCAGGTAATTATAGTTTTAAAAATCGCATATGAGCATCTTTTTAAACAAAAGAAACTTATACCCAAGTAGAAAACTATCAAACCTGCTAAGGTTAATCCACCATAAAAGGGTAAGAAATAGAAAATATCCTTTACTTAGTGACTATTACTTTAGACACCATTACATTACAAAAATAGAGTGAATTCTATAGAATCCTCATCTACTACGCACCATGTTCAGATATCTAGAATACCTATACATATTCATATTAATTTTATTCCAAATAAACCATATAAAACTCAATTATGGGTTCCAAAAACCTCTATTCCTATTACTACTATTTATCTAAATTCATAGAGTCTTATTTTACATATATAGAACATTATATATAATACAATGATAAATATTGTGCTTATACATTCTCCTCAGTAGCATCAACAAATTATTACACTTGGTTCCCAATGGGGAGATATATATGATAACCATTTGTATGGGATCATAGGATAGCCTCTCCCTTTCACATTCCAAAAATACTAAAAAAATAAAAAAACATTCAAAAATAAATAAAAACATTTTTGGTGCTTGCATGTTCTATTGGATCCTTGGCATCTATGTGTTAGTTCCATGTCAAAGGATGCCATATCATTTACTACTACATGCATATTTGTGTTATGATCCTACTTGAAGATGATACATGCATACATAGATACATGTTGTATTCTTCTACTCATGTCATATGGACATTAGGGACATCCAACTCTATGATCAAGATACTCAAAAGTTATATCATCCTATTGTCACTCTACATTATCATGTTTTGATCTCCTATATGTACTTACACATACATTTATACATGATTATATCTTATATAGGGTATTTGATATGCTATGCACTTCACATTTTTTAATAACAAATTTAATCTAGGGGATACTATGACATGTTTATGTTGGTTGTTTATGCTTTCCTTTATGCACTTCCTTAAGTGTCTTACCTTGCTATTATCTTGCTTATTCAAGCATTTGAATATGCTCCTTTTTTTTTAGCCCTTATGCCTATGTATGATTTATTTTAAATTTTAACATGTCATTGATTATTGTATGGAAATTTTAACATGTCATTCTTACTTTTATATACATTTGACAAAGTCATGTCCCTTTGATTGTGTGTCATTTGAATATGCCCATTGTTTGTGATCTCCTTGGACCATTACCTTTTGAATTCATTTTGAGTTCTCTTGTGTGTGTGCTTGATTTAATTTTTGAGATTTTACTATTACTATCTATACATTTTCATGATCCTTATCATGCATCTTAGGCCTTCATGTGATCACATTATTTTATGCACTTCAATGCTATATTTACCTAGACATGCCCTTCTATATGATACGTGGTTATATTCACATATTATATAGCTATCTTATCCTTTTGAGTTGATGTAACTAATGGTTTTTATTCTCAACTAACATCAAAGGGGTGGAGGACATATCAGTGGAGGCATGTCATAGAGGCACGTTATTCACATTTGGCATAGTTTTTGGATTAAATGTGGGCATGGTTTATAAACATGTTTTCCACTCATTTAGTATTTGGTACTTATATTAGTTTTTAGATTAAGTGGGGTAATTTATTATAGACATGGATTCCACACATTCATAATTTTAGATTCACTAGGGGTATGCTTTCAAATCATGTTCTCCACACTTATTCATTATTCACCATCTCTAGATTATAGTGGGGAGATATTTTGGAAACATGCCCACATTGGTACTTATTATAGTTTTCATATTTATCCATACATAGTAGGGGAAAATTTGGGAATAATGTTCTTCACACTTACATAATTTTTGAATTGGCCAAAGGACACAATTTTATAATTTATATTCATAGTTGTGGTAAAATTTCATACATTGGTATTATTGTTATACATAGTTTCAACATGAGACTTATCTAAGGTGCATATCAATACAATGTGCACCTAATATTTCAAAATTGAAAATAGTTTCAAATTTAAAAACACTCTTAGGTACTATCATCACCCACTAGAATATAATTTTATGAGCTATATCGAGGAAATCTACTTCAGCAGTTGGTTCACTTTTGGTATGGTTGAGATGATTAAATCACTCAATCCTGCCAAGTTTTTAAGTTGGAATTTATTGTATCATCCATCCTTACCAATTTGACAATATGAGTTAACTTAGTTCCCTCATGATTTATAGGTTACAAGTATGATTGGGTTTCATGGTTGAACTAATCTCAACTATTGAGTGGCAACTCACCCTTTCTCCAAGGTTTGGGGCATGTACCTTCTTATCTCTCTCTCTATATCTCCTTAGATATATGCACTTTATAGATTTACATATATTTATCCTAATCTCATTTTCATAGACTTATAATGATACATATTTCTAATCAATTTTCTAATAGACAAGGTAGTTACATTGATATATATGTGTATTCCTAAACCTTGCTCTTTCAATTTCAATATTTTTAAATTCTAGATTATATGCACTGCTTATGTACTATAAAATGCTCTTGGTTGTAGGTCAGTCACTATAAAAGCACTCAAGTTGGACTCATGCAAAGACAAGGTTTATTATACACATATAGGTATACATTCCTTTCCTTTAACTAGAAATTTCATTACTAAATTAAAGGGGTAGGGGGGAATGTAGATAGTATTTTATGGATTATAAGGAACTTAGTCTTGTACACTTGGAAAACTTAGACCTTTTCCTACTTTTCAAAGACTCATATATACTCTATATTATGCCCCTTGGCCTATATCTTTGTATGATAAGTCTTATTTGATGACTTAGGCCTTTTATCTTTCCTAGAATGATTAAAACTTGCTTGTCTTCCACTTCTACAAGTTTTGAGTTTCTACCTACTTTCCTACTCCCTAGACACTAATGTCCAAGATAAATAGTAACATTAATGCTAGTTTCCTGACCTAACACAAGTGTCTAGAGCCATAAATCATCCAATTTTCAAATAAAAAATATCCCAATGGTTAAATTAAGTGATTTAACATAATTTAATTATTCAAAGGGATTGATATAAATACAAGATCAACCCTCATTCATTCATCACCTATAAAAGATCAAAAGAGACCAAGGAAACTTATCAAAAGCACTCTATCAAGAATTTAATTGAATAATGATTCTCTATTTACATACTAGTCATTAGGACAACACATCTACATGTCTAAAGTATTGAAGGAGTAACCCAAAATACTAATTTTCTAATTTATAAGCTAGGTCATTATTATAGTTGATTTGTACATATTACATGATCCACACACAAGCCAACACATAGAGGAAAACTACATTAGTCTGAGGCCCTCTTCATATATTGGCCATGTAAGAAGTGATCATTAATAGAGGGTTATTTGGGATTAACTCAAAATCATGTGCCCTCTAATCCATTTCCCCAAGGTCACCATGAAGATGAAAAACTAGGGTTTTATAAATTCATGAGGAGTGATAATACATGACCTAGATCTAAATGTACCAAAGTGAAGGTGAATCTAAACCCAAAAGATGGTTGCATCCTTTTTAATAGGTATTATGTATAAGATATTTGTTTCAGGTTTAAATAATAGTATTGACATAATTATCCTAGGCTAACATTAGTGCCCATAAACCTAAAAGTATTCAAAACAAAAACTAAATATTCTAGAACCTTATTCTAATGTGTTCCCTACCTATTCTAGATCCAAAATTACATTAGCACCAAAAGAAGCTAAGTAAATTACTTATTTGTTATTTATATACTTATCATAGTTGTACCTATTATTTTTAGCCTGTCTCAGTTAAGAAATTCATTATATGTTTATATGTAAGTTTAACACCTAATTAGCCTATTATAGATATGATCATCACCCTTGTGCATTATCATGTATATATTCTTAACCCCATTTTCTAAAGGATTCCTATATATAATTTAGGGTTAAATAAGCATAAATAGTTATCTTTAAATTTATTTAGGAGATCTTCTAAAAATAATGAGTTTGCATCCATATTAGCCATATTTTTCAATTCTCTGATCATGCCATTCCATTTCCAAGTTATTTATTGGTAGGATAAATTTCAAATTTGATTTTATTTTGACTCAAAATGATAAGATCATAGATTCTTCAATTCCCATCAAGAAATTTTAAACTATTAAGAAGTACGTCTTCAACCTAGGACTCCATCATTTTACCATGATTTTTATACCTATTGAGTTTGGTAATCATTCCCTTATTAATTTAAAATTTAAATCTTGGTATCTATATTATGGAATAGGCTTATGTAGGTACAATGATCACTTTATAGGAGGTTTCACCTATATTCAAGATCTATTTGATGTATGATGAAATCATACGTAATTTGTTCTCTAACTATTCTTGAGTTTGAATTATTTCTTCTATCATATGGATTTGCTTGATTGTAGTCACCTTAAAATTGTGAATAATTCCTTCATTAGTGGAATCACCAAGATAAATCTTACCAATGTTATAATCCACCAAAGTAATCTCATCTTGATTCTTTTATACAAGAGGTTGGGAAATATTTTATGTGATATTTGTATTATCATCTAGAGTGGGACTCTTGATTTGGAGTTTTTGCCATATTGGATCACCTTCACATGTTTATTTAGGAAGTTTGTTTCTATTGGGATTTTATCCATATCCTCCTCTTGTTTGACCAAACTAGAGTTTTTTTTATGATTATTATATTGAAAAACTGAGTGATTGGAGTAAAATAAGTTTGTTACTACCTTATTAAACTTACTTCACCATTTTGATGACTTATTAAAGTGTATTATATCATTTTTTAGTCATACCAAGCTCTTGATCTTACTATAATGATCTATGTGCATTATATAATGTCCATCAATTTTCTTATTCACCAATTAATTATAGGAATGCTTATGAGGTGAAAAATTCCATATAAAATATCTTCCATAGTGTCAATACCAACATCCTTAAAGTTTGTTTTTAACCCTTAAAATCTTAAGGATTTCATTTATTTCAAGGTCATTATTTACCAATCTCTATTTTGACCTCAAATTCATATCCATAGTCCTCCCTATAGTCTTCAATTTCTGAAATGTGAGGATAACTAGCGCCTATGTTGAGATTGTTTCTCACTAAACCTTTGATATAAAAATAAATATTAATCATGTATGGTGGCATAAAAAGGTCCACCAGTGGCTTAAATATTTGAATAATATCTTGTATATTTGTAGATGAAATATTTTAGCTCGATAGGGAAGGTTATTCCTCTAATGTTTTGGTTAAGACACTTCTTGTGCACCTAACTTAATTGCCTATAAAGCTAGTTCAAAACTATTTCATCATTGGGATATCTTAGCATTCTAAGAGGAACACATTCAAATTAATCAACCTTGATATAGGTTAACTTTAGGAACTGAATGAAGTAGCTCCTATATTTTATGATTAGAGTAGTTGTTCTAGCCATAATGTTTATGCCTAATATATTGATTATCATCATGGAGTATATATCATTTACTCTCCTAAAATGTTTTTTTCCTTTTTCATGAGTGAAATAAGGGAAATTTGGTATACCAATGCACTAGGGAGGTTATTATTCACTTCCATTAAGCCATGATAGGTTTTAGGTATTGCAATGGAATATACCAAATATGAGGTCATATGAATTCTTGTATAGATTCTAACTTGGTCAACTATTCATGAATGTTGTTTTTGATGATCAAATCCCATTAAGTAAACTATTTCCTAGAACATAAGATGATCATGAACATACACATATAATGATGAAAAAAATTCATCACTTCACTTCCCATGACTTTACTTAATAGAGTAATCTCATATGATAGTTCTTCCTTGAAATCTAACTTGTATAGTGTTTTGGCCTATTTGATATGCACTCTTATTCTATTTTTCAACCAATATTGATTCAACATATTTTCACATCTCTCATGTTTATTTTACCAAAATGATTGATCAATTATTTTATTAACTTCCACCATATCATCATGAGGATTGATGTTGAAAGTGATACCTTTAGAGGTTCTATCTAGTTTAGCCATCAACTGATTATCTATAAACTTTATTTCAATAATATATATATTGTAGTAGTTTGAACATGTAAGTATTATATTTTAACAATTAAAATATGTAAAAAATCCACAACATGCCCAAGTTTGCTATCTAAAATATGTTCTCCAAAAGAATTCATTTTCATGGAATCCATCTTGTCCCAAAATTCATCAATGTTCATGTGATTCATTTTTATATCAGAGACTTTTATGTCTATGTATATAACATAAATGGGCTTGTATCGCATTCACTTGAAATAAATTTTTGATGGGGTTGATATAATAATAACTTGAAAAATTAGATTGATATTATTGTGATAGAACCTATAAAGAGAAAATGCATGCATAGAGCTAAATTCAATGTAATAGACTTGAATACCTATTCAAAATTTTAAAGGATATGAGATTAAATAACATTATAATAAATTATTTGTGCATACAAATATTTAAATTTTATATATGTTGTCAAATACTAAAATATATTATCATTAGCATATTCTACCTTTGAAAACCACCTTAGTATTTTTCAATATTTCTTGCATACAATAGAAAACAAGAAATAACTAAGGAAAGGAGTTGACAAGTAATGAATGAATTCATCAAGCCACATTTAAGGATTGAGAGATTTTTTTGGAGAGCTCAAAAGGCTAGGAAGAACCATATCACACCAAAACCACACATGAATACTCCCAAACTACCTATCAGCAAGTTGAAACAACCATGCCCTTTTCTTGATGACCACCTCATGAGAACCTAAATGTATATGAAAGAGGAAATATGGTATCTTGATATGAACAGTCAAGGTGGAGCTTTACAATGGGGAGATGAATAGTCACACTGCATTGTTAGTTCTTCATACTTTCTTCATTAATCTTTAGTCCCCTTTACTTCCTTGGTAATTGTATAATTGATTGTTATGTGGATGTAAAGGGTTTTGGTTAACATTTATTTATTTCATGTATCTTGGTTTATTAAATTTTAATTATTATTATGTTTACCTATGTGTTTTTAGCATTTACAGTGCATTTATTGTGTGTCATTCTAATCTTGTTATGCATGTCACATGCACTTCCTCACCCTATCCTTGATCCTTTGATACACACAAGCTAGTTGATAGTAAGTATAATTAATGGTATTTGGCTATGGAAGGCAATGATCAAAGAGTGTTGAATCATGTAGAGTGTCTTGGAGATGATGGTATTAAAACCATAATTTCATAATATTTTGACATATTCCATTCTATTCTTATAACTTTAAAAAAATTTATTTGTTTTTATGGTATGAATATTGGAATTTAGTTTTTATATTTTTGGAAACAAAATTAGAGTTTTTTATAATTATAAATCAAATAAATGGATTCTAATACAAGGTATAGTAGATTATAATTTAAAGGTGATATTATAAGTCCATATTCTTAGCCATATATCCAAATTTTATAAAATGTTGGTTTTAATAGAAATGGAAACAAAAAATAAATAGATAATGAATGTCTTGATTTTTGCATCTCAGAACCTCATATTGAGAAGAATAGTGGAAAAACTAGTGAAAATAGGATGCTATTTAGCAAAGTCCTATAATAAGAAGAATTTTCTAGCCATTCAAAAGGTGTATAGTTCATTGTTGGATCAAGAAATGTTCCTAAGGATGGAGTAAAAAATGATAGTGAGGGATATAAAGGTAAGTGCCATATATCTAGTAAAACCCTTTTTTTACACACCAATATATCTATGGAAAAATATTTGGCTAGAGAAGAGACCAAACTTAAAAATGTTGGGATTTTATTTATTTATTTGAATAGGAATTCTCTCCCCTCAAGTTTTTTTTGATAACTAGATAAATTTGGTTTGGGAAAATAAAATGGGTATTTATGTCAGTTTCTGTAGAATGTTTTAGAAAGGAGTTTTTTTTGGTCTTGTTTAAAAATTTCAATATGAAAATAAGAGTCATAAATAAATCCCTTTGGAATGTTGGGAAATAAATATTCAAGGAGGTTTATTTAAAATCTAATTTGGAAAGATAAGATTTGGTATTCAAAATAATCCCCAGATGGGTCGATATTGAGAATCTCCCCCTTCAATTATGGAATTTAATCCCTCAAGCACTTCATCCTCTTGGTGAAGTGCTTAGGGTTGAAGACACCATGTTGTCTCTAGCCCATATGAACATGAGGTTTCTAATCTCTTTAGACCCTCTAAATACATTTCCTAAATCCCTTGTCTTTAAATTCAATGAGAATTCTTGTATATGCCCTATCCAAGGATTGCATGGTTTAAATGCCTATTTTTTTGTAAAAAGGATGGTCACATGATTAAAATCTACCCTTTAATTCCTACCAATAAAAAAATGATGATATTTACAAGTGGGGCCATAAAATCATTAGTAAATATGCTCTTTTTAATCCTATCCTACCTCGAATGGAGTACCTAGAAAACACAAAAAACCTAATTTTTAACTCTAAATTTGAGGAAGGAAAAACATCCCCTAATAATGGCCTTGGTTTTCAAATAGGATTAAAACTTGGTAAGAATGATTCCAATTCCCATGTGATTGATAGTGGGGAACATCTCCCAACTTTTAATGTTACACCCATTTTTTTTATGCATCAGTTATTGAGGAACATGGTAAATAAGTTGAGTTGGTAGAACAAGCCAAAATTCCCTCTAATTCAGAAATTGAGCTAGTCCTATGTGATGAGGTAATGATATATTTTGATCCCATATCTAAATGGGAACCCTTGGTGTCTTTTAAGGGAACTCTAAATGTTCATAAGGATGAATATGAGGAGAGGGTGCACAATAAAATAGTGTTACTACCTGATAATCTCTTTGAGCGGATAGAGTCCATGATGGAAATTTATCCTAATAAAGAGGCTCTAAAGGTTTTGACTAATTTTGATACTGATAAAGATACCCAATTCATGATAAATGGGAAAACTAAACCCCCAAATATTTTGGAAAAATATAGAAAATTGTTGTTAATGAAAATATTCCCCCAGATGGCCCTTGTGTCAAAGAGGGAAGAGGGATAAGAAGTGGGGTATTAGATGATAGTTATAATAATATTAAAAAAAAAGAATAAGGAAAATAACTTCACTGAATGTTTTTTCCAAATTGTATCAAAATAAAGGGAGAAGTAATTCCCCAAATAAAACCAAATAATACCATACTTGTTTATGTAGATTATGAGTTAGAATGTAAGGGGGCTTGAATCCACAGACAGGAAACTTATTATCAAAAAATTTAAGCATTATAGAGATAATATTAATTTTATCCTTCTTTAAGAGTTCAAAGATATATGAAAATCCTCTCTTTCACCCTTAAATTTATTTATCCTAATGCAATTATATTCTCAACCAATCATAATAGAGGTAAAGGGGGTGCATCTATTCTGATTAACCAGTCTTGGAAGGATAGTATTGTAGAACATGGTGTTTATCCATGTAATAGGGTGGTCTAGGTTGTTGTCAACAAGTAGAATAAGAGTTTTGGGATTTTTAATATTGTTGGGTGAATATTTTGTCAATCAGCTAACTGATGAGCCAAATAGGTCTCTTCAACCACAACATAGGGAAATTGGTCGGCCAGATGTGTAGGTTTACTACGTCAAAAGGGGACAAATCTTTCCTCTCATCAAGGGGAGGTTCCCTGTAAGTATGAAGGGAATATATATATATATATATATGCTAATCTACTATAAATAAGTTGAAAATAACACTCAGGAGTAGGATAACACCATCCATCTCTCTTTTTTCAGAGATGATGTTCACCAATCAAAGGATAAATCCTAATGAAATGATAGAAGGCACTCCTCTTCTTTCAAAAGTGTTGTTCAGTAGACAACAAGAACCTTTCAGGTAGTGACAAGTAATTGTAACAGGGTGTAGTAACATAATAGGATGAAATGTAGCACAAAGTCTCCACCTCAACTACCAAAGAGTAAAATACGAAGGACAATGAGGGCATAAAGTCATCCCAAGATCCTTTACATTGAAATAGAAAGAAAACACACTAAAGATGATTATGGGGGCACAAAGTCTCTCCATAGTTGGCTTCAGGACACCTTCTTGATTACTTTCACTAATTCTACTTATTTAATTAAATGGACAAAAAACATATTAAGGAAACATACATAAGCACAATTTCCTCAACAACGAAGCTATTTCATTAAAAAGTCTGAAAAGTCACTTGTTTTCTTATTCAAATAATGAAATATGATCAACAATTAGAGCTCAAAGTCTCATTAATGCCTTTTAATTTGGGCAGAGTTTTTTTTTTGATAACAGAGAGATCTCTCCAAAACAATAAGAGAGAGTCCAATATATAGTGCTCCAAGAAAGACTTGGGTATTTTGTTTCAAAAAAATGTGTTACAATGCATTAAATGCCTTTAATGCATTTTAAATTATGTCCATGGGCTATGCTGGAATTAAACATTAGTTTTTAATATGGGCTACTTGATGTGTTTCCTTATGTGTCCACAACTGTTCACTCTACTCAATGCAGGAAAACAAGCTGTGCCATTAAATATTTGCACTCTCTGATGTCCACCTGGTGGACTGCTTCACCTTATAGAAACATATCCCATGCGTAGATATTTCTGATCCTTCTTCATCATTCCCCCTTTCCTAGCTGTATTTTGCCCTTATCTGTGTGATTTGAGATCTCAGGCTATCTCTTTGGCTGGTCATTGAGTTTGTTCATAGGGTCAGTGCTTAATCCTGCAAGGATCAATAGTTATTTCATTGCTATAAATTTGACATTTTTAGGTCCATCATCATTTGAAAGCAAATGGCTAGTTGGTTGCCTTGAATTTGATGACTATGGCCCCATCATCCTCCTTTACCATTCCTTCATGTATTTCCCACTTGCTTTGGTCATTTTCTACTGATCTCAACAAATGACATGTGGCACCTTCCACTGTGAAATAGGCGAGGACACTTGGTAGCATCTGCTTAACTTATAGAGTCTTTGGGTGCCTTTTGATTCCTACAAAAGATGACACGTGGTAGCTTCCACCAAGCTCATAAAAACACTGTAGAAACATTTGGGACTCTTTTGAACCATGCAGATGATGACACGTGGCATGTTCCACTCAAGTTTAGCCACTCACCTAGGACCCACCACAGTCCTTACTCAATAAAAGGAAGAAGCTGTAGATGTTGCCACTTGGTAGCTTCCATTGACCTTTGTAGATGACATGTGGCATGTTCTGCTACTTTGAAAGTTACTAGAAACTGTGTCTTGGTAGACGACACATGGCAGTTTCCGCTACACTTTGTAAGGGACACGTGGAAGCTTCCACCACAACTTTATGAGGGACACGTGGCGTGTTCCGCTATAAATTAAGGTTTGATCTTTCCTAGAGGGAAATTTCCCTTTGGGGTCTTTGAGAAATGGTCCACTTTGCCTGGTGAGAGCCTCTCGCAAGGGTACCTACTCTTCGAGATCTTTTGAGTGGCCTTCAGGATTTTATTTCCTTAGCAGGTTTTTTCTTTCTTCGGTGGACTTTTCCTTCAGACAAAAAGTTTGAAGGAATTCTTTTAGACAATTTTTCTGAAGGAAATCTTCCTTCAATTTTCCTCTACTTTCTGTCAGGCTTTCTTCTCGGGTGAATTCCTTTGGATAAAAAGTCCGAAGGATTTTTGCCTTAGTCAATTTTTTGCGTTCTTTTCTTGAAAGAGAACTATGCTCTCTGTAAGGACTGTTCAAGCCTAAAATATCCTTCAGACTTTTACAATGATCCATCTATTCCTCACCTACCCTCTGCAAGGGTTGTTTGTCCTTGGTTCATTTTTTTGAAGGAATTCTCTTTGTTTGCTTTTTCTCATTGCCCTCCACAAGGGCACTCAGTTTGGTTCACTTCCCTCTACAAGGGCACTTTTTCCTTTGGCTTTGGGGCAACCCCTTGAACCTACTGATTGAAAGGCATTAATGAGACTTTGATCTTAGATTTTTGATCATATTTCATTATTTGAATAAGAAAACAAGTGACTTTTTAGAATTTGTGTTGAAATAGCTTGGTTGTTGAGGAAATTATTCTTATGTCTATTTACTTAATACATTTTTTGTCCATTTAAATAAATAAGTAGAATTAGTGAAAGTAATCAGGAAGGTGTCCTAAATCCAACTATGGAGAGACTTTGTGCCCCCATAATCATCTTTAGTGTGTTTTCTTTCTATTTCTATGTAAATGATCTTGGGATGACTTTGTGCCCTCATTGTCCTTCATATTTCACTCTTTGGTAGTTGAGGTGGAGACTTTGTGCTAAATTTCATCCTGCTATGTTACTACGCCCTGTTACAGTTACTTGTCACTACCTGAAAGGTTCCTATTATCTGTTGAACAACACTTCTAAAAGAAGAGGAGTGCCTTCTATCATTTCATCAAGATTTATCCTTTGATTGGTGAACATCATCTCTAAAAAAAGAGAGATGGATGGTGTTATCCTACCACTGAGTGTTATTTTCTCCTTATTTATAGTAGATTAGCATATATATTTAGCCCTTCATACTTACAAGGAACCTCCCCTTGATGAGAGGAGAGATTTGTCCCCTTTTGATGTAGTAAACCTGCACATCTGGCTGACCAATTTCCCTATGCTGTGATTGAAGAGACCTATTTTGCTCATCAGTTAGCTGATTGACAAAATATTCACCCAAAAAATATATACACTGCCAATGACTATAGATGAAAATAAAACTGTGGAATTAGATCACATCTAATATGAAAGACATTTGATGGATATTCAAAGGAGATTTTAACATGATTGAAGAAAAAGAGGACAATCTGGAAGGAGATATACATATATGGAAAAGAAATGAGTTATTTTTTAGTTAAAATTCAAAATATTTCAAAGATTGGCTGGCCCCTTATATAAAGGTAAATCTCAAATTAAAGGAATATGGAATAATTGGTGTAACAACCAGGCTAGGTCTAGAAGAATTCTCAATGCTTGATAACTTTTATTTGAGTAAATATGCCTTCAAGATTTATCTTGAAGGTGATGATAATGTGGTCAAAGTCTATCCATTCAACATCTTAGACCATCATCCTATTGAGTTAACATTTTTTCTTAGCAATGATGAAAAAGATAAGAATACCACCTTGAAAGGTTTATATAAACTCAATTTGTCCCACCTTGAGGATAGAGAATTTTTGGATGGTTCTCTATCAGCCTAGAATGTAAGAAAGTTTGCCTCAGATTTTGCTCCTAAAATTGATACGTAGAATAATTATATGGACTTGTCTAAAAAAATTATAGGTCTTATGGGCAAATTAAAGTGAAGAGGAAAATAAAATCTTTTAGATTTTCTCAAGAGCAGCTTATTAGGTTGAAATATGACCTTCAAAGGACCCAAGAAATGTATTTTTGCTGAATTTTTTCTCCTCTACCAAGCATGATTTAAGTCAAAATCAAATTTATTGTGCCAGGGGTGCCCAAGTTTGATCCAAGCTCACTTGGATCAAATTAGGTGATAAAGGTTCCAAATTTTTCTTTCATTTTATAAAATACAAACATAAAAAATAGAAAATAATAGGCATTAAATATAATGATAATATTTTAGAAGATCAAGACTCTATCAAAAGATTTTTTTTGAATTCTACTCAATATTTTTTTTATCTAAGGGGTTGAATGAGTAGATAAAACAAAGTAGGGTGTTGTACAAGAAGATTAATCCAAGGAAAATATCCTTAGTTCAAAAAACCTTTTTGGATAGTGAAATCTTAGTAGATGAGATCATGAATATGATTGAGTCTTTGAAATATGATAAGGCTCCTAGTATTGATGGTTTCTTGGCTAAATTATATAAAGTAAATAAAGATTGGATCTCTTCAGACTACTTGGAAATGTATAAAGAAGAAATTGTGGTGGGTTGTCTTGGTCTATAAATCAATAAAGAGGTTATTAAGATCATTCCAAAAGAAGGATATCCTTCCCTTGTTAAAAAATAACATCCAATTACATTTCTCAATGTTTCTTATAAAATCTTGACTAAGATTTTGGTGAAGAGACTATCCCCATTGCTACCCCAAGTGATATATGAAACTCAAATCAAGTCTATGGAAGGAAGATATATACCTGATAATATCATTGAAAGATAAGAAGGATTGTATTAGTAAAGAGATTATTATCAAGATATTGGAATGATCCTTTTATACTTTGAAAAATCCTATGATAGAATATAATGACCCTTTATTGAAAGAATGCTAAGGCTTTTGGATGTCAAGATAGGTTCTATAGGATGATTTATGTTTTATTTAAAGATGATTATGTAGTTGTGGAGGTAAATGGGAAAATTAAAAAATCTATTCTCATTTAAAGATCTATCTTGAAAGGGTGTCCACTTGCTCCCTTTCTCTTTGTCTTGGTTGTAAAAGCACTACATTATCTACTAAAAATGAATGATACTGCCCCCATTGTGAAAGGTATTCAACTTTAAAATTAAAATTAAATGATTGATGTTTTGTTCACTAATGATTCCATATTGTTTGCTAAACTCTCCAAGGATAACCTATCACAAGCTAGAGATAGATTGGATATATATTGCTTGGCCTCAAGATACAAAATTGCAAATCATAAGTCTTGTATTATTAAATGGGAGGAGAACTGGCCTGATTAGGTTTATGAATTTGGGTGGGAATAGAATGGACCTAATTAGTTTGTTAGATATTTGGGGGTTCTATTTTATCTTAATGCTTCCCTCAAATATATGTGAGAATGGGTTTACACCAAGATTAATGAGAAAATTGATAAGTTGTATGGCCATCTACTTTCCCTCCCAAGAAGAGTCTAGGTTTGTCAGAAAATTATCTTTTCATACAATCTATATTATGCTTCATGTTGGATCTTTAACAAAACTCATATCAATTTGTTGCATAAAACTATTAGAGAATTCCTATGGTCAAATGGAAAGGGTAATAGGAACATGCATTTAGTTAATTGGAAACTCTACTGTAAACCAAGAAATATTGGTGGTCTTGGTCTAAAATACCTACATATTCAAGGTATCACCCTTGAAGTTAAATACATCATCAAGGACTTTAAGGGAGATGAACATTGGAAAGTGTTGGTTAGAAATAAAAATTTGAGATGATTTCCCAAAGGTAAATCTAGATAGAAAGGTTTGCACATTGCCAACATTCTATTTTCCCCTTATTATTTTATGGTAGTTGACTCTCCTATCTTTGCATCTATTTAGAAGGCTTAAGACCTAGTGAAACATCTTGTAACTTTCAAACATATTTTTAGTAGGATGGGACCTTGATGCCAAGGGTATAAATCATTATGGTGGAATTTTCACCTCAATAACCCTTTGTTGGACCTTACCAAGGAATGCTCTACTTTAGAATGGTTCAAAAATGGTCTAATGGATTTTAAATATTTCTTTGGGCTTGAGGGTTGGGCCCCTTGGGACATCATTAGACATGAGTATCATATTCCTAATACACAATGTAGGATGTATTCTATGGTAAGTAAATTTCTCAAGGACTATAAGTCATTGAATCATCTTGATAATGATAAAGAATTATGGGATAGTATCAAATGGATCAAAGTTCCTCCCCTTCAATTGTTCTCAAACAAGATGCTCTACCTTAAAATTTCCTATACCCCTTAATTATTAATCATGTGTGGAATGTCTATGACTCCTACCATAGCTGGGCTTTTAGATTTCAAGTGGTCTAGTATTCTTGTATTTAACCAAAAAAATTTATTTTAGATAGTTGTTATTGTATGATAATTTATCTATTGGTAAAGTGTTTGCTAAATGTGGAGACTTTCCTCTTTTTGGTCTTGTATGCAGTGATGTTGAGTCAATTAAACATCTTTTATTTTCTTTCCAATATGCTGTTAAGATTTAAAAATGTTATCTTTATAGTTGTTTTATTATTTTTTACTATGAAATTAAGTGGTTTAATATAGCCTTTGGATATGTCTGTTCTCAAAAGAAATTCATCCTTTCCCACAAATTTTGTTTAGTTTTCTCCACTGAGATTTTGTGGTTTATATGAAAGAAAAGAAACCATAAGAATTTTTAAGGTAGAACTAGGTTACTTATTGAATTCACATTTGAAGTCACTTTAAAAATTATGGTTGTGTAAATATATCTACAACTAAAGATTCCATAGAAATAACTGGAGTACTTCCTGCAAATAGGTTTATTCAAAGTTAGTTCTAATTACATCTTGGACACTAGAGGGTATCCGGATATTAGCCTACATATTAACTAGAGCCTTTCACACCCTATAATAGTTGAGGTAATTATTTCATAATATGACTAGTCATGTATTAAATAATCATACTTTGAGAAGGAAAAATATCATATTCTTTCTTGGATGTAGTCTTATGGATTAGATAAGAATGACACTAAGTGTTGGATAGAAGCTTCAAAAGAATGTATGGAACTCAGTCAAAGATCTATCATGACAAAACAAAATTCTAGTGGTAGTATGTTAGTCAGGTAAGAGATCAACTTGGACACTAGTGTTATCATTATGGAAAATACTCTCTTATAGATTGCTCCTGGGGATTTTCTAGAATATCCTTTGTTTCCATTTGAAGAAAAAAAATAGATTTGGAAAACCTTTAAAAAAAACCTTGAAGAATTGATTGACAAGTTTTAAAAAATGGTGGACACTAGTGGCATACATGAAGCAAATGAATTAATGAATTTTATCTAAGACAATAGTTTTATTTCATTGTTAGAGAAAGTTGAGAGGTACTTTATGCTCAAGGATGCTATAGAAGATAATTATCATAAGGGACTTGAGATAACACAATAGTTTGGACCTATTAGGGACAATCTATATTCCATTGATTGAATTAATGGAAATTTGAATGGTCAACTATTTTTGAGGGTGACTTTTTCATCCAATGGACACACTAGTTTTGTTTTTTGTTTATTCTAGTTTATGTTGTTGCTTCTTGTGTGAGGATTTTTTGTATTGACATATCATTTGTTATTTTCTAAACTTTGATATATGGTTGGATGGTTATATTTGACTACCTATAAGTTAGTACTAATGTTTTCATCTTAGGGTGATTTAGTCTTTTCTAAATGATATTTCAATATTATAAAAGATGGTAGCTTTATAAACATTTATTTACATGTAAAAGAGCCTTTCCAAGCCATGTAAGGAAAAAATATTGTTGAAGACTACCTGATGCCAAAAATAAATTTTATTTTTATGAAAACCACCCACCTATAACCAATACCCTGAATTATTTCTCCAAACCACCTTGAAATGACTTAGGGGATATTTTTGAAGAAAATTGAGGGGTTATTAGGAGCCTTTTACATGCAAATAGTCTTTATGAAGTATAAAATTATGAAATGGATTAAATAATTCCACAAATTTTATTTTAAAATGAAATCATTCTTTGCATAACCAATACCATGAATTAACAATCAATACCATGAATTCAACAACCAAAACCATAAATTTTAGAGTAAAACCACCTTTTAAACATCTATTTTTTAGAATACCATGGGTTTCATTGGAAAAAACACACTTCATTCACTAAATACCATGAATTATTGGTGGAAAACAACCTTTGAAGAGTATTTCATGATCTCCAAGACTACCACATGGAAGGTTCATGAAGAGCCTTAATTAGTTTGTAGTATTTTTAGGATGATTTTGCAAGTTAAAACATTTCAATAATTAATTTAAATTTAAAATGGGATTCATAAATATATAGAGGAAAAAAACATGTCTTATTTGATAAAACTACCCATTTAAAGCCAATACCATAGGTTTGCATGTCAAAACTACCTTGAAAAACATGAATTGAGATCTCAGGCCAATTTGGAGAGTTAGATGGCCACATGGAGGATTAAGGAAGATATTTGGAAGGCTTGCAGAGTTTTTATGAGTGATTTACAAGTGAAATAGGCTTGGAAGGAAAAAATTACATGTAAAAGTGCCTTGGAAATGTTGCAAAGGTGCTTACCATGTTCTATATTATCAAAATTGCTTGTTGATTAAACACCATGGGTTTGTCACCAAAATTGCCTTTTGAAAATTCTATTGTATTTTAAGCCATCATGTGAGATAATGAAAAGGTTGATGGAATTTGTAGAAGTTTTTTATAAGGTTGGTGGATTTTAAAGGATGAATTAACATGTAAATGTATTAAAAAGGCTACCAAAGTGATTTCAAAGGCTATAAAATGCTATCAAAACATTTTATTTACTAAAAAAATACTTTATAAAAGGATTTTATGTGTTTATAGGTATGATGACTTAATAAATATGTTCAACATGTAAAAATTCTTAATGAAACTTGTGTATTAAAAAAAGGATTACATGAGAGTCATTATGTGGAAAATCAAGGAGAACTATGAATCTTATGAAGTAGTACATTCAAATGAACTAATCAAAATTTTAATAATGTCCACATCGACCAAGAAGATTGAGTAACTTAGTAACTTGATATAATTAAGGATTTTAAAAATTGAATTATGCAAATCTAATTTCAAGGACCACAACTATATTTTCCAAGCATGTATGGTGCAAAAGAGGGACATGAGAATTTACCAATAAAATCAATACCAACCAAATATGTTGAAGCAAATAAATCATGAAGTGAAATAAAAATATAAGAAAACAAAGAGTGTAATAGTAATCCAAGACACATATAAGTGAAAGATAAAGTCCAATACAATAAAGAGTACATAAGGGTCATTATTAAATCAATTGAAGGAGTAACATGATTCCAAATAATAATTATTTTTCATAATAACATGTTGGAATAAGATAATACAAAGAAAAATAAATTAAATTCATGAAAAATGAGATAAAAAGGTATTTAATTCGAGAACTTAGAAGGTAAAACCTCATCTTTTCATTTTTAATATTTTGGGGAAGAGAAGCATTTAGATTTGGGCCATGTAATCTAGATTTGATCCTATAAATAATCATAAATCATTTAATCCATATCATTAGCTTAAATTAATAATTTATGTTGGTAATGGATAGATTAAGGAATGCTTTAACCTCTATAAGACTAAATTTGAGAAGGAATAAAATTAGAGAATATATACATGAACATGGGAATAGGTGTATTGGTATTAGGGATGAACCAAAAATCATAACATCCAAAAAAATTGAGGATTACATCAAAGATGATGGGGATAGATCAATACAAACTCACATGAAAATTGAATTCATAAAAAATCATACACCATGGTATATGATCATTTAGACATTGTACACTCAAAAAGTGACACATTAACATTCATGTACTTGACTTCTTAAGTTCTAGCCAAGAAAATCGATGAATGAATAGTGGGATGAATGGTCTAGGGAATTAGTTGGTTGGAATAATGTGGTTTAGGAACTTGAAGGATAAAGATGAGGAGATATAGTTGGTTGGGTTGAGGTATATGAATAGGGTTTTAAATGATGGGTGGCAAAGAATGCTCATGGTGATATCAAATGAGCTCACCAACATTGTAATGCTCATTTAGAGTGGTGAATTAGGAAGATATGTAATCCAAATAGCCCTTGATATGGACAAAGACAAGGTAGCATAGTTCTTATTAGATGTTAGGATCAGGGAATTGGGAAAAGTTAGGTTGAAAAACCCTACGGATTTTATTGACTTAATTAGGTTGACTATTTTATCAAAATTTGGGTAAATACAATTTAATTACCTAATTTTGACAAAAATATGAGTAAAATATGAATGATAAATATATTAAATAAATAAAAAATATATTTGTAACTTACTAAATTTATAAATATTCTAAAAGAGGAAATAATGTGGAGAAATTACTTAGCTAAAAATTTATAATGTAGAAATAAAAGTACAACTTTGAAATCAATTGTGTGACTGTGTAATTCCATTGTAAATTAGGAGTAGGGCTTCACTTGGATTGGGAAAAAGGTCACTAGAATAGGACAGGGGTAACCCATGTTGATGTACTTAAGATGCATCAATATCCTATGAGGATTTAATCTTTGTGACTAATATGATAGGTTATCTTACACCTATATGTCCTATTTGACTATGTGGAAACTCTTGATCTATTGTAGAATCCATTGTTTACACTATTTTTCACTTGTAACCCTATATCAAATGACCATGAATGATAAATGGAGTAAAATAGAAAAAATGGTTAGTAATTGACATTGTGCTAGACCTAAACACCCCCTCATTTTGAGTGTTTCCTACATACTAATAATTTGAAGAGGGATCAAAATCCATGTAGTTATCACATGCTATGGTGGTATGTGTGAAAAATTGGTAAGAAATACTAAATCTTGGTGAAATATTGGTGTGATCAAGTGATTCAATGATGAAATGTGACCTTGGAGGTGTATGTAAACTTAACTTAGGATGAATATGGTTGTGTGGACTCTAAATTGGGATAAATAGGTCATTTTATCTTAATGCATAGTTAGATATTTTGGTGATTTTAAATCATATGAGCATATAGTGGATAATGGTTATAAAATATGGATTTATTATGAAAATTTTAGAATTCATACAGATGGAACTTGTGAAATGTGTAGGATGACCCATTAGGTGAATTTGAATTTGAAAAACTAATTGTTATTTTATGGAAGTGGTTGGTAGATTGTATAGAATTAGGGAGTGGGATAGTATAAATGGAGTGGCCTTGTTTAATAATAGATAAAACTAAATTTGAAGTGTGGATGAATCTGAAAGTGAGTTTAAGATGTTTGGAATGAGAAAGAGGAACATTTATAATCACAATTTTATTAAGAGGTAGGGGCCACCCACATTAAAAGTGCAGGAAGGGTGATCAAGGACCATATAATTAGGATTGAGATATTTTTGTTTAGGCTAGGATATATTATAATTCATTTGATGTTATATAATGTGTTTTTAGCCTTAGTTATGGTTTAACAAGTTTATTTGTCATTTTTAGGCTTTTAGTGGATTTTTAAGGGTCATAAATGCAAGTGGCATAGTTCCCAAGGTTCCCATGTGTCCTTTTTTCCTTGAAATTGTCAAAGAGGGAAGGTTACCTATCAAGGATGTCAGTTACATAGAATATTGTAGGTTGTTTAACTAAAATTTAGGAATCTAACTAAAAAGGGAGCATTTGACACTTGTATGACCCATGGGGAAGTGTGACACATGGGAAAAGATCATGGAAGGCATATTAAATTTATTAAAACTAATATAAATTTTTGGTTTTCTCTAGATGTACCATTTAAAATCCAAAACCATTCTGCTTCTTCTTTGTATTTCTAGACATACAAAAGTGACCTATAGGTTTATGCTTTGTATAAATAACTCAAGAGGTTTTATGAAAAATTATTATGGGAGTTGATATTAAACTAAAATAAATTAATTTACATATCAAGAGTACAAGGATTGATCAACTTTGATCTATGAACCATCCTCTTGAAATTGACAATACTTTTATGCTAGCTATTTCATGCACCCTATAGGTTTTGATCCATTTTTGTCAAATTGGTATGAACTAGTTGGTGATGTTGAATCTATAATATGTTTTCTACCTCCTTAGATGATATTCATACTTATTTTCATGTTTCATGGTGTTTTGATGAGGAAGTTAGTCCATGTTGAAATAAAGATGCCACCATGTACAGTCTCAAGAAAAGTTCTTCTTGTTGCAGAATGTTAGTTTCCTATATAGGTCTCATGTAGTTATGAAATGATGTTACATAGGTATCAGGGTCATATGAATACCTCATTCCATGTTTTTGTTTCACCATATCATGTTTTGGGTAGCTTTAGTCTTTCCATCTCTCATAGTCAACTCCATGCCTAAATTTAGTTGTAGTCACATGTTTAGAGCTTGTTCATGGAATGGTAATCAGGGTGTGGAAAATCCATAAAGAGTTAAAAAGAGTTCATTGAGATGTTTGGGAAAGTGCAATTTTGATCACATGCTCATTCACCATGCCAAATAGTTATGAGATGCCTTTGCTTGCTCTTTTCCATATATATACAAGTGATTTTCACATTGAAGAAGAGGTTTTAGGATTGTTTCAAGATTTACTTGGTATAAATCATGAATTTGGAAGGTTGAAAATAGGTTTGAGCTGCCCATAAGGCCTTTATCTACTTTGTTTCTCTATTCCACACTCACTATCTATACATAGCCCAATACACACCTACAAGGATTTTATCAATATCATACTAAGGGGTGGAAAGGTTGATGTGTGTTCTAACCTCTTAGAATTGTTAAAGGTGCATTGGGATGCTTTATGAATGCACATAAGCATTACAAACCTTTCCATTCATACATACTTCCCATAACTCTACATTTGCTACTTGTGAATGCTCATGACCACCTATAGGTGGTACCTCATAATTGTGGAGGCCTTGAAATGGGGTATTTAAAACATGATAGGGTCCATTTAAAATATTATCATATGGAAAAATCATGACACACTTTTAGAAGGTGTAAAAAGGATAAAATAAGGAGTAAGATAGGTTGGTTGGAATAAATACTGGATTCTAGGAAAGTTTCCCTAAAAAGTCAAAATAAAGGTCCAAGGGGTTTTAATAGACCTCTTAAAACATACTTACAAGGTGTTACAAAACATATAGATTGGTAAAATTATTGAATCTAGTATGGAAAATAGATATGCCAGATATGAGGTTCATAAAAGGAAGAGAGGATGGAAATGGAGGGTCTCAAATATACCCTTAAAAACATTGAAATATTCTACTAACATCTATAGGTTTGTAGTTGTGAGTGACCTTTTAGCATAAAGCAAAAACAATGAATAGTAACTCATGACTAGGATGGTTCAATTGGTTTAATGGAGCACAAATTTCATGAAGGCCATAAAGGGAAGTTCATACATGGTCTTTGCAAGCAATATGGCCACCTACAAGTGTCCACACAGGGAAATATACACCTATAGTAGGACAAATAAATAGTGACTCAGACCGTGCAATTTGATGGTATTTTAGGCAATCTAAGGTGATTCCAAGGTGAATACAGATAATTTTTGATCTAATATTATTTAATGAAGGTTATAATGTATCATAACCAAGTTAAAATGAACAAATTCACACCTATAGGGGTCAAATAGGCAGGGTATATAGACAATGATCTAGCATGAGTGTTTTGGTGTTGTTTTAGGACACTCAAACTGATTTTAGGAATATAATAATGTTGTGTGACATAATGGGGTTTAATTTTTAGTATTTTTAAAATAATTACCAAGTCTCAAGAAGTAATATTAACCTACAAGTAGGGTTTGAAAGCTAGGTGTCTCAATCAGAGCACTAGAGGACTAATTTATGAACCAAGGTGCATATAGAGGGATAATGGGAGGTTAAAATGATGAATTAAACATATATAATCCTTATAAATAGAAATTATGAGCTTAATAAGCTTTTATTAAATCAAAAAAATCCTATACAAACCTCTTGAAACCCTTTATACACCTACAACAGGGTGCAGTCTTAGTGAAGGTAAAGTAAGAGATGAACTTGTCTAGGGAGAAGAAGAGGGTTAAAATCAATGAAAATTGGTTCATGATAGGTAAAAACATGTTTTAAAAATCATAATACTCTACCAAATTTATCATATAATTTCCCATTCTTTCTCATAACCAAAGTTATCAGTCCGTACAATTGCTCTAAGGAAACCATGTTACTCAATAGGCAAATATGAGGAACCCAAGGAAGAAAAGTATTTTTGGATGAATTTTAAGATTAATTATAATTAGTGGAGGATGAATATAATTTTTAATCAGAAAATGATAATTTTTTTATCTTTGAGAGGTCACTCTTAGGTGGATTTTGGAAAAAGGTGTAGGAAATAGGCTATTTAGAGGCCTTTTTTGGGCATTTTAAGCTAGTTAGGAACCTAAATCAAGGAATATAGATATTTTTTTGGTAAAAATTAATATTATTACCTTGAATAAATTAAAAAAATATTCAATTTTACTTAGATAAGAGGGATATATCTCACTATTTTGTCTCAGAGGTCAACTAGTCATGGAAAATCAAGTTTTAGCAAAACAAGCTAATGAGTATAAAATGGGTAAAGGGATTGATAAGAATATTTGAGAAAATAAATAAAAATATTATGATGTGTATGGAAGGAAATTAGATTATATATAATAAATAATTTAGGCTCATAACTTTCAAGATGACCAAAATACCCTTGCACACAGTCTAATTAGACAAGCTTTCACTAGGCCTAGTTGGTGAATGAGAGAAAAAATGAAGAGTAGTGATTAGGAGGTTATGTGATGGTTTTAAAATATTTAATTAATAATTAATAATCATGAGATAAAAACCCAACCATGAGATATCAGTAAAAGTATATTAAACTTGCAAGGTACATGCTAAACCCATTAGGCCTTGAAGAGACCTATAGCCAATTGGGGGTACATCTTCATTTATAAACTTTGGTGGGATATTAAAATGATTGATAAATTTTAAGGAGATTTAATTAGACACGTTTGAACTTATATTATCTATAGAATCCTACATAAAAGTTAATTCTTTCTCAAAGATAGTCCAAGCATGCAAGAAATGTGGAAACAAGCTCGATGGGGTGACTTCAAGTGTTCATATATCCTCTAAGATTTTGAATTGGAACCAAAGAAATTTTAAGGGGTTATTATGGTCCCTAAACATCAATTTTTTTTAATTTTTTTGAAATTTAAATTTCAAAACCTTATGAACAAAGCTTAAGACTAAAAACTATGTAAAACCCTACTAAACCCTCAGTCAAGACTTGATGGAGAAAAAAATCTTAGAGAGTTACCTAGATGACATAGTTTTACCATGAAAAGTATTATAAATTTAATAGGACTCACTTAGGATCCTCCCATACTTTTGAGCTATATGGAATTATATGGACAAGGTGTAAAATAGGGTATTTTTGACCATTTTATGTGTTTTACAAGTTCTAGAAGAGGTCTGAAGAGGAAATAAAGTTTGAGAGGAAGCTATGGACTTGTAATAACTACCTGTGGTCATTTTATTCATATAAAAAAATATTAAGTGTCCAAACCAAAGCTCTCATCTCAGCCAGTCAAATTGGCATAGTGAACATAAGGGTGAGTAGTGTGAAAACCTCAAGTGGATGGCCTTTTAAGGTACACCTGAGTAGTCTAAGGCCATATGGGATATTTAAAGGTGTCATCCAATCCCTCCCATGGATTTTAATGAAAAATGTATAGTAATTTTGAGGGAAAGTGTGAGGGGTGATAGAAAAGAGGAGCTTTTAATACTATAGGCAATTATGGCTTCCTTCCAAGAGATTCTAGATGAGTAGGACTACAATTAATGTATGGAGAGGCATGTATTAAAAACTTTCCTCTCATACCAATCATTATACCTATCCATAGTCATTTTTCAAATAGGTTCAAATCATGAAGGTAGTTTTCTAAGCTAGAATGAGGAGTTTCATGCCATTTTTCATAAGTTTCATGACTTGTATGGACATTTAGACCTCCTAATATTGCATGGTTTATTTAAAATCTCTTTATCATGTAAATTTAACCTATTTTCTTATCTTGATAGGTGTCCAAGTGACCTTTGACTTCCCTTGTCTTTTCCCTCTTCCAAATGCTATAAATATTGACTCTTTTGGCTCTTTTTGGCAGCCTCTATTGGTTGATGGTGAAACCCTAGCCAATTTTGTAGCCTCTTGAAGAAATAAAACAAGTGAATTTTCCTACTTACATGTATAATTTAGTGTTGTTACAATCTTGTTGGTCTTGTCTAGTAGAAGATGGTCTTTTCTAGCATGTTATCCTTGATTGTTCACCATGTATGCAAAAGAGTAATTGTTACAGGTGTTTGTTAGTGTTCTATTTTAAGTGTAAAAATTATTATAAGTGGTTCATAACTGTATTCTCCCAAGGAATCATTCATTACCCTCATAAGTATCAAAATAACTTTTAAACCTAACATATGAAACATTGATGTAACAATATGTCTTATGTTGTGATTTTTGTGTGAAGAAGGCTTTGTTTTTCTCTACATAGTATAATTTTAGTCACTAGGAGGAAATTAAATATTGGTGCACCACCTTTTAGTTTTCTTAGTTTGTCTTCTTAACCCTTTTCATACCAAGTTGATAAATAGGAGAGTGTTTCAAAGAGTGCATCAAGGGAACTAGCCCTTCTAGAGATTCATCTCACCAAATTTTTACCCACATCAAAAGAGATGTTTTGATTATGCCACTTAGACAAGGAGAGCTAGGCATCTCCTTAAGGGGTTTAAATCCAAGTGATAATAGGTAGGGTCCACCCACATAAAAAGTGAAGGAAAGGTGATCAAGGACCATATAATTAGGCTTGATTTTTTTTTTAATAAGTGGTAAAAATTTCATCATTTCATTAATAAATGTTAATTTATGTGTCTATATTTACCCCCATATTCTACTAATACATCAAAGTGCAATTACTAGAGTAAAAAGAAAAGTGCATACTTGAACAAACCAATGAAGATGTTTTGTATGTATCCCACGATGCTAAGTTATGTTTCATGTAAAACCTAAAATGAAACATGTATAAAATTAGTCCTTACTTAAGATAAAAACCAAGAAGTAAAGACAAAAAAACATATAGATCTAATAGTAAGGAACTAATAAACTTAATTGGGTATGTAAACCATTATGTTTTTTGGTGCAAAAATGGTGACTATAGAGGGTAGTACCCTTGGATATTTATATTCATTTGAAACACTTGGATTTGAATGTTCATGTCTCAATACTCATTAAAAAGTGAGTATGATTAAAAACTCAAGTTATCATTTATTTTATCATTGTGCAACTCAAGGTAAGTAGAGTAGCTTGGAATTTAGGTATGAATTCTAATAATTTTTTTAGTGCAAATACTAGTGTGTAAAGGTGAATGAACCAATGGAGATAGAGTAAGGTTCATTTCTAATGAAAAAATAGTGCAAAGGATATCATTATTTGAGTATAGTGTATAAAAAGTAGAGAATAACAAGTATTACCATTCCATCTGTCAAATTAGTTTAAAATTGATTAATAAGGTAATTATGTGCTATGAACATGCCCTAATATAATATCTAGGTATATATATATATTATTTAACTGAGTAATATCAAGTAATTTTATGAGAAAAAACCTATGTGATAACCTAGAGCACATGTGAAGCACAATTCCCCCAAATTGAGAAAAAATTAAGATGAACCTTGTGTAAAAACCTTAAACCTATTTTTGAGTGGTACTCCAATTAATATGTAGACTAAGTGACATTTTTAGGACTATGGAAAATATTTTTTCTCACTGTAGGGATAAAAACATGTTTTTTTGGACGAAATCGACCTATACCCTTATCAAAATAGAGAAATATTGTCTAAAATTAATTTATGAGTAAATTATGGGAGTGAACTATAATAAACTAGTTAAAAATTGTAATTTTATATCTATGAACTATATTTTTGGGTATTAGTCTCTAATATAATCCACTATGTATGATCCCTATTTTAGGTGAGTTATGGAGTCTACACAATAACTTAACTCAAAATAAAAATTGATGCAAAAATATATTATATAAAAAAGTAAATTATAGAGTTATGATGATAACATAGTAATAGCATGCATCATCATAATATACCGATAAATAATTTGTAATGTAATATGCATGTAGAATAGAATATGTAGTGTCATGTCTAGATATATGTTATAAATTAAGCATGCAATGATAGATTGACCAAAACTGAGTACTAAAAGTTGAATAAAACAACTCACCTATGGATGCATGATATTGATCATGACATTAGAAATTGGGACGATGCATGATATTGATCATGGCATCACAAACTAAGAAAACAAGTTTCATGGCCATGATGCAAACCTATAAATAGTAAACATAAATTCAAAAAATTAATTAAATATAAGGCCAAAGGAACACATACATAATCAAATTTCACTCACATGCATAGAAGCATACAATAATAAGGCTTAAAACTAGAAACAAAAACATGTTTAAATGTCCACAATCCAAATAATTTAAACACACACAAGACACGAAGTAATAAAACAAACATGAAAGTAATGAACATATAAATGGATTTGATCTATATTATTAATTTGAAACATTAGTATTTATAACACATAGGGTATCTAATAAGATATCAAATGTGAAAGTAAGTGAGTAGTATCAATAGATTTTGAGAAGTGTAAGGAAATAAGGTATGAAAAATAAGAGATAGCCAAAAAAAATATAACTTAAGTAAAAATATACCCCTAGTGAACTTGATGAGGTGTATGAAATTTTTATAAGGCCTATGACTATCTTAAATCTGATAATGTAGAGTCTATGTTCACTAAGATTAGTTTGATAAGATCAAACAGTAGTGTAGTGCATTAATATCTAGGCAAAATGATTTTGAATAGGAAAAGTTTCTAGTTCTAAGATAGTGTCATGACCTATTATTATGTCTAGAAATGGTAATTTTTATGTTATACATTCATTCATGTACACTTGTGAAGCATATTTGATATAAACTAGATATATAGAGAAATACTGAGTATACTAAGCAAAAATTAATTGATGCAAATAAAATACACAAATCATGTATAGGTCCTAATTTTTAGAAATTTATTGAATATTTTATTTTTTGTATTTTTTAATATATGAGAAGATGATAATTTAAAAATCAAACAACACATCCAAGGGATGTGTATAATTTAAAGGTGGATCTTGTAGAAGATCCTTGAGTGTTAGATACTAAATCTTGTCAAACTACCATAACTCATCATCATTGTGGTCATCATACCATTAATTATATATAAATATAGCCTTATCTTTGGAATTATTATAAAATTTGTCCATATTTATGGTATGTTTATATATTGTGTAAGAAACCACATGCGTGGTTTTTGGATAAACAAAATTTTAGCCCTATCTACCATTATTAAATATGTGGTTGTCATCCATAACATCACGAAGAATATGAATTACACTATCCTCAAATTTTAATGTAAAACACTTATTTAGCTTATAAACTATATCTTAAATTTTGTACAACCATTTTTGACCCAATGTAATACTTCTTTGATTTCATGTGTTCATAAAAAAAAGTAGTGTATCCATAACTTTGGGACCACGTGATATTGGTATTATAATATGTCCTATTGAATATTGATAGTATATATCTCTCAAAAATTCATATTTATCATGACCTATGTGTTGAATAAATGGAAGTGTGCATAAATTTGGATCTATGTCCTCATCTATTTACACATATTATTAATATTCATTCTCAATAAAAACTTGAATAGTCAAGGGATTCATTTTAGAATGCTTGTAATTTCTAAATATGGGACCCTATTGTTGATAATTAATGGGTGTGGGATGGATATAATATTAATAACACCTTTATCCTTATGTTTCTAAATTTTTTGCTATAATTTTTCACATGTATCTGTTGCATGCACTATAATTATGTGAAAGTGACAAAAGGTCTTTCCCTCTTGATTTTAAAACTTGTTGGTAGATCTACACCATACTATTATAAAAATAAATAATGTACTATAAAGTAACATACATAAAAACACATATGGCCTATCTTGTACACTGTTAGCTTGGATTCTAATAAATAGCTCTATATCTATGAGTTTCTCATTATTTATTGAATCTATAAATGGTGAATTGTTTATACCATGATGCATTGATCTATGTATTGTGCCTCCTAATTTTTAAGAATTTTATATTTTAAAAATATATTTATCCATGAAACCCTTGAAAGATAGTGTTATGTGTAATATCTATATTAAAAAATATATTATTTCCTTTTTCAACATCTAAAATCATTATTTGTGATTTATTTGTATTCACCAAAATGATTGCCTTTGAATCATCTCTATATTCACCTATAAAAACTATTGTGAAATTAAAACCACATAAATAATCATCAATGTTCATTAGCATTAAATTGTTATCATCATCAAAAGTAACATCATAATAATCATTAATGTATTTATAGATATGAAATTTGGATCTTCTAAATTGACTAGTAAAGGTAATTCTTATACCTTTTCCTCTTATTATACCTTTATAATTAAGTTATGTGGTTTTGAGATATCTGTAGATTATAAATTTTGATCATTTATACTAGACTCACCAACCTTATATGTGTACTTTTTGTATATAGGTATGATCTATTGTGGTGTAACTATAGTAGATTGAGGTGCCCCCAATTATGATTAGATTTCACTAGTAAATTATGTAATCTTACCATACTTGAATAGTTAGTTATCAATTGAACATCTATATAATTATCCACCATGTAAAAATTTAACACACTTGTGTAGATTAGAAGGTATAGATTCCATTTCATGTATCCATGGCCTACCCAATAGTAAAGTATAGTGAAAATGATTTGGAATTAATTGGAATTGAGTAGATAGAAGTTTGGGCCCCACTATAATATCCAAAGTAATAGAACCCAAATATTGGTGAGGCACATAATCAAATCCTTTGACATTATTATTTTTATATTGAAGATAATCCATGTTAATATCCTTTATTTGAAATAATTTTAAATCAAAAATATTCAACCTCGAATCATTATTAATCAAAACTATTTTTATTATTATACTTTTGATTTGAACTTGTATAAACAAAGGAAAGTTCTGATCAATAGTTGACTATGAAGTCAAGTCATCATTGGTAAAAGAGATAACATATTAAATATTCTTCAAAGTGTTTACAATAAATGCAAAGTAAGAAGGCTATGTGTCATGATGCATAGGTGTCTAATTCAATGATTAATATAAACTGTCTTTGAATATAATAGCTTTCTGAATCAATTCCAACATAGAAATCTTATTTGGTTTATTCCTTAACTAATCCAACATATTTTATCCTCTAGGATATTAACTTGTCCCATTAAATTGGGGTGGGGATAAAGAGGAATTTATGAAATGTTTTCTTCTTATATTACGTACCGAGGCATACTACCTCATATAGTGATAATATCTTAGAACACAAGGTCTAATATAAGCCTAGGGTGAATAGTAGATGAGAGATATTATCTTATATAACTGTGAGGTATAGGAGTAGGAGGAACAAAAGGAACCATTTGAGCCCTCTACAATCTAGTAGTAATAAATGTAAATTCAAATTAAATCATGTAATAATAAGCATGATATAAGTGTTCATAATAATCTCTTGATTAATTTATGATGTTATATTGGCATCAAATTATGCATCCATGGACTTACATACAAGTGGAATATTTTACATGTCATAAGAAAATAATGTAAAAGACACTAGAAAACGTTGGACCAAAAAATAATAGATATATTTAATCATTATGATCAAGATGAATATGTAAACCATAAAATATTTAATCTAAAACCATAATAGGGATGCTCAAAATAATAGGAAATGCTAATGGCAAGCTAGGGTTTTGGAAATGTTTAACAATAAGTGGGCTCACCAATATATTTTATCAAAATTAGGGTAAATAGAAATTAATTTCCTAATTATGAAAAATTGTTAATTATTATTAGAATTATATTAATATGTAATAAATTACATAAAATGATTAAATTTAGAAGTAAACTAAAGGGGGAAATAACATAGATAAATTAATTAGTTAGAAATTGATAATGCAGGAATGTAAGTGAAATTGTGAAATCAACTGTGTGAATTTGTAATAAAATTATAAATTAAGAACATGGATTCACTTGGATTTGGGAAAATGATGTTGGGATTAGATAGGGGTGACCTAAGATAGTGTCCTTAGGGTGTACCAACTTCTTTTGAGGGTTTACGCTCTATGACTAATATGATAGGTCTGCATGTAACTATATATCCTATTTGATTATATGAGAACTCTCAATCTATTGGGAAAGCCACTATGTAACTTATTTTCCAATTACAACCCTAGTTTAAATGATCATGATTGACAAATATATTAAAACATAAAAAGGATTTACCATTTGAAATTGTGTTAGATATCAAAACCCTATGCAATAAGTGATTCCTACATACCAATACTTTGAAGATGGATCAAAATCCATGTAATTCTCCCATTATATGGTGGTATGTCTAAAATTCTAGTGAAAAATCCTAAATCTTAGTGTAATCCTGGTGTGATTAATTTTTTCAATGATGACCCATGACCTTGGAGGTATATGCAAATTTAGCTCTGGGCTATTAGGGTTATGTGGACTCTAAATTTGGATAAATAGGTGTTTTTCTCTCCATGTGTAGTTAGATATTATACTTATTTTCAATCATATGATCCTCTAGTGGATAATGGATGTAAAATATGGATTTATAGTGAACATTTTGAAATTGATTTGGATAGGACTTGAGAAACATGCAATATGACTCAATTGGTGAGTTTTAATGTGAGAAAATAACTATTATTTAGTAGTAGGATGTGGCTATAATAATTGGATAAAATAGGGGATTAGGATAGTCTAAATAGATAAGACTTATCTCAAGATCATAGATAACTAAAATAGAAGTGTGGATCAATATAAAAGTGAGTTTAGGCTATTTGGAATGAGAAATAAGGACATTTAAAATTAGAATTTTGTTAAGAGGTAAGGGTCGTCCACATAAAAAAGTTAAAGAAGTATATTCGAGGACTGTGGAATTAGTCATGAGCTAAGTGTCTATAAGGAGTGATCAAAAGTGTAATGATTTGGAAATAAATGTTAATTATGTGTATACACTATCCAATGTCATCTACAAAGAGAATGAGATAAGATGGGGATAAACCTGAGGATAAAGAAGGGATGGAGGCTCATATTTAAAGGTTGTTAAGTTGGCATGATATGATACAAATGGGTATTATTATTGGGGATTATATGGCATGAAATTACTCATTAAGAGCAAAAATATATTTGATTATGAGGTTTGGGAGGGGAGTGGAATGGAAAATTAAAGTCTATGTTTGGAATCAATATCAATTTCAAGGTTACTAGCTACAAGGGTAGTCATTAATCTATGGAATATGTTACCCCTATGGAGATAGGTCACTCTAGGAGAATCATAAAAGAGGTGAAGTGGTTTGGAATGTTGAAGCATATAACTTGTTTTGATTTTTTTGTGGAAAAGTGCTTGCTATTTTGGAAGGTTGGAAGCAAGGTTTATATTTGTGCTCAATTTACCAAGGTTTGACGTAAGTTTGTTTTTGTGTTTTTGGAAAGGCTTTTACAAATCAAAAAGACACTACACTATTGATGAAATTAAAATTCCAAAAGTAAAAGAAATGAAGGAAAGGAAATAACTTATTATTATTATTATTATTATTATTATTATTATTATTATTATTATTATTATTATTATTATTATTATTATTTCTAATTTTTTTGAGAATGCAGTGCTACTATAATAAAAAATTAAATGAATAATGCAATTTGTTGACTTTGAATTTTTCCTTTGATTTATGAATACAAGGTTCCTATTACATGCACCAAAATAATACTCTTGTCTTTGTATTTTAAGTTAAAATAAAATGGAGAGCTAATATGTGTTGTGCCCCAAAATAACCCATTTTCAAATTTCAAGTGGAGACCCATTATTATTATAAAATATTCATGGTCTAGATGAACCTTATAATTTAAAATATTAAATCTATTTATGTATAATAAGGTTATTTCGGGTTTAATTTTACATTTAAAAATAATTTAAAAATATTGGACATGAAATGGGATTATTTTATTTATCATCTTTGATTTTATTTCTCTTGTTGAATTTTTGAGTTTTATTTGACTATTAGAGCTAATGAAATGGTGTTCTAGTCCATTTGAATTATAGATTATGTGAATGATTAATTATGGGACATGTTTATTTAAAATTTAAGCCATGGAAAAATTTTATGGATATATGTTTTTATCACATTAATTCTAAATTTCCATGGGCTATAATTTATTGGAAATCTTTGGAGCCTCGAGAGTCATCCACGTGTTGACATCATGATTTCCCAAAGCATGTAGTTTAATAGTCAGGCCTATTTAATTCACCTACTCTTAGGTTCCCTAAGATTAAGATAAGTGGAATCATGATGTCAACACATAATCCTAGAAACCATTTGATGAGAAGGACATTGTTAAAGTTTATAATTGTCTCAAATCCCCAAGATAATTCCACATGGTAGAATCCTTTTCAATCAAAACATAGCGGGCCATATTATATAGACCTATCTCCAAAGTTATATAAATCAATGTCGACCATCCATGTGTCATCATATTATAATCCCAAAACCTATTAGTCAAAGGTGCATTACCAATATTTCATTTCCTTTGGGACTCAAAGAGTTGTTCACATGTCATAATCTTAGAATCCTAAAACCTATCAACCAAAGGTGCACCACCAATATTTCATTTCCTCTAGGACTCTGAGAGATTTCCACATGTCATTATATCATAATCCCAAATATTCATTCAAATATACATCACCAATATTTCATTTCCTCTATGACTCCAATATCCATCCACATTTCATCATCATAAAAGCTTAGAACCTGCCAAAAAGGAATACATTATCACAATAATAACTTTTTTAGTTAAATGAGATTCATCCACATGTCAAGATCTTGGATACTCGCCACTTCATAAGTATAAGTACAATGTCAATTATTCAAAATTATCCCAATTAATGAGAGCCTTCCACATGGAACAATATCATTGACTCAAAGCCTATCAATCAAAGGTACATTCAAGATATAATTTTCTTTGAGACATTGTGAGTCATCCATGTGTCATCATCTTGGAATCCAAAAACATGCCAAAAAAAATAAAAGGGTAAAAAGGAAGAACCTCTATAACCTTGAGATTCATCCAAATGTCACCATCATGGTAATATGGATCCCACTGAGAAAATTAAATAGACATTTTTCAAAAAACCTTTAGAAACTCAAGATAGTAACACATGGCGAGATCTTATTAATTAAGTTACTATTAGGAATATGTATAAATTTAAAATTCTAATGACCAAAAATTTATGAGATTGTGATGAGTGAAATAATATCATTAACTCATGGGTTATAATGGGTAGGAAACAAGATAATAAAGTAAAAACATTGAGTATATGAGATTGTGAAAAGTGTCATAATCATAGATAAAATTTGAATGCAAAATATGATAATTATATAAAATGCTGATGCATGAAAAATGGAAACCTATAATAAGGTGATGACTAAGCACTCATGATGAATAAAAAAATTCCACATGAAAACAGGTACCTTCCAAAGTTGACTAAAAAAATTAAATTGAAATGGTGAACAAAAATAAAAGTTGTTTTTTGTATTAACTTAAAAAAACCAAGCAGTCAATTCTTGAGATTTTGGAAATATATGCATGGTTTTTATAAACATCAAGTCACCATTTACATCAATTGAATTCAAGAAAATTAGGAATTTGAGCTATCATGTTAGCAAAATCCATAGCCTTTTTCTTAGTAAATATGCAAGTATTTTTATTCACCTCAAGAGAGATTTCATTTCTTTACAATATATCAATGGTGTCTTCATCATGAGCAATTCAACCTCCTTCCTCATACACTATCATAGGCAAGCCTAAATATATGGACACATTATTTGATAAGGGAACATTGGGATTCAAATTCCCTCATTAATCATCTGTCTAGGATAGGGAACACAACACAAAGCCATATTCAATACAAGATTAGATGGATGACGATGATTGAAGATGAATTTATGAGTTTTTAGTGATCAAGGCCATGGGATTATATAATATAGCTACAAAATTTGAGTTAATGCCTTGTATTGATCTACTATATGATTTATTTATTAATGATGTTATTATTAGGCATTAATTTCACTTTAGACTTTATATAAATGTAGTAGCATACATTTATAGTGAAACATTTGATAAATATTTTTATCTCCTAATGCAAAAATTAGCTTATGATCAGGAGTCTTCTAGTGCCTAGTTAGAAGTGAACATAGTGTTGGTGAATATAGGTTGCACCCTTGTTAAGGAGAAGAGTGTTCATGTCTACCTCAAACCTAGTCCAACATGGGAATGACCTATAGGCTATGGGTCACCTATTTATGAGGTCAAACCTATAGATTTTATGGGGATAGATCCCCTGATTTACTCATTTGATATCTTTTCTAAGACTTAACTCTACTGGGGTAAAAAGGGTAAAGAGGGTTGCATAAATGAAAACCTATTCTAAAGTGGTGATCCACCAAGATGAAAATTCCATCCACTCAATATTGGAATCAAAACAACACTGAAGGACTAAGAAAATTATTGAATCACTTTCTCCAATGGTCTCTAGGCATCAATATTTCATGTAGAAGTTGATCTTTGATGGATGAAGCATGAGGAGAGGGAAAGATCTAGTTCCAAAATCTTACAATCATATTTCCAATCATGAATTTAAAAATCAACCTTATAACACACTTCAAAAATTTCATAGGACACTTATTAGTAACTAGGTTAAGGCATTGGACTTGCATAAGGGAAATCATACCACTTAAACATATCAAATAATACAACACACACTAGAATATGATCATAAAGATGCTAAAGTAATACATTAACTATATAAGAGGTCTCATAGAGTATTGTTGTGACCAAATATTTTACCCTAGAAGAGTATGTTTAAGCCTCCTCCAGATTTGGGTAACATGTGAATAATTTTAGATATGTAGTTTTACCTATAGCAGAAGTAGACGTCTAGGTTTAAGAGTTAACTCCCTTGATATACCATGAAATGCTTTCACCTACTTAAATATTTTATTATGGGAAAAGAGATAGAGTTTTACATGAAATGAAACTAATCTGAGGGGGTGACACACTAGAAGGTTTTACATAAGGCTATCATACTTATTTCACTAAGAAACAAGACCTACAAACTAGCTTCAAAGTCCTAAGGGGTTCTAACATAAGTGTTTCAATATAGAGGTTATATGCATGATAAAAAACAAGGTAAGTGAACTTAAGGGTAGATTTCACACTCTAAGAATAATTTTACACTTTAAAGGAGCATAACACACTAGTTACACTCTATATGACATATTAGAATAGGAACTCTTGCATAAACATGAGAGGATAGGGAGAACCAAGGATAGAAGATTATCACTTAACATCACCATAAATCACATTGCACACTTAGAAAAATGTTCATAAACTCAAAACCAAATTTAAATTTAATGTTCAAAGGTAAAGTACAATGTCAAAACTAGTAGGGCTTCACCATACATAGTGTGGTATTAGTCTACAAGAGCCAAAATGGCTACTACTTATAGAATTAGAAAGAAAGCGGAAGAGAATGAAGTCCAAGAGTTGTTGGAGGCTTAGGATACACCATAAATTAAATTAGAAGTGTTTAAGTCCTACTCTCAAACCTATTCAAACATGGGAATGACTCTAGGATGTGGGTTACCTTATTTTAGGTCAGATCTCTAGGATTTTTAATGATGTTAGATCCTCTGATATTATAATTTGAATCTCTCTTATTAAAACTTAATATATTGAGATGAAAAGGGGAGAAAATACATGAATGAAAACCTAATTGGTGATGCAAAATCTTTTTAGTGATCCACTCTTAACTTGGAAACTTACATGACTACTTGTAAATCCAATAGGGATAAGTATTGATCAGATTCTATGACATGGTTCCAAACATGAGTATTTTGTATGAAGGTTGAAAAGAGACATGAAACTTTAAGGACATAAAGAGATAGGTCTATGTAAGACACTATGGACTTATGAAACTTCAAGAGAAACCTCACTAGTTAACACTTCACAAAACCTAAAAGAAAGTAATAGTCTTAAATCAAAGTCCATGAAGGACCTATAAATGATGAATAGATATCATACATTATATAAATCAAACATAAATAAGCATACTTATCATTAAACTAGAATCTAAAATTTTCTTATATTGCTTCAAAGAGTTTACAAAGTGATTTTAGCAAAGGTTGTTATATGCAACTGAGGGATCTAAATCAAAAGCTCTAAGCTAGTATTTATAGGAAGAAATAGGGTAAGAGAGAGAATTAAGAGATAAAGGGGTCATTAATGAGGCCAATTACACCTAGGAAAACCACAACCACAATCCTTCTTGAGCCTTCCCTTGCATTAATGTCATTGTATCTTTTTATAGTGTGATGGAGAATGCAAAGATCAAAACTAGTTGTAGGAATCCATCCCCACCACCACATGAGTCCTTCTCAAGCTCATGTACATTAATTACCTTCACTATATTCCTTAATCATGATTAATCTTCTACACATTATTAGCTTATTCATTGATGTTCTTTCTGACATCCTTTACACAATTGCCATTCTATCATTGCTTCTAAATCCTAACTAAAGATCTTTTATGGATGAAAACTAGTCACCCTATTGGTTTTCATATAGTCATGATTCCAAATGAAGATCCATAGGATAGGGCTTATTGAGTCTAAATGAGACATGAAACCTACATATAAAAGCTCTCAAAAACTTTTACAAGGATTTAATGATGTTAGATGGGTTTACAGGGTATATTCTTGGTAACTTAGATCACATTTGATCTTGCATTTATGTATTCTACCTGTTTAAGGTAGAAAAGTCCTTTTTCCAACATGCCTACCTTCATGGAATCCACTTGAACTATTTTCCCTAGATTGACCTAAGTCAATTTTTTTCTCCATTTGAAGTCCTTGGATTTTATATTTTGATATCAACTGTCAATCTCAAACTAGGCTTCTCATATTATGCCAACTGTTAACTCCTAATTCATTTTACAAGATATTAATATCAACTCTTTAACTCCTTGACCTCATGTGCACTATTTATCTTCCTTTGCATGGCTTAAATGCAAGCCATAGATCTTATATCATTTTAATGAAGTTGAGACACTTTTTATCCATGCATTTGTTCTTAATATTTGCTGACCTCTTAACCCATTGCTCATCATTAGATTTAATTTATACAATGGATTGTGCACCATAAATTTTATTGGACCCACTAAATTTGTCAATTATTTTGCACCATTAGATATACTAAGAGCTCACAAGATCATGCCACTTTTCACTTGCACATTCACCCTAGAGATCCACTAACCTTTTGACTCGATGCTCACCATTAATCTTTGATGCATGATTAAATACATGCCATTGGATCTTTAAACTCATTGACATTGCTGATCACCCATTCACCATTAGATTTCATCTTATTTCCCATGATCTTAAAAATTTTAAGTTTTACATTCATCCTTGGAATATTTAAATTTAAATGACTATTTGCCACAATTTTAATTTGACATCCCCATGCACATTTCACTCTACAACTCTGACTTAAAGCTTTATATATTGAGATAGCAAGCTCATCAAGACACTAAATTTACAAAGGATGACCTTGGCATGAATAAATTCATGTCCATGTAATATTTTTCCTTGAGAGGATCCCTAGGTGCATTTATTAAATGTATAATCAGATTGACCTATTTATTTCTATATGATGTGTTGATGATGATCTAGCTCTTTTATACTTGTGAAATAACTTTCAAGGCTCAAAATAAGTTTTTGAGACTTGTGTAAACTTATTGCATGATCTTGAATACATTGATCACTATGAGAACCTAGTTTATCTATTTTTTACAAACTACACTTTAAGTTTACTTAAAGTGTTTCAAAATCTTTACAAGATACATGATTGATCTTTAGACCACTCATTCCATCTAGAACTTTGTTAAGCTCATACATCTAAGCAAAAGATTGGGTATGTGGGATAAATTAGACAAAAAGAGTCACAAATCCAATTTTAATGTTAATAAAATAAGTTAAATCTAAAATAAGATGAAGTTTGAGATAGAACATGTAAGATCTCATAGGATAAATGCCCCTTAAAGGCATAAAACTCCTAAAATGTGGTGTAGGACTCTTCATTTGCATGTTTAGAATTTATCTTCATCATTTGTCCCTCTTTAAACATACAAAAATATCCTATGGAAAATTGAGATGATTTAAATGAGAGGGAGGGGTTATAAACAAGCTCTAACATGAATTTAAGGTGTCCCTAATCATCAAGATTCTTCTGGACATGACTTATCACTGTTTGTAATCTTATTTACTCTTATTCCACTCACTCTTCATACTTGGCACTAATATGGTATTAAATTTTACAATATTAATTATATATAAGAGTTTATGACACTTTTTATGGCCCCTAATTCCCTTATATTCCTTAGAAAGACATTAAAAGGCATCCTACTTAGAGTTTTCACCTTCTCACTAACTTGTTTCATTATGCTAGTTTAGATTGTTGAGATGAAGGCACTTAAAGAATCCCTCATGAGATTTTTTTATGTATGAAATGGACATTATGGGTTATCTAAAGTCCAAAAATATCTCCCAAAGTGACTTACATCTTTTGTAACCCTTACATGCCTGTAAAACACCATAAATAGTTAAAAAAATCAATTTTCACCTTGTTCATATAAGTAGGGTAAAAAAAATATGATGGGAAGTAGCCTTGGGGAGTCTTATACAATATAAAATCAATTTTATATTCATTTTATCCCATAAATATTCCTATCCTACTTCATTTTCCCAATCGGGTCACTAATAAGGGTTTTGGAGGGTTTAGAGTACTTTTGACCCTTAGCATTTGTTCATGAAGGTCCAACATCCAAATTGTGAAAAAATTCCACAAATTATTTGTTAAATACCTCCTTAAACATTAAAAAACTCTTATTACTCCCATGATAAGCATCCATGTAGGTGTGAGCTCTCAAATTTTCCTTCTGGAGCTCCTTTCTCTATTCTATGCAGGTCTGAGTTAGATTTGAAACAAAATGTGGCTTCCCTATGGTCTCCTTTGTATTATAATAGTTTAAAAAATAATTATTACTACACATACCCATTTTTTTATGATTTTTAATTCTCTCTTATCATTATAAATTAAGTTTAACCTCATTTAGGCATTAGTCCTAGATTAGACTTAGTGGGATTTGACTATATCCATATGGGTTTAGACTACCCTATTTGGTTTCTAACCTTTGTGTATTTTTTAAAAATGTTTTTACATGTATATCACATATATAAAAATATTTTTTAAATGTTTCATCAACCTATATCTCACTTTATCATCTTCTTTTCTTAAAACCTATATATTTGTATCCTTGGGGAGTGCCCTCTATCTGAGGCAAAACATAGGGCACTTACCATATTTACACATACCAAAGGGTGATAATAAGTGATTATTAAAGTCATATATATACTATATTAAATTTTTTATGGCTAGGATGTACCATTATACCCTAAAAACATAATCAAACCCTAAAGGCAGACTGCCAAATAACTCACTATGTATAGGGTGTCAAGTATGACTATAGGTTATCATACTAGAGTCTCTCCTTAAATTTTTTACATGATATGAGAGTACCTTGAGCTGTATACCATAAATTTGGATTATTTTAAAACACATATATCACTTCAACCTTTTCCAACTTCTCTATTGCATACATTGTACTTAACTTGACACAGGTGCTAATTGTGTGTGATTGTGTTTCACTTACCTGTAGGTGTTTACTATATTTTTATAGATTGTATAATTGATACAAGATATTATTAAAGTAATTTATATCATTTCATAGTAATTTTGGTCACTTAAAACCATTCATTTGTTAGGCCAATCACCAAAAACACTATATTCTAACTTCTTATTAACTATAGTCAACTAGAGTTGACCACTGTTAATGTAATAAAGGTCCTGTAGGTTGCCTTTTCTTCTTGAAACCTATGTCACATAACCTTTAATCCTTTTGTAATTATTTGGAATAATTTTTTTAACTTTTCAAGTGTTATTATCTTCATTATTTTACCAAGTTCACCTATGAACCTGCAAGCTAGCACCTATAGTTAGCTGTAGGTAAGCCTTTTGAGGGAAAAACACTTGTAGGTGGTGGTGTAGGTTTATACATAAAAATATAAATCTTATTGAAGATAATTTAAATACTAATGTCTTATTTACCCTTATATAAAAACTTTTCATACATGGATTCTCTCATTATGCTTCCTTGGGTTGTAAGTCACTTGGGAGTTTAAGGCCCTGTAGAAAACACTAAATGTTTGTAGTGAATAAATGTATGAATTGGAAACCTTATAAAATCCTCCTTAATTATTAAACCTCCATATAATTTTACAAAGTGTCTCCCTTATATGAGGGATATAAGATATGATTATTTATATTCATCTAGACTTCTTGCAACATTATCATTTGGTAACACCAAAAGTGGCTAGGGCCCTGTTTTGGTGTTTTTAGGGAACTCATACCTAAAGCTCGATTCTATTCTCTTTAAGTGAATTCTTAATCTGCCTACCAATATATGACCTTAAACATGGATCTTAAGGTATTTAAAACTTACTCAAACCCTATTAAGGTCTCCTCACATGCTTGTATGTTTTCATGACCACCTTTAGGTCTCTATGTAAGCCACCTATAAATGTGCATATAGTTATATAGGAAGTGACAATGAATGTAGGTAGGGTGAATATGATATGAATTAATAACTAGTTTTATAATCTCTCAAAGTTTTCAAATGATATTTTACAAAATTTTAAGGCTTGACACAAGTTTTCACACCCTATTTCAATGTGACATTATCCTAAGAGTGTTGATATAGTTGTAGACAAGGTAGTGAATATAGATATGAGCTATATGTATAGAATGTGAATTTATAATTCATATTTAACCTTATCACATTCTTTAATCAAATAATTTAAACCATAAATAGCTTGAAACCAAATAATTTCCTTGCTCTAATATGATTAGCTCTCTCTATGGCACTTGTAGATGCTCGTTCAACGGTACAAGGCTGTGTATCTTAGAGAAATAACTATCATAGTAAATTACATGGAATTAGAGAGGTTTAAATTAATTTATCAAGTTTCAATAATATTTTCACCACACATTTGGATCTTACTAACACTTCCATGAACATTTCCCAGACCCCACATACCATGATTATAAGTGAAAGTAAGTAAAATGCTAACTATGTACTATGATTCTGATTGTAACTCCATGAATGATATAGGTGTGAGACTAAAATTGGAAATAATGAGATTTTAATGACATTTAAAATTTATGGAACATCATATCACATTGATTTTAAGCCATTGCAGAGAAAGAGACCTTCTAAAATTGATGAAATTTGACTGCAACCTCATTAGCATACTCCACCTACAATCTAAGAGGTTTAAAATCATCAAATGAATTCCAACCATGAAAATAAATATGGGAAACTTGAGAGAAGGAATTAAAAATCCTCTAAGATCCATTTCACCAACTATATTGTATGTATATGCTCAAACAGAGGTAAAACCTATAGGGTGGGTAGATTAGTAAGTAAAACAAGACAATCGACTTCTTAAGAATGGTTCACAAAGTATAGGCAACCGTTCTTCCAAGTCCAAACATGAGAATGAAGCTGACAAATTGTACTATCCACACCAATATAATTTTAATTGGAAGTCCTCCCACTAGTTATACCATCAAAATACTTATTAACTAGTTTTGTATGCATAATGGAGTGATGGAGAAGATAAATTATTCTGGCCCATTTTTGGAATTTCCAAAGTAGATAAAACATGGAAATGGAGTCAAGGAAGCTGAAGGGTCACTTCATGATCTTCTCCCATGTACCACTCTTCCCCATAGGCTGTAAAACCTTTAAAAATCCCTTTTTTTCACTTGTTTACTTGATTTTCAATTAACACCAATAATTTTTTAGTTATAAACTGACATATCTGATAGGTAATGACATGAGTGATGTTGAGGATTTTATAAAACTTTCACACCTTGGAAAATTATACCACTTTCATTTATGACCCATATATGACCACTAAGTAATATAAACTGACACAAGGACTAAATTGAACTATGAGAAAGGCTAGAAACACATTAAATTACATCAAATTGATTATGAAACACCATATTACATCTAGATGGACCCTTATATCAGGTTTTATACTATAGGGGGTTTGACTTATTTTGAATTATAGTCAAAATAGTCAACATTCTTGGTGATTTATTAGGGGTGGTATGCTTTATATGCCAATACCAGTTACCTAATTCTATCCATTGGGAAATGGAGTCACCTATATATCAATTTGACACATAATTTGCCTTTGACATCATACTAAACAATAAATAAATGACACACAAAATAAGGCACAATAAAAGAAATAAACATGTGTTCAACTAGAACACTTATGGAATACAACATGACTAAAGGAAAAACATACTCACCTACTTTATTATTTAAAAAAACTCACTCTTGAGGTGAAAAACATCTTACCATTCTTCAACCAGGGTCAAATATGGTTCCTCTTACATCTTTATCACTCCATGAAGGCAATCTAGCATGATAAACATGCCCATCATCAACCATTTTCTTATGTAGATGATCAAAAAGCCTAAAACCTATATGTATTCTTAGGTATACAAGTGAATTAGTTGGAGACTTCATTAATGCTCTTTATTGATCTCTAATAGCCTTGATTGAGGATACAAGTTGATTGATCTTTGTCATCTTTGATCTACACTTTTCAAACTACACATTGGAATGTATGCCAATTACCTCATCTTTGTGATATTCTAGGTTAGCATGTCATTGATAGATGGAGTCATCAAGTTCATCTTCTTTATGATCTAATACCTATAAATGTGGATCAACATTAGATGGATTTCTTAACTATCCTTGAAGTATAAAAGTTTCTACCTTGGACTCATGAAACTCCTCTTTAACTGTAGACTCTTGGACAATAGATCGATGGTCATCTTCATTCATAACATGGCTCTTAATTTTATGCTTGATAGAACACTCAAGATATTTCTCATTAGTCTCATTAACAAACACATCAGATATAAATTTCTTGGTAGGGGAAGGAGTCTTACTTAACTAGTCAAATTCTTGACATATGGTATTGAATTTTATCCATAAGTCATCCTCCTCTTCCTAATGTGTGTCATAATCAAGGGAACCTTCATCAAGAGTAGGTAGAAATAAATCATTCTTCGCACTATGGTGATAAATTAAATTCTTCAATCCATCATCATCATATACATGAATCAAGTAGTTACTCTAAGTAGGTTGTGAGAAAGGATATTTAACACTTACCTCAGCTCCCTCATATGTCTTTTCAAGGATGATATAAGTGCCAAGGTTATTTTTATCAAAGTATACATAAGGATCATGATAATAATCATCAACACCATATTCATATAAAAACAATTAATCTGTTCCCTCAAGTTTAGAAGCACCATCATCCACATTAGACTCCTCCTTCTCATTGAGTACACAATTCAAATTTGAACTTGCCTCTACATAAGGCTCAATGTGAAACCTTTCAAGGGGATAAGTTATTATGGTCACCTTGGTTCCATATATTTTCCAAAAGGATAATAATTACCAATTATTTTAGAGGTAGCCACCTATATTGGGTGAAATTATCTTGAAAGGTAGATTGCAAAATGAGCAGGCAGGTCCACCACAACAATTACTTAGAGGATAGGAAATCTAGGATAATCATGAAAGAAAACCTTCAAATTTTTGGTCAAAAATATTTTATTATCAAATGTAACATATAAATAAATCACTCCTTTTATATTAGGTTCATATTTTAGGCCCAACTTATCAGCTACAACCTTGGGTATGACTGATGTAGAAACACCACTATCAACTATGCAATTATGTACTAGTTTGTTACCCACTATGAGAGTGATGTATAAGGGTGGAGGTTTATTAGATTTATTATATGGTTAAAAAATATTTTTAGGGGAATTGGTAAGAGAAACATGACCATGAATTTTACTTTAATGTGAAGGACTAGTAGGGATAGTGGATATCTATTTTTGCAAAATCTCTTTTTGGTTAGGCATATGGAGGACATCTCATAAAGAGATAGATGCTTTGTCATTATTCAATGATTCCACTATGTTTAGGGAATAAATAATCACCTTATCTTAAGTATTTGGATTCATATAAGTTTTTTAAAATTGATAAATAAAATAACCTTGAGAAAACCTTCTACTATTCTAATTTCAAGGAGGTGTAGGATTGTTTGGGACTGCCATGCCTTACTACCTTATATAAGGATTAGATGAAATTATAGGCATGTTATTATCACATATTAAATAATTACTCTTAGCTCTCATGTTATTTTTAATATAATTTCCTTTATTGATAATAAAAATATATTCCACTGAGAAGTTAGTGAAGCTCTCTCCACGGGGCTACCAATTTCCATTTGCTTGCATCATGACTTCATCTTCAACTGATAGGAGAAGAGTGAATCCTAATTAAACTAGATATTTATATCCACTATCAATAGAATCCATAAATTTTCCTTATTTCCAATATTACCCTTTCACCAAGTTACTATGCACCAATACCATCTCACTTACATTGGTGGTGGAATTGGGATTGTACACATTGATATGCCTATTGAAGTTAGGCTTCCCTTGACCTCTTCCTCTCCCATATTTATGACCATATTTTTGTTTATATGGATAGGGGTTTTGATTCAAACCTATTTTAATTCTATCTTACCTAATATTAGCTTATAAGGTTTTAATTATATCATATGGATCAGGTTCATCTACCTTCTTAGGAGCAATCCTAAGCTTAACATTTGTATTAGGAACTTGAGAAATGCTTGGAGTAGCAGTTGGTATATTAGGTAGAAGAAGCATAAACACCTTAGGAGGAAAATTTACTAATTAAATGAGTCCATTATCAGTTCTAATTTAAATTTCATATGCTTAGGGAAGAGTGAAACCACCCATGGATTGAAGCATGATGGCAATATCGGTACCAATGGCTCTCAAGTATGTAGGAAACACAAAGATAATAGGTTGTCTCATGGGAAGAGGCAATATATACCAATTATTTTTAAACCTATCATTTTAGTCATGCATTATTTCATTGGGGGATCTTTTGATCACATTGAGATAATGTATGAGAGAGGTATGGTCATTTCATCTTCAAACCTTGAATTTAGCAACACTCCAAAGTCATCCCATGATGTGATGCATCCACTAAGAAAAGTCCTATACCAATAAAGTGATTTAGCTATAAGGGACATGTCAAGGAGTCTAATGTTAATATTCTCTTTAGTGACATTGTATAGACTACAAAAAAAGGAGATATACCTGATGTGTTCACTTAGTGTGACATGACCTTCACCATTGAATGTGGGCACACTCTTTGTAGCATTAGGGGGAATGACATCATATGATTCAAGATGAATTGGATTTTTAGTATTAAATTTAGTAAAATCACGTGGAATATCCATGATGTATTGTATTTCTTTAATATATTCACTTTCTTGACTATAAAAATCTTCTTGGTCTTTAAAGGGTAGATTAAGTTGAGGGTATTGAACTTCAAGAGGAAGTTTAGGCTAAATAGGTGGATTGATAGGATTGATAACTATATCATATGATGAAATAATAAGTACCATGAAGTATTAAAGAAAATTTATGAAAAAAAAATGGTCTTGAAATATATTTTACCTTAAATGGATTCACCAAATGCCGAGTAACACACCAATTTACATCTGATGTTGTCAAGACCAACATTCACCTTAACAAGTTATCTTGAGGACAATGGGTCACACTAGGAATGATATAAATATTTTCACTAAATAATTCACCATAGAGGAGGGTGTTCAATCCTCCTCCATATTTGAGACACATGGGAATACTTCTAGGTATGTGGGTTTACCTATAGCAGAAGTAGACCTCTAGGTTTAAGGGTTAGCTCCCTAAATATACCTTAAAATGCTTATCACTTAACTATTTTCTTGTGGGAAAAAAGATAGAAGTTTTCATTAAATGAAACTAATATAAGGGGGAATTACACCACAAGGTTTTCAACAAGTCCATTATACTTCTTTCACTAAGAAACAAGACCTATAGACTAGCTTCAAAGTCCTTAGAGGTTCTAACATAAGTGTTTCAATATAAAGGTGATATGCATGATACAACACAAGGTAGGTGAACCAAAGGGTATATTTCACACTCTAATAAAAAATTTACACTTTAAAGGATACTAAAACACTAGCTAAACTCTATATGAAATTTTAGAATATGAACTCTTGCATAAACATGAGAGGATAAGGAAAAGTAAGGATAGAAGATTATCACTTAACATCAACATATATCACTTTTCACACATATAAAAATATTAATGAAATAAAAATTATACTTAAATTTAATGTTAAAATGTAAATTACAATGTAAAAAATAGTAGGGCTTTGCCATACATGGTGTGGTATTAGTCTACAAGAGCCAAAATGGCTATTACTTATAGAATTGGAAAGAGAGGGAAAGAGAATGAAGTACAAGATTCATAAATCCACATGTAATGTTAATAAAATGAGTTAAATATACAATAGGATGAATTTTGAGATAGAAAATTCAATATCTCATAAGAAAAATTTCCCTTAAAGGCATAAAACTCCTAAAATGTGGCATAGGACTCCTCATTTGTATGTTTAGAAACTATCTTCATCATTTGGCACTCCTTGAACGTTCTAAATCAGAGTAGGGATAACTAAGATGATTTAAATAAGAGAGATGGGTTATAAAAAATCTAAAAAATTCATTAGAGGTGTCCCTAATCATTAGGATTATTTTGGACATGAATTATCACTTCCTGTAGTCTTAATTACTCTTATTAAACTCACCCTTAACACTTGGCACTAAGATAGTCATTAGTTTTACAATATGATACATAAATAAGAGTTTATGACACTTTTTAGGACACAACATGCCATTAAATTAGGTAGACATTAAAATGCCTCCTACTTAGAGTTTTCACCTTCTCACTAACTTATTTCACTATACCAATTTGGACTGGCTAAGATGAAGGCACATGAAAAATAATTTTTGATATTTAATAATGTATTAAATTGACATGAGGGGTTATATCAGGTCCCAAGATATATCCCAAAGTGAATTTAATATTTTGGAACCCTTCCATACCTACACAACACTAAAAATAGTCAATAAAATACATTTTTCACCCTATCTATACAAGTAGGGTGGAAACCAAATTGATGAGAAGTAGGCTTGGGGATTCCTATATAATATAAAATCACTTAAATTCTCATTTTATCTAATTGGATGCATCTCCTAATTCATTTTCCCAATTAGGTAACTACCAAGGGTTTTGTAGGTTTAGAGTACTTTTGACCCTTAACATTTGTTCATGAAGGTCTGACATCCAAATTGTGAAAAAATTCCATAAATTATTTTTAAAATACCTCCTTAAACACTCAAAAAATCATATTACTCCAATTATAATCATCCATGTAGGCATGAGATCTCAAACTTGCCTTCTCGAGTTCCTTTTTCTATTCTATGCAGGCCTGAGTTGGCTTTGAACCAAAATGTGGCTTCCCTATGGTATCCTTTGCATTTAAAAAGTTAAAAAACTCCTTATTAATCCTTTTTAAAGTGTTTTAATTATTTTTAATTATATCCTATCATTATAAATTAATTTTAACCCTATTTATGCATTAGGCCTAGATTAGGCTTAGTGGGTTTTGACTGCATCCATATGGGTTTGGACTACCCTATTTGGTTTCTAACCATTTTATAATGTTTTTATTGTTAATACATATATATATCATCTATAAACATAGTATTTCAAGGTATCATCAACATATAACTCATATTATCATCTTATTTTCTTAAAACCTAGAGATTTACACCCTTGGGGAGTGCCCTTTGTCTGAGACAAAACAAAGGGCACTTACCCTATTAAAATAGACTAAAGGGTGATATTAAGGGCTTATCCAAGTCATATAAATAATATATGTAAGGTTTTAAGGACTAGAAATACCATTATACCCTATAAAAATCATAAATTCTCAAGGAAAACTACCAAATAACTCACTATGTGCATGGTGTCAAGTATTACTGTAGGTTGTCATAACAGAGTCTCTCCTTCCCCTATTTCCATGATATGAGAGTCCATTGAGGTGTCTACCATGAATTTAGAGTCTTTTAAAACACATATATCACTTCAATCTTTGCCAAATTATATATTTAATACATTATACTTGACACAGGTGTTTGGGTGTGTGACTATGTTTCACCTGCCTATAGGTGTTTACTGCATTTGTTAGTCCAATCACAAATAACACTATATTATAACTCCATATTAACTACAATCAACTAGAGTTAACCAATATTAAGGTAAAAAAGGTCATATAGGTTACATTTTCTCCTTGAAACTATGTGAAATAACCTTGAAACCTTTTGGAAGTCCTTAGAAGAATTTTTGAACTCTATAAGTGTTCTTATCTTCATGATTTTACCAAGTTCACCTATGAACCTGAAAACTAGCACCTACAGTCAACTATAGGTAAGCCTTTTAAGGGAAAATCACTTGTAGATGGTGGTGTATGTCTATACATAACAATATAACTCTTCATGAACTTGATTGAAACATTAGTGTATTATTTACCCTTATAGGACCACTTTTCATACATGGATTCTCTTGTTATGCTTCTCTGGGTTATAAGTCACTTGGGAGTTTAAGGTCTTGTAGAAAACACTAAATGTTTACAGTAAACAAATATATGAATTGGAAACCTTATAACATCCTAATTAATTATGAAAACTTAATATAATTTTTAAAATCATCTTACCTATATGAGGGATACAAGATATTATCATTTAGATTCATCTACACTCCTTACAACACTATCATTTGGTAACACCAAAAGTGGCTAGTGCCTTGTTTTGGTGTTTAGGTGTATGATTGTGTTTCACCTTATTTTAGGTGTTTATTACATGTTTATAGATTTTATCATTTATATAAGTTATTATTTAAGTCATTTATATCATCCCATAGTCATTTAGGTCACTTCACACCATGCATTTGTTAGGCCAATCACCAAGAACACTATATTCTAACTCCCTATTAACTATAATAAATTATAGTTGACCACTATTAAGGTAAAAATGGTCATGTATGTTTCCTTTTATCTTTAAAACATGTGTCACATACCATTGAATCATTCTAAATTTTTTTGTAATATTTATGAACTCTTCAAGTAGTTTTATCTACATGCTTTTACCAAGTACACCTATGAACCTGCAAGCTAGCACCTATAATTAGCTGTAGGTAAGCCTTTTGAGGGTAAAGCACTGATAGTTGGTGATGTAGGTCTATACATAAAAATATAACTCTTATTGAATCTAATTGAAACATTGGTGTCCTATTTACCATTATAGGACCACTTATCATACATGGATGCTCTCTTTATGCTTCCTTGGGTTGTAAGTCACTTGGGAGTTTAAGGTCCTATAGAAAACACTAAATGTTTGTAGTAAACAAATATATGAATTAAAAAACTTTCAACATCCTCATTAGTTACTAAAGATAAATATAATTTTGAAAATTATCTCCCTGAAATGAGGGATACAATATATGATCATTTAGATTCATCTAGAATCCTTACAACACTATCATTTGGTCACACCAAAAGTGGTTATGGCCCTGTTTTGGTGTTTTTAGGGAACTCACACCTTATTTATCTTATATTGAAGAGAAATATCACTCTTCCAGCCAATATATGACCTTAAAAATGGTTATAAAGGTATCTCAAACTTCTTTAAACCTAAAAGGTCTCCTCACATGCTTGTACATTTCCATGACCACCTTTAGGTCTCTATGTAAACCACCCATAGGTGTGTATATAGTTATACAAGAAGTGACTATGAATGTAAGTAGGGTGCATATTATATGAATTAATAACTAGTTTTATACTCTTAAAATCATTCAAATGAGAGTTTACAACATTTCAATTCTTGACACAAGTTTCCACACCCCATTTCAATGTGACATTCTCCTGAGAGTGTTGATATAGTTGAAGGTAAGGTGGTGAATGTAGATATGAATTATATGCATGGAATGTGGATTTATATTTGATATTTAAACTTATAACCTTATTAAATAAAATTATTTCAACCATAAATAACTTGAAACTAGATAATTGCCTTATTCTAATGTGATTGGTTCTCTTTATGGCACGTGTAGATAATCTTTCAGTGGTACAAGAGTATGTATCTTAGAGAACTAACTATCACAGTTAGTTACATGGAATTAGAGAGGTTTAAATAATATGTTCACCACATTTTGGGTTCTTCCTAACACATCCATGAACATGTTTAGGACCCCACGTGCCATGACTATAAGTGAAATTAATAAAAAAGCTAATTGTGTATTATGATTTTGACTAAAAATCCATGAATGATATATGTGGGAGAATAAAATTGTAAATAAATATATTTTAATGACATATGAGATGAATTTAATATCATATCACATTTATTTGAAGCCATTTTAGAGAAAGAGGCCTTCTACAATTGATGAAATTTGAATGCAACCTCACTAGCATACTCCACCTACAACCTAAGAGGTTTGAACTCATAAAATTAATTATAAACATGAAAAAAACTATGGTAAAAATGAGAGAATGAAGTACACATCCTCTGTAATCCATTTAACTAACTAGATTATATAGACATACTCAAACAAAGGCAAAACCTGTTAGGTGTGGGGATTAACAAGTAAAATAAGACAATCAAATTATTAAGAATGGTTCATAAAGTATAGGAAAAAATTATTACAACTAAAAAAATTAAAATTAATTATACAAATTTTACTATCTACCACCAAGATAATTTGACCTAGAATTCCTCTTACTGGCCATATCATCAAAAGACCTATTGATTGGTTTTGTATGCATAATGGAGAGATGGAGAAGAGAAATAGGTTTGGCCCATTTTTGGCACTTAAAAAGTAGATAAATCATGGAAATAGAGTTAATTAATCTTAATAGTCATTACATGAGCTTCTACCATGTGCCACTCTTCCCCATATGCTGTACAACCTTTAAAACTCCCTCTTTTTCAATTATTTTTATTGAGTTTTAGTTAACACCTACAATTTTTCAATTAGAAACTGACATATTTGATAGGTAATGACATTAGTGACATTGATAATGAGTTTAAAACACTTTAAACCTTTAGAAAACTATACCAATTTCATTTATGACCCATATATGACCCCTAAGTGACATAAACTGACACAAGGACTAAATTGAACTATGACCAAGGCTAGAAACACATTAAATCACATACAATTTAGTAAGACACCCCATATTACATATATATAGACCATTATATTAATTTTTTAGCTATAGGGGGTTGATCTATTTTGATTTATGGTTAAAATAGTCACAAAGGATAAGGTTAGGTAGAGTTTCCTCATTCTATCCTAAGGGATACCAATGCAAGAGCTCAATGCCTACTTAAATAGAAAGTTTGAAGGATAAGATGGAATATTTAAGGCATGATAGAGGCCATGAATTAGTAAAATATGGTGTATTGTAGTTACACAAGCCTCTTCACTATCCTCATGCATTGACATGCATTCAATGGGTCCACTTAGTGTTTGGGGAAGATGTGGAGGCTGTAACTCCCTCATTTGACTTTAACCAGGCCTGAACCATGCTTAAAATACCCTAATATTACCAAAAATTTCAGTTATTTAATGAAAATGGGTTATGGATATGCCTCCAAGAGGCATTAAGTAGCCTCACTTTAATGTGCATGCAGAATGGTCTTTGAAATTGCCTCTAACCTATCATAATGGCCTACATTTTGGGGTATGTTTGCTTAGAGGATAGTTACCAATGCTTGGATATGGTCAATAAATGATACCATGGCATATTTTTACTTATATACCCTTCTAATTACAATATAATTAGGCTTATTTTCTTGTCGTTCAACCTTTTACTCATATCCATTGCTTGAATGATGAAATAGTTGACCTAGGCTCCCAATTCATATTAACTCCTTCAGGGGTCTCTTTGATAATTTGAGCCACTTGAAGTATTTGTAACTTTTAAAAATTAATAAAAAAATTATGGTGGCTCTTATACAAAATCTTGAGCACTTTTCCATACATAGATCCTCTTTTTGACCTCTGTTAAAGGCTCTTTTTAGACTTGGTTTTGAGCATAGACTCCATCAATGGATATATGAAAACTTGTTTTTTTATTTAAGTAAATTATGTGAATTATATAAATTATAACACTTAAATGACACAAAAAAATACCTCCATGTCAAATTTTAAGTCATTTCATTGAGTAGAACTCAAAAAATGCATATTTTGGGGTTACCTCAACCTTCCTTGTCAAATTTCTGAGTGTGTATCGGTCTAAGTTTTATAATTTTCTCAAGTTTTATGAGGTCCAAATACTTAATTATTTTTTAATTAGTACCAATATTGAAACACTCAAATATTCAAATCATTTTTTCCATTATTAACCATGAAAACTAACTAGCATCACATATTTATACCTACTGCACACTCAAAAATTATGAATTGTGATATATAGGGAGCAATAAATAGGTGAATATTGAGATTTATAAGGTCTAAATACATTTTTTTTTTGTACTTTTAAATACCCTTAAAATTTTTCCAAGAATTATATTTGACCATTCAATTCTTTAAGTGCCTCAAAAACACCTTTTTTGACTATCCCCACTTGCATGCTAAAATATTGAATCTTGTAAGTATGTCTTTCTCCACATTTTTCCTTAAAATTATAAATGTGATTAATATAAATATGTTTTTGAAGAATTAAAAAATTCTCACATGAGATTCAAACCATCTATCATACCTTATAGCCCTCTAAGAAGCTTGCCTAGCTCAATGTTGACTGCTAATAGACAAACATAAGACTATGACAAAACATTGAATGATTAAAATATTAATTTTACATAAATAAATTTATTTTAACTTATAACCACTCAATAAAACCAATTTTACCATGTTTCATAGCTGGATCATGCCTGTAGAGGCCTCAAGATGCATTTTTTTCAAAACTAGCTAGTGGGCTGCCTTAGTGAATGACTATTTATGATTGTAGGAGGTATATAAAAAAATAGATGATTAAAATAATAATGATGAATTAAGTATTTAATATAAATATTTATATACTCACCATGATCATACATACCAAAAATGAGAACCTAACTCATCTTGTAAATGGTCCAAAGTCACAACTTTCTTGAAAACTATCAATGGATGCCTGTGTGAAAGAGTTGGAGAGTGCCTCAGGTATGTTAAAAAAATGGATGATTGCCTTGTTATTTGGGATAAATATATGTCATTAAAACCTAATATAGGTTATAATTACCTTGTGTACCAAAATTTTAGGTTAAATCACCTCTCTAGCATCTTCAACCCTTCAAATTTTCTCCAAACTAGCCCTCAAGCTTATGAATGTGTATACAATCTAATTATAATTGATCAAACTTGGAAATGATTGATTTACAATTTAGTGATGTGTGGAGTGTGATGATATCACTCTTGAGAGTGGATTTAGTATAGTCATCTAGCTATATAATTAAAACCTTCATAAGGAGATCTTTATATGATGTTTGTGAGAGCACATTAAGTTAATGAACCTATTAACACTAGTATGCATATATAACCCATGAGATATGATCATAGTGTCTTAAAAAAATCATAGACATATTTATCACCTTTAAATCAACCTTGAAAATTCTTTAAATTTCCAATAACGATTCCATTTATCTCACTATATCATGGTTTCTTCATTACATAAGCTAGTAATCAAGATTTCTCAAGTGTATGGGCTACTTCTTCTTCAGAGCTTAAACATAAAATATTCATAGTAGCTTGTATCATCTTTAGATCATATTTATATTTTATTGGATCATCTTCAAAGCTCACTAGATCATCTTTGGTGCTCACTTGATCATCTTCAAAGCATCATTATGTTCTTCAGAGCATCTTTAAAACTATTGCTAAAAAGGTGTTGCCAAAACTATTGATGAATTATCAAACATTAAAATTATCTATTATTAGGGATAAATTAGGTTTCCTCTTAAAAAATTCCAACACCACACCAAGACCTTCTAAGATACTCATGTTTTTAGATAGATTAGAGGTGCTCATGAATTATCACTAGACTACCTTTTTCATTACCTTCACCATGGCATATGTTAACTATTGAGAAACATAAAAGTGATCAAAGACCTTCCAAGGATGTTTTATCATCATGAAAAAACTTGAATCAAGTTGGAAGGGAGGTATAATATTGACAAGGCAAATTTGTAGCATGACAAGACCATGGATTGTTTGAACAACCCTCAAAACTCACATGGACAAGATACAATCATGAGATTAATGATGGACTAGGACTCAAGGCATTAGGTTGACCCCTTTATAGGTCTGGGACCAGAAAGTGGTCAACATTTTTGGTGACTCAGTTGGCTTGACCAACCTAATATTCAAAGAACTTAGAATATGCTATGAAAATCCTCAGTTGAGCCCTGAAGGCCTACGTAAGATAATGAGCTCAAAATATGGCTCATTATTGACATGTTATTTCCTTCAAATCATCTCTCAAAGGATATTATCTTATACAAATCTTAGATTCTTAGATATCTATTACATGGAAAATAGATATTTGTCTTGTTTATATTAAATCAAGGACTAAACCTTTACTTTGTCATTGAATGTCTAATACATAACATGTTTTAGTGATCTTTGGTGTGAAGAATGCTCAAGAAGAAGACACAGGTGATGTATAGTGAACTATCGACTCTACAGGCTTATTTCTATGGACTCTACAGGCTTATTTCTATAGACTCTATAGGCTTATTTCTATGGACTCTATAGGCTTATTTCTACAAACTTTGTAGGCTTGTTTTTATGGACTCCACAGGGTCAATTTTGAGAATTCTATAAGGACAATGCCACAAATTGGGAGCTTGAGACCAGATAGGATAAGAAAGAACCATTCCAGCTGGAATCAAATAAGGAAAATAACCACCTACTATTTTGAAGGACTTGCTTTTTATAAATTTGTATGTAATCAGATTTTAGGACTATTATAGGATAGGATATTTATTTCATCGAAATAATTGGATCTCTTAGAAATTCAATCTCTTATCTTTGGATGAAGGGATCGACTAGGAGTCCTATTCTTTTGCATCCTATTTTATTGTATTAGTATAAAGTGTAAGACTTTTGACTATGAAAAGAGAGAAGAAATAGAGGATATAGAGAAAATAGAAAATAAATAATTAGATTTTAGAAGCATATAGGTTTCAATCAGATTGTAATCATTTCATTTTCATGAATTAATACTTCAAGTTTTTAGCACTGATTAATCTTTATTCCTGAGTCTGAGAGGAGCAAGGGCCCACTCTCCTTAGAACCAGGAACTATGTATGGTATTTATGTTCTATTTTATTAGTTAGAATCTTGTTACTATTTTCATTTATTTATAAAAACATCAAAACAAATTCATAGTTTAAAAAGAGTATTTTCTTATTTCATTTCTTTTCTACGCAAAGTATGTTTCCTTTCATAGCAGAAGTGTGAAGCAAATTTCTTTTCGTAAGTAGAAGTGTGAATTTACTTTCCCTACAAACTTAAAATAGGAGTGTGATATTTTACTTCCAACAAAAGAGTGGATTGATTTGATTTCTTTCTTTTTCAGTAAAATCATGAATCATGTAGTTTAGTCAAAGTTAGAATAGGATCAACAAACACCCCCATAAGCAGACTTCTAGATCTACCATCCCATACCTTACTGTAGATAGCTTTGGACACCAGCCCTGGTTGATAAGACACCAATTGAATATTGGTTAAATGAGGAGTTAGATGACACTCATCATTTTTGGTGCCATTGTCAGGGAACAAAAGGTGTTAGTAAGGTAATAATTATTGATCTAGAGTGATTTTTTTAATTTATAAAAAATCATAAAAATCCCAAAACAATTAATAAATTGATGTACCATCCTAGAGATTCTCAAAGATGATTTATTCTAAAGTTTCCACCAAGAACACAAGTGGACACTCCAACATATATGAGTAGTGAACCAGAAGATACAAGTGAAACCTATTTTCAAGAATCTTCTGAAATTGGGATAGGAACCAGGGCATTGCCACATGTAATCCCCATAGGAAAAATTCCTCAAGATCAATATTTTGTAGGAAGACATTATTTAGAGATTGCCAAAGACTTAGAAGAAGTATTTAAAAGATCCATAGCTAAAGAAAATTTTGATAACTTAGAACAACCTATAACTGAGACCATAAACATTCAGTGGGAAGATCATCCTGGCTTTGAAATATCATCAAAAGGAGAAATGGATCTCTAAAAAAATCAATAATTCACACAAACAGGAAGGAATTTTTCCTTTCCTATTATTGTAGATCCTAATGATTAAACCCCCATGAAAAATATTTCACTAGCTAATCTACCAAATTTTTGGGGACAATCTATAGAAGATCCTGATCAATTCCTATTTGAGTTTAAGGTGCTATGTCAAACCTATGATTACATAACTGATAACCAACAATTAAAACTATTTCCCTCTACACTTAAAGATGTAGCTATGAGATGGTTTATGGGTTTACCTAGCAATTCTATTAGAACATGGGGTGACATGGTAACAATTTTTTTGAACAAATACGAAGATTAGTTTTGAGTGTGAGAAAGAAAAGAGGATTTCTTCAAAATCAAACAAAATGAGGATGAATCTTTAAAGGATTACTTAGATAGATTCATGTTCACTCATAAAATAAATATCTATCCACTCACTGAAGATGTTTAGAAGTTGGTTTTCTTGAAAGTATTGGATGAAGACACTAGAGATGCCTTAAATCTAATGGATAGAGGAGATATAAATATATTGGCTTTCGATCAGATTTTTGAGCTTTGTACCAATTACTCTCAAACAAAACCTGGAATTAGGAAAGGAAAGTTGGGGAAATCTAATGAACTGGATAAATTAATGGAAGAGTTTGCTAATCTCAAAATAGATATTCTAGTTACACTAAATAGTACTTTGGATGGCCTTCAAGCTAAGGCAAATGCAATAGAGCCTTTAGAAATCTACTATCCTAAGTGCAGATAAAAACATGCCCTTAGAGACTACCCCCTAGATAGAACCTGTTGGGTCAATATTTTGTCACCAGCTAATTGATGAACAAAAATAGGTCTCTTCAACCATATCAAGGGAGATTGGTTGGCCAAATGTGCAGGTTTACTACATCAGAGGTGGACAAATCTCTCCTCTCATCAAGGGGAGGTTCCCTATAAATATGTAGGAGATATATACTCTATATATAAGTAGAAAATAACACTCAGGCATAGGGTTACACCATCAATCTCTCTTTTTTTAGAGATGATGTTTATAGACAAAAGAGAAATCTTGGTGATAATACTGAAGGCACTTCTCTTCTTTTAGAAGTGATCTTGAAGGAAACAATAGGAGTTTTTTTAGGTAGTGACAAGTAACTGGTAACAAAGGTGAAGTAACTAGTAGGATGAAATAGAACACAAAGTCTCCACCTCAACTGCCCAAAGAGTGAAACACAAAGGATAATGGGGGAAAAAATTCATCCCAAGATCCTTTACATAGAAAGAAACTAAAAACAAACTAAAGACAATTATGACAACACAAATTCTAAAAGTAACTAGCTTCAGGAAATCTTCTAGATTGCTCCCACTAGTTTTACCTGTTAAATTAAATAAACAAGAATGCTCCTAGGAAATAGACATAAGAACAATTTCCTAAGATAACACAAGCTATAACAACACAAAGTTTGAAAGTAACTTGCTTTCTCATTTAATTAAAGTAATATGATCAACAATCTGAGCTCAAAGTCTGAGTATTCACCTTTCAATTTGGGTAGAGTTTTGATTCTGTAATGGAGAAGATCTCCTTTTCATAATACAAAAGATTACAATGTATAGTATCCAAGAAAGGCTTGGCACTTTTTCCTATGGGATGGCCCATGATGCATTTAATCCCTTGAATGTACTTTTTATTCTATCTAAGGGGCTGTGCTGGGAATATTACATTGCCTTAACTATGGCATGCCCATTTATCTCATATGTCTCCTCCTTAGCATGGGTTGTTTGGTCCTTTTTCCTAATGTCCACGTAGTTGTCCATTTTTCCTTTACTTCATGGAAGAAAAACAAGCTGCATCCTTGATTTGGTGTGCTCAGATGACCACTTGATCGACTACTTCACCTATTGGAAATAAATCCCTTGTAGATATTTCTAATCTTTTTATATTTTTCTCTCTTCCCTGTAGCAATTTGAGCTCTCAGGCTCTCTTTTCAACTGGTTGCTTGGTTTATTTTTTAAGTTCTGTGCCATACTAAATTAACAGATATTTCATTACCTTAAATTTGATGTTCATGGGGATGTCAATGGTTGATATTTGTTTGAACCATATTGAACCATGAACCTTTAAACTTATGAAAGTTCATTAGTTCAATGGTTCATTGGTTTAGGTGGTCTTTATCGATTCCCTGGTTCAATCACTTCCTTGCTCTTTGCTTGAACTATCCCTTTGAACTGGTCTCTGGAATCATCGATGTCTTACCTTTATCTAGAGCTTCCTTTGAACTATTGAACATGTGAACCATTGAACTTTGAACTCTTTTGGTTCAAGGTTCAATCAATTCATTGGTTCATCCTTTGTTCCATCACTCCCTTTATTTTTCTAAGTCCCTCAAAGCCTTTTCTTTAGTCTTTATCAAGCCTTTGGAACACCCCAAAGGGAAGGTGTCCCTTTGGGTCTTTAAGAAAGGTCCATTTTGCTAGTGCTGAGAGCCCCCCACAAGGGTTCCTACCCTTCGGGGTCCTTCGAGTGGCCTTCGGGATTCAATTCCTTCAACAGGTCTTTAGGCTCCAAATGTCTAAAGGAATTCCTTCAGACAAAATGTCTAAAGGAATTCCTTCTGATAATTTATCCAAAGGAAATCTTTCCTTGGCTTTGCTTTGTCTTTTCTTTAGGCTTTTTGTTTGTCTTTTGTGCAAATTCCTTTAGACAACAGTCTGAAGGAATTCCTTTAGACATTTTTTCCAAAATAATTCATTTTGTCTTTTTCCTTACATAAATCTAAAGGAATTCCAACTTTTCTACCTTGTTCATTTTTATGAAGAATATCTCTTTGTCCACTTTTGCTCACTGCCCTCTGTAAGGGCACTTGGCCTTGGTTCACTACCATTCGTAAGGGCACTTGTTCCTTTGGATTTGGGGTAGTCCCTTGAACTGACCGATTGAACCAACTTTGGTTCAACGGTTCAATCTCGCATTTGAACCTCTTTTCTTCTAAGTCTTTTGATCTCTTTGAACCAAATGCATTGAACCAATTATTCATTGAACCTTTGAACTATTGAACTCATTAAACCTTTGAACTAAAATGGTTTAAGGTTCAACAGTTCAATGGTTCAAGTCTTCTTATTTTCGCTAAGTGTTTTGAAGCTATTGAACCTTGAAGCAGTTGAACTTTTGCCGAAGCGCTTAACTCTCCAAGCTTACCGACATTGTTGAACCTTTAAACCCATTGAACCTTTGAACTAAAATGGCTTAATGGTTCAATCCTTCCTTTGAATCTTGTCGATGAACATTTTTGATTGAACCAAGGTGTTGAACCAATCTTGAAATTGCCTAAGTGCTGGAAACTTGCTCTTTTGAGAGAATTTGCCTATCAAAGCCATTGGACATGTTGAACTTACTAGTCCCTTAACTGAAAAAGATTGAAAAATGAGGGATTTGAATGCTCAGAATAAATTTTTGAGAAGAGAAGAGATAATTTTGGCCTACAGGACCAAAATAGTTCATATGTTGTCTTTAAATGAGTGAAAATTTTTGGGAACAATAGAACCAATATATCATTATGTGGAATCTATGATGCAATAGATCATGATACCAAATATTTCACCCTTCTACCTATTTTAAAGAAACAAATAAAAACCCAAGTCTAGTCCACTGAAGAAGTAAATTGTATTTAGAGACAAAACTTTACCCCATAAAACTAGGCTCATGAATAGTTTAATGAGAGAAATCTAGTTAATCCATGGATGCCACCATGGAATGTTTCATTTCCTACACCATTTTTTAATCAACCCAAAAATCCATCAATTCAAAATCCATGGGTAGGAAAAAATTGGATGCTAACATCTCCATGGATGGTGCCATAGCCACAACAATAATGGGTACCACAGTAGCATTGGATGCCACATCCATATCAACAATGGAATCAGTAGTGGAACCCACAATCATAATTCATCCAACCAAGAAGACCACTTTAACAACAAACCATTATGCCACCCCCAGTTATTCAACAAGGACAAATCAATCAGCCCTCAATGCCTACACAACCAATAGAAAATCTAAAAAATAAACCAGCACCTATTTATGTTAATGAATAGGAAGAAATAATCAATGTTGGAGATATTGAGTGTTTAAACATACATTTGAGATCAGGAAAAACTATACAAAAACCTCCAGTACTTATTTCTGAGATACCTAATGAAAATGAAAAGATATAATCATCTCAATTAGGCACTGGAGAAACTAAAATCAAAATGATCACTGAAGTAAATAAAGGAAACACTACTACACCAGTAATTCCTTTTCTTGAAATATTAAGAGAAACTAATATTAAACTAGACTCAAACTTGGTCCATGAGTTGCAAAAGATTAATATTGAGATACCCCTTCTACAAGCTATTTGGTATATACCTGAATTAAATAAGATCATCAAAAACCTTTATATCAAAACACCTAGGAGAAAAGCAAAATATCTAGGAACCATTAATGTTGATGGAAAATTTGTTGATTTACTAGCTAGAAAACTATTAGTTCCAAAATATGTAGATTCAGGAAGCCCAGTGATCATCGTTACAATCAGAGGGAAAGAAATTATTAACATCTTGGTAGATTTGGGAGCAACAACCAATGTCATGACAATTGATACTCTCCGTGCATTATCTCTTATGAAAATGCAACCCATAACTACCATTCTTCAAATGACGGACCAGTCGATAATGAAACCAAAGGGAACTATAGAAAATGTTGAAGTGTTAATTGAATCTTAGGAATATCCAATATATTTCATGGTCTTATAACCTAAAACAAATAATCTAGGATATCCTATAATCCTAGGTAGACCATGGTTGGCTACTGTAGTAGCATTGATTGATTGTAGGTCAAGAGACATGACCATTTCTAATGGGTTAAAATCCAAATGCATCTCCTTGTATCCTCCTACAAAACCATCAAAAAATTGCATACAATAACATTGGGTGGATGAATTAGACAACACATTAAACAACATTTTCTCCTTAGCCATGATCACTATTAAAAAACACTTGGAAGAATTGAATGGAGACCTATACCCAGAATCTACAGACTCTACCAATCTAGAAACTATGGACTATGCCAATCCTGAAATGATAGACTCTGCCAGTCCAAAAGCTATGGACTGCCTTAGTTTAGGATTATTGGGTCAGTTGGAAAATTTTAAAACCTCCACTTCAACTTCTGCTAGTACTTCTTCATCATATGATCATAGATTGATATAGGAAAGTGTGTGGAAATTGGCAAAACAACAACAAACTCATTTCTTAGATGCATTTCATTATTCCTTAGCAAGACTAATTCCTCCTAGAAAAGAGTTTGTTGATAATGTAACTATGCTTCATAAGCTACTTCCTCATCCATTTCCTTTGAAATCATTAATTAGTGAGTTTAAGAAAATAGAACTCAACTATCCAGGTATAAAACCAATCATGGTATTACTTGGAAAAAATTTGAACATCAATAGTTGGTTGACAAATGAAGAGGAAGGTCAACTCTTTGAAGTATTGGAAAGACATATCAAGGATTTTACTTAGGATTATACCAACATGAAAGGAATTCACCCTAGCATATGTACTCATCACATTTACACAAAATCTATAAAATTGATCAGACAACCACAAAGAAGAATAAACCCAACATTAAAGGAAATAGTCAAAACAGAAATCCAAAAGTTGCTGGAAGTTGGGTTTATTTACCCCATCTCAGATAGCCAGTGGGTGTCACCTCTGGTAATTGTGCCCAAGAAAAATGGAAAGTTAAGAGTATGTGTAGATTATAGAGAACTAAAAAAAGCAAAATTAAGAGATTACTTTCCTTTAGCTTTCATTGATCAAGTTCTTGATAACTTGGCAGGGAAGAAATATTTTTCTTTCCTAGATGGGTTCAATGGGTATAACCAAATAACCATAGCAGCTAAAGATCAAGATAAAACCATGTTTACCTACCCTTGGGGAACTTTTACTTATTGATTACTTCCATTTGGACTTTGTAATGCTCCAACAACCTTCCAAAGAGCAATTATGACAATATTCTTTGACCTTACAAATGATTGTGTTGAGGTATATATGGATGATTTCACTATTTGTGGTGAAACTTATGAAGAAGCTCTTACCAACTTGGAAAGAGTACTAATTAGATGTGAGTAACATCAATTATCTTTGAGCCATGAGAAATTTTTGTTGATGATGGATGAAGGAATAGTCCTGGGACACCATATTTCTACAAAAGGCATTCAAGTAGATCCAAAGAAAGTTGAAATAATTTCCAACTTACCCATTCCAAAAACACAAACTAAAGTTAAGAGTTTTTTAGGACATGCTGGTTACTATAGATGCTTCATAGATAAGTTTAGTTAAATAACTGCCCCTATGTTTGCCTCGCTTACAAAAGATAGTACATTCGAATGGAGTGATAGTTGCCAATAGGCCTTTGAGACCATCAAAGCTAAACTTGTTACTACTCTAGTATTGAGAGGACTAGATTGGACTAAGCCATTCCATATATACATAGATGATTCCAATATAGCACTAGGACCAGTTCTTGGTAAAAGGATGAAGAGGGTAACATGTATGCTATATATTATATTAGCAAAAACATGACACCTGCTGAAAGAAATTACACCACAACTGAGAAGGAATTCTTAGTTATAATTTATGCAATCAACAAATTTAGACACTACATAATAGGCTACAAGGTATTTGTCTATATAGACCATTCAACTATTAGATATCTTACCAAAAAACCAATTGTGGGAGGTAGGATTATTAGATGGCTATTGCTCTTACAAGAATTTGATGTTACTATTATAGACAAACTAGGGAAGTCTAATGTGGTTGCTGATTTCTTGTCAAGAATAAACACTACAGGTGAAGAACCAGTGGAAGATGACTTTCTAGATGAACAATTATTTTCTATTGTAGCACAATCTTCGTGGTTTGCTGATATAGCCAATTACCTCACCTTAGAGAAGTTTCCTCTACACTTTTCACAAAAAAGAAAAGAAATGTTTAATCAAAGAAAGTTATTTTAAATGGATTAATGGAATGTTATTTAAAATTGGCCCTGATCATGCATTTCATAGGTGTGTGACAAATGGTGAAGCTTATGATATCATCAGAGCTTGTCATGATGAACCAGGAAGAGGTCATTATTCAGCTCAAAGAACCATACATAAAATCTTAGGAGTAGGATATTATTGGCCTCATCTTCATCAACAAGTGAAAAGATATGTCAGACACTGTAATGTTTGTCAGTGAATTGGATAGCCTACTCTTTTAACAAAGATGCCTCTATACCCTCATCCTTAATTGGTTTTAGAACCATTTGAGAAATGGGGAATTGATTTTATCGGTCTAGTGAATCCTCCTTCCAGAGGAAAAGAATATATCTTAGTATGTACAGACTACATGACCAAGTGGGCATAAGTGGAAGCATTAAATCATACAAGAGAGGAGATGGAAGCTAATTTCTTATATTTTAAAATCATGCAATGATTTGGTGCTACAAGAGAGATAGTCTCTGATCAAGGACCAGAGTTCATGTCAAACATGATAAAGCATTTCATGCAAATGTATCAAACTCAACATAGAAAAACATCTCCATACCACCCATAAGTGAATGGACAAGTTGAAGTCATCAATAGAGAATTGGAACCATTTTAACCAAGGTTATTAATTCCAGTAGAAAGGATTGGGTAGATAAGGTACCAAAAGCTATTTGGGCCTATAATACTACTTGGAAAACAACAACTAGATTTTCATCTTATGAATTAGTTTATGGTAAGAATCCTTTATTCTCTATTGAAATTGAATTACAAATTTTGAAAACAACTATAGAAATAAGAATTGAATTAGAAGAAATACAGAAAGAAAGACTCCTATAGCTTAATCAACTTGATGAAATGAGGATGGAAACACTACAAAGAACTGAATTGGTACAACATCAAATAAAATTTTGGCATGATGCACAAATTAAGCAACAAAAGTTTCAAAAAGGAGATTTGGCACTATTGTTTGATTCTAAATTTCAATAGTTCAAAGGAAAACTACAAACAAGATGGTTGGGACCTTATGAAATTGAAGAGGTATATGAAAATGGTTCTGTTAAGCTGATACCTATTAATGATAGCAAAAGAGCTCTGTTAGTCAATGGACATAGATTGAAGCTCTATAAAAAACCTCTCAATAAAGATAAATTTATTCAAGAAGTAAAGGATCAAGTAGCTATTCTGGAAATCTCTACTTTTTTTAGTGAACATGCTCCTTGATAATCTAGCAAAAAAGTAAAAAAAATAAAAAAAATAAAAAAATAAAAATAAAAATAAAAATAAAATCAATAGTGAAAATCCTTCCAAGGACGCTATTGACAATACATGCCTAAAAAACTAGCTTGCTGGCTGGCTATGCATTGCAAAAAAAAGGGCTTTGGCTAGAAAACCAACAATGGTTGGCCAAAGGGAAAAAACAAAACATTTATATAAAAATATCATCATGACACTATGATTGGTCATCTCCATGCAATAAACTAATCCATGCAAACCTATTTGTGTAGGACACGTGGCGAGTAAAGGATAACGTCTAAGGTTAAAGTAAGTAAGACATATATTTTATTTATCTATGTTTCAGTTAACTAATTATTTTCAATTTGATTAAGATCCTATTCTCCAGAGATGACCTAAATTTGAAAATTCTAAAATGGAATGACATATGATATAATGAAAAAGCATGCAACTGAGCCACCAAAGGAGTATAGATAAGTGTGCATCTTTGATATCATCAATTGAGTCATCAAGTATCACAATGATGGGATGTCATAAAAAGGGGTTTTAAATAAAGTAATGAATTGCTATCACCATCAATATGACACATCATCATTTTACATAACTTGTATTAATGAGATAAAATGGTTGGTACACTCTATAGAAATGTGCGGCACCTAACTGTATGAAATCATCATACCACACTACAGACTCATGCAGCTATAGCATTTCAAATGAACCATTCCTTTCTGTGAACTTCCACAGAAGTTGGTCTACCAATCCTTAGGTCCTATTGCCTACTAAATTCAACAAAAGATTGGTCTACACCTTAATTGGAGTTAAAGGAACTGAGCTGATTGTGACTCTGCATAGAAATGGGATAGAAGACAAGATTAGAGCTGAAGGATCCATCAAAGTTTCATAAAGACAAGGCTTCTATAGTAGTGTTTAGAACCAATGGTTGGCTACCTTTCATTGAAAATTTCTAGGGTTTTGATGAAATAATGGTAAGTGAATTCATTGCTAATTTCACCCATAAATTTTTAGTTGTAAAAGCCATTGTTATTCCTATTATAATTGAAATCATAACCCAAATTATACAAGTTACAGAAGAAGGAATAAGAGCTATAGGTAGAGTTTTATTTAGTTATTTAATTAGTTAGTTTAATGGTAATAAGTAGATCAAAACATCATGTCTAGTAGATTCCAAGGGAAAATCAAAAGGGATTAAAATAAAATCACTTCTTGAACCTTGGAAATTTGTAGCCAAGTGGGTACTTAAATATATCATTTGTGAAGGGAAACATAGTATTTTAGGGGGAGATGCCATGAAAATGTTAATACATCTTAAGCATGGGAGACAAAACCCTTAGTACAAAATTAACCTCTTATCTTTTTTATATGGTGCTCTACAAGTTGTGTCTATAACCCCTACTGCTGCTCTTAGGCATCATGGCCTTATTCATCTTATTATCCAACATCATTTCCTTTAGCAAGGTCAAGAGGTCTGGGAGGAATTTTAGAATAGTATATCACAACAAATTCTAGATTTTCCTACACAAGAAACCCAAATGTACCATAGGAACACTCATCTCCACTTGCCACATCAGCTGAGAAAACAACACCAAGAAAAAAATCTCAAACTGTAGTCTCCACATAAATCCCTTCTTCTTCTTCAAAAAGAATCACAAGGTCTCAAAATCCTGACATTTCAAGGTCCCCACAAGAACCTCATGAGTCTGTAGTATAACTAGTTCCTTTGATAGGAAGAAGAAAATTGAGATGGAAGGTCACTACAGAACTTGAGACGACCAAGGGTTTGGTGGTTGAGAAGGAAAATCAACCAAGTGTAGCTCAAAGAGTAACTAAAAGAAGGAGAAGGCTCATTTTAACAGAAGTAGATGAACAAGAAGCTATAGATATTTTAGATAGTCTTAAAATGGTGTCTCATTCCCCTATACATTAGAATATTCTTGCACCTGTAGATATTAAAGAAATTCCTTCTGAAAGGAACTCTCCAATCATAATGGAGAAACCAAATCCAAAAGAAGAGCCACACACAACAAAGGAATTAAGTATGGTGAAACAACCACCTGTTTCAATTGAAACTACAATGGATAAAGGGAAAATTGTATATACCAATGAGAAAGGTGAATCATCAAATCTAAATGATCCTATTATGCAGCTAACTTTGCATCTTTCTCAAGCTCAAGCTTTTAAACAACAACAAATAGATGACATTGCTAACTTGATCAGTCAGTTGCAAAATAAGGATCATCTTAACTCATCTTTGGTGTTGAAATTAGATACAATATCTACTGATCATGCAACAAAAATTCATATATTAAAGGAAATAATAAAAGAACATGAAGATGAATAGATTGGTCTTTGGATATATGTAGAAAGTCTGAAGAAGGAAAATAGGAGATTGCATAATTTGGTAAACTCTTTTGAAGCACCTACTATTACACTTTCTCTTCCTAAGACATTTGTTGACCATGGTTGTCAAACAAGTGATCCAGGTATTCCTTCCTTGCAAATACTATATCAAATTGAAGAATAATATTTTGTACTTAAATAGAAAAACAAAGATGCAACTTCTTCAAAAAAAAACTCTTGGAAAATGAAAAGAAAGAATTAGAGGCTAAAGTCCAAGAGTTAGAAGAAAATTTGCAGGATGCATGCAAATTAGGAGAAACTCTTTTGGCATGTAGGAATCCTTCTCCTACATATAATTTGTTTTTATTTGAACAATTTTATAGATGACAGCTTTTGCAGATCTCTTGTCATCTTCCTTACAAAATTTTGCAGCCAACAACATTTTTGGAAATTTTCTATAGTGCTGAACCTAATCAACAGGATTTGCTTTGTGAATTTTATTTGCATGACTTGATTCTAGGAGATCATGAGAACAGTAATTTTCTGATAAATCTTCATGTAGAATAAGTTCAACTGAGAGCATTAAAGTCTACATTCAAAAATCAAATAGCATGGAAAGGCAGATTTGAGGACTATAAAAATTATGCTAAGACTATAAGATTATGTGTTAGACCAGCCTTTCCTATTCCCAGATTGATCAAATAGAATTTTAACAATGCTTTATTAAATGATGAGGTTAAAACACATTACTTACAAGCTCTATATGATTGTAATATTTCTTTTGATTTGTTTTCAAGATAGATTTTTGATTCAGTAATGGCTTCAAGTGTAAATAGATGGGACCAACTTTCAGTACCTCTTAAAAGGTGAGAAGTCATGTCCCCAAATAACTTAAGATGGAGTATGAGGAGAGGATCCTCAATTATGGAAATTTTAATAGAGGTAATCAACTCTGGGGGAGAATAGAAATGGATTGGTATGAGATATAAACCCCCTTTGATGATCATACCTATTCCAGGATGGTAGAGTTGGGATCCACCATCAGAAGAGAAATTCATTATATGGAAACAAATGATTCAAACACACCAGGGATTTAGTAGCAATTTAAATAGACACATAATAGATGAGTTTGATGAATATGATTTGAGTTAGAGTGTAGAAAGTAGAAGCTAGAGCTATGAATGACAATAAATGTTTGTAATGGGACTTACAAAAGGTAAAGTTTGGGGGAAATGATGAGCTCAAAATATGGCTCATTATTGACATGTTATTTCCTTCAAATCATCTCTCGAAGAATATTATCTTATACAAATCTTAGATTCTTAGATAGCTATTACATGGAAAATAGATATTTGTCTTGTTTATATTAAACCAAAGATTGAACCTTTACTTTATCATTAAATGTCTAATACTTATCATGTTTTAGTGATATTTGGTGTGAAGAATGCTCAGGAAGAAGACACAAGTGATGGATAGTGAACATTCCATTTTGATCTCCATCTAGCAGAACTATGGACTCTATAGGCTTGTTTCTATGGACTCTATAGGCTTGTTTCTATAGACTCTGCAAGCTTATTTCTATAGACTCTATAGGCTTGTTTCTATGGAATCTATAGGATTATTTCTACGAACTCTATAGGATTGTTTCTATGGACTCCATAGGGTCAATTCTGATAATTCTATAAGGACAATGCCACAAATAGGAAGCTGGAGACCAGATAGGATAAGAAAGAACCATTCCAGCTAGAATCAAATAAGGAAAATAATTGCCTTTTGTTTTGAAGGACTTGATATTGATAAATTTGTATGTAATCAGATTTTAGGACTATTATAGGATAGGACATTTATTTCATCGAAATAATTGGATCTCTTGGAAATCCAATCTCCTATCTTTGGATGAAAGGATCGACCAGGAGTCTTATTCTTCTGCATCCTATTTTAACTTGATTGTATTAGTATAAAGTGTAATACTTTTGAATATGAAAAGAGAGAAGAAATAGAGGATATAGAGAAAATAGAAAATCAAGAATTAGATTTTAGAAGCATACAATTTTTAATTAGATTGTAATCATTTCATTTCCATAAATTAATAATTCAAGCTTCCAGCACTAATTAATCTTTGTTCTTGAGTCTGAGAGGAGCAAGGGCCCACTCTCCTTGGAACTAGGAATTGTGTATGGTATTTATGTTTTTTTTTATTATTTATAATCTTGTTACTATTTTCATTTATTTATAAAAAACATCAAAACAAATTCATAGTTTAAAAAGAGTATTTTCTTATTTCATTTCTTTTCTACACAAAGTATGTTTCCTTTTATAGAAGAAGTGTGAAGCAAATTTATTTTCATAAGTAGAAGTGTGAATTTACTTTCCCTAAAAATGTAAAATAGGAGTGTGATATTTTACTTCCAAAAAAAGAGTGGATTGATTTGATTTCTTTCTTTAAAAAAAAAAGCATGAATCAAGTAGTTTAGTCAAAGTTAGAATAGGATCAGCAAACACCCCTATAAGCAGACTTCTAGATCTACCATCCCATACCTTACCGAAGATAGCTTTCAACACCAGCCTTGGTTTATAAGACACCAATTTAATATTGGTTAAATGAGGTGTTAGATGACACTCATCATAAACATCTCTAAATAAGCTCTTGATGGCTTTAGTAAATAGAACGTGACTACACATGGGATATAATTTATACCTTGTACCAAGAACATCTCTTGGAATTGTAAAAATAACAAGAAACATAAAGAAACAAACCTAAACCTAAAAAACACACAAAGCAAGACACAGAAGCAATAAGGAAAATAAACTATAAAATTATGTAGTCCACATTTATTAGAAACAAGACAAACAACCCAAGCAACTAGTATATACAACTAACCTCAATGTATATTATCCCTCTTAGATCAAAGGGAAAAATTCTTAAGAATCTCCTCACATAATATAGATAATGATGTGAATAAATTAGCTCCATGAATGAGAAACTAGGTAGAACAGTCTTCTTGTTTACCAACTCACTAATGATGATCTTAAGTGCCATATCAACTATAAAAAGATGGCATATGAACACATACTCACTTGGTGTATCAAAGTTTACCTCTTTCTATTCCTGATTATTTTTGACCCCTTAAAGGGAGCCATTGTAATTTGAGACTTCATCATGTTGGTTATCTCCTAGATTCACATGATTAGGTACATTAGGATTTCATATTAAAGCATATGGTCAAGATAATCTTAAAGGACCTAAAATACTATTGAAATTTCATCTTCAAGTTTCCTTCTTGGATCAAAAAACTTTTCTTCCAAATGTAGACTCATCATCTTGACCCGTTGAAGTTATTCAAGTGGATGACTAACTACTATAAATAGACTAAGTCCCTCTCCTTCATAGTTTTCAATATTCACATATTGTTCATTAGGGAAAGGGATAAATTTAACTAGAGTAAGAGGTTAGTAACCCTATTTAAGGACTTTAAATAAATCATCTTATAATGGAGTAGCCTCTTGAGATGGCATGCTTATAGAGATTCCTTATCCTTTCTTGATGAACTCATGTTCTTTGATCTAAACTAAGTCATGATAGGACTATATAAGAAGATAACCTAAGCCTTTGATCTCAAACAATTCTTGTAATTGATCTCCTTATTTTTCATTAACTAGTTTGAATTATTTTTGAACCATACCTTACTCTTGTTTCTCTTAAAAATTATCCTCCTTAGCATCCTTAAAGATTAACTTGTACCTCTCTTTAGCAAGAGGTGTCCCAATGTCAAATTCCTCTTCAAGCTTATCCAAATCATCATCATCAGCTATAGATTCAACCTGATATTTATTGCTTACCTCTTTAATGAGTGGCATAGGATATTATTAGAATGACTCCAAAAGAGGTGAGATATATGCCACATTTCCTTAATTTATCTACCTATACTTAACAACCATACTCTCCTCCTTCTGCACATTATTTTACATTTATATCCACGAGGGAAAGGACTTATACTCTTGAGGAGGGAGGGGTGGGGATTGAATGACCTTAGACTTGTTTGACAATTATTCACTCTTCCTTGACTAAAACACTTGGTTCCAAGATGAAAACTTAGGATTAGGAGTTTTTTTATGTTGAGTGTATTGTTATTTAGGGCATGAATGGAGGTATGTGAAGCTGAAATGGCATTATTCTTACAATTGCTATGGACTAATATATACTGGACTAAAACTTGTATTTGTTTAGCAAGGTAGGCTTGAAAATCAATCCTTGACTAATCATGATGACTAGTTCCTTCAACACAAATTTTTTTCTCCTCTTGTGCTCTTTGGATAAAATTCCTTGATGGAAAAGTTGATAGGGTTTGTGAAGGGTTTGGAAGACTTTGACACTCAATTATGGGAAGTTTTTGAGGGGTGGTGGATAGTTTAGTATGAGAATGCCATGGGGTTAAGGGAATTACAAAATGTGGATGCTGTTGAGCCTTATTCCCTTCATACACTACCAACCTATCTTCAACTTTGAAAATTAAACCTTTTATATTTAACATATCATTATTTCCCCTTAGATGACCATCCCTCATGAGGAATGATCAGTCCCTTTTAGCCAACTAAAATTAAACTCTAACACCCTTGATGACATGTTTGGGAATCTATTTCCCATACCCATTTAATGTATCAATGTTCATCATATGTCCCTCATGATCTAATAGGGGTTGTTTTAGACCAAATATAAAATGACTTAGGGTATAAATGGGCTGGTAAAGAATGTCATGCTACTACCATGGCTGATCAGATGAGTGATTAAGATGCCAAAGAAGTTGATGGGGATTATAACAAAGTTGATACTCTTGGCAATTGGGAAACTCATCATGTAACTGGTAAGGGTGAGTATAGAGATGATAAGGTTTAGGATAGGGTGGATATAGATCATTGTAGAGTTGGAAAGGGTCATAATCCTACTCATAAGAGATTGAAAAAAATTATTATAGCTCATATACATCCATACTTCATCATTAAACACATGAGAATTAATGAAATTATGTAAAATAGTTCATCTTACCCTTTAATTGAAGGCTTGTCATGAACTTTACTATAAATCCTAACTACAAATGTTGCAAATGTGATGCTTGAAACTCTCTGAAATGTTGTAGATATTTCTACTTAATACCTTTAGTCCTAGATATCCTCCAAAGCTACCAAGACATGCTTCAAGGCACTCAAATCTCATCCCATTGGGTGTGCTATAACTATTGGTGAATCTAGGTTACACCCTTGCTAAGGATAAGAGTTTTCATGTCTAAATCAAACCTATTCTAACATAGGAATGATGTATAGGCCATGAGTCACCATTTATTTAGGTTAAACCTCTAAATTTTATGGGGTTAGCTCCCCTGATTTACTCAATTGATATATTTTCTAAGACTTAACTCTATTGGGGTAAAAATGGTAAAGAAGATTGCATAAATGAAAAACTATTCTAATGTGGTGATGTACCAAGATGACAATTCCATACACTCAATATTAAACTCAAAACAACATTAAAGGACTAAGAAAAGGATTGAATCACTTTCTCCAATGGTCTTTAGGAATCAATATTTCATGTAGAGGTTAATTTTTTATGAATGAAGTATGAGGGAAAAGAGGAAAAGGTATAGTTCTATACTCTTACAGTCATATGTATACTCATGAATTCAACCATCAACCTTGTAACACACTACATAACCTACATATGACACTTGTTAGAAACTAGGTTAAGGCATTAGACTTATAGAAGGGAAATTAGACCACTTAAGCATATCAACACAATTAAACACACACTAGAGATGATCATAAATAATTTTAAGCAATCTATAAATTGTCCAAAAGGTTTCATAGAGTATAAGGCTAGGAATATTTTCTTCATACCAACCTGAGGGATACCAAAGTAAGAGCTCAATGCCCAACTTAAATAGAAAATTTGAAGGAGAAGAGGTAAAATTCCAAGAATGAGAGAGGCCATGAATGAGGATAATATGGTGTATGCAATTTACATATGCCTCTTCACTATATTCATGTATTGACATGCATTTAATGGGTCCACTTGGTGCTTGGGGAAGATGTGGAGGTTGTAACTCCCACATTTAACTTTACTCAGGCCTGAACCATGATTAAAATAGCCTATGATTCTCACTAATGGTATTTATTTAATGAAAATTGGGTGTGGATAGGAATCCAAGAGGAATTGGTCATCCTCACTTTAATGTGCATGCATAATGGTCTTTGAAACTGCCTCTAACCTGTCATAATGGCCTTCATTTTGGGGCATGCTCACTTGGAAGATAGTTACCAATGTTTGAATATGGTAAATATATGATACCATGATTTTTTTCCTGATATAACCTTTTAATTTTAATATAAATAGGCCTTTTTTATTATCTTTCAACCCTCTACTCATAACCATTGCTTTAATGATCAAAAAATTGAACTAGGCTCCCAATTCATATTTTCTCCTCTAGGGGTCTCTTTGATAATTTGAGACACTTGGAGTATTTTTTAATTTTATAACTTAATAAAAACATGATATTGAATCTTATACAAACTCTTTATACTTTTCCATACATAAATCTTCCTTTTGACCTCTATTAAAGGCTCTTTTTAGACTTGGTTTTGAACATAGACTCCATTAATGGAGATATGAAAAATTGGTTTTATTTATAGTACATTATGGGAATGATACCAATTTTAAAAAGTTTAAGGACATAAAAAAATACCTCCATGTCAAATTTCAAGTCATTTCGTTGAGTAAAACTCAAAAAATGCATCTTTTAGGGTTGCCTCAACTTGCCTTATCAAATTTCTTACTGTGTGTAGGTTTGAGTTTGTCATTTTTTCAAGTTTTTTGAGGTCTCAAGACTTAATTAATTTTTAATTGGGAAAAATAGGAACCCAAAAAACTATTACAATCATTTTTTTACATTATTAACCATGAAAACTAACTAGTATAACATATTTAGACCTGTTGCACACTATAAAATTTTGAACTACAAGATATGAGGAGCAAGAAAAGTTAAATCTTGAGATTTATAAGGTATAAATACTTAATTATTTATTTTTTGGACATATAAATACCTTAAAACTTTTACAATCATTATATTTGATCATTCAATTTTGTAAGTGCCTAAAAAACACCTTTTTTGACTGTCCCCACTTGCATGCCAAAATCCTGACTCTTGCAAATATGCCATTTTCCATGTTTCAAATTAAAATTATGAATGTGATTATTCTCAATAGGTTTAGGAAGAATTAAAATCACCATTAATTTACTCACAATCTCTCACATGAGGTTTAAACCATCTGTCATACCTTTTATCCCTCTAAGAAGCTTACCTAGCTCCATATTGATTACCAACAAACAAACATAGGACTGTGTCAAAAAAATATTCTTAAAATATTAGTGTGACATAAATAATTTAATGGAAAATTATAACCACTCATTAAAATAACTTTTACCAATTTTAATATTTGGATCTTGCATGTAGAGGCCTCAATATGCATTTTTCTCAAAACTAGCTAATGGGCTACTTGAGTGAATGACTTTTTATGACTGCAAGTGGTATGTAAAAATATAGTGGATTATTAAAATGATAATGATGAATTAAGGATGGAATATAAATATTTATCTACTCACTATGATCATACATACCAAAAATGAGAACCTAACTCCTATAGATGCTCTAAAGTCATAACTTTCTCAAAAACTGTCAATGGCTACCTGTGTGAAAGACTTAGAGAGTGCCTCAAGTATATAAAAAAATGTATGATTAAATTATTATATAGGAAAAATTTATGTCATTAAAACCTAATATATGTCATAATTACCCTCTGTACCAAATTTGGAAGTTAGATCACCTCTATAACATCTTCAACCCTTCAAATCTTCTCTAAACTAGCCCTCAAGCTTATGATTGTGTATATGGCCTAAAACCATTTTATCAACCTTGGAAATGATTGAATAAAAACTTAGTGTTTTTTTGAGTTTTATGAGATCAATATTGAGAGTGTCTTCAACATATTCCTATAGTTATACAATTTCAACCTTCATAAGAAGATTTCCATAAGATGCTTGTGAGAGCACACTAGGTTAATGAACTTCTTAACACTATCTAACATATATAACCCATGAGAGATGATCATAGTGTTTTAAAAACATAATATAAATATTTTTAAACTTTAACTCAACCTTTCAAAGTTTTTCAATTTTCAATAACTATGTCATTCATCTCACCATATCATGGTTTCTTCATTGCATAAGCTAGTAATCAAGACTTCTCAAGTGTATGGGCTACTTATTATTCAGAGCTAAAAAATAACATATTTGAAGAGGCCCATATAATTTTTAGATAATATTCAAAGTTTACTAGATCATCTTTAGAGCTCATTGGATCATCTTTGGAACTCACTGGATCATCTTCAGAGCATCACTATGTTCTTTATAGCATCTTCAAAATTGTTGCCAAAAAGGTGTTACCAAAACCATTGATGAATTATAAAACCTTTAAATTATATATTATAATGGAGACATTAGGTTTTATCTCAACATCACCAAACACCACACCAATACCTTCCAAGATACTCATGTTGTTAGATAGATCAGGATACTCATGAATTATCACTAAATTGCCTTTTTCATTGCCTTCACCATGACATATTTTAACTATTAAGACTCCGTTAAAGTGATCAAGGAACATAAAAGTGTGTTTTATCATCATGAAAACACTTGAATCAAGCTAGAAGGGAGGTTTAATATTGACAAGGCAAATTTTTAGCATGATAAGACTATGGACTATTTGGACAATCCTCACAACTCACAAGGACAAGATACAATCATGAGACTAATAGTCGACCATGAATCAAGACATTAGGTTGATGAATTTATAGGTATGGGACTAGAAATTGGTTAATACATAATTGGGGGGAAACTTAAGTAATGGCTTAATAAAGGAGATAAATAGACTATTCAGGGTGTTATCTCCTCAATTCACATAGTTAAATTCTAGCTAAGGACTTGAATAGCCATGGGCTTGATGAATATATTATATGGTTTTCCCAACACTACCTATTGACTTATTTCTACCCTTGGGATCAGAAAGGGTCAACCTATGCCCATGAACACCTAAACCTAGTCTTTCTCACCTTCTTGTGTTTGGTAAAGTTTTAAGGAAGTTTAAGGAGGGGTCACTTGTCATCAAGTCATAGGCAACATGTTCAAGTGGTATTTATGTCAAGGAATTTCACGTTATTTGAGCTTATATCAAGTGTCTATTTTGTGATAGCTATGTATAAGAGTCCATAATAGGTCTTGAGGTGATCTTAATGATTGAAAATCACTCATATTGAAGATGACTCAATTTTTTTAGTTTTTGCACTATAATCCATCTAAGCATGTTGATAGCCTATAAGGTATGGAAAAATAAAATGGTTAGAGTGGGTAAAAATAGGATGTGATGACATTTCTTAAAACCTTAACATGTTTTAAGGTCTTTCAACAAATTTTAAGGTAACCCTCAATTGACGTTTCATTATAAATCATGTATAATTGTATCCAAAATCTATTCACACCATGGTAAAGGCATTACTATGGCCCCTAGGACACCATTAAATCATTATCAAAGGTAAATTCCATTAAAATGGGTTTCATTATCACCATAATGCCATTATAGAATTATTTCATATGTAAAAGGGTATTTTTTAGAAGTTAAATGCTTTTACTCACCACCAAAGGGAACCAAACATGGGAAAAATGACCTTTCACCTTCCCTCCACGTGTACTCCATTTTAAAATCATTTTGGGATCTTTATTTCCCTCATTATACCCACCAATAGCATTTAAAGATATAAAACCTAATAAAATGTAAGAAAGTGGTGTTTTACAGGTGTTTTTAGTCTTGTATAGACCTGTACAATATGGTCATGGTTAGAATAGGTTAGGAATATTTAGGGGGAACTTAGTTAAGACATTAGATAAGATAATGCATTATTTTTAGAGTCAAAATGATAAAAAAATAGCTCTTTCTCTTCATTTCTCTTTTTGGCAGCCTCAGATAGCCTTTCAAATTTTTGCTCAATATAGATAAGAGAGAGAAAATGGTAACCTAAGATCTTGGAAAAAGGAGCGGGTATGATGGCATTCCAATCCTTGGAATTATTTTGAAAATTAATTATCCATTATTTATGAACAATACTTAAGAACCTAGGTAGTCAAATTGATCTTCTGCATCTACATAGGGTCAATCTTGAAATGATTTTAGTGCATTTCTAACTTGTTTGATGTAAATGATGGTTGTATATATATTATATAAGCCATAAAGGTCCTACCATTATATTATCCAATTATAGTTTATATGTGTGATCCCATGAGATTAAGAAACCTCTAGGTTGTCATAAGTTACAAGTTACAGGCAATGGTTTCTTGATGATGAAGAGCCTTCAATACATATATCTAGAAGTAAGTTATGTTTTGAGGTTAGATGATGGGTTTTATTGGAATTGATCAGGTATTCTTTCCTCTTTAGCATAATGGAGTCATCAATGAACCTGTAAACCTTCCATGATCCTATCTTCAAGTGGGACTACCTATGTAGTTTGACCTCCATTGTAGGTGTGATCATAATGTTTGATGGTTGTTGAAGATTATTAGAACACTATAAAGGCACTAGAGGTGTTGTACACATGTATAGGATCCCCTCTCTCATATTGAAAAAGCCTCAGTATGGATCTCAAGACCAATAAATAATGAACTAGCCTCCCAATGCTTTCATAGACATTGTTTTAGCAAAGTGTAAGGTTCATTAACATTATTTAACTTTTGTGAAATCATACATTTTAGTTTTTCCCTCAATATGCCTAAGTAACCAAATTGAAGTGAATTGATTTGTTGAGTAGATAGATAGGTGTGTATAGGGTCCTAGTAGGTGGTATTGAATGAGGGATAATAGTACACATGAGCCCTGTTAGTAAATAACCATTATGTAGTGACCTTATTAGGGAATTTTTAATCCCTAATAGGCTTTGTCTCTCATACTCACATTCTTCGAGGACTAAATAATGACCACCTATAGGTTTAAGACCTTATGCCCAAGATTAAGGCATGGAATAAATGTTAATTTTACATAATACTATGATGTGTCAATGGGATTATGAGAAAATGGGTCTATTCAAGTGTGGATATTGTTGAGAAGATATGACCAAGTTCAAGAGATCAACATAGGTGCAACCTTCAAAGGGTTTCCCAAAACCATCATCTATAACTAAAGCTAGATAGAATCAAGAGATGATTGTATGATTTCTAAAGTGACTATATTAAGGGGAGGTATTATGATTTAATAAAGGTAAACAAGGTCTCTAACATTGTATAGAATCCCTATTCTTTCTCATGGACCTGCATAAGAACCCCCCTTGGTAGTCAAAGTACCCATAATCACCACCTAAAGGACCAAAAGCAGTCTACCTCCAACCTTGGGAGTGAATTTAGATATACATGGAGTAAATAAATAAAGAATAGGGGTAGAAAATAGGGGTTATATTGTTTAAATACAAGGTGAATTTAAGGGATAACCAAAATAAGTTGACTCAGCCATAAACAATGAGCTAAGTGCATCTAAGTTTACCTAGCTAGTTGGGGTGTCTAATTAATGTGAATGACAATGGATTTAAAAAATTTAAGGGTAAACCCATGGTAATTTATTGTGTCCATCTTCCTCAAGATCTCATATGATGATGATACAAGTTTGAGTAAGCTACCTAGTTTTGATTGGACATTCATGACATAGGCCTGTGTGTATGACTGTGAAGTGAGTGTTGAAAATAAGATGGAGGGAGACCCAATTAAAAGGTTGAAATCAAAATATAATATCACATTAAATGATACCTAACCATAAAATTAGTAAATTAAGAGAGACATAGGTCCTTCTTAGGTCTCTATCACTAACTGATCCAAATACTTAGACTAGGTAATGATGTTCATGGCAGCCTTACAAATGAGAGGGACAAAGATGGGAGTTTGATAAGTTGAGGATAGATAAAAAAAGGTTGAATTTAGATGGAAAATGATGATAATATGAAATTTAATTCCATAATAAACCTATAGTTGGCTCAAAATCTTAAATATTAGTTTAGGCCTATACGGCCTAAAATCCTCCTACAACCTCAAAACCCTAACTTCATCCTTGTGACACATTCAAACCCCCCAAGAAAACTAAAGGGAATGAAAAGACATATGATGATGATAAAGGTATTTTATAAGGCATTATAGATATAATAAGGTATGAAAGTGGTCAATTTGGCCTCATTACCCATCTCAAGCTCTATCACCCTAGTTTTCCATTTCGAGCTACCAACTCAAATGCTCATATCTTGCATGGGAAGATGAGTGGGGCCTAGTGATATTAGGAGAAGTTGGGAAAATGATGAAATTAATATCCATGAAATAAAGAGTTTAATTCATGAGATAAAATATATTAATGATCCTTAACACTGTTAACCCACCTAGAATGCTTAATAAAGACTCGAAGGCTGATAAATTTCACTTAGAGCTCATTGTACAAGGTGCATGGGACCAAAAGCCATTAGGGAGTTTTGAAGGGGTATATGGGATCAAAATACATGGAAATAAGTTTAATATAAGGTTTTTACTCAATGAACCATCATTAATATTGGTATGCCATCCTAAACCCTGATAAGGAATCGATGAAGGATTTTTGCCTTCAAATGCCTTAAAATGAGATAGTTAAGTCTTGAAATGGTTTTTATGGTCTATTCAGGTCTCATGTTCACCAAAATTAGCCATTTTTTGGCATGTTTAGAGTATACAAAAAATATACCAGGCCTAGAGAAAACTACTACATACCTAGAGAGGACTGTTGCAAGCCTATGTGTAAGAAATTGGAGAAAGTTTGCATATTTTGCATAAGTATAAAGGGTAAATGATATCAAGAGGATAATAATATTAGAAAATTATCACCTATAAGGGTTTCCAAATCTAATGATCACCTATAGACATGCTTAAGTGCTTGATTAACTAATTATGTATGCATGAAAAAAAGAAAGTGGATTAATGAAGCCAACACAAGTAACCCAAAGGCTCTAGGGGTATAATACATGATATAATAAGTTGAAAATTACTTATATAACTCCATTTTTAAGGAAAAACAAAGAAACATAGTCATTAGGTCTATTGGCTTAATACATCTGTCCAAACATTAGTACTTGAATACTAATGTTAGACGATAATAAGGGTTGAATGAGACCTAAAATCAACATTTAAGTATATTTAAAGGAGTTTAAGATGTGAAATAAGCATTGGTTTGTATAAGAGAGATCAAAATTGGCCATTTTGGCCTAAAATTACCTTAAGAGTGTACATAATTCAAAGTAATTACCCAAAGAGTACCTTATTATGATCATAACTATATGAAGGATCTACATGGAGGCTTAATCATGTGGGGAAGGATAAGGGGACCTATCTACTATAATTTTAGTGGTATTAGTTCATACGTTGAAGGCCTAACCTTTATGAACTATTGTTAAGAGTCTAAACCTACCTCAACCTCCCTAAGACCCTAATTAAAGCCTAATGGGAAATATTTTGATAAATTTTCACTAAAATTAATTGAATTAGATTGAGATACACATGGAAAACCTTTTTAAATCTAATAATTTCCTAGTCATGGCATTGGTTTATATGGATAGCTATACAGATACACCAAAAACCCTATTTTTGCAAGATTTAGTGATGAATCCAAGGTGTAGGGATAAATGAATAGTTTAAGATGGTTCAAAATGATATATTGAAGTGTATTACACCATATAAAATCACAAAAAATCTCAATTTATCTTGAAAATGCTTCTACAGGCCTGCACTAAAGAACCAATCTAGAAGTGCTAATGAAAGGTGACCTAGTCACCTAAATGAGTAAGATTTCCAAGTGTACAATATTTAAAAGGAATATTTCATTGTGTGAAACACTTAATTAGACCTAAAACATACTAGTTTACTTATCCTTGAGGTCTTATACAAGTCTCATGGTTATCTAAGTAACTAACATTGAGTGGCTAAGCCTAGTTACCTAATAGGCCTACTTGGTCAACTAAGGAAGATGCCTATTGGCATAGAGGGATGCCAATGGAATAAATTTAGGGTAATAAAAATCCTTATAAATACCTGATTTAGGTGATTGGGAACATTTCACATCCATTATATATTATGGGGTAGTTTTTAAAGCCTTATTGGCATGTAAGAGAGAGGCAGGCTACTTAATACTTTATGGAGTCCAAAATGGACCACATTCCTACCTTTTTAATTATCAAAAAGAGATTTAATTGAAAATTTTGGTGTGATCATGCTGTTAATGGAGTCAACCAAAATTCAATAATCCTCCACTAAACCATTTTCTATGCCATACTTATTGAAGACCATTATGTGGCCAAGATAGTGCATGGGGAGGTCAAGAAGATATTACTAATCCTTATGAATGTTTGTAACTCTTTTTTGAGTAAATGAGGATTGTCACATAATATCATCCAAAATTCCATGCCAAATTATCTTCTGTCACCTTCTCTTATTTTATAAATTGAGGGAAACAGGCCATTGTAGGCATCCCTTAGTTGGTTATGAAGAAACTCTACCCAAATTATGATTTGTAAACCTTTTGAATGAATATAAGGTTTGGTTTATATTTTCTTGATAGATTAGTGTGATATATACTTGTTGATTTACATAAGTGTTGAGTTTTATCTTCCTTTGTGGGTCCTTATTCTCACCTAGTTGCTAAGATGCTATCCTAAAAAGGTCATATGATGTGTGGAAATGCTAGTGACTATGCTTGATGTGCAATATAGTTAGTAATGTCTTAAATCATACCTCTCATCCATCACCTTCAAGATGCATCCATATACCATAATCTTCATGTGAATTAATAATGCTTAAGAGTCTCTTGGAGAACATGTTTTAACCACTAGTCCTTCTTTAATTCATGAGTGTGGTTGAAGGGTTAGTTAAACTAGAAAATACATTATTGGTGCATCACCTCCATTAGCTTAGATTTTTTTCATGCATATCTTTATCCATTTTTATCATAAATTTATTAGGTTCTAAGAGCTAAGCCATAATTAATTCACCAGGGGAGCTAGCCCCAAAACTAGAGGATAACCTAATCAACTAGGCCACCCACACCTATAGGTTATCCCATTATATCAATTGGATGAGGTAGGTTTAAAACATCTCTACCTCAAGGGTGAAATCTAGTTTGATAATTTTTTTTAGCATGCCTGATGGGACTAAGATTCAAGCAAATTGGAGAAACTACTTTCAGTATTTGTTAATATCAAGGAGCTTTAAGATCTCTAGTGGTAGATTTATAGTCAAATTTCATTCCAAAAGTGATCAAAAGGTATTCATCAAAAGGTAAGGAAGCTGAGTTTGTTGAGTTATCCTTAGATTTTTCTAGGAGAAAGAGGTACCTTAGGTCTATCCTTAATACTCCTAACCCTTCTTAACAAAAGACTATTGTAACCCCTACACCTCCAATGGCTAGGCCTATAAACCAAGATTTTTTCCCCTTCAATGGTGGAATCCCTCTAAACTTGAACCAATTTGATGATATCCCTTATGCTACACTTAAGAGTCTTCCACACTTCACAATAGAAAACACTACCACTCTTGTTGAACACATTATAGACATAGCCAACCTTTGCTCAATTCATAATGTGACCCCCAAAAATGTGATAATGAAGTCATTAGCTATATCTTTGAGAGATAAAGGAATTCAATGGCATAGAGGATTAACACTTGCATCTATTAACACTTGGGATGAGTTTGGGGAACACTTATGCAAGCTTTTTGAGTATAGAAGTGACCACTTGTCTCTAGTGGAATAATTGACCATAGTCAAAAGAGCTCCCCAAGAGTTTATGGTAGACTTTAACTATAGGTTTGATAATAATTGGGATAGGATCCCAATATTAGTCAAACCCACTCCTAACTATGCCTTTTTATACTATTTAATATCTCTCAATTTTGATGTAACAGTCATGATACAATGCATGGGAGGGAAAATACTATTTGATGCATATGAAATGGTAATAAGGGTAAAACATTATCTAGTACAAGTAGATAAGCTTACCCCAAGACCCTTCATTCCCTTGTTCCTAGAGATAAAATATCTTATGCCTAAAATTACTCCCCTACTAATGCCAACTAATCATGATCAAGTAGATGTTAATCAGACAGATAGATTGGGTAAGATTCAAGGATTGCTCAAGGCACAAAGCAACAAGATAGTGACCTTGGAGATGTAATAAATTACACCTCATAAACCTTACCAAGAACCCTATCAATCTCCTTATCATCCTTATTAGTTAAACATTCCTCCATATTAACCTAATCCACAAGGTTAAGGGAAGATCACTCAAACAATTCCCTATAATAGTTTAAACTCTACTAGTACTTCTAGAGCACTAATTCCAACTCAAAACAACTATGCTAAATAAGGTCATTGGTCTATAAAATGGGGGTATTCGCATGAAATTTCAATCAATATAAGTGGATATTCTTTTCAAACATCTCTTTTGTATTAGAATTAAGCTTCTCCTATGTAAGATAGTCAGTGTCATACAAAAAATAAGGTCCTTCTATGCAACATGGAGAGACTCCCTTCATGACTCCATCTAAAATATCAAACCAACAAAAAATGAGTGGGAGTAAGGCATAGTTAGAGACTAATTTTTTTAACTTCTAATAAGGAGAAAAATCTTTTGAATAATGTGTAGTCAATCAGCTTCGGGTTGCATCTAAGGTGGAGAGTCCTATTGTAGCCCATACAAGGGCCAAAAGGAGAGCATTGGTGACGATTTAGAAGTTGGGAGAATAGCTCCTCTATCATCTCAACCATCTCAAGAGGCTATTGAACAAATTTCATCCCCTAAAACTCCACTGATTTAAAAGGTTCAATATGGGAAATGGCATAATTATAAAGGCCCATTCATATCATAGGTCACTCAGGCCCCAAGTAGTATTGCTACTCATAAGTTACAATCAAAGGCTACTAGCTCTCATATTAATATTGTAGATCAGATAAATAAGGCCCATATCACCATACCAATAAGGGATACATTGATCATTCTAGGACTAAAGGTATCCTTCAATAAGATTTGTCCAAAATTCACATATTAGACAAGTAGGCAAAAAAGTGAGTGCAGTGCTAACCAACACCAATCAGCCTAATGATCCCCAACCAACTAAGGTAAGCAAGCCCCCTCCTTTATATCTTTCTATCATCATAAGAGACTCATTAGTACACAAATGTATGATATATAGTGGTGTTAGTACATCTATCATGCCTAAGTCTATAGAAGACAAGTTGGGGTTAAGGTATGAGCCTAATTCTAAGGGAGTTTTACAACTATACGGGTCCCCTACTAAGACTATTAGTGTACTAAAAGATCTGAAAATTATCCTTACATCTTGTCCTAATTGTACCATATCCCAAGATGTTGTAGTGGTTGATCTCTTAGATTATTTTTCTTTGTGTTTGATTAGGGATTTTATTGCCAAGATAGGAGGATATCTCTCTTCTGATTGGTCTTATATGGCCTTTAGGACTAGGTATGGAACAAAGATTACCACTAGGTTTGATCTTATCTCTAGGTTCCATTTAGAGCCTTACATTTCTGATTTTTATAATGTTAAATGCACTATCATAGATGAATATGAATGCCCCAATGATAAAGAGCCAATTAAAAAACTTAGAGGCATATCAGACTTCTTGATGAATGGGGGGAAGATAACCATGGCTATGATCCATTTAAGAGGATTTAACAAGTAGAATATGGGATATACTATATGCATAAGGAATAATTTTTCATACTAGATCTCTTAACCCAAACCAAGACCATGATGGAGTGTGGATTTTTTTCTTTGATAGCTCTAGGTGAAAGAATGGAAGTGGGGCAAGTGGAATGCTTGTATCTCCTTCCAAGAAAAGATACTTCTTTGCCATGAGGTATCAATTTAGCTACACATAAAACACATCATATTATGAGGCTCTTATTCATGGGATAAAATGGGTAAGAAAGAGAGGTATTAAGCTACTACAAGCCATGGGAGATAGTGAGTTAGTAGTACATCATATGAGAGGTCAGAATTCAATCAATAATCCACTCTTGAAGGCATACAAGCATAGGGTTTAGGACCTCTTATAAGACTTTGAGGCCTTTAAAATCCACTCAATCCTAAGAGAGTCCAATCAACATGTAGACAATATGGTAGCTATAAGATCATAGTATGACATCCAAAGTAGGGTCAAGGACATGAAAGATTAGGATAAAATTTAGGTAGTTTTCAAACCTTTAGTGATTTATAATGAGATAAAATTTTAGGCCTTTGAAAATGATAAACAAATTACATGTTTCTTGTAGTAGGGGGTAGAATTCTACTCAACGAACCAAGGCAAATTTCAATAGCAGTACGGTGACCATATTATCTAATTGAGAATAAACAAGCTACCTAAGGGATTAGTGACCTTAGATAACATATTCAATGAGGATTATCAGTTAAATAAGGATAAATTTAGCATGTCTACCAAGGAAAAAAACTATGATAAGGTCACCATATTTAAGGATAGGCTACTCAAACTAGGTAAAGTTAACACAAAGGAAGAAAGGGCAATATTCATAAAGTTGTGTTAATAATTTGAAAACATATTTTTATGGGAGTAAAATTATTTGAAGGAGTTTGATCGTAGTTTGGCACAACATATTATATAATTAGATATAAGTGATAAGCCTACAAGATAAAATAAAATATTTTTCAACTCTAAGATTGAACTCTATATGAAGAAATAATTGACCAACCTCATTGAGTCCAACATAATCTTCCCCATTGCATGCAAGGAATAATAAATGGGAGATAAGGTTATGTGTAGATTTCAAGGATCTAAACAAGGTGTTATTGAGATATCACTACCCCTTTCCATCCATATATCATATTCTACAAAAGGTTGTAGGTTCACAGTGTTTCTCCTTACTTGATGGATACTCAAGGTAAAATCAAGTGTTGTTAAAGGAAGAGGACCAACACAAGACTACCTTCACAACCAAGTGGGGCATTTATGATTATAAAAATATGACATTTGGGCTATCTAATGTAGGGTACACCTTCCAAAATGCAATGGATGTATCCTTCCAAGGACTCATCTATGAGATGGTGCTCATCTACCTTGATGACATCATAGTCCTTTATAAGGATTACAAAGACCACTTGACACACCTAAGGCTGATATATGGTAAGTGCAGGAAGTATGGGGTCTCTTTGAATCCCAAAAAGTTTATTTTTTTAATCCATGAGGGAAAAATTTTAGGTCGCATTGTGTTAAAAGAATGTCTTTATATAGACCTTGAGAGGATAAGTGTAATCCTTTCTCTATCACTACCCAAGCACAATAAGGTATTTCAAAGTTTTCAAGGCAAGATTAACTTCATTAAGAGGCTTATCCCTGGGTTTGCTAAGTTGGTAAGGCCTCTAAGATTTATGCTAAAGAAACATAAGAACTTTAAATGGAATAAAAAATGAAAGATAATATTTTAAGCTATTAAGTAGGCCATTTCCAAATAACCCACTCTTCTCAACCCTAATTTCTCAAGGGACTTCTTTTTTTATGCCTTCTCAACCAATGATACTATTTCTACCATGTTTATGCAATAAATACTGAGGTTCTTGAGTATCCCTTAGATTTATTTAGTTAAGCATTGGTATGTTATTTAATTCATGTGAGATATTAAAAAATTTAGACACATGGTGTCTAATAACAATATCTATGTCATGGTGGTTCACACTAGCATTAAGGACTTCATTCTTAATCGAGACTTGAGTGAAAAGAGAGTAGGTTGGGTGACCAAATGTAATGAATATGATAAGTAAAGTTCACTAGGATAGTAATGGGTAGAGGAATATGTCAACACTTGGTAATAAATGTTAAGGAGGAAAAAAAAGTGGTTTTGGTAATGCAAAGTGATCACTTAACAACTACATCCTATTCTAGTTGGACTCAAGGCATGGTGAGATTACTTCAAATAGGATAATTTTCTATAGGCTTAAATAGGACAAGAAGAAGGTACTAGAAGATGAAATAAATACATCATGTCTTGGTTTATGGAGTTATTTTAAAAATTTATCTTGATATCATGCTTTTAATGTGTGTATAAACTAACCAAGTTGATAAGCTCCTAGACTAGTTTCATGATGGGCCTAAAAGAGAGAACTTTGAATCCAATACTACAAAAGGAAGGTCATAATAGAAGGTTAATTTTATCCAATTTTGTTTAATTAATCCCATGATTGGGTTAGGAGATACCAAAAGTGTTCCATGTTTAATAAGAAACAAAAAACTAGATGCCTTGCCCATCAAACCTATCCAAGTGGATCAACCCTTCATGCAGTGGGGCCTAGACTTTGTAGGAATGGTTCACCATCCATCTAGTATAGGACACAAGTGAGTCTTAACTTATATATAATACTTATATATGTGGGTAGAAGCTATAACACTTAAAGAGGAAAATGGGAACTCAATTTTAGATATCTATAACACTTATTAACCTGATTTGGGATCCCCTCCACCATCATATCAAATAATGCACTAGATTTCAATATCATAAGGGTGAGTTAATGGGATATTAACCATGGAATCTACCTCAACACTTATTAAAACTACTATCCACATGGAAATGGACTTATAGAGTCCACCAACATGAATCTAATTAGGATCATAAGGAGAACTATGGAGGACAATAAGAGGGAGTAACATAACAAGCTAAAGATAGCCTTATGGGTAGATATGATCACTCCTAAGAGGGGTAGTGGTCATTCACCATAATTTATTATATATGGAAAGGAGGAAAGGTTTCCCATATCACTTGAACTAATATCCTTGGAACTCACACATCAACTTGAACTAATAGAGAGTGATAACATGGAGGTAAGGATGAATGAATTGAGGGAACTAGAAGAGATAAGAGATGATGCTATGCATTGCATGTGTTCCCATAAAGATCAATTAAATAGTTAATTTGACAAGATAACTTATTTAAAGACATTTAAATGAGGTGATATTATGCTCAAGTGGAATGAAGACCGAGCTAAATGAAGTAAGCACTAAATTTTGATAACATATGGAGTGGACCTTACATTAATAACAATTAAAAGGAACATAATGCTTTCCAGTTGTCAAGGATAAATGGTGAGGAAATCCCTATCCATATCAATGGGGGGTTACTTAAGTATTTTTATTAAGAAATCATATCATGTTTGTATATAGTAGTTAAGTCTCCTTTCTTCCAAGTGGTGGCACATGATTTGTTAGCTGCTTATTTGGTTATCTTGTTGCGTTTCTTGGTTGTGTATTTATCACTTCTTATTATGTATCTTTATTGTGTTATTTTTGATTATTTTTGTGTGTCTTGTGAGACTATTGTATTCTTTAAGGATACATGGTATTAATCATGAAGTGTTAGCTTAATTAGATAGGTCTCTCATTTGAACCATGATTACTATGGAATAATTTCTAGGTCTTTTTGATGATAAGGCAAGTCAACCCTTTAGAGTCCCTAATGATGTGGACTTTTATATACCCTTGGGCTCAAAAATGGTCAACCTACACTCATGCACATCCAAACCTAGTCTTTGTCACCTTATTTTTTTGGAAAAGGGTTAGGATAGTTCAAAGAGGGGTCACTTGTCATCAAGTCAAAGGTGGCATGTTCAAGTGGTATGCTATGTCAAGGAATGTCATGGTGGTTATATTTTCACCATATTTAATCTTTTATCAAGTGTCAATTTTGCGTTATATATGTATATAAGTCCATAATATGTGTTGAGGTGGTTTTAATTATCTAAAATCACTCATATTGAAGATGACTCAAATGTTAAAACTCATGGATTGTTGTCAATCCATATAAGCATGTTGAGAGCCTATAAGGTATGGAAAAATCAAAGGGTTACAGTAGGTAAAAAGAGGATGTGATGACATTTCTTAAGGCCTTCACATGTTTTAAGGTCATTTTAAAAATGTTAAGGTAACCCTCAATTGACATTTCATTTTAAATCATGTATAATTGCCTTCAAAAGGTATTCACACCATGGAAATGGCATTGTTATATCCCCTAAGATACCATTAAATCATCATAAAATAAAAATTCCATTTAAATGGGTCTCATTAGCACCATAATGCTATTATAGAATGGTTTCATATGAAAAAGGGACGTTTTTTAGAAGTCAATCACTTTTACTCACCACCAAAGGGGCCCACACATGTGAAAATTGACCTTTCACCTTCCCTCCACCCTTAATCCCTATTTGAAAGAATTTTTTACTCCTTCTTTCCCTCCTTCAAAAAAATATCATTTCAAGATCTAAAACCTAAGAAAATGTAGAAGTAGTATTTTTTTGCTATTTTAAAGCTTATACAGACCCTTATAATATGGTCATGATCAGAAGAGGCTAGGAGTATTTAATAAGAACTCAATGCAGAAATGAAATAAGATAATCCATGAGTTTTAGAGTCAAAAGGATAAAAATTTACCCCTTCTCTTCATCACTCTTCTTGGTAGCCTTGGATAACCTTTAAGGTTCTTTCTCAATATGGATAAGAGAGATACAATGGTGACATGAGCTCTTGGAAAAAGGTATGGGGTATAATGGAATTTTAATCCTTAGGATTAGTTTTCATATTTATGGCCCATATTTCATGAACAATTATTAAGAACCTATGTAGTCAAATTGGTCTTCTGCATCTACATAGGGTCAATATTGGAATAGTTTCAATGCATTTCTAACTTGTTTGATTAAAATTATGGTTGTATATGTTTTATATAAGTCCTCAAGGTCCTTCCATTGAATTCTCTAGCCGTAGTTCACATGTGTGAGTCCATGGGAGCAAGAAACCTCTAGGTTGTCACAAGTTATAGGTTGTAGGTAGTGGTTTCATGATGATGAAGAGACTTCAATGGATATATCTAGAAGTAGTGGTTTGAGGTTAGATAATGGATTTTATTGGAATAATCCAAATATTCTTACCTCCTTAACATAATGGATTCATTAATAAACCTTAAACCCTTCCAAGATATTGCCTTCAAATGGGATTGCCTATGTAGTTTGACCTTCATTAAAAGTGTGAACATAATGTTTCATAGTTGATGGTTATTGAAGATAATTATAACACTATAGAGGGAATAGAGGTGTTATACACATGTAGAGTATCCCATCTCTTAGAAGGAACAAGCCTTATTATGGCTCTCAAAATAAATAAATCATGAACTAGCCTCCCACTAATTTCATAAACCTATTTTTAGCAAAGTTTAAGGTTCATTAGCATTATTTAAGGTTTTTATGAAATCCTAGGTTTCAATTTTTCCCTAAATATGCCTAATTAGCTAACTTCAAGTGCCTTACTTTATTGAGTACATCGATAGGGGTGTTTAGCATCCCAATATGTGGTCTTGAATGAGGTATAATATTCCACATGATCCCTCTCATCAAATAACCATTATGTAGTGATCTTATCAGGTCATTTTCTATTCCTAACACACTTTGGATCCCAAACTCACATTCTTAGAGGAATAAATAACTATCATGTAAGGGTTTTAAGCCTTATGCCCAAGATTAAGGCATGGAAGCAAGGTAAAATGTTGCATAATGCCATGAAAGGTCAATGAGTTTGGAGGAATAGGGGTCCATTCAAGTGTGGATAATATTGATAAGCTATGACCAAGCTTAGGGGATCAACTTAGGCCTAGCCTTCAAAGGGTTTCTTAAAACCATCATCTATAACTTAACCTAGATAGAATCAAGAGAGGACTATATGATTTTGAAAGTGAATATCTTAAGGAGAGGTATTGAGATTAAATAAAGCCCAATTAGATCTATAATATAGTATATAATCCCTCCTCTTGCTCATGGACCTATGCAAGAATACCCCTTGGTAGTCAAAGTGCACCTAATCACCACCTATAGAACCATAGATAATTTGTTAGGTTGTGGAGCTAAAAGCTTCATTGATGCAGACATTGGAGGAGGGTGTTGAGTGTCATAGTCACCGACATCAGTTAGGCCAACTAAAATTGGTCAGTTGGAGATAGGAAGCTGCCAATGATGGTCAGGGATCAGCCGACATCGATCACCCCCAGGCAGATAGGGACCGATGCCGGTCGCATGTGCAGTTCTGAAACTGTCGGTTGCATGAACAGTTAGTTAATGAACCAATTGTTTGCATGTAGAAGGCCAATTATAGACTTGAAGCTATGGATCTAATCATCATAATTAGGTGTCTAATTATTTTTTGCATGAGATCTATATAATAGACTCATGGGTTGTATTGTAATTTGTGCTAGAGAGTAAGAGAGCAAAAATTAGCTCTTTCAGAGTAAAGAGAGCAAGGTGTGTTCCTCCTAGTGCCATAGTGCCAAGTGTGGGTGCTGGTTTGGAGAATCAGAAGGATTCTTCATGTATGTAGGATCTTGGTTAGCAGGTGTGCAAGGCCACATTAGGAGATCTACATATGGTAAGTAAGATTGGTTGATCTGTAGGTATATGTGGGTGTGGGATCTAGGTTTATAGGTGTGTAGAACTAGATTGATTTGCAGGTGTACAAGATTAGGGAGGACAACAACACAATAGGTAGCAAGAACAAGAGAGATCTACTTGGAGTATGGTGTGTACTCAGTCAGAGAGCAAAGAGGAAGGCAAGGTAGATCCTTCCATAAGTAAGATCATTTGAGTTGTAGGTTGTTGCAAGTTCATGGGAAATCTACTTGGAGTACATTGTGTACTCAGTTGAGTATGGTTGTACACTCAGTGTACTGGCAGTAGTGGATACTGACTAGTTGGAGGTGAACACCAACTCTGTGTTTGAGTTGTGTGTTGGGACCGTAAGAGAGCGTGAGCTCTTGAAGGTGAATTACTGAACACTTGGTGTGGCAAACCTGTAAGGTGGAAGAGTGTGGCGTCTCTTTGTTGTAATTATTTTTTGGAAGAGTATTAATACAAGTTGTGTATTGTCTCTCATATTTTGTGTTATTTCTAAATTCTAGTTACTTGTGATTCTGGTTATTTCCACATGTTTAGTTGCTTGGTAATCAATTGTGCTTCCTAGATCCTGACAAAGTGGTATTAGAGCATGTTTGTTGTTCTAGATTCCTGACATAATTTACCTCCAAACTTGGGAGTGAAGTGACATATACATGGAGGATATAACTCATGTAGAGGGGAAAAACATAGGGTTTATGTTATTGAAATATAATAGGACTTGAAGGGATAACCAAAATAAGTTGACTCATGCATAAATAGTGAGCTAAGTGCATCTAAGTTTGCCTAGCCAGTTGGGGTGCCTATCTAATGTGAATGATAATGGAAAAAAAATGTAAGGGTAACCCCATGGTAATGTATGGAATCAATATTGCCTAGGATCTCATATAATTATAATACAATTTTGAGGAAGCTACTTGGTTTTTATTGGACATTCATGATACACAAACCTGTGTGTATGACTGTAAAGTGAGTCTTGAGAATCGGGTTGAGGGAGACCCAATTCAAAGGGTTATATCAAACTCTAAGAGCATATTACATGAGCCCCAACCCTACCAATATTAAATAAATAGAGATACATGTCCTAATTAGGTCTCTAACACTAATTGATCCAAACACTCATACTGGGCAATGATGCTCATGGTCGACCTAAAAGAGAGGGATAGAGATGGGAATATGAGTAATTAAGGATAGCTTAAAAATTTGAAGTTAGATGGAAAATTATTATAATATGACATTTAATTCACTAATACACCTATATGTGGCTCAAATTCTTGAGGCTCAGTTTAGGCCTATGAGGTTTTAAACCCTCCTTAAGCCTCAAAACCCCAACTTCCTCCTTGTGACACATTCAAACCCCCCAAGTAGAATTAATGGAATGAAAATACATATGATGATGATATAGTTCCTAAATAATGTTTTTTAGACATATTAAGGTAGGTAAGTGGCCAATTTGTCCTCATTACCCTTCTCGAGCTTCATCACCCCAGTCTACTATTTCGAGCTACCAACTCAAATGCTCATATCATGCATGGTAAGATGAGTAGGGCCTAGTTATATTATGGGAATTTTATAACCCATATTAACTTACTATCCATGAAATAAAGAGTTTCATTTAGGATATAAACTCTATGAATGATCCCTAACACTATCAACCCACCCAAAATGCTTAGCAAAGACTCAAAGGCCACCAACTTCCACTCATATTTCACCATACAAGGTGCATGGGAATGATCCATTAAGGAGTTTTGAAGGGGTATATGGGCTCAACATCCATGAAAATAAGTTTTAAATCTAAGGCTTATACACTATGAACCATTGTTAAGATGGTAATCCACTAAAACCCTTCTTAAACTTTGATAAGGACCTGATGAAGGATTTTTCTCCCTCAAATGCCTTAAAATGAGATATTTTAGTCTTGAAATGGTCTTGATGGTTTTTTAGGTCTCATTTTCACCCAAATAAACCACTGGTTGACATGTGCAAAGTATACAGTGTATGGATCAGGCTTAGAGAAGACTACTACAAGCCTATGGAGGACTACTAGAACCTTATGTGTAAGAAATTGGAGAAATTATACATGTTTTGCATAGTTCTAAAGGGTAAATGATATCAAGAGGATAATATTATTACATAATTATCACCTATAGGGGTATACAAAATTATTGATCACATATAAACATGCTTAAGTGCTTGGTTAACTGACTGTGTATGCATGAAAAAGAAGAAAGTGGCTTAACTAAGCTAACACAAGTGACCCAAGGGATCTAGGTGGTACACTCCATGCTCTAAGAAGTGGAAAAATTATCAAATAAATCCATTTTGAAGGCAAAAAATATAAAAACTATCATTAGATCTATTGGCCTAATACCCCTCTCAAAGAATTACTATTTGAAGACTAAAGTCAGAGGATGTGAAGGGTTTAATAAGACTTCAAACCAACATGGAATTATATTTCAAGAATTTTTAGATGTGAAAAAAGGCATTGGTTTATAGAAAAGAGTTCAAAATTGGCCATTTTGGCCTAAAATTACCTTAAGAGTGCACATAATGTAAAGTAATCACCTGAAGAGCATGTTATTATGCTCATAACTATTCATAGGATCTACATGGAGTTCTGATCACATGGGGAAGGTTGAGGAGCCTTATCTACTATAAGTTAGTGGTATTATTTCATACACTGAATGCCTAACCTTTATGAACTAATACTAAGAGTATAAACCTCCCAAAAATCCTAATTGAAGCTCAATGGGAATATCTTGATAATTTTTCACTAAAATTCATTTAATTTTCTTTGGAGACACTTTAAACACCTTTTTCACTCTAATAATGTCCTAGACCTGGGATTGGTTTGTACAAATAATTGTATAAATGTACCAAAAACCCCATTTTTTCAAGATTTAGTGATGAATCCAAGGTGCATAGATATATGAATAGTTGAAGATGATTCAATAGGATAAAGTGAAGTGTATTCCACCCTCTTAAATCATAAAAAACTCTTAATTACTCTTTAAAATGCTTCTATAGGCCTGTGCTAATGAGCTAGTCTAAAAGTGCCAGTGAGAGGTGACCTAGTCACCTAAATGAGTAAGAGTTGAAGGTGTGTAGTATTTTAAAGGAATATGTAATGGTTTAAAATTATTTATTAGAATTTAAACATATAATTTACCTATCCTTAATGTTCTATGTAAGTCTCATGATCATCCAAGCGATTAACACTGAGTGGCTAGGCCTAGTTGCCAAATAGGCCTACTTGGTCAACTAAGGAAGATGACTATTAGCATAGAGGTATATCAAGGGGGTGACTATAATTTAATAAAAATGATTTTAAATACCTCATGTAGTAGATAATGCACATTCCATGACCATTATGTAGGATGGGGTAATTTTTCAAGCCCTATTGGCATGAAAAAGAGAGGTAAGCTACTTAATACTTGATGGAGGCCAAAATGGACCACATTAATACATTTTTAACTATAAAAACGAGAGGTATTTTAAATATTTTTGATGATCATGATATTAATGGACTCAAACAAAAATTAAGGATCTTCCACTAAACTATTTTATACACCATACTCATTGAAGACCATTATGTGGCCAAGGTAGTGCATGGGGAGGTCAAGGAGCTGTTACTAATCCTTATGCATGTTTATAAATATTTGATGAGTAAATTATGATAATCATAGAATATTATCCACACTTTAATTCCAAATTATCTTCTCTCACCTTCTCTTTTTCTATAAATTGAGGCAAAAAGGCCATTGTAGGTATCCCTCAGTTATTTATGAATAAATTATGCCAAAATTGTGCCTTGTAAAACTTTTAAACAAATATAAAGAATAGTTAAAATTATTTTACTAGCTTAGTGTGATATATACTTTTTTATTTTCATAATTTTTGAGTTTGATCTTCCCTTGTAGGTCCAAATTCTCACCTAGTTGCTAGGATACTGTCCTAAATAGGTCATACAATGTGTAGAAATGCTAGTGACTATTTTTGAAGTGCAATTTGGTTAGTAGTGTCTTGAATAAGACCTCTCATCCATCACCTTAAAGTTTCATACATATACCATAAACTTCATGTGAAGTAATAATGCTTAGGATTTTCTTAGAGAACATGTTTTAGCCACTAGTCCTTGTTTGATTCACAAGTGTTGTTGAAGGCTTAGTTAGAGTGGACAAGACATTACTAGTACATCACCTCCCTTATATTAGTTTTTTTTTCATGCATATCTTTATCCCTTTTCATCATAAATTCAATAGGTTGTAGGAATTTATCTATAATTTATGCACTAGGGGAAGTAGACCCAAAACTATAGGTTCACCTCATCAACTAGTCCACCCACACCTAGAGGTGGTCCCAGTGTATCAACTAGATGAGGTAGGTTAGAAACACCTCTACCTCAAGGTTGCAATCTAGACTGATAATACCACCTATGTAAATAAGGAATGTGTGCCCTTAATAGACATTATTTTGACTACTAAAAAAATGTTTCATTTAAGGAGATTATCATTATAAGGTTGAAGGCACAAATGTTCTAATTTGATCAAAGGACCTAAGATGTAAATTTCTATATGATGTCCTATGTAATATACACAATCATGGGAATGTTTAAAAAAAATCATGGGAAACCTTATGAACCATCTACTAAATATATTAAGAATAGGGTTTGTGATTATTTCTCCATGTTGCATGTTTATAGTTTTAGAGATGAAATTAATGTAATCTTAAAAAATATTTATCCACAAGTTTACCAATCCATCTATGGGAATTACATTCCTAGGATTTAGAGATCATGAGAAGAATTATAGAAAAGAGAGTGGATTATTGGTACTATCCTAATTGTATCATAATTAGGATAGAGGGAAAAAGGGAATCTCCTCTATATTTTACCCATTATTCCCATCATAAGGTGGTAGAACATGAGATTTCACACTAAATATATAACAATGTGGATGAAGACCTTACTTCTTAAAATAAAGGATACTACCAAAAAAATCCTCTTAGCATAGGCCAAATATAATATTCAATGAGGAGGCACCTCAATTTCATTGGAAAGGTTAGATCCCACTATGAAATGGAGGAAGTAAGACATATATATTGGGACCCTAGGGGAAAAATCAGGCTATATATTAATTATTTCACAAATAAGGGAGTCCAAATTCCCTATGGGCACAAATTTGATGAAATATTCATCAATGTTCAAGATGAATTCAAGGTCTATATATGGATGAACAAACATAATATTCCAATGGTATTAACATAAAATATTTAATATGATCCTTTAATCACTAGAGAGGAGGATAATTATAGAGGAGGTGAATAGTGTTGCAAGCTATCAATGGCCTCAGTAATAATATGAATCACTTAAAAAATAATAATATCCTTCATCTCCTCAATAAGAATAAGTTGGCCCAGTGGAATAACATGCCACCCAAAGGTAGATGGACCCAAAATTAGAAATAATATTCTTATGGGACTCCCAAGGTCTCAACTAGTTGCCTTAGTGCAATATTCTATAGAAACTACAAGGGCATCATATCCTACAAGTGGACACATAGGAATAATTTATTTAGAACCTATACCTCCTCTAAATATGGTTCAATAGGTAAGCCTTCATGAGTTTATATAGAGCTATATTTTAGTAATTCCTATCACCTGCAACATGTCCACTAAGGGAACCTTTAGTTTCAGTGCCCTCACCTCCATCCCCTATAAATATTCCATAAATTTCACCTCTTATTACATATTCAATTCCCACTCCACATCCATTTATTAATAACTCTTAGTATTCCATTCCATCCACTTTAGGGCCAACCCCCGTTTCCACTTAGTCACCCATTACTATTTATCAAAGGAAACCTATAACCCTTCCAATCTCTCCCAAAATTTCCCAAGTAAATAACTTTAATGGGTTTATTTTTTCATAAAAGTCCTCTTGATGAGGAAGAATAAGAACACAAAGATACAATCTCATTAGTAGATTATGCTAGTGATGATGGAGAAGAGGAACCAAAGACCATGGCAGAAGAAGAAGAATAAAGGTTTGAGATTGAAATAATTGATATAATAGAGGATACAAATATTGAAAAAGTAGGGGAAGAAGAACATAATCCAACCTCTACACATGGAGAAAATATTCTTACTAAAGAAAAAATCAAGCCCTTAATAAGGTAACATCTTCTTTCACCTCCTTTTTTATAATTGTAAATACTATTTCTATCAATTTTACCTCTACTATCTAACCATTGCATCCCTCTCTCCATATGAATCATTAAAACAATATTGTTTAAAAACCAAACCATTATATTCACATGCTAGTATTGAGGGAATTGGGACACAAAATTTTAGTTCATTTACTTATTTAATTATGTCAACTATATATTCAATAATGTCCAAACCCAAAGACCCTAGAAAGAGGATCCATTTTGAGAACCTAGTGGTCATTTCCATTTATAATTCTTAAGCACCACCTACACCCTAAATGTAATCTACCCAATTATACTTGTTTATTACTCAATATAATCAAATTGAGTCTTCCATTATGACCATATAAAAGACTCTAGGATAGATAATATATGTGGTAGAGACTAAACCTCAAAGAGATATCTCTAGATGGAGAAGGTTGGTCAGCCACCTCTTTAGTTAACTATTTAAATAAGTGCCTCAATACTTCCAGTAGGATATATCCCACCTTAAACCTCTATGGAGATGATATAAATTAAATAATAAGTAAAAATTATTGTCCTTTCCTAGGTCAAAACATCCAAAGAATGAAAGAAATAAATAATGGGCTTATTCCTAACAAAAGTGCCAACAAGAAGTACATGCTTTAAAAATAAATATAGAAATATTTAGAATGTAAGGTAGATGAAATTAGTAAATAAGAGAGTGGAGGATATAATATTGGATCAAAGGGAGAACTTGTTCCCTTTGGCCAAGAAACAAAAAAATAACATCAATGACCCTAAACAATATGAAAATAATTTTTATACCTTTGTGGATTCAACAGTGGAGGCTATGAATGAAATGCATAAGATCTAAGACCATGTTATACAAATTATTCTTCAAAGGAAAATTATTTAGGCTCCCATGGAAATAATGGAGAATGTTTGAAGTGCAAAAAATAAACTATATAATATCTTGAACATAATATGGAATTTTAGGGGTAGTCATAACCTCATTAGGGAAAGGTACTAACCTTTTAGAATTAAATAAATGAATTAGAAGTGAGGATAAATTTTTTGGTATCCTATACAAGTAATAATTCCTACAATCATTTAAATCTAATTACCACTTATGAAGCTATATGGGATTTAAACTATGTGATTTCTAAGAGAAAGAGTAAATTTGTTTGATACCAACAGATAAAGGCTTTGATAGGTTAGTTTTTGAGCTGAGGAAGAGAGGACATATAATTTTTTAAGGATATGAGGGTTACAAGTGTAATTACCTAGAAAGTGAAATTGGTAAATAATCCCAATTTTGAAAGATTACTTATAGTTACTATAGAATCATTAAAGATTGAGTTGGAAGGCATGATATATAATACAAGTGAAGAGATTTTGTAGGTGATACATTTTTCAAAAGGCAAGGTACCTAAGGCATAGTCACTAAGAACCAGTTTCAAAGGTTCAAAATATGAGTAGCTAATGGGTGAGATCACGTGGATATTGAATCCATCTATACTTAATTTTGGTATCATCAATGTTGAGTTTGACACTACTTATACATTATATGAGTAACTCAAGTTTTCTAAGGAGTCTAATACTATAACCAAGAGTATATTATTGATTAATCCTTTTGGTACTTATCCTTAAGTGATGGTTCATGTAGTGGTGTATTTACCGATCGGGTCCACTTTGTTAACTTTTCACATGCAAACCCTCCATTTATTTTTTAAAACTACACTGAGTATACAACGTACATCCTTTTCTAATAATACCAAGTTGGAACCGTGTGTGTGTGTGTGTGTGTGTGTGTGTGTGTGTGTGTGTGAATACACACACACACATATTCATGTATTATACATATATTAGCACCATACATATATATGTATATATGTGTGTGTGTGTGTGTATGTATACATACATATATACATAAAAAAACACATACACACATGTATTATATTATAATGAGAATTGGGTCTCTATTTTAGTTTAGGAACATATATTTATTTATATTGTGTTCATGTAATTTTGGCCAACTATTTTATAAATATCTTGTAAATGCATATTTTTCATGAATTATGACTCTTAAATATATAATTCAAAATTTAAAATGAAACATTTCTTGGAAGATGAGGCAACCCATCCCTAAGCTATACATTCATATATCCTCCCAATCTTAAAGGAAAGAGAATTTTGGCTATTAAGGTGAATAAGAAATTTTGTGGATTGTTCTACAAGTTTGTCTTGATGTGTATTCTTTATTCTTCTCCAAACTTATGATTCAATGAAGAAGTTCCACCACTCTAGTATTATCAATCTTTGGGTTGTGTATAATTTTAGTTTGATATAGTTATTAATATTATGTAGTATCTAATTTGAGTACTTTGTGTTCAATAATCATAATCTCCCTTTGTATATGTGCAATTGGAATCATACACCTATAACAACCTTTGATTATGTACATGAAAGTTTACTATAGTTTTGCCCTTGGACAACTAATAGTGTTTGTTTATTTTATGTGATGATAGTAAATTGCAATAAGTATTATTTCCCTACTACTTCTCCAACCCATAATGTAGGATATAGTCTAGAAGTGTTTCATCTATCTTTGACTCAAAAACCTTATTTTATACCCTACCCTTCTCTCCCTTTTGAGTTTATTTTGATCCTTCCCGCCAGGTTAGATATACCCATCCATCTCAAGTAGATCTTAGACTCACATCATATGTGAACCATTAGAGGTAAATAAGTACTCCACTTACCACTATTCCACCACAAAGTTGTTTGAAAAATTTAATAGCTTGAAACTCATGACTTGGATTCAATATTTTTGCTGATCCTAAGAAGTTAGAAGCTACCTTGTAATATTAATGGTGTGCATAAAAACTAAATCAATAGAAAATTATCTTGTGCTATAATGAGACTCTCTTTTTAATTTCTTATAAAGATCACTTGAGTTGCACTAGATATATCTAGAAGACTAACAAGATCCACCTTAGACACTAGCCTACTATTCCCACACTTGTATATCCATAAAAAAGTTGGGCTAGATAGAGGAATATTAAGGGGACCCTATTCCCAATACTATTCCCTAATTACAAGAGGTCATATTCCTCCATGAATGATGTACCTAGTTGGTTAGCTAGTTTTGATATCGATGTGCCTAGAGACATGAATTTTTTATATAGAAACCTTAAAAAGTATCTTCCTTCCTTTTCTCCCTCAAGATGAATGACTATTGAAGAACATTTAAATGATTTAAAGACTACCTTAGGGATACTAAATATAACTCATGAATATGTGGAAAGTATAATTTTATATTTTACCTTGGAAGATAATGCTTATGACTGGTTACTAAATATTCTAGAGAATTTAATTACCTCCTAGACCTAGTGTCAAGATACCTTCTTAGCACAATTTGGATAGGTCACTAGCCCAAAAATCATATACTAGAATATTTAAATAATGAGGAGAGAGCCTAATGAGCCAATCATATCCTTTAATGAAATATTCCAAAATATGTATAGCTAAGTTGACAATGACTATAAACCCAATGCTATGTTAGCCCTTGAAATTTACAATAATGTATTGGATTTTATGACAACTATATATATCTATAGGGACATAATATTAATAAATTACCACTCATGTATTCTAAATATATCAATATTGATAGGAAATTAAATCCCCATTTATAAGCTTTGGCCCCACCCAATATTGGTCTTAACTTTCTACCTCTCAACCCCATTCTAAATGCTAATCAAGATATTACGGATCAAAATCATAATCAAGTGTATACATAATTGCCTTTAGCCCATGATCAACTTAACCAAAATGTTAGATTTATAAATAAAAATGTTTGAACCTAATAAAAAAATTTAGACCTAATCCTTGATACTTGTTAATAATGCTACTATATAAGGTACTACTTCTGATTCTCAAAAAGTAGAATTGGATGATATCTAGTGAATGGTATAGAAGCTAAAAAATGTGTTCCTAAGAATGTAGAAGTGAGTGAAAAACACTATGGGATAGATTACCAATAAAAAATTTCATACCAAAGTTATAATAGACCTTTTAATATATCTTGAAACAACACAAAAAAACAACCACCTAATAAGATGATTGAAATAAACATCTTGGAAGCATCACTACCTAATTAGTACGTGGTCCATAATACATCACAACATGGTGAGTTGGATTGCATAGATTTATACATTGATTTTGAGATATATTATAAAAAAATAGACATGTGTGAAATTTTATCAAATCATACAGATCCACCTCTTTCCACTACTCTAGGTCATTCCAACATGATAATGGTATTTGAGACATGAATTTACATTTCTAGTGGAAGATGAAAATAAGCCTAAGATAATAAAGATGAAATCCATTTATTTCAATAGTTACATAGGAACAATTACAACTTGAGGAATAAAAAATCTACTAATACTTTTAAAACTTCAAATAAAATCAATAATACTCCTCTAGATCCTAAGATAGATAATAATTCACCTCCTCTAAAATTAAGTGATAAAAAACAAAGCACAGAGTCAGAGAGTAAAGGTGGGTACAATATAGATGAATATATGAATCAAATCAAGACAAATATCAGTCTTCATGAACTATCTCATATTAATAAATAAAGGGAATTACTATTTAAGACCTTAAATATGATACCATCCACTATCAAAAAAAGGCTACTCATACCAATATGGTCATTTACAAGGATATGCCTGAGGTACCACCTTTTCCTTCTACCATTATAATATTTGGTAAGAACATGCATAATTGTGTAGTTGACTTAGGTGCCTCATGCAACATGATGCCCATAACTACATGTGATAAATTGGGATTGACCCCTAATAAATACAAAAGTGGTCTTAAAATTAGACACTTATTTAGTGCCATGTGTTGGTGAGTTGACAAATATGCACATAAAACTTACCTCTAGACACATGTACAATAATATAGATAAATTATAGTTATTGAAATTATTGAGGCTAATAGGTTATTACTAATTCAAGATTGGTCAAGCACATTGAATGAGTACATGAAAATAGATTTCTCACATATGTGGATGCCTTAGGAAGGAGTAGCCAATCAAATTCAAGTGGATTAAGAATTGAATATGAAGTACCTAATTAAAAATTATAATGTCAAGAAAGAGAAGGTCAAATTTACATCCCCACATGTAGGTGTTTATAGGTTTAATATAAACCATGAACCTCATAAACATGAATTTGAAGGTCCCTCTTAGCTATAGACTCTAAACTTCGATGATGATAGATCTAAAAAAGGTTTGACTTTTGGCAAAAAATTATTTGACCTAGATGGGAAACAATATTTAGTTTTATATAGGTTGAAATTCCCTTTCACCAATAATAAATTTGAGTATGAAACTCTTATTTTGGGCTTATAGTTTTCACTAAGCTAAACATCAAGTAGCTACAAATATTTGGTGATTTATAGATAGTTGTCAACTAGATAAAAATAAAATATTAGTGTAAACTTACCTACTTTAAAAAGTATAAACACAAAGCTTGGGATATGATTGAGTCCTTTGAAGTGTTAAATATTAGATCTATTTAAAGGAAATAAAATTAGAAAAAAATATTCAAAATATTCACTAGCAACTTTAGTTACAAACTTAGCACTCCTCTAGGAATCTAAGATGGAGAAGTTTTAGATTGAACTATTTTCTTTCCCTTTTATCCCAAATAATGTGGATAACTTCTAAGAGTTTGATGATGATCAATAGATCATACACTTTATGATCAATTCTAGATCCTTTGAAACTCAAATAATAGTGAAAAGTATGTTAATCCTATGAATATAGAAGACCTCATAGTATATGCATCTTATAGCTTAAGGATAATTATATACCTATGGTAATGGTATCATTAGAATGAGAATTTGACATGGATCCACAATCTAAAAATTATAAGGGGTCTAAAATAAATGAATCTAATTTTATCAAATAGAACCTATGAGCAAACATCCTTAGTAAATGGACATTGGGCTAAGTTTTTTGAACTTTAGAAATAGATATTAAAATATTTTTTGAAAGAGTACAAAAATGTGATAGCCTGGACATATGAAGATTTGAAAATATTTGATCCCAAGGTCATCACACATACTATTCCTTTGAGACTAGAGTACAAGCCCTTCAAAAAGTGATAAAGACTAGTGAATCTAATTATGGAATCCCTCATTTAGACAATAGTTCAAAATATATTGGATGCTAAGATTATATTTATGACTAGACATTCCATTTGGGTTGCCAAATTAGATCATGAAAAGAAAAGGAATGGACAAAAAAAACTGTGTTGACTTTAGGGACTTGAATAAAGCATCAACAAATGGTAACTATCCTTTTTCCTCATTATATGAAGTAATTTGGGCAGTCAGTGGTTCTGAAATGATGTCCTTTCTAGATGGATTTTTAGGCTACAATCAAGTGTTGGTAGAAGTAGACTATAGAATTAAGACCACCTTTACCATAAAGTGGGGCATTTTTTCATATAAAGGGATGACTTTTGGCTTGATTAATGTAGGATAAACTTTCTAACCATGGGATTTTCCTTTCAAAGAATAATTGAAAAATGTATCATCATCTACATGGATGATATTATAGTATTTTCAAATACTATAACTAATCATATAGATCACTTACAAAGAGTATTTGATAAGGGGAAAAGACATGGAATGTCACAATTCTAAATAAGAGCATCTTAAGAGTTACATAAGGAAAAAAATTAGGCCATGTTATTACCAAATATGGCATTTCTATTGATCCATAATGAATCTAGGCCATTTTAAAAATAACTCTTCCTAATATTAGGAAAGAACTGAAGTCTTTCTTTGGCAAGTTAAACTTCATGAAAAAAACATTTTTAGAGATTATCAAGCCACTAAAAACCATGTTGAAGAAGGGTTATAAAATATAATAAATAGTATAATCCAAGAAAGTATTTTAAGATATTAAAACTACCATTTCTTAAGCTCTAGTTCTGATCAATCCTGATTTTACTAAATATTTCTTTTAGTATGTATATTCTTTAAAATACACTATAACAATAGTACTCACCCAAAAGGTATATGATAATGAACACCCAATAGTTTTATGATTACTAATACAAAATATGTATAATTTAAATATTCAATGATAGATAATAAAATATATTCCTTGATCAAATAAGTCAATAAATTTAAGCATTATATTATTCAAAACAAGACATACTTTATAGTTCTAGACCTAGCTATCAAGATCACACTCAACCAGAATGAGTTAGTAGAGATAAGGGGTAAGTGGATGGATAAATTACAATATTTTAATCTAGAAATTATAACCACAAATATTTTATAATTCTAATGAATCATCTATCTCATTATTGAAATAGATCCACATATTCACAATGACTAAATCAATGAGACACATGTAATTAGTGGTGACTGGTGTAACCACATCATCCACTACCTACTCATAGGTACATGTACCCTTTATTTGAATAGAGGAGGAAAACAAGACCTTAGGCTAAAGTTAACCCATTACATGATAAAAAGGGTATTATTATACATGAATAATTATGAGGTCATATACTTAATGTGTGTCTAAAGAGAATAAGCCAAATAAATTTTGGATAATTTACATCATAAGATAGGTGGTGGACACCCTTCTGGAAATGCCAAAACTCACATATTATAAGGATGATATACTAATTGAATACTATATTCAAATATTACCATAATCATGTCAAAACATGCCATGAATGTTAGGGATTAATAAAAAATGGAGGTACGTGCAACTATGCCACTATATCTTGTGATTAAAGGATTCCCTTTTGATCAATGTGGTATTGAATTTATTCATGTAATCAATATGAATTATTAATCATCACATAAGTTTTTATTGATAATCACTGATTATTACACTAAGTGGATAAATAAAATGGCTACAAAGAATTGTAGAGTCCAATATATGATCAAATTTTTAAAAGAGAAAGAATTGACCAAAGTTTGGGACTCTAATTTATTTAGTCTATAATAATGGTCCAACATTTCAATCTACATAATTTAATGAGTGGGACTATAACAATTAGATTACCATAAAAATCTATTCAATTTAATATCCATAAGGGAATGGAGTTACTGAGTCCACTAACAAGAATTTGATGGATGCCATCAAGAAGTCAACACACGATAATGAAGAGAATGGAAACTATTATTTAAGTATGCACTATAGGTAGAAAAAATAAGACAACTAGGCCCTGAAGGCTTCATCTTTCTTATTAGTGTATGGTTAAAAATAAGCCTTTCTTATTACTCTCAACTTCCAATGTATAATTTCATGAAAGTGGACATGGGAGAATATAAAATGATCTAGTCCATGTTTATTAACATAGTCTATATGGAGGACACATGAACCAAAGCACTACATAATTTTACATAGCACCAAGACATTTTCAAGATATGGTTCGATAAAATATCTAAAGTCAAGGATTTTAAAATTTTAGACTTTGTAATTTTATGGGATAAGGCACATGAAAACAAAGGACAACATGACAAGTTCACTCCTTTATGGAATGGACCATACCAAATCTATGAAACCTAGGTAACAATACTTTTCATCTAAAGGACATCTAAGGTAATGACTTTTCTTTTACGATGAATGTGTAGTTCTTAAATTATATCATGGTTGCTTCAACTAGATATGATTTTTAATGAATATGAGTTTGAATGTAGAAGTAGGATTATATTAGATTTCTTAATTTCTATAATAGTTTATTGATTTTGTCATTTGCTTTCTTAGATATATTTCTAGCTTTCCTTGATTAAATTCCTATTTTCAACATTTGATTTCATAGTTAGTTTTGCCACTTTCTAGACTAGTTGCTTATGAATAGTTAACTCAATTTATTATGTGGGAATCATAAAAAAACCTTCTAAAAGAAAAGGGGATAACTCAAGAAATACACAACTAGCATTCATCAGGATTTATTCTTATAGTCCTTGGAAGCTCTAAAATTAATGTTTTTTATGATTAAAATCATGTTTATATTTGAATTGAATTAGTTCACCATGCATTTTGAAGTCACTCCAATACACTCATGCAAATTTTAAAAATACTTTTCATTTTCAAAGATAAGCTACAATCTTAAATTTTAAAACTTGGATGAGAGATAAAAAACATTGAAATAGATGTATGCTAATAAGGACATGTTGATAGAAATAAGTTTTATTATACATACATCCAGTCATTATGGTTCCCAACCCTTCTTCTATACATATTCAACAAAAAAATAGATGAATTGATCAAATCTTAAAAATAAATGGAATGAGGGTGACTCAGCTAAACTCTATTAGGGGAATGGATTCCTGGATGACAATAGATTAAATCTTAGAATGAAATCAAAGGTATCTCTACCAGGGCTATGAATACCTGACTAGAAGCAGAGCAATTCCCAGGATTCCTTTACTACTTTTTATAAAAGTAAGATATAAAAATGAAACCTACTATGTTTATTTAGATACATTAAAAACTCTCATAATAAAGGGTAAATGAATTCCACATAATCACACACAGATCTTATAAATGAAAATGATTAGTATGTTGCATAAGGGAGTTGGAGTATCTTTCAATTATCTAGTCTAATTATTCTTTTTTTATGAAGTCTAAAGTTTTATCATGATGAATTAACTAAGATTGTGGGTTCCTAAATATGTAGGAGTATTTCCACACTAAGTCACCATTTTTTTGTGCCCTAACACACCCCATTTTAAAATTTTAAATGGGGACCCATTATTATAAAAAACTATTCATGGTCTAGATGAACCTTAGAATTCTAAATATTAACTCTATTTATGTAGCCTAAGGTTATTTTAGGTTCAATTTTACATTTTAAAATAAATTTCAAAGCTTGGACATAACATGATATTATTTTATTTATCAACTTAGATTTTATTTATCTTGTTGATTTTTTGGATTTTATTTGACTAATAAAGCTAATGAAATGGTGTTTTAGTGTGTTTAGAATCTTGATTGTGTGCAAGATTAATTATAGTACTTAGGGTTATTTGATATTTGGTCCTTAACCAAATTCCATGGCTATGTGTTTGTGTCTCATTGATTATATTTTTCCCAAGGCCATAGTTTATTGGAAATATAGAACCCCAAGAGCCATCCACATGTCTGCATCATAATTTCCCATAACATGTATTTCAATAGTGAGGTATATTTATTTTTTATAGTCTCTAGTTCCTTAAGATTAACACAAGTGACATCATTGTGTCAACATAACATCCTAGAAACCATTCAGGTATATGTACATTCTTAAAGTTTATAATAAATACCTAAGATCATTCCATGTGGCATGACCCTTTTCAATTGAAACATAATGGAACATAATATATGTACTTATATTTGAATTTAACTAGATCAATATGGACTATGCACATGTCATCATCTTAGAAGCCTAAAACCTATCAGTCAAAGGTACATCACCAATATTTCATTTCTTCTAAGACTCTAAGAGCCATCCATATGTCATTATCTTTAAAACCTAAAACCTATTAGTCAAATGTGTACCAATAAGATTTAATTTACTCTAAGAATTAGATAGCCATATACGTGTCATCATCTTAAAAGCTCAGAACCCATAATTTAAAAGTGCATCACCAAGATTTTGTATCCTCTCAAACTCTAAAAGATGTGTCTTCCATCTTCACAGAAGTTGGGACCATATTGATAAAAAATAAATTTTTAGAATTATAAGTTTTTTAGATTAATGAGAGCCATCCATGTGTCATGATTCTAGACACTAACTAATTCATAGATCTATGTACAATTTCAAATTTTACAAAACCTATAATTAATGAGATTCATCCACATATTATGATTTTATTAACTTAAATCCCATCAGTCAAAGTTACATAATCATGATATCATTTTATTTAGAACCCAAAATTCCATCCATGTGTCATAATATTAGAAGCCCACAACTTATAAAAAATGTACCTAGGTAAAAATAAATAAACTCTAAATCCCTGAGAGGCATCCACATATCACCATCATGGTAATTCAGAGCCCACCTAAAAAATTACACAACCAGTTCTCGAAGAACCTCCAAAACCCTAAGGTCAAAACACATGGCATGGACCCATTCACTTGGTGCCTAATAAAAAAATGTATACAATTAACAATATAATGACCCTAGACTCATGAGATCGTGCCAAGTGATATAATCTTGTTAACTCATGACTTATAAGGGGTATGTAGCAAGATAATAAAGTAAAAACCTTGAGTATGTGAGATGGTGATAAGTGTTATAATTATAAAGATTCACATCTAGAATTCAAATGTAAAATCAAACATCTAGACCAAGATACAATACATGGGAAATTGACACATGTCTTAAGGTGATGATTAAACACTCGCAATGAATAAAAAACTACCACATGGCAAAAGGTACCTACAAAAATTGATTTGAAAATTAACATTGAAATGGGAAACAAAACTAAAACTCATTGATACATTAACTTCACTTGAACTAAGCTTTAAATTATTGATAATTTAATAGTATATATGGATTTTGAACAACATCAAGTTAGCATTACCATCAATTAAATTCAACAAAATTATGAATTTTAGCTATCTTATTACCAAAACCCCTAGATTTATAGAAAATTTGCAAGTATTTTCAGTCACCTTAAACAAGATTTCAATGATTTATAGTATAATAATGAAATCTTCATCATGAGGAGGTTAAAATCCTTCCTTATACACCATCATAGGTATTCCTAAATATATGGACACAATGTTTGATAAGGGAGATTTGGAATTCCAATGCCCTCACTATTCAACCATTTAGGATAGGGTACATGAAATAATGCCATATTAAACATAGGATCAACTGGTTGAATAAAAAATATGTATTTAGGACTTGATATAAATCTAATCTATGTGATTACACAACTCAACTAAAAAATCTAAGGTAATGCCTTTTATTGATATGCTATGTGACTTATTTATTAATGACACTACTAATAGGGATTGCCTATACCTCAAACTTCATAGAAATGCAATAGCATACATTTATGGAGAAACATTTTATAAATATTTTCAAATCCCAATTATAGAAGTAACTTTTTACTAGGTGTCTTTTAATTCTTTATTATAATAAAACATAGCTAAGGGGAAACTTAAGTGATGGCTTAAGAAAATAGATAAATTGAATATTTAGGGTGTTATCTCCTCAATCCCCATAGTTAAATTTAGGATAAATATTCTAATAGTCATGGAATTAATGAACATATTATATGGTTTTACCAACACTACCTATGTACATGAGGAATGGGTGCCCCTGCTAGACATTATTTTCACTACTAATAAAATTGTTGCCCTCAGGGAAATTACAATGTAAGTTTGAGGGCAAAAATGTTCTGATTTGATCAAAGAACTTCTAAAAAAAATTATATATGATGTCCTATGTAATGGACATAGTTATGTGAACAATATAAAAATTCATGGGAAACCTTGAGAACTATCTAATGAATATATTAAGAACAAGGTTTATGATGACTTCTGCATATTACATGTCTACAGGTTTAGAAGTGATTAAAATAATCTTAGAAGATATTTATCCAAAATTTTACCAAACCATCTATGTGCATCAGATACCTAATATTTCTAAGAACATGAGAATAATTATAAAAAAAGAGAGGATTATTGGTACTAGCCTAATTTTACCATAATCATGATAGAGGGAACAATGGCACTTCCCATGTATTTTCCCTTCTACATCCATGATAAGGTGGTAGAGTAGTATATTTCACATCAAATATATAATGATGTGGATGAGGACCTTGCTAATAAACATCAAAGATACTAACACAAAAATCCTCTCAACATAGGCCAAATCTAGTATTTAATGAGGAGGCACATCAATGAAGTGGGTAAGGTTTGGGACCACTATGGCTTGGAGGAAGCAAGACAAAGAATGAATTACCTATGGGCATAAAATATTTGAACATGATGAAATATTCATCAATTCTCAAGATGAATATGAGGTCCATATAGTTATGAACAAGCATAATATTCCAATGGTAGTGGCATACAATATTCAATAAGGTCCTTTAATCATTATAAACGAATAAATTAGAATTTTAGATGAGGTGAATAGAGCTATAATATATCAATGGCCTAAATAGTAAGCTAAATCACCTCAAAAACAAGAACCTCCTACCTCTCCTCAACAACAAGAAGCTAGCCTAGTGGCAGAGCATACTGCCTAAAATGAGATTGATCTCAAATTATAAATAATATTATTAGGGTACTCACAATACCTAAACCAATAGCCATAGTTTAATATTCTATTGTAATTACAATGGCATCACCTCTTAAAATTGGACACATAAGAACATTTTATTTGGCACCTATGCCTCCTTTGACTATATTTAAATAGGTAAGCCTTCTTGAGTTATGAAAGATTTAATTTATATTAATTCCATCTAGAAAAACAATCCTATCACCCCCAATGTATCCACTAAGGTAACCTATAGTTTAGCGACCTCACCTCCATCCCCTATAGTTCTTCAATCCATTTCATATCCTAGTATCCATTTAATTTCCATTCCACCTCCATCTAATTATTTCCCTTCATCTTCCATTCCATACACCTTAGGTAAATACATCATTTACACTTAGTCACCCATTGATACTTATCAAAATAATCCTAGAACACTTCCAATCTCTCCCAATATTTCCCAAGTAGAAGAAAGAACTACAAAGGGTTTATTTATTCATAAAGGTCCTCTTTATGAGGAATAAGAAGATTAAGAATGGGTAGTCTCATTGGTATATTATGCCAGTGATGTAGGAGAGGAGTAACTAAAGACCATGGATTAAGAAGAATAAAGGTTTGAGATTGAAATAATTGATATAACAAAAGATACATATATTAAAGAAGTTAGGGAGGAAGAAGACATGTCAGCCTATAACAGGGAGAAAATATTCCTATGGAAGAAGAAAATAAAGCCATTAACAAGGTAATATCTTATTTCACATCCTCTTTTACAATTATAAATAATAGTTCTATCAATTTTCCCTTTACTAGTCTAGATACTATGTCCCTCTATCCATACGAATCATTATAATAATATTGTTTAAAAACCAATCCATTATATTCCCATTCCAATATTGAGGGATATAGGCCACAAACTTATAGTTTATATGATTATTTAATTATTTTAACTATAGGTTAAATAATGTCCAAACCCCAAAACCATAGGAGGGTCCATTTTGGGACCCTGGTGATTATTTCCATTTTTGATCCCAAAGCACCTCCTACACCATCAAGGTCATCTACTCAATTAGACTTGTCTATTCCTTAGTCTAATCAAACTAAGTAATCCATTATGACCATATCAAATATTTTGGGACAAACAAGGTATGTAGTAAATACTACACCTCAAAGAGATATCTCAGGATGGAGTAGGGTCATTCATCCACCTTTTCAACTACCTATCTAAATAAGTGACTCAATGCTTCCACTGTGATATATCCCACCTTACACCTTTTTAGAGACCACTCAACTTTAAGAAATAGGAGAACTCATTATCCATTTTTGGGTCAAATAGTCCCAAGAATGAAAGAAATATTTTAACAAAAGTTCCATAAATAAATACATGTGTTGATAAAAAATATGACACTATTTAGAGGTAAAGGAAGAGAAAACAATATAAATAAGAGGGGAGGAAATAATATTGGAGTAGAAGGATAAATTTTTCCCTTTGGCCAAGAAATGAAAAAAGAACCCCAATGACCTTGAACAATATGAAGAGGATTTTTGTGCCTTTGTAGATTCAATAGGTGAGGCTATGAAGTAAATGCATATGAGCCAATACCAAGCTATAAAAATCCTTCTATAGAGGTATTTTATTCAAACTCACAAATAAATATTGGATGCTATTTAGAGAATGGAAAAGAAACTATATTATATCTTGAACACAATAAGGACTTATAGGGGTGAGTCCTAGCCTTATTGGGGAAATGTATTAACCTTTTGTAACCAATTAAAGGAATTATAAAAGAGTATAATATTTTTGGTATATTATGAAAGGAATAATGCCTATAATAATTTGAACCTAATGACTACCTAGGAAGCTATGTGAGGTTTAAATTATGTGATTTCTAAGAGAGATAGTGCCTTTAATTAGTTCCAGCAAATAAAGGTTTTGATAGATTAGTTTGTGAGATGAGAAAGAGAGGCCATATAAATTTTAAAGGATACGAGGTTTTCATGTAATTACCTCTACACAAAAATTGGTAAATAATCCCAATTTTGAATAATTACATAAAGCCACTACAAAATCATTCAAGGCTTAAGTGGAAGGCATGGTATATAATACTAGTGAAGAGATTTTATAACTAATCAATTTTGAAAAAGGCAAGGTAACTAAGGTAGAGACAATCAGATACTTGAAATCAAAATATAAGAGGATAATAAGTGATATTATGTGTATATTCAAGACATATATGCTTAATTTTGGTATCATCAATGTTAAGTTTGACACTTTTATGGACTATATGAGTAACTCAAGGTTGTTGAGGAGTCTTTTACTATAATAAAAGTACATTAACTATTCCTCCTTCATGAACTACAACCTTAACTATTGGTTCACATAGTGGTGCATTTTACTTATAAGTCCACTCTTCTTAACTCTTCACATGAAAATCCCCAATTTATTTTTTGCAACTATATTGAACATGCAATTAGAGTCCTCTTCTAGTAGTGCCAAATTTACACCATATATATATATATACATATATATATATATATATACATATATATATATATATACATATATATATATATATATACATATATATATATATATATATACATATATATATATATATATATATACATACATATATATATATATATACATACATATATATATATATACATACATACATATATATATTTTACACCATATATATATATATATATATATATAGGCACACACACACACACATACACGTGTGTGTGTATGTGTGTGTGTGTGTGTGTATGTATACATATATACACACACACACACACACACACACATACACACACACGCATGTGTGTGTGTGTGTCTATATATATATGTATATGTATATGGTGTAATATATATATATATATATATATATATATATATATATATATATATATATATATATATATTTATATATACACACACACACATACACACACACACATACATACATATATGTATGTATGTATATATGTATATATATGGTGTAAATTTGGCACTACTAGAAGAGGACTTGTTGACGCTAGAAAGTGCACCCTGCAGCAGGAAAATAGATTCCTGCCCTCTCCCTGCAACATGGAAACCCCTCTCTCACCTGTGGGATGGCGAAGTAGGAGAGGAGAGTCTCTAGGTATGGGCTAGTTCCCTCTGATGTATCTTGTTTGTTTCAGGTAGCGCAAAATATAAGTATATAGGTATACTTGGGGGGGGGATGAAAAGAGATAGAGAAAAAGCATGAAAACAAACAGCCTACTCTAAAAGAGGTGATACACCAAAAATAGGTTGACCTTCCACATCCACACTCAGGATCAGGGAAAAACATACATACACTCAGATCTGGTAGAAAAGACCAGGTCTCTGGGATGATAGGGAGGTTCTTATGAAAAGCACAAGAAATAGGGACTCACCAAGGTGTTGAGAAATACACACTGTAAGTGACCTCACCTATTTTATACCTCCAAAATAGAACTCTACTCCTGGCAGCAGCAGACAGTGGCACTTTATAGATCATAGGTTTACTGGTGTTGAACCTGTGAGAGCATCAAGAGACAATGACTGGACACAGATTAACATTCAATGCATACATAGCAAGATCCATCCAAATAGAGGTAAAACTATCTTTTATTGATTTAGGTGGAAAATTTGGAGAGCAGTGCTCTTTACAAAAGTGGGGAAGATCCTCTGATAAACGAACAAGTCTGCCCATTTATAGAGAAAAGCCAAGAGGAGTCTCATTGGAAAGAGTGAAAAAAACACTATTGATGATGTCATAAGTTTGCCAAGACCATGCTTGTTGCCTCGTTTTGCATGTTGGTCTTCTCCTCTGGCAGCTGGGCAGGTTTTTTCCTGTGTTCTGCAAGTGTTTTTTGCTGCCTCATGTTGTGGGTGGCGAATTTGCCGCCCACTGCAGTGGATTGCATGTAGGACTTCTACCGACGTCGGCCGATAAGCTGACAACCATGGTAGTTTTGCCAATGTCAGCCTATGTAAGCTGCCGATGGCGGCAATTTTGCTGACGTCGGCCGATGTTAGTGGCCTCTTTTTCTCTGTCAACGTTGTGGGCAGTGATTTCTCCACCCTCTGCATTGCGTGTAGGGGGTCTCTGTTTACCCGCCTATGTTGTGGGCAGTGATTCTGCCACCCTCTGCATTTTGCTTGCCCTTCCCTTTTTTCTAAGTGTCGAACGCCCCAATTTTTTCCCTTCTTCCTGTGAACGTTTGAAGACTCTGCCTCTTGTTACTGTGAATGCCAACGAACTAGGCCAATGAGCCAATGCTCCGAAACGGAGCTGTCAAACCCTGAAGGTGGACCTTGCAACTCAAAATGAATGGCCATGCAAAGTAGGTGTAGAAGGTGACCAAGATTTTTCCTGAGGGACAAAATTGGGTCAACAAATTGGTGACTCACAGGGGAAGTGTGCCTACTAGGCTTAGAACTTAGTTGCCTTACATTCCATTGGGTGCGGAGTCAGATGGTGACTTTTGAAGAGAGTTCTCCATAGCTTGATAATCCTAGAATCAAAATACATAGAATTTACCCTCAAAATGAAGGGAAACACACAATGCTAAAAAATAACTAACTGTGCAAACTACACTTAGGGAAAATAGGGAAAATTATGTACAGTCGAACCAAAATTTAGAGGTAGCGCTTCAGATGTATCCCATTGACTCGGATACGCAATTCTTTGCCATCCAACTTGGAGAGCTGGAATGCATTATGCTGCTTGCACTGAGTAATGATGTAAGGACCACTCTAGAGGGCATCAAATTTTGCATGTTTTTTGGGCTTAGCTCTATCTTCATCCCATTTTAGGACAATGTCTCCTTCGATGAAACTTTTTGATGAAGACTTCTTGTCAAAATTTCCTTTCACCTACTGTTGGTGACTGACCATAGAGACCACGACCCAATTCCTTACCTCCTGGAGCTCCATTAGTTCACACAATCTGACCTCCATGCTGCTTCCTTCTTCTAGTTGTAGTTGATGAGTGAGATCTAATGCTGGCAACTCGAGTGAGATAGGAAGCTTTGCTTCCCTTCCATACACAATTGTATATGGAGAATTTCTGATTGATCTTTTCGAAGTGATTCGATCGGCCCATAAAGCTGTCTTCAGCTTGGCGTGCCAAGTTTTCTAATTTTCTTCCATGGTCCTCTTTATAATCCTGATCAAATTTTTGTTAGTGGAATCAGCTAGCCCATTTCCCTGCAGGTAGTAATTTGACGAAGTGCTAAGGTATATACCATACCTTAGCACTCATTCACTAGTTTTGGTTCCCAAAAAAGCCAAGGCATTATCTGAAATTATAGTGGCTGGGACCCCAAAACGTGTCACTAAGTCCTCATAGAAATCCAGGACTGTGCTTTCATTTGCTTCTTTCAAATTAATGGCTTCCACCCACCTGGTGAAATAATCCATAGCAGTCAGGACCCATTTGTGTCTGGCACTAGAGGGAGGATTGATCATCCCTATGAAATCCAGGCCCCACTGCATGAATGGTTGTTTAACTTGAATGGGCTATAGGGGCATGGCAGCCAATCACTGTTTTCTATCAAAAAGTACACACTTTTGGCACTTTCTTACCCAGGCGTGGGTATCCTTGAAGAGAGTGGGCTAAAAATAGCCATCTCTCATTATTTTTGCTATTGTTGTCTTAGGGGCGAAATGGCCGCCTGATGGCCCATCGTGAAACTCAGCCAATACCTTGTTAGCCTGACTAGAGTCAATGCATCTCAAGAGAACCCTAGAGAGATACTTCCTAAATAATACTCCATCAATCAAAACATAGGGAAGGGACTAAAGTTTAAAATACCTTCTTCTGGCCTTACCGAGACCCTATGGACATTCGCCCGTAAGAAAGAAATGCCTCATGTCCAACGTCCAATCTCTTATGACAGTTGGTTCTTCTGCAGTGGCTACGTCATGGATCAACAAGTTGTCTTCATCCTTTTGTCTCAAATTTGTTGCTAGTTGTTCACACAGGCCCCTTCCTCTCACCAACTTGGTGATTTTGATGTCTATATCATACTCCATCACTTTGGTGATCCATCCCGCTCTTTTCTCATTTAAGTCTCGATTGGTCAAGAAATCCTTGATGCCAGGATGTGGAACCATGAGATGGATCATGCTGTTTGATAACATATATCTGAATTTCTTTAGGCTGCGCACCACTGCAAGGACTTGCTTTTCTACGTAGGTGTACCTAATTTCAAAGTCCTCTAACCCTTGGCTGAAGAAGGCGAGTGGTTGCTCGAGGTCATCACTGTTCGCTTGGGTAAGCATAGCAGATATTACTTCTCCATTACTGAAGGTATAGAGATTGAGGTCTCTATTGAAGTCAGGGCTGATTAGAGCGGGAGCCTGGGTCAAAGCCTATTTGATAGCTTCAAAGCTGTCCTTTCTTGGTGTTGTCCACTTAAATTCTTCACCCTTCCTCAACATAGAGGTTAGGGGTTTAACTATTTCAGCAAAGTTCAGAATGAATCTCCGAATGAAATTTATCCGGCCAAAGAAACTCTGTAGACCTTTCTTGTGCTTTGGTAGAGACATCTCCAGGATGGAGCAGACTCTTTCAGGGTCAATAGACAAACCTTCCTTTGGACACAATGTGGCCAAGAAGTTTCCCCTCATGAACCAAAAATACACATTTCTTTGGATTTAGGGAGATGCCAAATTCCCTGCACCTCTCAAAAATCTGCCTGAGGTGCTTCATATGCTGTCCCACCTCCTTGGAGAAAACCGTTATATCATCGAGGTACACCAGCACGTTCTTATTTATCAAACCACTAAAATCCATGTCCATGGCTCACTGGAAATTAGCACCAACATTGGATAGCCTGAAAGGCATTTTTTGGTAGGCGAACGTTCCCCATTTAGTGGTGAAGGCTGTTTTGTATTGGTCGCAACCCCGCACCAGAATCTGATTGTATCCTGAATAACCATCTAGGAGGGAGAAACATTCAGAACTAGTTACCTTTTGGAGGATCTACTCCATGTTTGAAAGGGGATAATGATCTTTTAAATAGACTTTATTAAGGTCTCTGAAGTCGACACACAGCCTGATCTCCCCATTTTTCTTTCTAACTGGAACCAAATTGGCCAACCATGAGGAATGTTTGATCAGAAATATAATGTTAGACTCAATCAACTTGACCAATTCTTTCTACATAAGGAGCTCGATCATCGGATTAATAGGTCTCTATTTTTGTGTGACTGGTTTTACACTTTCCTTTAATTCAATGGTTTGCTGGGTGAGTCTTGGATCAAAGCCTTTTAAGTCACTGTAATTCCAGGTGAAGACGTCAGCAAACTCTTAACACAACAGAATGAAAGTTTGCCTTTCTTGAAATGTGTAGACCTTACCAAGCGCCAACAACTTATCCTTGAAGATTTCAACTTTTTCATATTTCTCCTCTTTGGTAGTGATGCATGCTTTGTCATCTCTTAGTTGGTCCTCTCCATTGAAAATACTTTCAAGTGTGACCAGACCCTTAGGGAGTTTATTTTTCTTCAATTGAACAATCTGATTTCCATATTGCTGCTACAATTTCACTTGATTGTGGGCCGCAAACTCATATTCTTCCTACAGGAAGAGAGCTATCTATTGGTTGCTTTCGAAGACTTGCCAATTTGTAACATTGTCTGAAATCGAAGGCCAAACCACCACTTTTAAATGGTGTGAACCACAACCCCTACTTATCTTTTTTAAAATATCAAATTGGGCGCCAACAGCTGCCAGCCTATCAGCCTGCTTATTTTGTTCCCTGGGGATCGAGGTAATGTTAAGAGCAAGGAAATCCTCCATCAAGTCCCAGACTCTATGCTTGTAAGACTTCAGCAAGGAGTTCTTGGTTAGGTTTAGGCCTCTTATTTGGTTCACTATTAGTTCACTTTCCCCCAAGATTTGCAATTCCCTAATCCCTCTCTTTCTTGCCCACTCAAGTCCATGAATCAAAGACTCATATTCTACAACATTACATGTGCAAGAGAACTGGAAATGGAAGGCTGAAAAGTACCTTTCTTTAGAAGGGGAAACTAACATTGCCCCACCACCAGCGCCTCATTTGCTTTTGGAACCATCGAAGTACAACTACCATAGGCCAAGGTCTTCTTTATTCTCCTTCATTATATTGGGCATGACGGCGCTTTCTTCATGCAAGCAATAGACACCAAGGTCTGCCTCCTCAATAAACTTATAAGGATCATGCTCAAAGTTATCACTTCCCCACTCATCCAAGAGTAGATCTGTGACTCCTTCAAGAGCAAAAGATGAGGACTTGTCCATTTGAGAGTCTTTTGGATCAATGATAGTGTAACTGACATTCACTGCCTTGGGTGAATAGGGCTCTAGGTGGTCCTTGTAGAGTGGCTTAGATTCAATTTTTACTTTGGTCTCGTATTTGGTTCAGAAAACCAGATATGACCAATTCGCTGCTAGATAACCACCTATTTTGGACGTAAAGTCCCTAGACAAACAGATTGCAAAATATGGAGGAACGTCCGCTACCACTATATCTTGGGGGATTGAGAATGTCGGGCAGGCATGCAATGTTAAACTCAATCCTTTCAAGATCCTGACTATCTTTACAGGTGTTCCATCTAGTTGCAAGACTCCCTTGTTCATGGCTTCGTATTTTAACCCCATCTTATTAGCAATGCACTTGGGCATTACTGAAGTGCTAGCCCTGCTATCAATTATGCAATTATGTACTAAGAAATCCCCTATGATCAGAGATACATAAAGAGGGGGAGTCTTTTATTCTTTCTTTACCTGACTTGAAGCAGAGGGCTACCCATTCGTCATTAGGATGTTATTAGTGTCTGTTGGGATGGCCTGGCGATCTAGCTCATGCAATTCTTTCTTTAATACCTCCTTTTGTCCCAAAAGAGACAATGAATCCCATAGAGAAATGCTCACATGCAATTTCTTCATTTGATCAATTATATTAACTTGGGGGCTGATCCCCTTCATACTTTCCTTTGGGCTGATCCCAGCTGGAGCTGTAGACTGGGGAGCTAGAGGTGCAAATGGTTGTCTAGGAATTGGGGCCTTTTGAAAAGGGTGTGATGGAGGATTCGTTGCTGCCTGAGGGGAAGCTTGCACTTCTCCAACTGCTCTTCTTTTAAATCTCATATTGGCCACAATGTAATCAACCTGATTGTCTACAGTGCCCCCATGATTAATTGCTTAGAGTTCCCCTTCTTCATGATTTATCAGGGTAGAATCCAGCTGAGTTTGATTGTTACTTGTGCTGGGTTGGGTTGGAAACTCAAAAAACTGAGAAAAATTAGTAGCCTAATTTTCTGAATTCTGAAAGAAATTCATCATGTCATTCGTATGGACAGCTTGCTCTTGACCTTGTCCCATGGTTGAATAGCCTGGCTGCTCCTGCACTAGATTGTTCTGAGTAGGCACCATGGCTTTAGATGACGAAGAGGGGCTTGGGTTATAATTTTGATAAGGCCTGGTTGTAGTGAGCTGCCCCTGACCTTGGTTATAATTTTGAAAGGGGGGTTTAGGGGCATGGCCATAATTCTGATAACCTTGGTTTGGCTTGTTACTTTGAGCTTGCTACCTTTTAAGGGAAAAAAGTTCGTTCGACATGCTCTACAATAGGCCCTTAACTTCATTTAATTCATTGGATGGAATAGCAACTAGCCTCTCAATGACAGGTAGGGGAGCAATTATGGGAGTGACAGCCTGAATTGGGGGCAGCAGTTTTGGGAAAAGTGGCATATGAGGCCTAGGGGCAATTTTTCTGGCTTAAACCAAACAATTTTTAGCTGCAATGGCTATGTCATATGCAGCTGGCAGTATGTGTCCCCCCATAGATTGGATCATCACAGCAATATCACTGTTTAATGCTTTTAGATAGTATAAGAAAGTGTAGTTGGGAGTCAGCCTTACCAGGATGGGAATTCTATCCCAAGTCTTTTGAAACCGCGTATTGAAGTCCTGCATGTACTCATGCAGAGCTCTTTTTATAGTTGTCAGCTGCTCAGCAAGAGAGAGGCCATCACTTTTTTCTCCAAAACGATTAGTTAAATGGTGCCCAATTCATTCCAAGAATGTATGGAATTCACAGGTAAGGTGCCGTACTAGTCGAGAGCTTTCCCTTTCAGAGACAAGGCTAACAGTCTGATGGCAATATTTTCTTCTGTTATATTATGAATATTGCAAAGGTTGGAAATATTCTTGATATGCTCAACGACTGTAATAGGTCCCACTCCATCAAAAGAGGGCATATTTTTTAAAGCTATTCTTGGAATCAGATCATAGCGTGGGAGGTTTAAAGGGCTCTCACCATGAAAAGCTGCAAAAGGCAATGCCATGGCTGGAACAGGTTGTATTTGTGGCTGAGCTGGGTTGGTGTTCCTAGCAACAGGTCTAGGAGGATTTACTAGTGGATAGGGGCAAGTTCTTCCAAACCTGAGCCTTTTAGCAGAGTTTAAAGGTAGCTCAACGAAAATAAAAGGGACCCCTCTTGAAGTTGACCTTGTGGTAACCTTTGGCATAGAAGTTTAAGTGACTGGTCTTAAAAATAAAGAACTAAGCTCTTATCAGCAGAGTTGCCAGATGCTGGGAAATATTTGAAATGACTGTAGTAGGACCAGCATCAATCTTGAAATACTATTGCATTGAAAAATATAGTCCCACCAGACGTGGCAAAATTGTTGACGCTGGAAAGTGCACCCTGTGGCAGGAAAACAGATTCCTGCCCTCTCCCCGCAACATGGAAACCCCTCTCTCGCCTGTGGGACGGCGAAGCAGGAGAGGAGAGTCTCTAGGTATGGGCTAGTTCCCTTTGATGTATCTTTTTTTTTAGGTAGCGCAAAATATAAGTATATAGGTATACTTGGGGGGGGGATGAAAAGAGATAGAGAAAAATCATGAAAACAAACAACCTACTCTAAAAGAGGTGATACACCAAAAACAGGTTGACCTTCCACATCCACACTCAGGATCAAGGAAAAACATACATACACTCAGATCTGGTAGAAAAGACCAGGTCTCTGGGATGACAGGGAGGTTCTTATGGAAAGCACAAGAAATAGGGACTCACCAAGGTGCTGAGAAATACACACTGTAAGTGACCTCACCTATTTTATACCTCCAAAACAGAAATCTACTCCTGGCAGCAGTAGACAGTGGCACTTTGTAGATCGTAGGTTTGCTGGTGTTGAACCTGTGAGAGCATTAAGAGACAATGATTGGACACAGATTAACATTCAATGCATACACAACAAGATCCATCTAAATAGAGGTAAAATTGTCTTTTATTGATTCAGGTGGAAAATTTGGAGAGCAGTGCTCTTTACAAAAGTGGGGAAGATCCTCTGATAAATGAACAAGTTTGCCCATTTATAGAGAAAATCCAAGAGGAGTCTCATTGGAAAGAGTGAAAAAAACACTATTGATGATGTCATAAGTCTGCCAAGACCATGCTTGTTGCCTCATTTTGCATGCTGGTCTTCTCCTCCGGTGGCTGGGCAGGTTTTTTCCTGTGTTCTGCAAGTGTTTTTTGCCGCCTCATGTTGTGGGCAGTGAATTTTCCACCCACTACAGTGGATTGCATGTAGGACTTCTGTCGACATCAGCCGTAAGCTGCCGATCGTGGCAATTTTACCGATGTCAGCCTATGTAAGCTACCGATAGCGACAGTTTTGCCGACGTCAGCCGATGTTAGAAGCCTCTTTTTCTCTGCCGACATTGTGGGTGGTGATTTTTCTGCCCTCTGCATTGCGTGTAGGGGGTCTCTATTTACCTGCCTGTGTTGTGGGCGGCGATTCTGCCGCCCTCTGCATTTTGTTTTCCCTTCCCTTTTTGCTAAGTGTTGAATGCCCCAGTTTTTTCCCTTCTTCCTGTGAACGTTTGAAGACTCTGCCTCTTGCTACTGTGAATGCCAATGAACTAGGCCAATGAGCCAATGCTCCAAAATGGAGCTATCGAACCCTGAAGGTAGACCTTGCAACTCGAAATGACTGGCCATGCAAAGCAGGTGTAGAAGGTGACCGAGATTTTTCTTGAGGGATAAAATTGGGTCAACAGGACTCTAGCTGCATGTTCGGTGTACTTACAAAAGATGAATTGGGGATTTTCATGTGAAGAGTTAATGTATGCATGTACGCACACACACACACACACACACACACACACACACACACACACACACACACACACACACACACACACATTCATGAATGTATTATACTATAATGAGACTTAGATTTTTGTTCTATTTTAGGTAGATATATGTATTTATATTATGGTCATGCAATTTAATACACTTTTTTTATGAATATCCTATACATGCATTTTTTGCATGAATTGTGACTCTAAAATATATAATTATAAATCTAAAATTAGATATTTATTGGAGGATGAGGCAACCCCTACCCAAGCTATATATTCTTATTTCCTCTCAATTCCAAAGGGAGGAGAATTTTGGCTATTAAGGTGAATAATAAATTCTATAGATAGTTCTACAAGTTTATCTTGATGTGTATTCTTTATTTTTATTAAAACCTATGATTCATTAAATAAGTTCCATAATTATGGTATTATCAATCTTTATATTCTGTATAATTATCTTTTGATATAGTTATTCATATTATATAGTAGCTAATTTGAATGCTTTGTGTTTAACAATCATATTCTCCCTTTAAAGATGTGTAATTACAATCATACATTTTCAACAACCTTTGATTATGTGCATTAAATTTTATTTTGTTTTGTTTCCTTAGAATCATAACTATGTTTTTATATATTTTTTTTGACAATAACTTCAAAAAACATTAGTTCCCTACTACCCTTCCAACCCATAGTGTAGGATCTAGTCTGGAAGGGTTTCATCTATTTTTGATTCATAAACCTTATTTTTTGACCTACCTTTCTCTCATTTTTTTAGTTTATTTTGATTATTACCACCTTAAATTATATCCATCCATTCATATCAAGTATATATTATAATGACACCATATTTGAACCATATGAGGTTAAAAACTATTCTACTCATTGTTATTCCACCACAAGGTTGTTTATAAAACTCAATATCTTTGAACTCGTGACTTGGAGTGAATATTTTCATTGATCTTAAAATATTAGATGATAAATCATAATATTACATAGTGTGCATAAAACACACATCAATAATATTAATTCAATAAAAACAATATTAAAATGAAAATCAATATCTAAAATTCAAATTTATGTTATATAGTGTAACTTCTACATTTTGAGGATCTAGTTTGTATACAAGTTTATGAGATTTTTTGGTTTTTTGTATGATTTTTAAATTATTTGAATTAAAATATATAATTTTTAATTTTATTTAATATTAATTTATCTATAGTGTAATGACATCAAAATAACATAGAGTGTAAACCTTTCTTCTTGGTTCTCCTAGCTTTTGGTGTATGCAGGTTTGTTGATGTTTGTTTGTGAATGTGTGTTCTAAAAATTGAAAATAAGATAATTATATATTTATATACCAAATGGTTATATTCACCTAATAAATCCTATATATATTACAAATACTACTATTCTTATAGATTTGTAATGCTTGAATGCAACAACAATAATAAAATTACTTCTCTAGTGTAATGAACAAGAGAGGAGATGGTTGATCTTCTTCTTGATATTTTTAAGAATATTTTAAAATGAAAAAAATAAATATTATAATTAATAATTAAACTAATATAATTAATAAATAAATAAATCAAAATGGGAAAATTTCCCCCAACTTGAAATGTTGAGATCAAGTGAAGGAGAAGAAGTAGTTGGTGTGAATATCTAGTCCTCAAGTAGCTAGATTGTTTGTGTGCTCAATGATGACCTTGGATCTCTATAGAAATAAGGATTAAATATAAAATGGAAGTTAAAAAATAATCTATAGGATTAAATAAATTAAATGATGCCTAAATGATCGTGAAAAAAGTACCATTTGTAAACTCATAAAATCCTTTTTGTAACTTATGTAAAATGACTACAAACTAAGGCTAAGTTAATCAAAGAAAAACCAAGTTATTTGTAGATTTATTAAAATTTTAAAGATTAAATCTCTCTTAAAATTTTCATATCTAAAATTATGATAAAATTGAAATACTTATAATTGTGAAGAAGAAGTTATTACTTGGAGTTAATTGGAGCCCAATTGGGAGCTTGGTCAAGTTAGCTTGAAGGTGGTGGAGATTGAAACAATTAAGATTAAAGGTGTATCTATAAAAAATAAGGGGAGATAGAGATGAAAAAATAAAAAAAATACAACTAAAACCATTAAAATAATGTGAAAACACAAGTATTGACAATCATTTAAAAAATATTTGAATGGTGGAAAAAACACCACTTTATGTAGGAGGCAATGTCAAAATCATTATTATGATTATGTAAATCAAATTGATTCAGTGGTTTCACCATGGCTCAAATATATTTTTTAAAACAAGAAAGTAAAATTACCAAAAATAAAAAATCTAAGGATCACAAAGGCCAACAAAGAGGCAAAATACTATCAAGAGGGATAAAAGTAGGTCTAAGCATGTTTTAACAAATATCATCACATCATAATTAGATTTTTTTAATGAAATGTTGAACCATAAAAAATTTGGGTGCTTACATATTACCCCCTTAGGGAGATGCCTCATCATAATTTGGTGAGGCTATTATCCTGAGTAATGGAAAACTAAGAGGAAAAAAGGGTTATAAAAATCACTTCACTTACCTATGTAGATTAATAAATCCAATAGAGACACTTCTATGAACTAAAATCAATAAATGGGAATCAAGTGCAATTTAATGAAAAATTAGAAAATACACTAGTTAGTCAAAACACAGAGAAGTGTTATTTCTCATGTATGTGGGGCCAAGAATACTACTTGAATTATCTTATTGAGGGACTAAGCTCAGATTATAAGTGGGGTAAACCTAAAAACTAAAACTAAAACTAACATAATCTGAAAAAACATGAATAAAAATGATTTTTTTTAGTTTTCAACATTTGACCTATTTTAGGTTAGCTCAGGAATGATCATATCTTAAAACATAAGAAAATGAAAATTTTGAAATTAAGTTTCCAAAAATTGAAAGTTTTAAAACTATAATGGTAATTAAAATGAACTACTTATTTTAAAAATTTACAAAAATAAAAATCAGTTGTGTAGTTCATAAATTGATATTTTTAGTTCAAAGACTTCATGACATTTTCATGTGAGAGAGAATCTGAATCAAAGAGGATGATGGAATAACTAATAGTAGTCAACATCATGAAGGCATAAATAAGTTATACTAATTTTTGTACCTTAGTCTTATGTTTGGGTTTTTAGTGAAATTTTTGTTTAGATCCATTAAATTTTAAAATTTATTACATGGATGGGTTTGGATTAGTGTATAAAGCATAAAAAAATTTAAAACTTGGTAGGGTGGGGGGGGGGGGGAGGTTGGGTGTGGCCAGTTGGATAAAAAGCTAGTGTTAGGATGAAACCAATGGTCTTTTTATCCTGATAGTTATACCTTCATCACAAGTTGTTTCATAATTGTAGTAGTAGTTATACATCCATTAGTTGCATATGGTGTTTCTGTAACTACACATGCATAACTGTAGTTATGCAAATTATCATGGCGGCTATGTAACTACCACCTACATTAGGTCATGGGTTTTACACAATATTGATTTAGCTATATTTGATAATTTTTTGATGTTGGAGAAATGATTTAGGTCATTCTCACTTATAGGGGGTTTACATTCATAAGAGCAAGTTCAGGGAACATGAGTGGATTTAGAGAGTTTTGTAACTACTGACCACTAATGAGTTGGATACTTTAGATAGAGTAGGGATACTTCATATCATGCAGGTGAATATTTTTTCCCAAGCATTCATGTTTCTTATAACTTTTTCATCTATTATAATTTAGAAAAAAACACTTTATGGCTCCCATAGGCCCAAGGAGAGTGGACTATCACTTTGACCAATGTATATAAGATCTTGGGGCTTTCATCTATAGTCATGGTAGTGAAATTGAAAGAGTCTACCAATACGAGAGAGACCTAAAACTAGGTAAATATTTTAGGGACATAGATTCACTACACATAGGTACAAAGTATGCTATGAGATTAGTGGGGATGGAGAAAGCAATGATTTTGAACCTCCTCAAGGTGATCATAGGGATCTTTTCCTCCTATCGAGTTAGAGACAAGGGGATTGGTCACCTAATTTATATCTTGAATCCTATAGTTAAGAAAATAGAGGAGAGGGGATATAAATTTGAGAAGAGTGGGACCAATTTTTTGATTGGGATCAGGAGGTACTATTTTAGACCTACAAGGACTTATACATGATTTCTAGGTTGGGGTTTTTAATAATTATCCACCTAAACCTTATCATTCACTAGGTCTATGAACTAATTATACCTTAACAAATAGGGGTATTAGTGCGAGTAGAATGAACCATCAAGGTATTTAGGTGGACAAATAAGGTACCATTTAATAATTTTCCATTAGTAGTGGGGACACCAAGAATAACAAATTTGGTGGCCATATCATATCATGGGATGGATAGATTATGGGATGATGAGGTGGTCACTCTTGAAGCTTGTGAGAGTATATGATAGGTGAGATATAGTAGGATGTAGTTATAATTTCACCCTATTGATAGAGTTACCTAATAGTACATGATATAATATGTATCCAATCTACCTATCCATTAGGTTTTCCTCATGAAAGAGAGATATCAAAGATGTTTGACTTGGGAAACTAGGTTGGCAACCCCTAATAATATGGAATCTCATCATTTTTGTGGATGGAAGGATTCAAAGAGGAGAGGAATGAAATTTTGTTAGTATCTTACATCAAGAGGAGCGGATACTACATAGGTCATAAGACTAGTAGATGTCCAATAGCTTCCAGTGCAACCACCACCACCATAATAACCACAATAGTTATTATAGACACTACCATGGGTTGACCTAAAGTAGTATCAATATTTATTGGTGATTAGAGTAGGAGGATACTAAGGATATACATGAGGTGAATAGGCCCTTTTAAGAGAGGATCCAATAATAGGATAGGAAGAAGTTGAGGTGAGATCAGACAAGGAGTCAAACCATAACTAGTAGGAGGGAGACTCAAGTTAAATAACATGTTATTTTATTTTAAGTTACTTTTATATTATTAATTTATAGTTTATCTACTTTTTATTTATTCATAATACTAGAGATTAAATGTATATATGCACTTATTTGTGATTGTAGATTTATCCATACAGTTGAGGGCCTTGATTAGAGACAATCTAGTCAACTTATTCTATGTAAGCACAAACTTAGTAAAGATAAGCTTCTAGTTAATGTGGGTCTTCCTACAAGCATAAAACACACTAATATCTTTTCTCATGTGTATCATGGGTCCTAAGAGTTGATTCTTCAAATGGCAGTGATCTCTAGTCTAGAGTGTTAGATGAAGACTCCTAGTAACATCATTTGAGTGAGGAGTGATTGGGATCAATCTAGATAATAAATAACATGAGGGTGTTTAATATATTTTAAATTGAATGGATCAAACTAATATCTATAATCTATTAAAATTGATGTATAATAAATATATAGATTTACAAGTGAAATATAGAGTTTACAAAATTTATAAACAAGCTATAAATAATAAATAATCCTATAGATATGTAAACCTACCTAAAATATATCTTATGCTTATTTTAACTATAAAATGAAAAAATACCTGCAAACTATGTCACACAAATAATTAGGGAATTCAAACTACATTGGGGCAAGTACATAGGAGGAAAGGGACATAAAATGGCCTTGTTATGTCCTAGTTGACTATATGTCTATGTTTTTATTAGTGTATATGTAAATACCTATGAGGGTTTATTGATTAATCATGTGTCCTAATTTTATATGAAAAAGACATAAAAAATATACCTTATCTCTTGTGTAATAAACATAATAGATACAAAATGCCAAAAGGGGGGAATAGGGTTAGGGTAATAATCAAGCTACCCTTAAAAAACCTAAAGAGATAGAGATAGATTATTGAATTATGATGAGGATCCCTATATCTCTATGGGGAGAGAGGTGAGTGATAGTAAACCCATCTCTCTATATATAGATGCACTTCCTTCCATATTGTAATTTGAATTTTGCCGACATAGCCAAAATAGGCCTTAGGTCAATGTACTTCTCCCTTTTAGAGTGAGTGTTGGATTCATGATTATGAAATTGTATAAATATAGCTAAGAGTTTGATTTAAATGCTTGAAAACAAATGAACTTGACCTAAAATAATATATATTTATACTTATATTATGAATTTTTTAATGAAAAAAATTGAAATTGGAATAAATAGTGCTCTTTTGCTTAGTGTATAGTAACATTACCAACTGATTCATAGATGTGTTTGGAGAGTCCTTGATATGCTTATATATGAGAATATTTCAAATATTAACAACAACCAAACTTTATAAAATCATGAGAGGGATCAAGTGCAATGTGTCAAATTTAAAAATTTACTATTGGAATGTGGGGGGACAAGGACACATTGGTGGATAAGGCCATAATGTGACCTTGCCCAATCTAGTGTAGTCCTATTATAGAAGGATAGATTGTTAGAAAAAGTATTGAAAATGCCTATAATTAGATTGGGAATGTATAAATTATGTTATAATTATTTTCAATAAATATTATAGAGTAGTGTATGCTCCCATAGAGATTATAAGTTATCATAATGCCAAATAGGCCAAGTGAAGTAAGGATGCCAAGGTAAAACATTGTCAAACACTTAATGATTAAGTTTATTTGTCTACACTTACCCCCACTTTATTCTAGTGATTAAATGAAGTGAAATGATTAAATTATATGAAAAATCTAATTATGTATACACACTTTGTATTTTTATGCTAAGCTTGATTGTACAAGATGACTTGTTGCAAAAATTATAAGAATGCCACAAAAATTAGTTTTCCATATTTGAAAGTTCAAAAAATAAAAAAATAAAAATTTGAATTTTTAAAAGAGAAAGGAAAGTATACACCTGAAAGAGTATGCAATCTAATTTCCCTATAACTTAAAAGTGGATAATGCTTTCCTCCTTGTTGAGACATTTGTATAAATGTTTAACATATGGTAAATTGAGAATAATCAAGTTTCAATTTTAAAACATTTGGATGCTCTTGAGTTTGAAATATTGTATGCTCCATGTCTCATTTGACTTTGTAGTGTACTTTTTAAAATAAATAAATGGGTAAAACCATCAAATATGTCTCTCTGCATAGAAAATGTAACCATAGACATTAAATGTCATTTGACTCTAATGTTTCCTAGTTTTAACATGAAGATGAATCACGCCACAATATATGGATTTATATTCTACTTAGAACTTTTAAACTTTTGAAGTTGATAAATTTTAAATTGCCATGTAGTAGTTGAACATGAATGAGTGCCATACCCCCTATACGGTACTTATATTGATATTGTATGCCATTTGAACTTGTAATTGTTTGAAAATTATAACTTGTAACTTTAGGAATGAGTTCACATGCATTTCATATTCCCCCATAATATAAAAATTATGAATCATGTTGTAATATTTGAAAATGTATAGTGCCATAAATCTAGATTTTTCTCACGAGGACTTAAATTCTCAAGATGAGCCCATTATAATGCCCCCATTTTGAGATGATAAACATATCTTGAAATTCATTTATCTCAAAAATAAATAATTTAATATGTGAAACATGTAATCATGTAGTAGCACTTGAAATTTTGAATGTATTACATCATAACATTTGAATATAAAATTAAATTTACATATGAAACATGTATTAGAGATATATAACATTAAATCACATAATCAACATGTGCATGATATGTATCATGTCACCAAAGTAAGAGTAGAGAGGCATCATAGTAAGAAGTAATTATCATAAATCAATGTCATACAATGTCACATAGTTTACATATAATGTCATACATAAGGACCAAAGATCAAATAAAAGGGACATGTGAATGTCACATATACACACAAGGCTAATGACCACATAAAAATGGTATGATAATACAATTCAAGAAATAACATTTAAATATTTTTCATATACAAGGATAAGGGCCACACACAATAAACATGCAATTCCTAACTTATCATGTAGTAAAGTAAGAAATAAACGTAAATTAAATGACACTAGTTTACATCCACAATATGTATCAATGCCAATGTTATCAAATAACATATTCATGTAACACATGTAAATCATAGTAATTAGTTAAAAAAATGTATGATATATGGCTCAACATGGTATAAAGGTCATGAATGTATATGAACATGTTGAATTTCTCATGAAGAATGAAGAGATTCCCCCAACTTAGTAAGGATATTGGGTAATAAGGGAAGCTTGACATCAAAGAATCATGTGAAATTATGTCACTTATCAGATTCAAATACCTTGTGAAAGGAAATGTGTATTGAAAAATAAAATATGATATCTATATAACACAAAATAAATAACATATTAAAGAAGTAAGCTAACAAAACTTAAAAATACTTTTTAGGTTCTAACTTTTAATTTTTAAAAATATTTTGGTTTTTTTTGCATTTTTGGCATATATGATTTTTTTTGTATTTTTTAATTTTTAAAAGGTGCGAAGAAGCAATGATTAAAAAATAGTGTAAGTGGGATGGATTTTAACAATCCTAAACAATGTGATAAATCATAGTGTGACAAGAAGGAAAACAATCAAGATGCCCCCAATGTATGTGTGAATGATATATAACAATGTAGCTCAAATTATTAAGATATATAATAATGTACATGATCCTTAATAGGAAAGAGGATATATGTGATAATTTATGGGAAATGAAAGCCATCACATGATAGATATGTAATGGTAAGCAAGAATGACCACTGAAAGCATTTGTAAGATAGTTTATTTGTATAGTTTGAATTGGTTTAAAAATCAAGATGGAAATTTCCCAACATGAAAATAAAGGAAAGGGATATAAGAATGCTTGGATATGGGATAGAAGTAGTAATGAATGAAAATTAAAGAGGATATGTAAAAAGGAATAAATTTAACTATAAGTAGAAGATCTCATTAGGGGATGCCTATGTATAAGATTTGTATCACTGGAATCATAACTATATTCTTTAGAATTAGGATCATAGTCATCAATGTAATAATTATCAAAGGATAAAATAGAATTCTTAGGTTATGATTGAAATTGTGATTTTTCATTTTAATCATCTTTTGTATGTGTATGATAAATTTACCACACCATAGATTGGAGTTATTTTTTGAACATATGCATCATTGTTAGGATATCACATCATATTTTGAACTAGAGAATGATAATGTATTATTGATTGAATATTATAAAGAGAGGTAATTTTTTATTTGACTTATTGAGTAGAATATTCAACCATAAATTTTTCCTTATCTTGTTCTTGTATGCATGAATTATATATAATACTTGAATTACTAGACTTTGTAGGGGTATTTTGCTTTGTAAATTTCTTCATGAGAAACCTTTTTAAAAAGGTACTTTATTTATTATCTTAAATTTTCATCTTGTTCTTTTTGTAATTTTTCTTTCTCTAATTATGAATTTTTAATATTTTCTTATTTTTAATTGTCCTTTTGTATCCATTTTTTCTCTTTATGTTATTTTCACACTTATTATTTAAGAGATTAAACATAAGTGGGATTATTAATTGATTTATCTATTATAGTATCACCACTATTAATGATACTTTGTATTTTATTATTTAAATCAAAAAAACTATTTGTATGATGCCCATACATTCTATTATATGCACAATAGTATTTTGATATTTTTAAAGGAGGTATAAAAATAAATGTAACCAAATTTTAGGTTTATGTTTCTTGTGAGGCACATAATAAGTAGATGAAGATATATAATTTAAATTACCATATTTTATGTTATTTGTATATTTGATATTATGTTTAGGTGATACAATATTTGAACTTAAATATTAATTTTGATTTTGCAACTCTTCCATGGATTTTATCATAGTGATGATTTAATCTTAAAGGGATCCACAAGCACAAAACTTAGAGATAATTGATTTAATAGGAATGAAGATACCATCAAGAGAATGGTTTGGAGGGATAAGATATTTATTTATAAGGAGAGATTAATTCATTATATATGAGTGAATTTATTCATTTTTTATTGATAACATTAAAATAACTATCAAGAGATGCATTATCATCATGTGGCAAGTCTATACTAAGATTATGACATTTTGGCACAAGAGTAACATCATGTGAAGCTAATAATGATGTGTTATAAATAATCTCATGGATTTAAATTTTAGCTTATTAAATGATAAGGGAAGATAAATGAAGTTCATCATCACTAGTTAATAAGGGGGAAGAGCTATGACATTTAGGCTTAATATCCACTATTTATAAATTAATAACCATAGAAATTGATTCTTTCTTTGAAACATCTTTATTAATAAATCCTTTTTGAACATAATTTGATGTTTATTTGATATATTTACATCTGAATGTTTCTTTATTTGAGACTTGAATTGGTATTTTTACTTTATAATATTAAAAGGTGAATTTGAAAAGATTCTAAAGGTGAATTTGTTTTATAGACTGATGTTCCTAATATGCATCAAAATATAGTGTATATTCATCATTATATCATAAAAATAAAAATCATACATATATGCTTCTTCCATATGTTTTTGTTTATTGTGGTCTATTCATTCATTATCATAAGTAAAAGGCATACCATAAGTAGAGAAAGGAAAATTGACTAGCCTTGATATATATAATGAATGTGTAAAAATAAAGTATAATAAATAAAACATAGTGATATCAATTAATCATTCATGTACAAAAGAGATAATGAATATTGATACAATACAATTAAAAAATCAAGGCATGAAGGGTGATCTAGGCAAGGGTTTTAATAATCATGTGAGCTCTCATATATAATTTACCATTCATTGATTAGAGTCAACACAATGTTGTAAAGCACTAAATATAGAGGAAAAATAATGTTTGTAGCCCAATAAACCCATTTCTAAGGGTATGGTGAGAGTAACTTCCTAGGTGGTATTATACTTTTGATTGCACCAAAAATAAAATAATATTCCTATGGTATAAATAAGGGACCCTAAGTGTTTTTGATATACCATGATGTACGTGAAAATATAACTTTGTGATTAGTGTTGTAAAATGGATATGAATATTGAGGTAAACCCCTAATTCCATAATGTATATAAAACATATCACCACATATCCCTTCACTATAGTTACTTAGTGGTTTTAAAACAACCAGAACATAGTTTCTAAAAATAAGTACAAATAAATATAAAATAAATAAAAATAAAATTAAGAGATATTTGTGTATAGATACTAACAAATTTCAACTTGAGGTCAAAAGGAAGAGATTATGTGTTAGGTTTAATCCAAGTTGATAAGATAATTTCCTCAATTTATGATTAAATCTAAGGTGAAATAAAAGTGAATCATTTTATATCAGATTTATATCCAAGGTTGAATGTTTTTTATTTTATTTTAGTGTTAGGAATTTTAAAAAAATTGAATGAAATATTAGGACAAAAATAAAGAAAACATCAAGTAATATTTTAATAACAGTGGGTTCACCAAAATGTTTAGTCTATTTTTAATTGAATAAATAAAAATAAAAGATATAAATATTTAAATTGATATATAGGAAATATATAGATCTAGAAGTTAAATACAAAATTTATATAATTTGTAAATTAACTTTGAAAAGTAAATAAGACTATAGATATGAAAACCTCCCTAAAATAAATGTTATGCTAAATGTGACTAGAAACTAGCTAAAAAGGCCTAAAATTGTGTCACACCCAAAAACATGGATTGAAAATGATTTGGGATAAGTACATAAAAGGAGGATAGGGATGTAGTGTATCCTTGTCTATTGACTATTACTGCATTCTAATTGATTGTATTCCTAATTTTTATTATGGTTCTTTGTGACTACCTACGAGCATTTATTGATTAATCTTGTGTCCAAATCTATCACACAAAAAACATGAAAAACACAAACCCTAAATTTAATGCAATAAACATAATAAAGATCAAATTCTAAAAGGGGTGAATAACATTAGTGGAATAGCTAAGCTACCCTAATAAAAACCTAAATAATCTAAGTATAACATCTAGGAATATCTTAAATGAATAGAAATGTGATGAAATGCTATGTATATTTGATAATGCTATGGATATTTTTGTATCTTTGAAATGTGCTAAAAAATGTATGAAAAAATAATGTGATGGAGGTTTATAAAAATAAAAATGTGAGAACATCTATTTTTTAGGTGATGATTGAGCTATTTCATCTACACAACAAAAAAATTCAATTTGAAACAAAGGGGATGAAAGAAGAATGGGATATATGAGATAGTGAAAATTAAAAAATACACATAAATTTTTCATAAGGAATAGGTTGACCTAATATTTTTGAGAAAATTGTAATATTTTATTTATTTTTTTATTAGATAAAATAAATTCTTTTGAAATCAGAGCTATAAACTAGACAAGTGATGGTTTTGTTTACTGGACACACAACCAAGAAGTAAGGTTTTGAAAAATGGTCCCACAACCAATATGGTTTAAGTATCCCGCAAATATGATTAACAAAAAGATGGTTTTAAGAGTACCACAACCATGTCATTCACAATAAGAGGGTTTAAAGGATCCCATGACCTTATTAATATAAGGAAGGAAAATATTAAAAAAAAAATATATAGACAAAAACTATCAACCTTATGTGGATATTCCTTGAAACTTCCATTACAGAACATAAGCCATCCAAAAGCATATTATCTTCTACTAATATTTTGTCCCCTTGATATGTTGACATAACCTCCACACAAATGAAGCACAACTAATGAGAATGCATAGACATTATGACAAATAATAACTAAATAATAGTAAGGAAATAGGCAAATCATCCTCAACAGTCTAGTAAAAAAGGGAGGAAACACCTCATTAAATAGAAAACAAATAAAAATTGTCACACTTTGGTATAGCTTCCACAAAACTTTCACTATAGGATAAAATCTATCCAAGATCAGATGATCTTCCACTAATATTTTACATCTTTTAAACATCTTCATATCCTCTAAAAAATTGAAGAACAACTAGTGGATTAACATGCCCACTAAGCCAAACAATGGTTAAATCATAACAAGGAACTATCCAACTCATCCTTATCCATATAGAAACATCTTAACACAAAAAAAGGAATATTTAGCTCATCATAAATCACCTTGAATCTTATTTAGCTAAGGAATACTCAAAAATATATCTACCATCACCCCTCTTGCTATAATGGTGTTTGGGATGACCATTGTAAAATGATCTAATCAACCAACAAAAAACATACATAAGTTTTAAGACAAACCCTAGAAACTGGAAGAGACTATTATGTGTTGATGTGGGTTTTATGCATACCTCAGAGAGTTTTAAATGAGGTCACCTCTAATGTTTTGGGATCTCTATGGAACTAGGTTCCACTCTAGGGCACAAGTTGTAGGTATGTGGTTGGACAACCAATTTTGTGGGTGGATGTGTGGTTTTTAATAAAATTAAAATCACTATGTGAGTTGTATGGGTTAAATAATAATATATGGTGTGTGGATCTCAAATAAACTTCAAAGAGAGGAAAGGTTAAGGCAAAAAATCATGATTTTATCTCTGAACATAAGTTTTTTAATCTGTCTCTTTGATGGATAAGTCTCTTAAAGACCAATGCCTGTTGCTTGTATTTGTTGCTCACTTATAAAAAACATAGATGGGAGTCTGGGTAATCATATACATGATGCTTATTGGTCTCAATTGAAGGTTTCTCCTTTTAAGGCTATTGTTTCATACCTTTATACTAGAGATTACATCTCAAACTAAGAAGTGATCTAAGACAGCTATTGCTCATAGCTAGAATACTATATCTACTGAGACACTTATACAACCTTTAAAATAATTATTCAACCTTTACTAAATACATAAATCAATGAACATATCAATCTTTAATAGTTGTATCACATATAGGATTAACACTCATAAACATAACAGTCAGATTATTCCATAGTAATTGCACACATCAAAATTATTGAATCAATTTACAAACTAAATAAACTTCAAATTTATGAACATTGAAAGGGAAGAAGACAAAATAAATATAGTTTCATGACAATCAAGATCCTTTATTTCTTCCTGTATTTCATTCAAAAAATTTGAACCTTTGAAAGAGGGTTATAACTTATATATATATATATATATATATATATATATATATATATATATATATATATATATATATATATATATATATATATATATATATATATATATATATCTTAGGGAAGGGTCACCTCATCCTCCAAGATTATCATGCTATGTTTACATATCAATAGACCATAAGATAAGTCTGAGTTACATAATGATGTATTAAAAATAGCCTAGACATGCAACATATACATGTTCAAAATTTAGTTAATTAAAATATATAAATGTAACTAAGAATTTACTATTTATTTATGTCAATTACATGTAAAATATGCAAAATTAGCCAATATAAATTGGCTCCTACTTGACCTATATCAAAACTATAGTGGGAACTGTAGTAGTAGTTGTTGCTACTATCATAATTAATAGAAGTGAACTCAAATATGCATCGATCATTTGAAATGTATTCACCATAGGGATAATATCCTGAGGTGGCAATGATGTGGTAATTTTTGTAGTTATTGGCATAGTAGAACTAATGGGTTGAGCTTGTTGAGTGACTTTTTTCTTCACATCTAAGCCCTGATAGTGATTTTAGGCCTTAACATGCTATGCTATGATTAGAATCATATCCAAGAGAGATGGTATAGTTAGATAATATCATACTAAGCCTAAAATAATTATTGTGACTTAGATGAGAAGAATAAAACTTATCAACAAGCTCAAACTCCTAGTTCTACTATGCCAACTCTACTAAAAATGAAAACTACCACATCAATGCCACTTTAAGCTACTATCCCCATGGTGACTACATTTCAAATTTTTGGTGCATATTTGAGTTCACTTATAGTTATTATGATGGCATAAAAAACTAATACTACGAAAATTCCCACTACATTTTTGAGATAGGGCAAGCAATATCTAATTTAGATTTGCTAATTTTACATGTAACTGTTATAACTGAATAGTAAAATATTAGTTACATTTATATATTATAATTAACTAAATTTTTAATAGAATGCATACATTACATGGATATGTTATTTTTTAATACATCATTATGTAAATCAGACTTATCTTATGGTCTATGAATATGTAAACATAGCATGTTAATCTTAGATGATAAAGTGACTCCTTCCCCAATATCTATATATACAAGTTGTAACACTCTTTCAAAGGGTCAAAGTTTTTGAATGAAATACAAGAAAAAATAAAGGATATTCATTATCATGAAACTATATTTGTTCTATCTTCTTCCCTTTCTATGTTCATGGATTTGAAGTTTCTTTAGTTTGTAAATTGATTCAACAATTTTGATGTGTGCAATTGCTATGAAAGAATATAACTATTATGTTTATGAGTGTTAATCCTAGATGTGTTATAAATATTAAAGATTTAAATGTTCATTAATTTATGTAGTTAGTAAAGGTTGAATCATTATTATAAAGTGTGTAGAAGTGTCTCAGTAGATATAATATTCTAGGTGTGAGCAATAATTGCCTTAGATCACTTCTTTATCTGAGCTATAATATTTGGTATAAAAGTATAAAATAGAAACCTTGAAAGGAGAAACCTTCAGTTGAGATCAATAAGTATCATACATCTGATTACCCAAAATCTTGTCCATGTTTGTTTATAAGTGAGCAACAACTACAAACAATAGATATTGGTATTTGAAAGACTTGTCTACCAAAGAGACATACTAAGAAATTCCTGTTTAGAGAGATAGAATCCTTCTTTTCTACCTTACCCTTTCCTCTTTTTGAAGTTTATTTGAGATCCACACACCATAGATTATTATTTCACCCACCAATTCACATAGTGATTTTTTTTAAATTATAAACCTCAAATCCACCCACAAAATTGGTTAAACAACCCATAGGCTTAACCTATTATTCCACCACCTAGTTATTCCAACCACATACCTATAACTCATGCCCTAAACTAGATCCTACCTCTATAGATATCCCAAAATGTTAGAGGTTACCTCATTTAAAACTCTTTGAGGTGTGGATAAAACCTACATCAATAGAAGAGAAAAAGTTGGTGCTAGGAGGACACACTTGTGTATTCTCCTACTAATTAGAGAACTCATAATTATGGAGACACTTGGAAGGTTAACAAGGTCTAGGGGCCAATGTAATATTTTTGTTTCACCATTATCAAACTCTAGAAGACCTAGACCTATACCTATACATTTCATCCTTGAGGTACATATAGCCTGAACACCTTCCCCTATAAGGAATGTCCTACCTATAAGGAATGTCCCACCTATCAATATTCCTATGGCCATACCTTGGTTAATTAGATATGATATTACCATACCCAGGGACCAACATGACCTATTGAGGAACCCGTAGACATATCTTCTTACTTTATCCCCTTCAAATAGGAGGATGGATGAAGAACACATCAAATCTTTCAAGGCTGCCTTGAGATTAATGAATGTTATCCATGAGGATGTTGCATGCATAATGTTTCCATTTACTTTTCAAGATTATTCTTATGATTGATATATTAGTTTTTATGAAAATTACATCACCTTATGGGAAGAGTGTCAAGCTACCTTTCACAATTCAAACATGTGACTAATCCAAGTCTAGTATATCAGCTCTTTACCAACATGAAAATAGAACCTAATGAGTCTATCTAAGAATTCAATGAAATATTATAGAATATGCACACATGATTTAATGTTTCCTACAATATATGTGAAAATCTCATGCTCAAGATATATAAAAATTCCTTGGATCGTATTCCTACTATGTTTTTATGAAGATCTACTACTACCACTATGCTAGCTTTGGAATTATAAGAAGCTATCAATATCAAAAAGAATTTCAATCCACAACTTATCCCACATAATCCATGAGGTTATAAATTCAACAATGGTATTCCAACCTTGAATATAATTCCATGAGTGAACTAGAATTCTCCTATATTTAATCAAAACTAGTTTTACACTCTATCACCTATGATGCAATAGACAACAAACCAAAATTATAATTTCTTGAATAATCATGCATAATGGAAAAATAAATAGTAGAATCAACATTAGACTCACACCAATACCATAATAAATCAATGTTTAGATTCTAATATATTTGAATTAGATTCTATATAGAGAATGATTTAGAAGTTGAGAAATGACTTTTTAAATATGCATAAGAGGATGGAATACCAGTATATAGAGTTACAATTAGAATTCAACCTTTACAATATATAACAATCCTTTTAATAGGCCTAATAATAATGTAGATAATTAACAATACAATAATATATCAAAGAAAAATATCATGGAAATAGCTTTACCAAATTGGTACAATGTCCATAATACATCTTATTATGCAGAGTTGGACTATATAAACTTTTGTGTAGCCTTTTAAATCTTATAGAGGGAGATGATTAGATAAGATAAAATTATGAATCATCCATATTTTACTCATGAATTTGTCCTTTATATTTTAGCTATGGTATTTGATAATTTTAAGTCTCTTTTCCCTAGTGAAGATGATAATGTTTCAGAGGATAATTCTTATGAAGTGCAGGCATTCCAATAGTTTAATAGGAAAAATTAAAATATGAGGAATAGAAATACATTTAATACTTATAATACTCATAATAATATGTCTATCCATCTAAATCCTAAGGCTAACAATAATAATCCTCCCCTTAAAGGGAATGATCATCCTTAGTTCAGGGAGGAATAGGATAAAGGAATATACAATATTGTTGAGGACATGAAGAAAATTAAGGACAAAATTACTCTCCATGAACTAGAACAAATAAAAGAGTAGAAAGAGATCTTATGGAAGTCCATCATAGGCAAATAAATTATATAAAAGTCTAAGATAACTAACACGAATGTCATCTACAAAATCAAGCCAGAAGTTCCTCCTTTCTTGATGATTATTTGAGTGTTTAGAAAGAATATACACTACTTAGTGGATTTAGGAGTTTCAATGATAGTGATGCCAAATTATATTTGTCAAAAGCTTGGGTTAACACCAAATCCATCTAAGAGGATGATGTCATAACTTAATAAAAAAGTGGTGCCTGTGTTGGGAGAGCTGAATGATGTGAGAATTCAGGTTGCATCAAAAATAAGAGTGCATATGACTATTGAGTTATTAATAATATACATTATTGAAGGTTATGGATTGTTATTAAGTAGAGTGTAGACACTGAAATCGTGTCTATCCCTTGGTCATCCTCCCCCTTGGTCTCCTTGGTCCACCCCTAACCATTCCTAACCCACACACTTATTAATTTAAAATAAATTAACTATTTTAAATTAATAACCCCCTTTACACATCACCCATGCTAAATCTTAATTACTTAAACCCCATTTTAACCCTCCCATTAGCCTCTCGCATTCCTTTAATCCGCCTTAGACCATTTTCCAATGACAGTTAGACCTTGGTAGTTGCAAGAATAGGTGGAAGGCTAAAAAAAGCCTCTTTTCCCATTCTTTAGCCGCCGACGTCGCTCAGTATGCGGCTGATGTCGGTGGTTTTACTGGCGTCGGTTCCCTTTAAAACTACATTTTTTGCTTCTGTTGCTAGTCTCTTGCGAACGTGAATCCTCTTGCTCTAGACTTCAAGCTTTTTCACTCCTCAACTTCTTGTAGATATCAACATTTCAACAACACTCTCCAGGCTCAGAGGTTCTGCTCCAGTCATTCTACACCAGATTGAAGGCTGCATGACACCTCCAGCATCAGTGACACTATCAACAGACCACCTGCATCTCTGCCTCTTCACCCACAACTAAGTATTTGTACTAGTTTTATTTTAGTTTCTTTTTAAATACATTAGCAATCATTTTACTGCCCATTTCCAAGTATGTTTGACACAACCCAGTGTGTTTTTCTTGAAGAGGCTGAAAAGCCTTCTCTCACCTTTATCTCTCTTTTTTCCCCTGTCGTCCATTCAATCCCTTTTTAGCCACACTCTCTACCCTGCAAACCTAGCACAAGCCACTAAAGACTCCTACAGACACCCCAAACTACTTTGTTGACCACAAACAGCCCTGAGACTCATCCAAAGCCATATTATCAATCCAGACTTGACTTTCAACCAGACCAGCGCTGACTTCCTTCTCAGAGAGGTTGAGAGGCCCTTCTCCTACCCATACCCCTTTTCTGGCAACACATCCCTATCCTTCATCTAGTCCTTCTTTCAGGCTACACTCTCTATCCTGCAAACCCTACATAGACTCTCAGACTACCACAGACTATCCTGTCAACCATACACTGACCTGAGACTCATCCAAAGCCTCATTGCCTTGACTGATGCTGACTACTAGGCCCATTGCCCCCACCAATGTTGGTAGACTAACCGATGCTGGAGACCTTAACCAAGTGACGCCAATAGAACCACCAACGTTGGAGATTGTGGAAGACAGATTGCTACATACATGTACGCATTTGTTTCTATTTCTTTTGTTCAGTCCTTTATCATTTCATTTTATAGTAACATTCTATTCTTTATCAATTAGTGGACTGATACCCTTTCAGGAAGTCTTTACACTTCTGGGATCAAGCATTGCTTGGAAGTCCACTACTTACCTATCTAACAATTTTCTTGTTTAAGTCTCTTTCTTTTGTAGGTGTCATCCTCCACAACCAAAGAGGAGTCCCTTCAGTCATCTGGATATGGTGTGCAGACCTCATCTGGGTATCTTCTAACCCTAGACCACTTTATCTTAGTTTCTTACTTCTTTTGAATGTAGAAAAGTGAAAACTGTTTGAAACATTCTGGCACACCCGGTGGGACCCTAGGAATTCTCCTTGGGTTCATACTTTTTTCTTCTAAGCATATTTTTCATATAGGTGCATTAGGTTTCTCCTTGCATCTCTCTTCTTCTATCTCTTCTAAAAGACACCATTAGCAAGGTTAAAAAGAACCCTTCTTTCTTTCTTGCATCTTAGACTAGTCAAAATCATACTCTTCAACCTCTTCTCACTTGTCTGCATACGAACACACATTTCAATTTGGGCTTAAAATCTATTGCATTTCATTTCTTCCTGAATGCATATTTAGTCCACACATCTAGTAATTAAAATGCATCATGAATAAAGCATAGGCCACTCATGTTACACATCCAAACCACTTGCACAAAATTAAACATCTAAACTTACCTGAGACAAGGTCCGACTAGGATTTCATCACCTAGCAGATACCTTACCCGTCCTGGCAATCCCACTTGGACTTCACTACCAAGGGGAAAGCCCACTCTATTCTCTGGCAGAGGATAAACTCTAGGGGATGTATATACTGGCTAAGTGGCCCAGCTCAGCTCTGGATTCGTGAAGTGAGGGGAGCAAGCTCCTAGCACCAACCCAAGTATGGAACCTAACACAAACTCTTGAGCACCGAAACTAACCTGAAACCAACCTTAGACTGCTTCTTCTAGGACCCATTCTATAAGCCACTTTCCCAAACACACTCTAAGGCATAAGCCAACATGATTCTAAAAGTTTATTCTTAGGACTTAACGATTAGGGTCTGCCTGTCTCCATCTTCTTTTCTGTCTTTATCTGGTTTTTTGAGCTAGTGAGGATGTTTTCTTCTTTCTTCCAAAAACTCTCAAATTTTCTAAGTTTTTGGAAAACACGGTAATCGACATCAGTTTTACCACCAACATCAGCAACCTTTCTTCACTGGCATTGGTTATCTGATCGACATCAATAACCTATTCCATCGACATCGGTCTTTCTATCGACGTCAGTCACTGTCACAATCTTTCTTCTCAAAATAGCAGGCTTAAAACCCGGCTTTCTTGCTGTCCAACACCCATTCTAGTTTTTTGGGACTGAAAAACATAGTTTATAAAACCTAACCCTTTCTTGCCTCAAATGGTTTTGACACATAGTCAAACCAAAACTCTTGTTGACCACGCAAGGCAACAACCGCTCCCGCCTTCACCTTCCATAACTAGTCCTCTAATGGAGTATCATTCAGAGACCGAACGAACTCCTACCCAACCGACCCTGACTCAGCCTCCCATTGTCCTTGAGGGGGACCAAGACTTCAAAAGGCTCCTTGACCTCAATATCAAGGCCCTTCAACACTATCTCGTGTGAAGTCAAATGTGAGACTCCTTAGGCAACCCAATTTATGGGATGCCAACCTCTCTAGTTGAGACAACAACCATATCCACAACATCTGTAATCTAGCCCATAGACACCCAGGCCATCACCTCAACTAATAACCAGCCCATGACTAATCTTCTAAGCATGGCTTCTCCTTCTATCTATGGGCCCACTTCCATTGGGGTTTCGACCCCCCATCAACCACAGACTACTCAACAAACTTCTACCCCTTTCCAAAATCTAGTTGTCTCTATCCCGCCTACTCTCGCTCCCATCAACACCAGGGTGGCTACTCATCCTTTGGCTAGTGTTACCACAACCCAACCACCTCTAGCAACATCAAGCCTAATCGTGCCTTCTACCTTCATGACGTAACCATCCTTGGTCTCCACATCTATCCCAATGACTAGTTATCAGTATGTTGTGCCTATACAAGTGCAACCAACTACGTCATACGCCCCTTCTAGCACCTTCTAAGTGCCCTACAACCTAGGGGGTGCCCCACCCATAAATCCATCAGCCGATCTCATCAAAATGCTAATGGACAAAATGTCTAATCTTGAGACCTCAATTTCAGGCTCAAGAAATGTCCTGTCATATGACCAAATTTGTAACAAACCCATCCATCCCTCCATCCCAATCTGGCCATATCCCAGTTAGTGGGAACCTCTTAAGTTTACTCACTTCCAAAGTAAGGAAGACCCACATCAGCACCTATGAGCATTTAGACATGCTTGTTATCTTATAGCACATGATGATGTGTTACTACTATGCACATTCCCCATGTCACTTTCTGGTGCTGCGCTTGATTGGTACAGCTCTCTCACCAGACACTCTCTCTTCACATTCACCCAACTGGCTCAACTTTTTCTAGACCACTTCTCAATCAATATCACCAAAAAGGTCTCAATCACAGACCTATACCCCATCAGACAATTTGTTGATGAATCCATAGCTAACTTTGTTGCCTATTGGAGAGGCTTAATCAACCATCTCTCCTCTTTGCCTCAGCCTAAGCTCATCAAACTCTTTTCCTAGGTGTGTGCCAAACATATTTCCTCCACTCTCTAGGTCCAAACATTCTGCACCTTTGACAAAGATTTCACGATGGCTAGGAAGCTTGAACTACGTGCCATCAAGGAAAATAAAGTTAAATTGTAGAGTAAAAACCCCAACACCAAGTCCAATGACTCTTCCTCTAAACCTTCTTCTTCTAATTCCAAATCTAAGGCATCATCAAATGTTGTAGTCGTTAGATCATCTTCAACCACAAATAACCAATCTCAGCCTTCCACATTAGATTACATCACCAAACAATTCTAGTAAAGATATGTGCAGTGTCAGTATACTCCACTAGGAGAATCATACGCATCTGTGTTGGATAAACTTGTCAAATAGGCAGTCCTCAATCTCCCCCAAATCTGACCACCTCCTCAATTCAATCCCACGCACGCTATTCCTGCGTGGTATAGGGAGAATGACTTCTGCAATTACCACCGTGTCAAAGGCCATGACACAGCCAACTGTAAGACTCTCAAGAACATCATTCAAGACATGCTAGATAAAGGTGACCTCATCTTAGAAAACCCAAATGTGCCACCCAATCAAAGCATAGACATCTTTAAACAACCTTTTCCCAACCATCCTCCTAGCCAAAACAATGTGCAGACCATGGCTGACGACTCTCAAGAGCATAACATACACACAGTCAATACGGTCTCACCTCCCATCCCTAACCAACCTCTCTCACAGTCTTAAGAGGTTAGTCTACCCATTAGTACATCACACATGGACGAGCCCTCTTCTCCTGTTAGTTCTCCATTGACCTCTCTTATATTGGAGGACACCTTGACCATACCAGCACCGCCAGTACCATCATCTTCCTTCTTGCTACCAATGGAGGGCCCTACCCTTCCTACTCCTCAACCATAAGTAGAAGGCACAATCATCCCTACCCTCTACCCTCTTGAGGAGCCACATTCTCTGATTCCTTCTCCACTAAGAGAAGAACCTGTCTCTCCACCTTCGACCAAAGACAATCTAGTTATGACTCCCCCACACCTTGGGTCTGAGATTGCTACACCTAATACATTTTTGGCTTCATAACCATCCACATATTTTGAAGGACCAAATCCTCATTCGACATCTTCCCAACCATTCTCTTGATTAGTAGAGAAACTAGGACTTCTCCAATTGAGGAAATTGGAGCATCAGGCATTATGGGAGTGACTCAAAGCTCTTCATCCTGCCTAGCCTATCTCATCTCATGTCGCCGACCCTCTTGTGACAAAATCCCCCAACATGAACCAGACTTCTACTTCTAAACCTTCAAAACCTCAACCATCCACATCAGAACATAAACCCTCATCCACCATATCAAAACCCATCAAGTCACTCGGTGTTCGCCCTGTCACTAACCTCACTCACTCGCAAGTGAAGGTAGACTTGAACCTTGCCTCACCCAATAGTAGTCCTCAAACTAACCCAAAGAAGACTGCTAAACCACCATGATGAACTCCTTCTCCACTGTCACCATTTCCCTCCATTTTGGGCCCTCATCCCTCTACTCTAATAGGAGTGCTCCCTACTCCAACCCCTAACGAAAACAAGTTACCTCCACTACTTCCTTTACCTGCCACAACCCTACCTCCTCTAAAAAAATTGACACCTCTCACAAAGAAAGTGTCATCTACACATGTGCCCGCACCACCAACCCAAAAGGTGCTATGAAATCCTCCTTCAACACCCCCCAAGAAGAAGTCATCAACACCTCGTGCATCAACAAGCACAGACCCTTTAGTGGGTTCATACACTTTGATATTATGCCAACTTTTAAAAATCTCTAGCATAACCCTTCCACCTATCAAACCATTCCAACCTCTTGGGTCAAAACCTTCCTGGTTTGATGATACTAAGATTTGTCTATATCATCACACACTGAGACATGATATCGAGAATTGTTGTGCCTTCAAGGTCATCATTCACCAATACATGGAGAAGGACACCTTTCTCCTTGAGGATACTCTCGATAGACCTCTGACACCCTCCCATATCTCTCAAACCCCTTCATTGTCATCGACATCTCATCAACAGACTATGGTCTCTTCACCTCATTCGCCCCCTCTCTTCAAAATTAATGCCATCCACATAACCACTAGGTCACAAAAGGATAAGGCAAAAGAAAAAGCTGCTATTCCTTAGACCTACCCTTTTGTCCAACCACCTCAACCACCAAAGCCCAAGATTTCCATCCTGGGTACATCCCAACCCTCTTCTTTAGGGGTAATCCATGACTCTATGTTAAAACAGCTTCACCAAATGCCCATGAAGATGACCTTATATGACCTCATCTAAAGCTCACCCCAACATCGTCAAGCTCTAATCAGAGCCTTATAGGTAGTGGAGGTCCAACTCAAGGACCCCCAACCTCTATCTGCCCTAGTCCACTTGTTATCCCCCATCGCCTCTATCACTTTTAGTGATTCTAAAATTCCTACCTCTAACTCGGAAGATCAGGATGCTGCTCTTTTCATCACCGCCTATGTTGATCAAACCCGCATCAAGCAAGTTATGATTGATGGGGGTGCTAGCATTAATATCATTTCTACCCATGCCTTTGATCAATTGGCCCTCCCCAAGAATTGCGTATCAAAGACCGACGTAATCCTTCGATCCTTTAATGACACCACCGCTACCACCATTGGCACCATTGTCCTCCACATTCGTGTCGGCCCGTACACAGTCCCAGAGCTCTTCTACATCATTGAGGGAGAGTTTTAATATAACATGTTACTAGGATGACCCTGGATCCGTGCCATGACTTGTGTCCCTTCTACACTTCACCATTGTGTCAAATTTGAACACGATGGGCAAGTCCATGTCATTCCTTCCAACCCATCCCCTTTCAAGAATTGTAACATGACCTATCGACCAAATGACGTTCTCATTCCTCTCAAGACACCAACCCAAATACCGCCTCCATCCGTGGAAGTTTCAACCAATACGTAAATGGCAGTCCCCCTCACACCACCTCTTCAAGTGGCAACCAAGGACCCCATGGAAGATATCTTCCAATGACTTTCACTTGGAGAATATCACTTACTTACCTTAGACATGTTCCAGACTCTGTGAGAGTATGGATAGCTTCATCACAGTCTAAGCTATGACCATCAAATCAAAATGGTCATCCCTTATGGTCCTCCTAACCTTCAAACCAATCTCATCTATGGGGGGCTAGATCAAGCTCCTACTGACGGGAATCCTCTCTCCTCACCTCAACCATTTACATCCAACTTCTCCTTTCTTGGCAACCCCACCTTTGCTCATACCTACCTTTATAGGTGTGCATGGAAGGGTTTTGGCTTCGGGTGCTATGAACAAGGCTCCCATCAGCCCATCGAACCACCCAATGATGATAATACCAAGAAACGATATGGTCTAGGTTTCCAAGAATCCACTGAGACTTCTACAGACCTTTGTCCCAAACCCATCATAGACCAATCTCTACCAAGCTCGCCTATTCCCCCATCTTCACCTATGGAGTCGGTGGTTTCCATCCCTCCTAGTTTTTTTTTATATAAACACCATTTGCTTGGAACCCCTAACCTATCAACTAAATGGGGTGTCCAGGTCTCTCCCTCTCATTTATCCTAACATGATAGACGATGACTCGACAACCATCAACACTGTCCGCTACATAGATGACAACGCCATTCTCACCTACATGGGTGCCAATGACTTTCATTTAATGCTCCCTCCCTTTCAAAATGCAAATTATGTTAAATGAATCGACCATTGACATTAACCTTATCTTCTGATGTTCCTCACATCTTAAAGATTGGTCAATCTTTGGATGCCCAAGAGCAGATTGACTATACCACATTTCTTTCAGACCATAGCAAGGCCTTTGCCTGGACCTATGGTGACATGCCTGGCATCGACCCTAACATTGCCACTCATAACATTATCACAAACCTAGAGGCTAAGCCTGTCAGACAAAAGCTTCGTAAGATGCATCCTTGCATTGTGCTCCTTGTCAAAGAGGAGCTTCAGCATCTTCTCTCTATCTCTTTTATCCAGCTCATTGATTATCCACAGTGGGTATCTAACATCATCCCTGTCACCAAATAAATTGGGGGGATCCAAATCTACACTGACTATCACGACCTCAACCTAGCCTACCCCAAAGATGATTTTCCTCTTCCCAACATTGACCAACTTCTTGATCTCACAGCCGGTCATGAGATGCTATCACTCATGGACGGGTTCTCAGGATATAACCAAATCTTGATTACACCATAAGATCAGCACAAGACTACCTTCATCACCCCATGGGAGACTTTTTGCTATAGGGTCATGCCTTTTGGCCTAAATAACACAAGTGCCACATATCAATGTGCCATGACTTACATTTTTCACGATCTCCTCCATAAAATCATGGAGGACTATGTGGATGACCTGCTTGGCAAGTCTAAGCTTTGTCACGACCATTTGACCATCCTCAAGATCATCTTCTCTCACCTTCTTCAATACAGTGTCTGCCTTAATCCCAAGAAATGCATCTTTGGGGTCCTCTCAGGGAAGCTTCTAGGGTTCATCGTCTCTCTCCACAACATTGAGATAAATCTCGCTAAAATCTGGGATATACTTGAAATGCCACCTCCAACCAATCTCAAACAACTTCATAGCCTGCAAGGGAAGCTCCAATCCATTTGTCACTTCATCTCACAGCTTTTTGACTAATGCCAACCCTTTCATCATCTCCTCAAAAAGGATGTCTCCTTTAAGTGGGATAAGGACTGTCAAAAGGCTTTTGAAGCCCTTAAGCACTACCTTGTCTCACCACTAGTCCTCATTCCACCTAAAGATGACCAACCCTTCTACCTCTAGATCTCAACACCCAACCATTCGTTAGGTGCCATGATCACACACCGAGATGAGCAACATCGTGAGCAAGTGGTTTACTATATAAGCTGGACACTCATCGACTATGAAACTCGATATACCCATACCGAGAAACTCTGTTTGGCCCTAGTCTTTGCTGCTACCAAGCTCCATCATTATCTTCTCAATCACAAAACCTTTGTCATCACTCACACTGACCCCCTTAAATACATGCATTCCAAGCCATACCAAAACTAGCGTATGGCTCATTGGCTCATGCTTCTTGCTAAGTTCGACTTGGAATTCATCTAGCAGAAATCCATCAAGGGGCAAACAATCACTGACCAACTGGCAGATGCCCCTCTACCTGACAATTAACCTTCTCAGTGTGAGTTCCCTGATGAATCTATCATCACTCTCTTGACTGATGACACATTCTACCAAATGATGATGTTCTTCGACGGCTCCAAATGTCAACTCAGTGGGGGTGCAGGAGTCATTCTCATCCCACACGAGGGTGATCCCATGCCCCTATCTTTCAAACTCAACTTTGAATGTACCAATAACATGGCTAAATATGAAGCCTTAATTTTGGGACTTCAAACCACCCTTTCTTTAAACATCAAGACCATCAACATCTTCAATGACTCACAGCTAGTCATCAATCAAATCAATGGTTCATATCTTTGTAAAAATGAAATTTTGCAAAGATACAAACACCATGTTGACACCCTTCTAGCATCTTTTGACCATTACCTCTTACAGACTGTTCCTCAATCTATGAATAAGTTTGCTGACACCATGGCTTCTCTCACCTCACATATTCCATCTTCATCAAGAATTTTTGTCACGGTGCATCGTGTGCCATTACCTTCATACATTTCCACTAACATCAACCTCATCAACACCATAGACTCTAGTCCACGGGATATTTGGCATAAACAACTTGTGGACTACTTGGCTTATTTTATCATCCCTTCTGATCTCTCTAGTAATGCACGATGGGCCTTTATCAAATACACGGCTCGCTATACCAAGCTAGGTGGTCTTCTCTATAAAAGAGGTTTCAACAGCCTCCTTTTTCATTGTTTGACCTCTACTAAAGCATCTCATGCCATTAAATAGGTCCATAATGGGATTTGTGGTAGACACTTCAGTGGTAACTCAGTTTCCAAGCGCATCCTTCAACTGGGCTACTATTGGCCCACTCTTCATCAGGACTGTAGCAACTATGTTTGGCATTGCATCAAGTGCTAGCAGTGTGCTAACTTTCTTCACCTCCCTAGCCATGCCTTACAAGTTGCTTAGGATTTATGGCCTTTTTCCTAATGGGGCTTAGATCTCATCAGTGAGATTAACCCTCATTCATCTCTTCGTCATCAGTCCATTATCACTGACATAGAGTATTTCACTAAATGGGTCGAAGCTATTCCTCTCATCTCCACAAAAGCTAACAAAATTATCAACTTCATCAATACCCACATCATCTATCATTTTAGTGTCCCTCACAAAATCATCACTGACAATGGCAAGTCATTCAAAAACAAAACTATCTAGAAACTTTGTGACTCATTTGGCATCAAACTTAGCTTCTCTTCGCCTTACTACCCACAAGAAAATGGGCAGGCTGAGGCTTCCAACAAAATCTTAACTAAAATTTTCATGAAGGTGGTCAACGACACTGGAAGGGATTGGCACATTCACATTCCCTTTGCTTTATGGGCCTACCACACTAGCATCTAAACCCCTATAGGTGCTACACCTTTCTCTTTAGTATACGGAATAGAGGCTGTCCTACCTCTCGAAGTACAGATCTTATCTCTGTGCATCTCTCTACATGAAATTCTTTCTAACGATGACTTTCATTAAGACCACTTAGCTTAACTTGAGTTACTCGATGAACATCATCTTGCTACCCTCAACCATCTCCATGTCTATCAAAATCGCATCAAGCAAGCCTATGACAAAAATCTAAGAAAATGAGATTTTAAAATTGGAGACCTCATCCTCAAAGAAAATCAACACGTGACCAATATGGAACTAAGTAAACGAGGAAAATTTTCTCCTAATTGGCTTGGACCTTACATCATCACGCATAGGTATGGATCAGGGACTTACCATCTATCTTCTCTCAAAGGTTAACCAGAACTTGAGCCTCTTAATGCCTTGCATCTATGACCATTCTACTATTAGTTGTGTACTCAATCACTTGACATTTAACTTGAGATCATCCCTTGAGCAATCCCTATCCTCTTAATCCTCATTCCTTTCAAACCTATTCCCCTAAAACAATCCCTCTGTAACCCTTTTACAAAGTATGAATGCTTTGTCCTAATAAAAGGGAGCCCTTACACTTCTATAGTCTTGTCCATGATTACAAATTCTATAAAAAATAAATTGATGTGAAAATATCAAAAGGTCATAAACTCTAATGGCAGACTGCTCCCTTAAAGGATAGCTATACTATCATTGTTGTAGCTAATAGATTGCTCCCTTGAAGGATAGCTATTCAAAGCCCTTATATATATAAAGCAAAAATATAGACCACTCCCTCGAAGGATGGGTATGACTAAAATCTTGGTACAAACAACACTTTCTTAGAATCTTCCTGCATTGATCAGCTTTATAAATGACCACCAAAACAAAATGACATCTCTACGTAGACTTCCCGCATTGATTAGTCTGCTAAAAAAAAAAGGGTCATGGACTTGGCTTGTAGTCATCTCAAGGTCTCCTATAAAAAGGGGCAAAGTTATCCATCCTAAACAAGGTTATCCTCTCCTCACATATCACATCACCTACTCAAGGGATTTCAAGCTCATTTTAATGTCAAAGTGATTCGATTACCTCTCTAACACAACCAATGGTCAACGATGTAATGCATGAATGGGGCTTTTGTTTCTAAAAACCTCCTACCTATGTTATCATTATGATCCTTGTCAATGAAAGGGAAAAAATGCCTTTCACTTCCTCCTTACCTTTGGTCACATTCAACCAAATCATTATCTCTCCAACCAAACAAAATTAAACCAAACATTTTCAGACCACCAACATGACATAGTCCATTTTACATAGTTTCTATGGAAACCAATACACATGGAAAATATCGACTAGACACAATTTATGTTAAGAATAGACCATTACTTGTTGAAGCATAAATAGGCTCATTTCATTTTTAGCATACATCCATCACCCCATATGGACAATTGCTAGGGATGAAAAAACCTGAACAATGTTGCGGCATACGCCATCACACAAAATGGAACAGGCTGTAACATCATCTTTCCCCTCATCATTTTATCATGACCAAACCAAACACATCAACCACTTCGACCCTTTTCCTCCATTTTGGGAGAACTACATTGGCCTGAGGCCCTTCCAATAGGGGCTAATGTAGGCAGCACTTAGTTGACATGGGGTCTTCTGAGGTTAGCTCGGCCATTCCTTTGTCCATCCTTGACCAATGACCTTGGAGATCGCAACTATCTCCTCAGACCATGACCACTTCCAAGACAACTTTGCCTTGGTTCATTTTGCCCTTGCTACCTCCTGACTAGTTAGCAAATTATCCATGACCCCCATAAGTATTGGATCATGCTCCATTTGATCCCCACTACTTGTGGCCTTTTTCATGTTTCCCAAGAGCACTTCCTGAGCCCAAGATACTTGGCACACGATGACCATTGGAGCTACAGCTTGGATCATTTAACCCAATCAGATATGACTAAATGTTGGGGCCTAGTTATTTCAATTTTAGCACTCCTTAACCTTTGACCATGACAATTTGACCTACCTATCGCGTGGTGTGGCATACGCGCAATCCCACCCTTTTGCAGCGTTCACACCCTAACCTTCACCCTTTCCATCCCCTCTCTATCAAATTGACACCCGATCTTAGGTTCCCTTCCCTCAACTCTCACTTTGAGGGGGGAACATCTCATCGCATACCTGGGGTAACCACCTCCTATTTTTGTCTTGCAGTTCATCAAGAACAACCAACAAAACAAAAAGGGGCAAATGTAGACACCGAAATTGTGTCTATCCCTTGGTCATCCTCCCCCTTGGTCTCTTTGGTCCACACCCTAACCATTCCTAACCCACACACTTATTAATTTAAAATAAATTAACTATTTTAAATTAATAACCCCCTTAACACATCACCCATGCTAAATCTTAATTACTTAAACCCCATTTTAACCCTCCCATTAGCCTCTCGCATTCCTTTAATCTACCTTGGACCATTTTCCAATGACGGTTAGACCCTGGAAGTTGCAAGAATGGGTGAAAGGCTAAAAATAGCCTCTTTTCCCATTCTTCAACTGCTGATGTCGGTCAGTATGTAGCTGACATTAGTGGTTCTTCTGGTGTTAGTTCCCTTTAAAACTACATTTTTTGCTTCCGTTGCCAGTCTCTTACGAACGTGAATCCTCTTGCTCTAGACTTCAAGCTTTTTCACTCCTCAACTTCTTGCAGATATCAGAATTTCAATAACACTCTCTAGGCTCAGAGGTTCTGCTCCAGTCATTCTACACCAGATTGAAGGCTACACGACACCTCCAACATCAGTGACACTATCAACAGACCACCTGCATCTCTACCTCTTCACCCACAGCTAAGTATTTGTACTAGTTTTATTTTAGTTTCTTTTTAAATACATTAGCAATCATTTTACTACCCATTTCCAAGTATTCTTGACACAACCCAATGTGTTTTTCTTGGAGAGGCTGAAAATCCTTCTCTCACCTTTATCTTTCTTTTTTCCCCTGTTATCCATTTGTTCCCTTTTTAGCCACACTCTCTGCCCTGCAAACCTATCACAAGCCACTAAAGACTCCTACAGACACCCCAAACTACTTTGCTGACCACAAACAGCCCTGAGACTCATCTAAAGCCATATTATCAATCTAGACTTGACTTTCAACCAGACCAATGCTGAATTCCTTCTCAGAGAGGCTAAGAGGCCCTTCTCTTACCCATACCCCTTTTCTAGCAACACATCCATGTCCTTCATCTGGTCCTTCTTTCAGGCTACACTCTCTGTCCTGCAAACCCTACACAGACTCTTAGACTACCACAGACTATCTCATCAACCATTTACTAACCTGAGACTCATCCAAAGCCTCGTTGCCTCGACCAATGCCGGCTACCAGGCCCATTTCCCCCATCGACATTGGCAGACTAACTGACATCGGAGACCTTAACCAACTGACGCCGACAGAACCACCGACACCGGAGACTTTGGAAGATAGATTGGTACATATAGGTACACATTTGTTTCTATTTCTTTTGTTCAGTCCTTTATCATTTCATTTTATAGAAACATTCTATTCTTTATCAATCAGTGGACTGATACCCTTCCAGGAAGTCTTTACACTTTTGGGATCAAGCATTGCTTGGCAGTCCACTACTTACTTATCTAACAGTTTTCTTGTTTAAGTCTCTTCCTTTTGCAGGTGTCATCCTCCACAGCCAAAGAGGAGTGCTTTCAGTCATCTGGATAAAGTGTGTAGACCTCATTTGGGTATCTTCTAACCCTAGACCACTTTATCTTAGTTTCTTACTTCTTTTGAATGTAGAAAAGCGAAAACAGTTTGAAACATAGAGATTGGTCAAAATGCTAAATTGATATTTTTCCATGGACTTTTCACATATTTTGTTGCCATGGAGAGGTGTAGCCAACCAAATCAAAATTGATAGAGAATGAAGAATGAAACATCCTATTATGGAATACAATACCACCAATGAGGAGGTAAGTTATAAATCTCCTAGTCTTGGAATTTAAATTTTTTCCAAAAAGCATGAAGCACTAGAAGAAATTATAGGCCCTTCCCAATTATGGACCCTCCATTTTGATGAAGCTAGATCTAAGCAAGGATCAGGTGTTGGTATCAAATTGATCAATCTACAAGGAGAGAAAATATTGGTAATATACAAGCTCCAATTCCCATGCACTAATAATAGGGAAGAATATGAAGCCTTGAATCTAGGATTACATTTCCTCCTCAATCACAATGTCAAGAAATTATTGGTATATGAAGATCCTAAGATTTTAGTAAATCAGGTAAGGAATAATCAATTTAAATTATCCTATATAAAGAATTATAAGAATAGGTTATGGGATTTAATAGAAATATTTGAAGCTTTAAACATAGTGTCTATCCAAAGAGAGTATAATGGAGGTGCCAATTCATTATCCACTTTAGCAACAAATTTGGAACCTTTAAAGGAGTCAAAAATCTATAAGTTTTCCATTGAATTGGTACCATGTCCCTCAGTACCAAACAATGTTGAATTTTTCTAAGTGTTTGATGATGACTAGCAAATTATCCATTTTTTGACAAATTCAAGACAATTTAAATCTTAGATAATATATGATGAGGAAAGGAATCATAGGAGACATGAAGAATTGGATGAAGAAGGAATTATCTAGATAAAATATAATCAACTCCCATTAGGAATGGTTTCCCTAGAAAGGACCTTTAACACAGATCCTCAAGCTCAATAATAGAGACATATGAAAGTAAATGAATCTTAATTTAGTTTAAAAAATGTTGGTGATGAAAAGAATGCAAATTTCATCAACATTGGCATAAGTTTCACACTTGAAGAATAACAAAGAGTCAAGGAACTAATTATTAAGTACAAATATGTAATTTCATGGACTTATGAAGACTTAAGCAATTTTTTAATCTTAGAATCATGACCCATACAATTCCACTCAAGCCTGATCATAAACCATTTAGATAAAAGCATAGGTTGGTTAATCCCATATTAGAATTAATGATTTAGAAGGAAGTGGTAAAGATATTAAGTTCTAAGATTGTCTTTCCTATTAGACATTCTATTTGGGTGGCCAATCTAGTTCAAGCCAGTAAAAAGATTAGTGAAATTAGATTTTGTGTCAACTTAAAAAATTTGAAAAAAGCTTCCAAGAAGGATAATTATCATTTTTCCTCTCTACATGAGTTAATACAAATGATAAGTGGTTCTGAGATGATGCCTTTTTTATATGGATTTTCAAGTTACAATCAAGTACTAGTCAAATCAGATGATATAATGAAAAAAATTTACCACAAAGTGGGGAAATATGCATATAAATGAAAGCCATTTAGGCTAATAAATGCTAGAGCCACTTTTTAAAGGGTGATAAATCATGCATTCCAAGGATTGATATGGAAGTGTATCATTATATATATGGATGATCTCACTATTTTTTTCTAAAAATATAGATGATGATATTGACCATCTTAAATCTATCTTTGAGAGATGCAGAAAGATAGGAGTATCACTTAACCCCAAGAAAAGCATATTTGACTTTATTAAAGGCAAGCTACTATGACATATCATTACCAAGGATAGGATCACTATAGAACTAGACAAGATTTAGGGGATATCAAAGATAATGTTTTTAAAAAACAAAAAGGAACATAAATCATTCTTTGAAAAGATAAATTTTGTAAAGAATTTCATATTAGGATTTGCAATAATCATTAGACCCCTGAACACAATGATAAAAAAATTCCAACATTAAATGGATGCTTGAAGCTAAGAAGTCCTTCCAAAACATAAATATGACTATTTTTTAAGCCTCAATACTGGCAATCCCTAATTTCACCAAGGAATTTTACTTGTATTCATTCACCTTAGAGCATACTATTACTACAATACTCACATTGAAAAGGGAATAAACTGAACATGTCATTACATTCATGAGTACTAATTTGAAAGATGTAGAACTTAAGTATTCACTAATTGACAAGTAGATATTTTCTCTCATCAAATCAATAAAAAAATTTAGGCACTATATCTGTTGGAATTAAACCATATTTATAGTACGATATCCTATTATCAAGCTCACACTTGGACATAATGAGTTAGGGGAGTGTAGAGGTAAATGGATGGAGAATTTATAGGAATTTGATATTGAAATCAAACTAGATAGGATAGTTATATTTTAAGGCATAGTTTAATTTATTATTAAACCAAACCCACACATTACTATTGAAGGTGTTTTCTAAACACAGGTTTCCCAAGAAGACTGGTATTCAAGAATTATTCAGTTCTTACTTACTAAAACATAACCCCAAGAACTTAAAAGAGAAAAAGAGAGTTTAAGGCTCAAATTTACTCATTATATGATTATAAATGGAGTCCTCTATATAAATAATTATGAAGTCATTTATCTAAGGTGTGTGTCAAGAGAAGAAGCTCAAGAAATCTTAGATAATTTGCATTAAAAGATAGGCAATGACCATCCATCTGATAATACTACTACACATAAAATAATTAGAATGGTATACTATTGGTTGATAATTTTTAAGGATGTTCATTTACACTTAAGGTCATACCATGAATTTTAGGTGTTGGCCAAAAGAGAGGTACATGCAACCATGTCGCTACAACCTGTAATTGAAGGTAGGTCATTTACCTAATGGGACCTTTTGACCATTTTGACCACAATTCAAAATAGGTCAACCCACTATAGTACAAACAATTATATAGGGGTCTATTAGGATTTTTTAGGGTGTTTCATGTCCCTTTTGATGTCATTTAATATGATATTAACCTTGGTCATAGTCAAATTTAGTCCTAAGTCATTATATGTCACTTAGGGGTCATATTTGAGTTGTTAATGAAGTTTTATAGTTTTATTAGGTATAAAAGTGTTAATAAATATTAATAAACATCCAATATGTTATAATATTGTTATTTATGTCAATAATAACTAAAAATATTGCAGGTGTTAAGTTAGATCAAGAAAATAGTTAGAAAATAAGGATTTTTGGTAGTTATATGACCTCTAAAGGAGTATGGAACATGTGGAAAGATTATAAAATGGATATTCAACTTCCATAAAATCATCTTGACACATTTTTTATCTTTGAATACTTAAAAGTGGTTTAAAACCATTTTAATTGTCCATTGTTCCATTAGGCATGTAAAAATGGTCAACATGTTTCTTCATGGTACGACTAATAATAGATGTTTTAGGTCAAATGGATTTGAGGAATGATAGAAAAATTGGTATAATTCACATTAATGGAAGGATTTCAAGTATTGGTTACCTATGATTTATGAACCATCCTTTGGAAGTTGACTATCTCATTTTGTATGCTAATCCCCATACCTTTTAGGTTTTTTCCTTACCTAAGCTAGTTCATATAATAAAATGGATGAAATTGATTATATAACATGTTGAAATATTTTTCCCATTCTTTCCAAAAAATTTTACATGTTTGGAGGTGAGTAAATGAGCTAAATATCTCAAGTTACAATTTGAGTGCATTAATGGAGTTACAGGTATGATAACCAACTATAGAGGTTTGCATTTATTATAGTGGTTTCAATAAAAATCATGTTGGTTTTTCATGATTATTAGATTACATGTCAATAACTTCTCCTTCCAAGCTCAATTTCAAAAGGTCTCATATGAATGTTACATTCAAGAAAGCCAACACAGTCAATTGTTTGCATGATAGTCATTTGTAGTTAGGTAAATGAAAGCTCTGAGCTTAGTTATGGAGATGTGGTGAAGGTTTTAAGATGTTGGAAATACTCTTAAAATAATGAAAAATTAGGTTGGATTATGTAGAAGGTTAAAATTAGTTGAGACTACTAATCCTCTAATATGCACAATCCTGCACCATTAATATACACCTATAGGTGTCCTACATGAGAGTGGTCACATTGGAATAGAAGTATTGAAATTGGTTTGAATTACTTCATGGTGGAAGGGATTAATTTTAATACCTTAGGAATGTCTAAGACTAATTGTAAGCCATACACTATGCATATTTCCCATATTCCACCTTCACTTCCCTTGTCTATAGTTGTGTGTACACCTACAAGTCTCCACAAAGGTCTAAATAGTTGAAAAGCTAATGTTAAAACTTGTTTGAGCCCTCCTTAAAGAATGAAAATTTTTAATAGACTATGTAAATAAATGATGAATCCATAGAGAGGTAAGCAACCTTGAGGAGTCATGTTAAAGTTAAAAATTTTGTCTCAGGGATCCATTACCTTAAAAACTCCAACATAGATCCTTGTCTAGTTTTGGTGCTACCATATAATAGTGTAACATGGATTTTGGATGAAGTTGAATGCCTCCATCATGAAACCCCATCCATTGGGAGATTCCTTGATCAAATAAAGTGTAAATTTGGTTGTGATGTAGAGGGAGTTCTTAATTCATACATTCTTACACTATAGGTTTTTAGTGTTCACTACAGTGCTTAAACTCCAAATGACCTTATAGTCATCATTCAAGCAAGAAGGAGCATGCCTCCATGTCAAGTGACCCTATAGAAATAAAAATGGTACTAATAGTCTAAATAACATCAAGGAGGGTTGAAGTATAAGGTATTGGATTGTACCATCGCCTACAAGTGTACCTTTCTCCCAAAAAAGTAACTTATAATCTAATTGTAGGTACCTACAGGATCATTATATAAAACTAAGAGATGGTAGCCTTGTAAACATAAACCCTACAAGATGTAAATTCCTCTAAAGACCTCAAAGAGATACTATACTATGCATCATAGTTTCAAAGGTTATAGGTCATCTAAAAGATCCCTTTTACTCCAATAATGGTCAACTATAGTTGACTGTAGTATGATAGTGAAATAAAACATAACTAACTTGGTGATTGGCTTAACATGTGTATGAGGGGAATAAGTCCAAATTAATATGATATGGTCTAAAATACTCTAATAATTATCTTAATATAGTGAAAAAGGGTCCAATATACAAGGTTCACAAATAAGCAGGTCTCTTTTTTTAGGAGAAACATAGTCACAGTTGACTATAGTCTAGACCTATCAAGTGCAAGCTATACCTTAAAGAGTTTGGAAAAGGTTGGAATGGTGAACATGCTTATATTTCCTCCATATTTTTAATATACACTTCATGATATGATAAAGGAATGAAAATAGGGCAAGGAAAGGTTCTAATATGCTACCTACAGTTAACACATTAACCCTGCACAGTCGGTGAGCCCTATAGAAGTATGTCTTGGGTTTTGTGGTATTTGAAGGTGAAAGTTCTGGAAGAAAATAAGAGATAGTATATTCAACTAGGGATTTTTAAAAAATATTTTTGAAAAACACTATGAATTTCTAAACTTTGAAGTGATTTTATGATTTTAATATGCAACTAAAAATTTAGAAAATTATTGGGAGCTAGTTGATCTAAATAGGGTTTGAAATAAAATATTTTTGAAAATTTAATATTGAATTTTATAATTTTAATTAAATTTCTAATTTATATATGCAAGAAAAAAATCAAGAAATTTGTGGATTAATAAAATTACTGGGATGTAGTGTATGCAACTAGGGTTTGAAATAAATTTATTTTAAAATTTACTACAAAATTTTAAAATTTGAGAGGAATTTTTTATTTTAATATTAAATAAAAAATTCAAAAATTTATGGGAAAAATCAGCTAGGAATTCACCCTAGGGTTTCTAGGGTTTTTATGCAAAATTCAAAGTCAGGTTCACCAAATGATTTATTATTTTTGGGAAATTAGATGTTTAATTCATAAATAATAAATGAGTTTGAGTAGATAAAATTATTAAATAATATGCAATAATTAAGACATTGATTTATTTAAACAAGTTGTATTTTTGCCTTTTCTAAAAATAGTAATAAGTAAGAGAAAATATGACTTAAATTATTCTAGGCTATTTCAGTTCAGAGAGAGTCTAATATTAGAGGAATAAGACTCAGACACTTTCACAAATTTAGATTTGGGGTTCATTTATTAATTGGATAGGACCACAAAAAATAGGACACTCTATTATTTGACACTATAGTCCTGGTCTTGCCACTATTGTCCAAATTGCTCATAGAGATATGATTTTTTTGGGTTTTATTTACAACATCTAAGTGAGCTTGTGTAGAAAATTTTAGATACTTGATATAAAAAAATCCTTTTATATTTGATTATTAATGTGATTTTTTATTTTATATAATTAAATGGAACTTTGGAAAATAGGGAAAATGGGTTAGTGTGTAAAGGATACATTGGACACACTTCACACCCCATGTGTGGGCACACTACCTACATACCAATACTCTAAGGAGGGATCAAGATATATGTAGTTATCCCATTGAAGTGATTGGTGTAATAGTGTGATGAAAATTCAAGTAAATGAAAAAATAGGTGTACTTGGAATGACTAGGGATTGGTGTAAAGGTTTGAATAAGTTTGAAATACTGTTGGATGGCTATATGCAAAGAATAAGGAAGAGTGCTTGAGTAGTCTTGCTTGTATTCTTGCTTCTCTCTTGTAAATGAGTGTCAACCCTTATAAATGGAATTTTAATGGCCTTTTATACAAGATCTATTATATTAGGTTAAATTAATTCTTGTTAGGCCCACATGAATTAGGATAAGGATCCAAGAGAATATGACCATTTAAACCAAAATTGCAATTGGACAATAGTGCCAAAAATAAGACACCCTAAGTTTCAAGACTATATTCCAAGTTTGGGTACTATTGTCTAGGGATTAGGAGACCTATGGGGATATATTTTACATGGAAATATCAACTTGGGTTAGCAAGGGTTTAGTTTAAAAGGCTATAGATGACTGGGAAACTATGAAAATATGCCTATGAGGGTCATAAGAGTAAGCAAGGTGGACCTATGGATTGGGTGTCATTAACTACACTCAAGTTACCAAATTTTTCATTTTATATGACTACACTTTTTCTCATGCATACTTATATCCTTTTTTCCAAAAGCAATAAATTAGCATAGGTGATAAGCACTTTAAGATCAATTCAGGAAGCTAGCCCTTAAACCTAAAGGTCTACCTCTCCTATAGGCAACCCAAAGGCTTAGAGTTATTCCAATGTTTCCTAAGTCTTATAGTAAGATTGAAAAACCTCCTTTATGGTATAATATTTGGTGACAATAGTTTTGGCATGCTTGGTAGGACCATTGTCCAAAAGACAACTTGTTAAGGTGAATGCTAGTCTTGACAACATCAGGTGCATATTAGTGTGCTACTCAGCATTTGGCAACTCTATTCAAGGTAAAATCTAGTTATGGACCATTTTTTTGTCATATACTTGATCTCATACTTCATGGTCTTTACCAGGTCATATTCTAGTACATTTTCAACCCTATCAATCAACCTCTTCAACCTGAACTTCCTCTTGAAGTTCAACATCCCCTCCTATTCTACCCTCTGAAGAATAAGAATACTTTGCTAGCCAAGAGGATTAAGAAAGTGAGGAAGAACTTGAATAAAACATGTCTAGGAAACATGTCTTCCCAGCCTTAAAGACTAAAAATCCAATCCATCTTGATGCCTATGTTGATGTTCCCCCTAATGCTACAAAAGTGTTCCTACATTTAATAGTAAGGTCATGTTACTGCTATTGAACACATCAAGGATATCTCCAATTTTTATAGTTTTCACAATGTCATTGAGGTCAACATTGCTATTAGACTCCTTGCCATGTACCTTAGAGGGAAAACACTTCATTAGTATAGGAATATTCTTGGTGGTTAATATCACAACATGGGATGACTTTGGAGTGTTGCTAACTTCAATATTTGAGGATGAGAGTGACCACACTTCACTCATACATCAGCTCAATGTGATCTAAAGAGCCCCTAAAAAAATAATGCATGACTTAAATGAAAGGTTCCAAAATACTTGGCATAGGTTTCCTCCTCCCATGAGACCACCTAATAGCTTTGTCTTTACTACATACTTGATATCCATTGGTACTGATATTATCATCATGCTACAATCCATGGGTGGTTTCACTCTTTTCAAAGCATACGACCTTGTCATTAGAGCTAATAATGGGCTTATTCAAGTAAGAAAGTTTCCCCCAAAAGTTTCTATGCATATGTTGCCTAATATTCCTACTACTACTCTGAACATTGCCCAAGTTCCTAATGTAAATGCTAAATCAAAGTCTACTCCTAAAAAGGTAAAAGATTCCATTCATTGGTAGTCAAGGTCTAACTTCTTTGAGGCAAAATACCAAATCTTAGAGGCTAAAACTAGGAAATCCAATATGAAACAAGGTTCTAATCAAAACCTCTATCCCTATCATCAATAATATGGGAGAGGGATATGTCAAGGGTAGCCTAATTTCAATAGGCTTATTAATGCATACAATCCTAATTCTACCTCCAATACAAGAGAGATGGTATCAGTGCATAAAAATTGGTGCAAGTATAATATTAGAAACAAGTAAAAACCATGCATGACAATGAAGGTGGAGAGAAAGCTCTATTTGATCAAGGAGGATTCACTCCTCTACTATTAACAAAATATGAAGTCCTAATGCAAACAAGTGAAATTTGGTAGCCTCAAGGAGAAAGATTCACTAACTTCTTAGTTAAAGACACTTATGTGCTTAACTAAGGAACCTATATTACAAACAATACAAGATCAAAGAAGAAGGCTTTAAGAGATGATAATGGTGTTCCTACAATTTCATCTAATCCTCCTACAAGGCAGTAAAGCATGAGAACAATCAAGGTAGTCCCTAATAGTCCTACACCTCCTTCAAGTGAAAATTTTCGAAGGCCTACTCAAATCACTTCAATTACTAAATTTCCAAGCACTTCCTTACTTCAAAGGACTCAAGATAAAGTAAGTATTCCTTCTCTAAACATTTTATATTCATTAAAGAATGCTAAGGCATCTATTTCCCTTTGGGATGTCCTTCATATTCTTGGAAAAAAGGAGATCTTGAAAAAATAGCTATCTACTATCCATGAAAGTATTTCACTATTAAAAAATGGTAATATTCATGTAGCTCTTACTAATTACCCTAGAAACATTGTGGAACCATCTACCAATTTTGAGAAACCTCTGCCCTTGTACCTCACTCTTATAGTGGGGGACAAACTAGTTCATAACTTCATAGTTGATAGTGGAGCCTCTATATCAGTGATGCCCAAAGTTGTGGCTGATAAATTGGGACTAAAATATGAACCACATAGTAAAGGAATGATTTATTTATATGGTAGACTTTCCAAGACATAGGATTGATCAAAGGGTTGAAGGTTTTGTTGCATGATTATCCTAGTTTCCTAATCCTTCAAGACATTTTTATTGTGGAATCTGTCTTTCAAGATATTTCACAACTAAGATATGAGGATACCTTTGAGTTGATTGGTACTTTTTAGCCTTAAAGACAAGATATGGAATCAAGGTGACCATAATAACCTAGCCACTTGTAAGGTTCCACATTGATCCATATGTAGAAGCAAGTTCCAATCTCAATCATGTGATCAATGATAAGGAATAATATATTGTAGATGATGGTGATTATTCTAAGCTTGAAGATATATCTAACCTATTTCTAGATGAGTATGGTGAATATGCTTATGAACATGATCCATATATATACTTTGAGAAAATTAACCTCATCACCTATATCATCCATGAAGGAGCATTTGAGCAAGTTGAGCTAAGTGTTGAACATTTCTTCTCACAAGATGATGAAGGTAATTACATAATTCATGTATATGATTATGATAACTTGAAGATCTTGATAGATCTTCATGGTGATAAATATAGTGTCTTTCTACCTGTAATTGATGAATCTACCCTTGATGATGGAATTCATAAGGAATATGAAGATGATTTATGGCATAGGTTCAATGCCATATGTCAAGAATTTGATCAATTAGGTAAGAATACTTCTCATACAAATAATTGCATATATGTTTAATGTTTTAATGAGACTAATGATCAAGTTTTGGAGTGTTTGATCAAGCCTAAAAATGAGTGTCATGTTATGGATGAGGATGAACATCAATCTATTTTCTAAGGGTTAATAGTCATAGAGAAGCCTAGTGAAGTCAAAGCAAGTATGTTTATGATTGAATAAGATTCAAAACATTATCCTATGTTTGAACCATCTGCATATGGGTTAGATCATGAAGAAGATGATACTGATTATCTCATGCATCAAGAGCACCATGGTGGTAAATGGAGTCAAGGTGAGATAATCTTAATCAATCTTAATATGTAATTTTAGGGATACCAACTAGATAGGATAGAGATCAAATTAGTTGCATCTCCAAAAAAGGTTCATAGAGATAAAGAAATAGCATTCATGAAATATCAATATAGGCCACTTACAAGTATGAGGAGACATAAATATGGTAAGCTTCTTGACCATTTACATATTCAAGTGGTTGATGATGAGCATGCTTCACATAATAAGTTACTTTTATGGAGTAGTAAAGATGAAATAGGAACCATATTTAACCCTAGTTAAATCATGGAAAGTTGTTTTTCACCTCAAAAGTGAGGTCTTTTAAATACTAGGTTAGGTGTGTGACTTTATTTCAGTTGTGTGTGTACTCCATAAACGTTATTGAGAACACATATTTGTTTCCATTGGCATGTCTTGTTTTGTGTGTCTCTTTTTGTGTTTGGTGTGGTTTCAAAGATAAATTCAGTTCCAAAAATCATGCATAGGTGACTCCATGGCACAATGGATAGAATTAGGCTACTTCTTATTAGTATAACAAGCATACTACCCCTAGGAAATTGCTAAAAATGTTAACAATTTTGACCACAAGTCAAAATAGGTCAACCCCATATAATAAAAAACTTGATATAAGGGTATATTATGATGTTTTATGGTATTTCATGGTACTTTTTATGTCATTTAATATGATATTAACCTTAGTCATAGTCAAATTTAGTATTAAGTCATTCTATGTCACTTAGGGGTCATATTTGAGTCATTAATGAAGGTTGTATAGTTTTCTTAGGTAGATAAGTGTTCCTAAATATTTATAAATGATAAATTTTTTATAATCTTATTAGTGATGATATTAATAACTTAAAATCTTGTAGGTGTTAAGTTAGATAAAAGAAAATAGTTAAAAAAGGAGTTTTGGTAGTTATACGAACTTTAAAGGAGTGTGGCACATGTGGTAGGCTTATATAGTGGATATTCATCTTCATTTAACTATTATTGACACTTATTTATCTTTAGAATAATCAAAAGTGGCTGAAAATAATTTCACTTCTCCATCATTCCATTAGGCATGCAGAAATAGTCAACATGTTTCTTCATGGTATGACCAGTAGGAGAGGTTTGAGGTTAAATTCCTCTAAGGGATGATATAATTTTTTTTTTACTTAAAATTCATGGTATAATTTTAAGGATTGGTTGGATATGATTTATTAACCATCCTTTATAAGTTGACTATCTCACTTTGCATGTTAATCCCCATACCCTATAAGTTTTCTCCTTGCTTGAGATAGTCCATAAAATAAAATAGACGAAATTGCTTATATGAAATGTGTATATATTTCTCCCATGGCTTCAACATTTGTTTCAATTTTTAGAGGTGAGTGAATGAGCCAAACATCTCAAGTTGCAGGTTGAGTGCATTAATGGAGTTACAGGCATGATCACCAAATATAGAGGTTTTCATTTCCTATAGTGATTTCAATAAAAATCATGTTGATGTTTCATGATTCTCATATGACATGTTAATAAATTATCCTTCCAAGATCAATTTCAAAAGGTCTCATATAAATGTTACAGTCAAGAAAGGCAACACAATCAAATTTTTGCATGACTGTCATTTATAATTAGGTAAATGAAAGCTCTAAGATTAGTTATGGAGATGTGGTGATGGTTTAAATATGTTGGAAAAATTATTATATTCATGAACAATTAGGTTGGATTATGAAAAAAGTTGAAATTAGTTGAGACTACTAATCCTTTAATATGCATAGTCCTGCACCATTAATATACACCTATAGGTGTCCTACAAGAGAGTGGTCACATTGAAATTTAAGTATTTAACATGGTTTGAAGTCATTCATGGTGGAATGGATTCATTTTAAGACCTTGATAAGGTATAAAAATAACTTTAGGACATACACTATCCACATTGCCCATGTTCCCCCTTTACTTCCCTTGTTTACAATTGTGTGTATACCTACAGGTCTCTATAAAAGTCTGAATAGTTGAAATTCTAATGTTAAAATTTATTTGAGCCCTCCTTAAATTTTAATAATGTTTAAGATACCATGTCAATAAATGGTGAAGCCATAGAGAGGTAGGCATACTTGAGGAGTCATTTTCAAGTTAAGAAGTTTGTCTCAAGGATCTATTACCTTAAAAATTCCAAAACAAAGCCTTGTATACTTTTGGTGCTGCCATATAATAGTGTAACATGGAGTTTGGATGAAGTTAAATTCCTCCATCATGAAGCCCCATCCTAGAGGAGATGAACTAACCAAAAAAAGTGGTAATTTTGTTCTAATAAGTGATGTAGAGTGAGCTCCTAATTCATACATTCTTACATTATAGATTTTCAATATTCTCTACAGAGCTTGAATTCCAAATGACCTTATAGTCCTCATTAAAGCAAGAAGGAGCATACATCCATGTCAAGTGACAATATGTAAATTATAATGATACCAATAGTATAAATAAAATAAAGGAAGGTTTAATTATAAGGTCTTGGCCTGTACCATCACCTACAAGGGTATCCCTACTCCCTAAAAGGTAACCTACAGTCTGACTATAGGTACTTAGATGCTTAGGATATAAAAATAAGAGATGGGAGCTTTGTAAACATAAACTCCACAAGATGGAAATAACTTTAAATTCTTCAAATACATCCTAGATTATGTATCATAGTTTCAAAGGCTATAGGTCATCTACAAGATCCCTTTTGCTTCAGTAATGGTCAACTATAGTTGACTATAGTATGACATTACAATAAAGCATAATTGTGTTGGTGATTGGATTACCATGTGTATGAGGGGAATAAGTCAAAATGACTATGAGATGGTATAGAATACTTAAATAGTGATGTTAAGGTAGTGAAAATGGTATAATATGAAAGTTTTACCTATAGGTAGGTCTTTTTTTAAAAGATAAACACAATCAGAATTGACTATAGTCTAGACTTGTCAAGTACAAGCTATACCTTATAGAGTTTGGCAGTGGATGGAATGGTGAACATGCTTGGATTACCTCCATAGTAGTGATATAAAATTCATGAGATGATCAAATCATGAAAATATGGCAAGGAAAGGTTCTAATATGTTACCTATAGTTAACACATTAACCCTGCATACTCAGTGAGTCCGATAGAAGTTTGTCTTGGGTTTTGTGGTATTTGAAGGTGCTAAGACTATGTTTCAAACCTAAAATTTTATATAAAAGATACATATTAATTTCCCAATATCCTCATATATTCACATTTATTTAAATAATAAGGTAATTTCCCCATGTTCTATCTTAGATAGAGGGCACTCCCAAAAGGATAAACCTTGCAAGTTTGTCATGAGAATGGTAACAAAATATGCCAAGAAGACTCAAATCATTTCAAGGAGATGTAGGGAACTATGTTGAATATGAAAAAACATAGGAGACTCATCATAGTCATAAAAAAATAATTAGAGGTGGTGGTGAGTAACTATATGCAGATTAAGCCTATAAGGCCTTGATTAGGCCTAAAGACCTAAGGGGGGTGTAATCTCACTTATAGAACTAGGTAAAAATTATAATTCATTAGAACCTATTAATGGGTATATATTAGGTGTGTCAAATCCTTTGGTTTGAAGATAAATCCATTAATCAGTCATTTCTTGACTTGAGAACATGATAGGTTATGCAAAAATGCAAGTAAGAGCTCGAGAAGGCAACTTTAGAAGTTCATAATAGTATTGATGTTTATCATGGGAGTATAATGAGTTACAAATGATTGAATATGGTCCTAATCTTGGATTTTGTGGAATTTATTCATAGGTTCAACATAAAAATTTTATGAACAATCCTTAAGGGTGAAAACTACTTAAAACCCTTGATAAGGACTCGATGAGAAAGACAAAGAAGAAAATAGATCTTAGAGGGATATTTTGAATTTTAAATGATATTATACATGTAGATTACTCCCCATGGATCTTTCTCATCAAGTTGGCTTATACCCTACTTATACAAACAAGGTATAAAATAACTTTTATTGATAGTTTTTTATGTTTTTTAGGTATAGAAGGGTTTCAAAAGATGAGTATAACTTGGTGAGGTATAGTTAGACCTAATATAACTCCTCATATTCATTTAATTCCTCAAAAAACCACACAAGTACCTATACAAGCACATTCACTTTAGCCAGTCCAAACTAACATAGTGAATAGAGAGTGATCATCAAGTGAGAAGGTGATAAATCTAATTAGGAGGAATTTTAAGGTCTGATTGATGAATATAATGACATGATGTTTATTTAAAAGTTCCAAATCACCCCTTATATGGCTAAGTGTGAAGGATGAGTGAAATAAGGGTGATTATGACTATTGGTAGTGAGAACACTTGGATAAAAGGATATTGATGATTAGGGACATATACAATTCATGTTGGATCTTGTTTCTAACCCCTACCTCATATTTAAATGATTTAATCTATCCCTAGTATATTTTGGAGTGTTTAAATAAGTTAAAATGATGAAGACAATTTTCAATAAGCTAGTTGATGAGTCCTATGCTAGTTTTGAGGAGTTTCATGCTTGGAGAGACATTTGTACAAAGAAACCTTGCATATTATATTTCATATTCCATAATATTAAAAATATAAATCCTCTAAGCTTGAAAAGTGTTCTTTTGACTATTGGACTTCATTCTTCCTTCTCCTCTCTCGCATTCTATAAGTACTAACCATTTTAGCTCTTATTTAATAATTCCACACCGTGTATGGTGAAGCCCTAATGATTTGATGTTGTATTTTTAATTTTAATAATATAATAAATATGGTTTTTATTTCACAAACATATTTTATAATTATGTAATGTGATGAATGGTGAGTTCTAGTAATTTCATCCTTACTTCTCCTTGTCCTTTCATGTTTGGTGCAAGAAGTTCTCATTATAATAGGTTAAATAGAGTATATATAGTGTGTTTGTATCATTTAAAGTGTGAAATTTTACTTAGAGTCTAAAATATACCCTCTGATCCACTTTCTTTGAGTTATTTCATTCATATTACCTCTATATTGAAATACTAATGTTAGAACATCTTAGGACCTTAAAGCTGGTTTCTAGGTCTTGTTTCTTAGTAAAAGAAGTATGATAGAATTTTGGAAATAATTATGGTGTATCACTTCCTTAGAATATATTTATTTCATACATACTTATATCCATTTTTTAAAGCAATCAATTATCATAGGTGATAAGCACTTTGAGATCAATTTGGGGAGCTAGGCCTTAAACCTAGAGGTCTACCTCTACCATAGGCAACCCACAGGCCTAGAGGTATTCCAACATTATCCAAATATTAGAGTAGTCTTGAAAAACCTCCTATAGGGTGAAATATTTTATTTTAATAGGTCCTATATTTCATTGGAGTAATAAATCTAAATTCCTCAACTGGACATAAGTTTGTGCTTATTGATACATATTACTACACTAGATGGATAGAGGTAGTAGCCACCAAGAACTCTAGATTCAAAAATGTGATAGGTTTTATGGAAGAACATATCACAATTAGTTTTTTACTTACATCTATTTAGTTTATGATAATGGGCCAACATTTCAATTACCTAAGTTCATTGAGTGGGCCCATGGTAATCAAATTACAATTAGATCATCCTCAAATTATTACCTATAAGGGAACAAATTGATTGATTCCACCAATAAGAACCTTATAGATGCCATAAAGAAGTTAGATATATATAAAATAAGGTAGTGTCACCTCCTTCTAAAGTATGCACTCTAGGAAGACAATACAAGGTATAAGCAGACCCTCAAAGCTTTTGCATATCTACTAGTATATGGTAAATAACTTGTGTTCCCAATTATGCTAAAATTGACAACATATCATTTTATGCAAGAATACATGAAGCCCAATAAAAAAATAGAATCAAAATTATTATATATCATTGAAATGGAAGACTCCATGAATAAATCCATATAGATATTCAGCAAGCATTAGGACGTAGTCAAGAGATGGTTTGACAAAAGAGTAAAATTCAAAGATTTCAAAAATTCTAACTTGGTGATACTATGGGATAAGGTCCATGAGAAGAAAGGAATGAATGACAAATTTATCCTAATTTATATAGGACCCTATCAAATATATAGAATTTTGGGCAATAATGCTTTTCATTTAAAGGATCTTCAAGGAAATGATCTGATATATCCAATCAATAGATAATTTTTGAATCATTAATTCATGACTGCTCCATCTGGAGAAGTCTCTAAGTAACAAAAAGACATTTTGATAGAGGTAGGAGTAGAGTAGGTTTCCTTTATTAGTTAGTTCCCTAATTTATATTATTTACTTTTATTAGATTAGTTTGTGTTTTCTAGATTAGATTTTCACTTTTAGTATTTTTCTTCCTTTCTAGAATATTTTCTTTTGATTTCATAACAGTTAAAATTTGGTTGATCCTTGTATAATCAAACATAGTTTTAGGTATTTTGAATATAATCTGAATCAAAGGGGTAATACATATTTTGATTCAAGACTTGTAATTTGGTTAATCAATGAGAAATTCATCCATGAATATGTCTTGAGACCAATGATTTCATCAGGTATGTGAAAATTGTTCCCATAATTCTATGAAAATTTAGAAAATTTTCCTTATTCCCTTAGATCAAATTCACAAAAGAACATTAACACTTATTCAAGGTAATAATCATAGGCATAGGCAAGAGTTGAAAGGAAAATTTTTATTAAACCCAATTTTTTACTGAGACCAACTCATTCTGGTTAACTTTTCCCTATTTCCAAATAAATAAAATAAAAGAATTAAAAATAATAATAAAGAGGCATCATCCAAAAATCTAAAAATAAAATAAAAAAGGATTCGAAGCTGACATGATGAAATAGGATCAATGTATCATGCATCATGAAAAATATGAAGGAGGAATAAGTGATCAAAGGTATATCTATTAGGGCTATGGATGCCTGGATGGTAGAAGAGTAATGCATAATCTCCCCATATATATATCTAATGATCAATCAAAGTGAAACATACATCTTACCCTTATGTATTTGCCTTAAAAACTAAAATAAGAAGTAATGAATAACACCTTTCACACATATATTCAAGGCATAAGTAGAGATAATATGTTGTATATAATTATTAAGAGTCTGTTTCAATTTCTATTTTAGTCATTTATTTTAGGATAAATTTATGGTTGATATTGGGATTGTAAAACTAAGGATTTTGGGTTCTTTAAAACACTAGATTATTCACCCTTGTGACTCGGCATTTATTGTATTCAGCACACCCCACTCTATATTTTTTATTTATAAAGTTGGGAACCCCTTTATTTTTTGAAAATAATGAATATATTGGAGGGGTAATTATGAGTTTTTAGGGTTATAATACTTGTGATACTTATATAAAATCAATGTTTCTAATGTTAAATTCATGTTATGATAGACATTTTGGAAATAACTTGTTTAGATTGACCTATCAATGAAAAGGAAAGAAAGTGTGGATTTTGAATGATAGATATTTAAATTAAATTATTTCAGAGTATTCATTCCTCATAAAATGCATTTGGAAACATTATCTTTGGGAAATTTATTTTTAGAAAGATTCTCATCAAAAACTTTCTCGGCAGAAAGATTCACATCATAAACTTTTCTTCAAAAACTTTTGATTTGAAAATATTATCTATAGAGGGTTCCTCATTGATGACTTTAATTTAATAAATTTTGTTTTGGTAACTTTGTGTCAGCAATAATTACTTCAAAAACTTTCATTTTGAATGGATTTCATCGGTAACATTCATTTCAAATGAATTATTTTAAAAAATTTAGTCATTGATAAGTTTGATTCATGGAAAATTTCACTTTGGCACCATTTCATAATGGAAACTTTTCTACAAAAAAATTCCTTTTCGTAAATTTGTTCATCACAAGATTTTTATCAAATATTTCACTACCAAAACATAGTCTATGGGAAATTTTTCTTTATAAACATTATCTTTGGGAAGATTCTTATCAAAGGATTTTATGTCTTACATTTACATGCAAAAAATTTATATTAGAAGCTTTCACTTCAAAAAAATTTCATCAAAAGGATTCCTATCAAAAAAATTTCTTTCGGTAATTTTGTTTCAAAACCTTGGTTTCAAAAATTTGGGAGCTAATATCTCTAAAACATATTCTATGCTTTATAATATTTTAGCATGAAATGAAAGTTTGACTATCACTAACTAGGCTATACAATAACACAAGGCAAAAGATTAAAGGTTACACCATGGCACCACAAATGATAAGGCATCCTACATGGCATGCACATTAGGATAGGGTGTTAAAATTTGAATTTAATGAAGGTGATGAGTTAATAGACATTAATGAGTAATGGTGCATGAACTAGAAATCAATTCAAGAGATTTATTTACATTGATCAACTAACCAATTTCACATCATTTAATCATTCGAGCTTGAATAGACATTAGATTCAAATAATCCTAGGAGCCCTAACTACTATCATAGTAAATTATGAATTGAGAGATTCATATAAGTGAAGCAACTCCATTACTAAAATCTTAAAACATACCAATACCTTGTAGAGTTATAATTACATCATCATATAGGACCTATAAAGGAGACCCAACTTCATCCAAGTTATCAATTAAGTATTATACTGAATACTTGGACACTGTGTTTGATGGATGATATTTAAATTATTTATCCCTATGGGAAGTGGTAGAAAATGTGGATTGTTTACTCTAGAAGAAGACATATAAACTAAAGATAAACATTTGATAAAAGCCTTGCTCTCATTCAATAACCAAAACCTACACTATGTCACTATAAAACCATAAGTGATGCCATGCATAGATTTTCTATGAGGTCTATTCTTTGAAGGAAGAATCATGGATGGCCATTATCTACATTATGTAGATAATGAAACTATTTTTATGTGCATATACAAAGAATCATTCAATAGGTATTTAAGCTTGCCTATTGTAGATGTTAATTATGATTTGCATAATGTAGTCACATGGAAAAAGTCCAACCATATGGAATGAGATATTTCAAAATGGTTGCTACCTGGGGAGAATTTCATATTGAAAGAACATGCTAAGATCCATATCCCAATTAGTAGTTTTAAAATGGGAATATGTGTAGGCATGGCACTACTAAATAGGATCTTTAAACATGCTAGTAGCTACTTCATGCACCTAGAATGGGTTCCCCTTTTAGACATTTTGACTACCTTGGAGCATACTTATTCATTGGGGGAAATCATTAGCGCATGCCTCTAAGAGAAGATTATATACAAGGACAAGTATAAATTGATAGGTAATTTCTATATGATGTCTTATCTTCTAGATGTAATCATGGGCATTGTGTATAGACATAATAGAGTCCTGTGGAAGCCCAACATTGAGGTCATAAAAAAATGATATGTTACTACAACAAATTTATGTACATATATTCATATATAAGAACATAATAAAGATTTATAAGGACATTTATCCTTAGGTATGGATGTTTATTCATGATGAGACATTGTCAAGAATTTTCCCAAACATAGCCCATACATTGGCTAATAACATTAGAGACTACTAGTTATATCTAGATTTCACAATGATCATGGTGGTAGGGTACAAAGTAGATCATCTTCACATTCCAAAGTTTATTTTTTAAAAAGTGGTTGAGTAGGAAATAACTCATCAAATTTAGAATAACATCGAGGAAGAGATGATAAAAAACAAGAAATCCAACTTTAGGTCTCATATAACCATCAGATGAATGTATTACACCATTAATAGATAGTTTAGAGAGGCCAGAAATGCTAGGAAGGCCTATGCATTACCCACCCTTCTTAAAAAAAAGGGGACCCTCATGAAAAGTTCCAAAATAAAATTCATGCCCTTGGACTTGAATACAAGCATGAACTAATAAATCATGACTTCCTCTTATTGAATGCCAAAGATGATAATGAGGTTAGAGAAAGGGATACCACAATAGGATTAAATGAGGACTTGTTGAGAGTGATCTAAGAAGAACCATCCTTGACACTTGATAAAAAATATTTATAATTCCACTTCCTAAAGTATGGAGATACTTATATTTATAGAGTGGGAAGCCATCATAACATCTAGAAGGAGAGGGTCCTGATCCCCAACATGATCAAATCCTAACTTAGAACCAATAGTAGTTTATAGCTAAGGCACCATATAGTGGATATGAGATGGAAGAACAAGATAACGAAGAGAAAGAGGAGGAAGAACAAGTTGAGGAGGAGTAATTACCTATCTCAATGCAAGAACAAGAACACGTGCTCTTAGTTCAACCTTCAATATTTTAATTGATTAAGGTCAAGTAAGTTTATTGAGGAGCTAACTATATTTAGATGCAATGCATAACTAAAAGCATTGATGAAAGTTGGGGTTATATTCTTTTATTCTTTACACAAAGAGGAAACACTAGCTATTTCAACCTCTATGCCAAGCACCATTCCCTCTTCTATTCCATCATAGTCCATAGGTCCATAGGTAGGGATAATAAAAAATACATATCAAAGGAAGCCTAAGGACAAACCATAGACTCCTCTAACCCTGGAGGTAGATGAGGAAGAGGTGTAACAAGAAAAGGTCCTAAGATTACAAGAACTCAAGGCTAAAGCATCTAACATAGGTGAATCATATGGTAAGGGCCCCTTGATCACTAATCCTTTGAGTTTTTCCCCTCTGATGTATTTTATTATAGTTTTAATCACTCTTGGCCTTATCATTTCCACATTTATTCCCTAGTGGATAGTTTCTATAGGTCTACTCTTTCTACACCCATCCATAAATCTACATACACCATTTTTCCTATTCCACCTTCCACTATTGTAGTTTTTATCCCTATAGTTTCCATCCTTTCTATTTCCCTTCCATTAACATCTATTTCATCAATAAAAGCCTTGTCCATCTTGACCATTACTCAGTCCATGCCTTCAACTAAAACTCCTTCTACCCAGTTGGGTTCATCCATGCCTTCTTCCACTCCCACCATAGTAACCACATTGGTAATAACTAAGAGAAAAACTAGGAGGTAGCCAGTGTATGTGGTTCATCTAATTCCATAATATGGTAATGTAGACTTGTGAAAGATTATTTGGCCTCTAATGCCCACTCCTTCCACCCAAACTAAGAAAGAACCTAAAAAACATGCTCAAGTGGAAGCATTTCCCTCTGATCCTTAAAAGTTAACTCTTTTAGATTAGGATAAGGAACAAGATCCTTAACCTCTAAGAATCCCAATCTGAAGATAAATAAATTACCAATAATGAGCTACATATTTGATAAATCCACTACATCAGTGAAGAGGGTGAGAAAGAGGAAGATATAAAATAACTTAGGTCAGATCCTGATCATGGAGGAGAGGTAGGAACTATTCTCCTTGAACAAAATATAAAATAGGAAAAAGGGTCAGTCCCCTTACATAGAGGACTTGAAATCATATATGAAGACCCACATGGAAGCTATCATGGTCATATATCAAGGGACTGAAATGGCCATGTAAGGGCTAAAGGAAGAGTTGGAAAAAATTAAAGAGTAAATAAAAGTAATTTAGGTTCCTCAAGGAGTTAAACAAGATGTATAGGATGCTTCCCTTAGATTTTATGAAATCCTTGATTCCATTCATTCTTTAGTCAGCTTAGATCCACACATTGATAAGATAACACAATTATTCATGAACCTCAAGGAAGATGATAGCAAGATAAATTTAATAGTTTTGTATAGACCTAATAAGGATTTCATCCTTTTAGATTTGATGACCCCATTGGAGGTGTCTATTACTCTAAACTTAGAATTAATAAGGGACCAAGAGGATTGAAATTGGGTTTTATATTCAGAGGCATTAATCAATAAATTGGCTAAGCAAGAAAAGGAAATTGAGCAAATTATATTAAGACTACAGTTGGCTACTATTCAATATAATAGAGGTAGGATAGTGACTAGAGATATGCTTGACCAGATGATCAAACAAACCTCTAATAGTTTCAAATAAACCCTGTAAGGTCTGAGCATTGAAAACATATATGCTAAGTTAAGCATATCAAGGAAGAAGGCTACCAAGGTAAAGGTATTCAAATTTGGTTTTAGAGAAACCAAGGTGGAATAAAATAATCTAATGGTCAATATTAGTAGGGTAATTAGATAATCTCTCTTGGATATGATTCTAATTAAAGCACAACATGTTAAGGCCTACAAGCACTATTAGAACTTAGATGTGAATAAGAAATCTACTCAATAAGATCAACTTACTAGTTCTTCTATGCTAACTCTATCAATAATGAAAATAACTACCACCTCAACCTCAGGATACTATCCCCATGTTTTTTGTAGTTTAAATTTACAATTCATATTTGATTTCACTTCTATTTATTATGATGGTAACAACTATAATTACTACTTTAGTTCCCACCATAATTTTAAGATCAGTCACATAGGAGCCAATTTAGATTGGCTAATTTTGCATATTTTTCATGTAACTAACATAACCAAATAGTAAATTCTTGGTTACATTTATATATTTTAATTAATTGAATTATAAAAAACATGGATACATTGCATCATTATGTAACTTAGACTTATCTTATGGTCTATTGATGTGTAAACATAGCATGTTAATCTTAGAGGATGAGACGACCCATTCACACACACACACACACACACACACACACACACACACACACACACACACACACACACACACACACACACACACACACACACACACACACACACACACACACACACACACACACACACATCCTCTTCCAAAGGGTCAAAGTTTTTGAATGAAATACAAGAATAAATCAAGGATCTTGATTATCATGAAATTGTGTTTGTTATCACATCTTCCCTTTCTATGTTTGTGAATTTGAAGTTTATTTAGTTTGTAAATTGATTCAATAATTTCGATGTATGCAATTGGTTTGGAAGAATATAATTGTTATGTTTATGAGTGTTAATTCTAAATGTGCTACAACTATTAAAGTTTGATATGTTCATTGATTTATGTAGTTAGTATAGGTTGAATCATTATTATGAAATGTGTAGAAGTGTCTTAGTTGATATAGTATTCTATGTGTGATAAATAGCTACCTTATATCACTTCTTGGTCTGAGCTATAATATTTAGTATAAAGGTATGTAAAAATAACCTTGAAAGGATAAAACTTTAATTAAGACCTAGAATTACCATGTATTTGATTACCCATAATAATAGTTGTGTTTGTTTATAAGTGAACAACAACTATAAACAACAAACATTGGTCTTTGAGAGACTTGTCCACCAAAGAGAGACTAAGAAATTACTTTTTAGAAAACATAGAATCCTTATTTTCTTCCTTACCCTTCCCTCTTTTTAAAGTTAATTAGAGATTCACCCACCATTGATTATATTTTCACCCATCTGGATCACATAGTGATTTTCCTTTTTATTAGAAACCACACATCTACCCATAAAATTGGTTGAACAACCCATAGGCTTAACCTATTATTCCACCACCTAGTTGTTCCAACCACATACCTACAACTCATGCCCTAGAGTGGAACCTAGTTCTATTGATATCCTAAAATCTTAGAGGTTACCTCATTTCAAACTCTTTGATGTGTTCATAAAACCCACATCAATATTGTGAAATCCTCTAACATCCATCCTTCCCAAAAAGACAATAAAGTGGAATCCTTTAACATCCATGGAATGAGGTAAGGGTTATATTCCTATATCATCCACCCAAACACCAAATATTTTAACTATAAATCCTCCAAATTCCTCCATCAAGGCCCAAAAATTTATAGCCCCTTAAAGTTAGAGATATTCAAAGAAGAGTCCTCTCACATCTACCTTTGAAGATTGAAAAACATTTTCCCAAGTCATGTTGTTCACAAAAAATAAAAAAGAGATAGACTCCCTTTGGATCTCAAAGATAGAGATTTGAGCCCTCAATAATATATCAATATTTTATTACATGGTATAAAATAGATGATAATATGAAATCCAACCAAGATTCATCCATTTCCTAATAGAAGAGGGAGATAAATAAGCAACCAATAGATTATGTGAAATAGATTCCCATAGGATAAAACTAAGATAAATAGGAGAATAAAGGGAAGATAATACCACCATTCCCTCAAAATGGGGTAATTTTACTTTAGGATAAATCAAGATATAAACTCTAAAATTCCACTAGTCCATTGTCTTACCTAGCATATTATAAGTCCTACTATAGATCTATTTCTAGGAAGTAGCAACACTTTTGCTTAGAATCCAATAGAATAATGCCACCTTTCTTATTTGTGTATTGTACTAGTTCAACATCTTGGTAGACATAATATTAAATCTATGGATCTACCATTTATCATCAACCAATATTATATTCTAGGTTTTCCTACTAGATCCCACCTAAGATCTACTGCTATAGTATTTGGTGTGCATCAAACTTCCTCTTTGATTCTCTTCTACCCAGTGGGCCATTCAAATTTTTAGAGGATGATGCTAGGAATTTTTCTAGTCTATAGTCCCACCAAACATAGTTTAAAACCCATACATTTTCCATTTAGATTCAACAAATCTTCCATTACAGTTTTTTATAACAAACCCCACCCATAACTTTAGCTTCAGAACTTAAGGTCTACTAGTCTTCTGCACTAGTTCATTCCTACTGAGTGGGCCTTTTCACTCTCAAAATACTAGATAGACTTGGGTCTGAATCATCTCCTTTTCTCTCCCCCTCTTCCCACCCATCCCCTAAATTTGAAATAAAGATTATATATAACTAGTTTTATTGGATTTTTGTATACTTAGATCAAGATATGGACAACCATGACATAATTCGCAAGAGGGATTGCATTCTCCTTTTGGCATAGACATATAGGAAATATTTTTGGGAGATTGTATTAATTTCTAAATATTTTTTAAATTTATTTTTTCTCTTTATTTTCTTATCTTACCCCTACACTTAGACTCATGCAATTAAGAAGGCACATGGGCTCATCACCAAAGGCTAGATATAGGAAAATAAGGAATTATGCACCGAATAATAACCACACACAACTATTAAGATGTAATGGATCAATACCAAGGAGTAGTGAAGGATGAGAGATGTGAGTTTGATTTTATTTGAATAAAATTAAGTTTGTGTTAGTGTCTATTTTCTCTCTATTATTTTGGGAAAGCTCTTATCCCTAAATCTTGGCCCTATACAACTAGTAAGAGGTAAGGGTTCATCAATACGGATCAATATAGGTTAATAAGATTATGTGGTTTGAGCATGATATTTTTTTTCTTAGAGATAAAAGTAAAATGAGATTACATCACAAATAAAATTCTATACTATGTTTTAGAATAGAGTTCCTAAGTTTACAAGGATGTATAGAGGAATGAGGTGGATAGTAATGATAAGAACTAAGACAAGATTCTATGTCATGTTGAATTTTATATAGATGGGATTAGAGTGATAAGAAAATGTAAAATGAGATGATATGATTAATGTGAACTATTTTATCACATAAACTTTTAGCTAAATAATTACCAAACAAGATAATCAAAATGCAAAAAAATGCAATAACAAAGGAAATTTTACCAACACAAATAAGGCAATTTGAAATACAATAACTAGATGTAGAAAAATTTGAGATTAAAATAGTTCATATATTCAATGAGATCCTTTACCTCTAAGGTGTATAATTAAAAGGATCATTTATTAAAATATTCCATCACTAAATATGGGCATAACCACTTATGCTTGAATTTATAACCTTCTAGTTTAATCTTATTTATTATACTATCAAGAGTTAGGATAATATATTCTACTTGAATTTAGATTTCATGGATCATTTTATTAGTCTATCAACATATATAGTATGTATAAGCAATACGATTTTGTGAAATTACAAACCAATGTAAATTTAGGGTTTTTAGCTTAGTTAGCCATTTATTCATATATTATACATGATCAAGAAGACCCCAAGGATAAATGTGATGGATAGGGATTTATGAATCAAGAGGGATAATTGATTTAGATCTAAATATAATGGAGTATGGGGTTTCCCTTGTGGTCATATAAATACTCATCATGTAGGCCTTTAATGTAAGATGGAGCTAAATGTGTCAATCTCTTTTGGTTAATATTTGATGGTTTTGACCAAGATTGACTTTAATGTTTTATTTGTGGAATCATCTTAATAATTGGATTGTGGGTAGTAAAAATATGTTTTGTGATGGGATATATAAAATTTATTGCATAACTCATGCACCTCAGGTTTCTTGAAGGGAGACCCATTGCCTATGATAATGACATGGGTAATCTCAAACTACAAATGATCTAGTTAAAAATGAATTTGATGATTAAATATCTACTAACATTTTTAAAATTAATGTATTCTTATCACTTGGTAAAATATTTAGTGGACATAATAATTAAGTGATGGCCTTCAGAAGAAGTGTGAGAAACCTAGCCAAATAAATCAAACACCTAAGTAGAGAAGGGTCATCAGGTGACAATGTGATAAAGTGACATGGTAGGAATATGAATATCATGAGATAAGTGATGATAAGTTTCAAATTTACTTACATAATTAATGGTTTTATGTTAAATACTAGGCCAAAAATATCCCATATTATATATTTTGAGAGAAGTTATATGGCTACCAAAACATCCATTATGAACGCCATTGTGATAGTGAAAGAGGAATTTTTATGAATCCTCCTAATCAATGTACCTAAATACCATGTTGTCAAAATATTTTAGATAGATAACCTAATCAAGGATGACAAAATTAATTACATTGATAAAAAATAAGCTTCCTTTGTTGTGAGTTAGCACCTTTAGGTTAACTATGGTCAACTTAATATTTTATAAAGCTGACTTACCATGGGGATGAAATAATCATGGGATTATTTATATACCATATTAATTATTCATGAAATTGGTGCCAATGAGACCATAACCTGCTAAAGGGTATTTTTCCAACTAGTCAATAATGAATTTTCCCTTAATGGAATTTTGGTTGACATACATATTTCAAATTTTCTAAAAGTGTAATTAAATGACCAACATTCTATAAGAGGACTAGTTTTTTAATAAGAAAGTATATAAATCTTAGCATCTTACTATGACCCTTATTTCCTGATTGAGCATATAAGGCTTCAATCTATTATTTTCAAATATAATAGCCAAACACTCTTTTTCTACTTGTTTGTAATGAGTGTTCTAATTGGCAAGAGTATGACTAATAAAATAGATGGATCATTATTTACCATAGTCATCCTCTTGGGCCAACATAAATGTGATAGATACCTCATTTTACCTTAGATAAAGTATGAGGGGATTTTTAAAATTGGGTGTAATAAATGTTTGTGGGGCCATGATGAAGTTTTTTACCACCTTTAATGTATCTTATTAATCCCTTGTCTAAGTTAAGCCACTCTCATTTATGAGTAGGTGGTTTATTAGATGAATTGCATAGGTAAGGTTTGATATAAATATTTTAATTTCCCCAAAATTTCCTAATAATGATTTTATTCTTGATTCATTAGTTTGGGGTCATGTCTAATATCACACTAATTTTAGGAGGTTCAATATCAATACCATGTTTGGATATGATGAAACCTATGATGTTTCCACCTGTAAATCTAAACACATATTTGTTAAGATTGAGAATAACACCATAATAAATGGGCATGTGAGGATGGTAAAAATTATATTTAAGTGTTTAACCTTGTAATTTTATTTTCCAAAAATACCATTGAAACAATCCTCCACTTCTTGTGAATGATGTCATGGAAGATATGAGTCATATCCCTATAACATGTTTCCCCAACTTTATAAAATCCAAAAGGCATAAATAAATAATAAAGAGTTCCCCATGGTATAGTGAAAGAGGTTTTAATTTGATATTCATGACAAATTAAAATTTGTTTGTATCTAAAAAATCCATCTATAAGGGATATCAACTTACAACCAACTATAACATCTAAAATTATGTACATAGAAGGTAAAGTGAAATCATATTTTGGACATGCCTTGTTGATATTACAAAAATATATGCATATCATAATTTTATGATTATTATTGAGGAATGGAATGATATTATACATCCACTTGGAGTAATATATGAGTTTTATGAACCTAAAATTGAGAAACTTGATGACCTCCTCTTTAACCATTAACATGACTTTGGGATTAATTAGCTAGAGTTTTTGTTTGTTTGGATTAACTTCAGGTATGATTAATAAATTATGCATGAATAATTAAATTTGGATAAATGTCATGTATACATAAAAAAAGGTAAATTATTTATAATATTTTATGAGAATTTTTTGATGATATTACACCTCTTGGGGGGAGAGTGAAGAACCAAGTTAGAGGAACCTAAGTGCTCTTTAGTCCCTATGTTTATGTCTATGGTGCTCTTAATTAGGGAAGAATTTCCATCTTAAATTTATTATAGGTAAATAATAAGATATGAATCTTCATCATCCACCTCAAAAATTTCATACTCCTCATCATAATAATGGTAGTCCTCGATCATATAATATGAATTGTAATATTATGATCCGAGGGAAAATAATGGATAATAGGTGAGGTAAAACTCTCTTTTGTGATGTGATGACAAGAGGTGATCATATGATCATAATAACTCTAATATTTAATCATAATTATTTAAAAAATAGATAAAAATAGGACCAAACTCATATTTTATGTACACAAGAGTTCAATTATTTTATCACTTTTTGAATAAGGGGCTTAGATCTTATAGACACTATGAAATTAGACTCTGGTATTTTTGGATGGGGCCAAAAGCAAGAGGAAGAGGCAAACATGGAATTAAAAATATGGTTTTTTTCTCTATGGAAGGCATTAATGGAAATGAAAATTAATTCCTTGGAAATCTCATGCACAATTTTTTTTCAAAGTTAAAGATGTTTAGCTTTAGTCTTATAGAATTTTAAAACCCGATAGTCACCAATTATAAGTCACCTTGAATTCATAGGTTTTAACACCTAGCCTCTTGGTGATGACATACATAATAATTAGGCTTCATATTTTTCCTCATTTTTAACACATGAAAAGCTAATTTTAAAACTAAAAGGCATGATTCTTTCCCTAGGGTAAATTGGGATGAATCTTAACCCTATAGCAAAATGCCATTTTTCTCCATCATAAAGAAGCATCCATTAATCAATCATAAAATAAGAAACATAATTATGCTTAGGGATTATTTATTGATTTTCTAAAATCTCAAGCATATAGATATACATTATGTTATCTAACCCTTATCACATTTACGTTTTTTGAGATTTATAAAAATTATAAGTCCATACTTTACATGGATAAAAGGGGAGTGTTATCATCCCTAAGATCCTGGTGAATCTAAAGGCACTCATAGGTTTGAGTATTATGAATAATAAAGTGGGTGAAAATTCATGGGATAAGATATCCCCTTGTTAATTTTAGGATTGATGCTAGTTTAGTCCAAAGATCAAGTAGTTTTACCTTGATTTACTCATAGAGAAAAGGTAATTATCACTAGGGTTTAATGTATGTGTGGATACACTAGAATTTACTACCAGTTGAAAGAACCTCATTCATTAATTACCATTAAATCATACCTCATTAATTTATAAATTAGGGTAAATGTATTTTAAATCCAAAATAAACATAAAAAAGGGAAGTCAAGATAGAGCATAAAAGAGATGATTATATACTTGGAAGGATGTTTATGCTTCAAGAACTAAGTTATAGTTTGCCCTACCATGTGTCAAGTTTCACCAATGGCTCTGACTCATCATTACATAGGGAAAGTGGTCTAAGTAAAACATATAATAAGGATTTATTTATGAATATTTCACTAAATATCAACACTTAGAAGAGCTTGTAGTAGGTAATAGACAAATTCTTTAAAATAATCTATAGTTTAAGTACATAGATTGAGTGTGTTACGAAGAAATTAATAAAGATTTATAAATGAATCATAATAATTAACACATTATAAATACTACATTAATCAGAGTAACAAAGTACTTATTCAATTACTTAACATAAATTTTGATCCAAAATGGAAATGACTGACACATTAAAAAACAAATCCACTAGTTTAGTATAAAGAAAGAAATAACATTTATTAAAACAAAGTTTCCTTTATAAAATGCCAAACATGGAAGACACTTAAATCTCAAAGGGTGAGGAATAATAGGTGTAATCCTAGCTTGATTCCAATATAAATTTAAAACCAAATTTGTTGACCCTTAAAATAGATTGTAGTTTAAACTATATAGATGATAGGGATCACCTCTAAATAGCATGAGATTCCCATCCTTGGCCATGATGGTCTCTCAAAGTTTATTACATCTACATGAATTAAAAAAATGAGATAATATCTTCCAATTTTCTCAAAATATACCTGAGGGCCCACCTAACTAATATGTAGATGAGTTTTTGGTGAATTGCCTCCCAATTTCTTGGACTATGCCTCTTAGAAGCTAGTATGACTACCACTAAGTCAAACTCTCAATTCAACTAGGCCAAATTCATTGATGACTCTCAAAAGATAACCTATGATTAGGACACTAATATTTTATACACTTAGATTGGGTCCTCCATGGAAAATTTGATCTCTGAGACCTAAATAATGCTTTAGTGGATTGAGTAGATAGCTCAAGCACCATATGGGCTCTAGCTTTGTTGACCTTTATTACCTTCTTCTTCATGACTTGGTTGAAGTGACCCAGGTGAACTCCAAACTTGTCTCTTTCTAGCATAGTTTCATATTTTTGGAATAATGAAATGATGTTTTCCTCCTTAAATTAGTTCAACATCTTTTCCCTACCTTCATATAGAGGCTCCACTACTGTGTACACTAGGTTCAACCATTCCTTAATCAAAGCCCTCATGGTCCTGACATACATTTGGTAAAGTTTTAGGTTTGAAGTGGGCATGAGATAAAATTATAGGAACATGCCATTATATATGATCACTCATAACTTATATCACCTCATTTACATAAGATTCTATCCAAATATGCATGAGCCCTTAGAATATGTGCTTTTTTATCTACCAGAGTCTTGACCACTTCTCCCAAAGTTGAGAAACATTGTAGAAGGACATCCTTGAATCATTAGATTAGATACATAGGTAATGATATATTTAATTATGATTATAGGGCTCATACCTACTCTTTCATGTACTCCATTAGCTTCTCTAACATATCATGTGTATCTTAGATCATAGAGACTAGGTCCTCAACTAGTTTCTCTTCTCCCATGGATGTCCTCACTTTGATGAGGGAAAAGAGGTATTACTAAGTTTTCCATACCATAGGTTTTCCATCCTATATGAAATTCTAGGTGAGGCTTCTTCATATTCCCTATGGTGTGGTCAAATTCCCACTAAACTTTAGGATCACCCTGCATAGTCATCTTAGGCACCTACATCATAGTGGCTACTCCCAAGGTAGAAGGAAATGTTGGTGGGGTGTCAGGCATGGATGTGATAAGTGGAGGTATGGGTTGAGGTAGAATAGATGAAATGGAGGGAATGAAGGATGAGATAAATGAGGAGGAAGAGGCATGGGGAAAAATGGGGCATGATGAAAGGAGAGGCCCAAGGGAACATATGTGTTTACCTCTGACTCTAGGTCAAGTTAACCTATGGGTTAATGATACTAGGGAGAGGGATGTTTAGTATAAGGGAGGATATTGTTTGGATAAAAAAGTTATTTGGAACCTAGGATAATGGAAATTAGATGCATGGGAATGATTTATAGAATAATAGGAGGTAGAGTAGGAGGCAAAAGATGAGGCACCTTTTATTTATTTCAAGGCCTCTTGCCTAGATCAGCTTTAGCTATTACAATGGATAGATCTTAGGTGGTAAAGGATATGGGGTCTAAATAAAGAGGTTTTTAGGTGACCATAGGTGTTGATGATGTGGCCTAGGTTTATTGAATTATGCATATAGGTACACTTATTTTTGGGGAGGTAGTAAAACCAGGTGGAGTTGAGATACATAAAGTATCTAAACATACATAATAACCTATGAGGGAACTATGGATATCCTTATTTGGGTAATGGATTGTGAAAATGGGAAATTGGAGGTGATAAGGATATGTATAGATAAATCTAGTGGCACTTAGGTGAATTATGGAAGGGGTGGAATAGGGAAAAGTGGGGAAATAACTAGAGTAGTTTGTTATGGGGAAGGGAAACTAAGAGGGGTTCCACTAAGTTTCTAAGGAGTGGTGGGAGCAGGGGGAGGGATGTGCATGGGTGGTGATTATTGGTATCACCTTGGGCTCATCTCTAGGCTACTAATAACATCAAACCTGAGTGCATATGTATCCTAGGGTTGGCCTGATTGAATTTAAGCCACTTGAGGTAGAATGCTTGGTATTGAACTACTTGAGGTTGAGTTACCTAGACCATGGTAGGAGGTGGAGCTAGAACATAAGGTCATAGAGGTGAAACTCATGGAGGAGAAGGCATAAGAGGAGAAGGAGCTAGGACTCCTTATAGAATTATTCATGAGATATAGGGGATTTTTCCCTGTTTAGGTGGGCTTAGTATCTCACCACATGGGCTCGGATGACATGTGCAAGTCCCAATCTTGATATTTAGCCCTACCTTTGGAATATGAGTCCCTTTTAGTTACCATCTTATGTAAAGGGGATAAATCTTGTATATGTGGTGCCTAATGGTGATTGGGATGGTCACACATGCCTTCTATTGGTGGTTGATGTAATGTCCAAAGACACCTTCCACTAGTTATTAGGTGATTTCCTACTCTTTTAGGTAGTTCATAACTTGATAGGGTAGACAGAGGGGAGCCTTGAGAGTAATGGCCACTCTAATGAAAATATCATCCATACAGTACTATTAGTCACCAATGGGGGTGATAAAGTACCTTATATCCATTAATAGCTAATGCATGGTTATTTCACTAATATCCATGTAGGCTACTAGGTAAAAGGACTTTCACATCTCATAGATATGGTTCTAGTAATGGTGTCCATATAACTTATAGTAAAATACATGGATCATTGAGCCTCTAGAAACCTATGATATAAAGATATAAGTTTTGAATGTGAGTGTTTCATAGACAATATATACTAAGTATCTCATCATGTAAAAGTCCCCTCTTCCTCAAGAATCTCTCACTACCTTGATCAAATTTAAACTGATCACTCCCCCATGGTTGGGAACCTGATCAACCTTAAAGATTATGTGGAGTAAGGGGACATATAGGAGGTTAATGTGCATGCAATCACTTTATATGAATAGTTGATGAAATAGTATCATACTGACACAAATTACCTTATTGAAAGTACAAATGGTATAGGCATTGACATATATCTTCTTGACCCATTTTTCATATAGGTTCTCTACCTACTCTTTTAAGACATCATACATTTGGTATGTGTTGGTCTAATGCTCACTATAATTGAATCTTAGGTGATTGTGTACTTGAAGAGGTTATATTAAGATTTGAAGGTGACTCCTAAGATACATGTGATCTAATTCTAGGAACTCATGGAGTAAACCATGTCATGAAAACCATCATGTGCTCACTTAGATGTGAGTAGTAATTTTCCAAATAAATCAACATAGGGTAAGACCTCTGTCTTGATTATAATATGGTGAACATAATTTTCATATGATTAAAGGTAATTTTCAAACATGTCATTGTACTCATCATCATTGATAGATAATTTGGTAACAAAATTAATTTCCTTGAACATCTCATTATAGTGATTGAAGTACGTTAGGTCATCTTGGAACATGGTGTCCCTATCCTGAGGCATAAGTTTAGGGTGGGTAGAATAAGTAGCCATTGTATAAAGGATTAAATATCTTTTTATAATGATTTATAGGTTAGGGAGTCATGTAAGGAACATGAATTCATATAAAATAATAAGTTTGAATGGTAAATTGAGATTGATAATTATAAATGAGCTTTCCCATGGGCACTTATAGGGTTCCACAAATATCCTTGATATTGATGGTGCATGGCATCTCATTCAATGTGAATTTGAATTTGAGTTGGTGGTCAAATTTTATCTTTTATTTCCCAATCTAGATTAAACTTAGTGATCTCCAATATGCACCACATGTTAGATTTGGTGATTGTGATATGACATATCCATTTATCCAATCAGAGACCAGTTACCCATTTTTTTAATGCAAATATAATGATAGGAACATGGTAGTTTCATCCTAGTGGTATCTAAATATCCTATTTCATGTGACACATGTCTATCTTTTATTGGTCTAGACTGTGAAGCTACCACCTATCCATGGATTGATTCTTCTCACTTACCTTTTTGGGAGTAAGAGTAGCCAACTAGAGGAGTGAAGTGACATGTGGTATATTTTTATTATCCATTTAGGTATGAATTTACTTTTTTTATACCTATTTAGGGACTTCTTAGGCTTCCTCTATCAATCTATGTAGAAGTGCCATGTGGCATGGTCTAGTAGACTAGGCTTTCCTAGGATCTAACATCTCTATCATGTTTAGGAGAATGACATCTCTAATAATGGGACACATGGCATAATTTCATTTTTATGGGTCTTCCTAAGATCTAAAATTTCTATCATAACTAGGAGATTGACATGTCTGACATGGGGTCCATCTGATTGGTCAATCTATGACATCTCTAATCACTAAGGCCACACAATTCATTCTCATTTGGTCAAGCTCTCTTAGGCTATGACATCTCTTTAATAAATGAGAGACTAACCATTATAACATTTATAGAATTTTATTGGTTAGTCTCTCTTAAGTTTTGAAATATTTATCAAGTGGTCTAGGACTTGATAGGTTCTAATAGTTGCAATCTTGTAACACTTTATGATTTCATTATTTAACCTATGAAAATCCATGAAAAGGGACTAAGTCAAAATTATGCCACTAATAAAATAAAACTCACTCATTCACTAATGTATCTTTACAAGAAACCACATATGACTCTAGGACTTTCAAAATACGTCCAAATCTATAGATTTATAATGTTAGTGAAATAAAAATATTGTAAGTGTGAAAATGTGATGTTCTATTTAGGACACAATAAATATTCCATTGTGATTAAAGCTAGAAGTTATGGGGGGATTTAATAGGGATAAAATTCCATTTTTAATATAATGGACACATAAAAAAATAATGTGAAATAGAAATTTAAGCTATGAAAAAGAAGACATTGATTAGGGAGAGGTTAAAAATATGGGAACCTCAAATTTGAACATATTTGAAGAGGGGTCCCATAGTTCATAAAATAAGGGGGTTATTTATCCACAAAAAATGGTGAATTCCTTAGTGAAAGTGGTGTTAATCACTTAGAACCCAACCTATAAACCTTAATTCCTACAAAACTCATAGATTACAAGAAAATCCTTAGACAAACAAAAAAATAAGGCACTAAGTTCAGTTGTACCAAGTGACATACTAAGATCAAGGTAAATAAATCTTACCATAAAACTAGAAAGTTACTCTATAACTATATTATAAGGGGTATCTAGCAAGTAATTCTTTATGAAATATCCATTTACATGTAGTGGGAGGTCATTGCCATCAAGGTCTTTGAGGTAGAATAGTCTGAGTAGCTCAACTATCTGGTAGGCGCTGATTTAGAGAGGATATAAATTGACATATTAACCCTTATTATCATGGGATTTATCTAATAAAAAAATTAGATCATAAATCCTAAATTATTTAACCTTATTCTTTTTGTCAAACCATCGCTTGATAGTTCCTTGATGTTTGATTAAGTTTAGTAAGGCTTCATCCTAAGATTCTTATAACTCAACAATGTCCAAGAGCTTAGAGTTTGTTGTGTCATCATGTTCTATATACCAATGCATAGATTTTTAGTTAGGGAGTATAATCATAACTAAAATAATTGGTTTCAATCCATAGACTAGTATAAATGGTGATATTTTAAGCACTTGTTTATACCTAGTACAGTCAGCCCATAGAGCAATTTTCAATAGTGAATGCCATTTTTGGGGTTTCTTCTCTACATATTCTTTATGGGATTGATCAAGTTTTTGTTATTTGATTCTAAAACTTGGTTCCATTATGGGTGGTAATTAGATGATAATCTCAAGGTGACCCCATCATATGCTCATTTAGTAAACTCCATTAATTGGAATGCGAGACCATTATCACACACTAATGAGACATCAAGTCATTATATTATTCTCCATGAATATAATGAATTTAGTGGTGGTGCTCTTAATTTTTTTCCACTACCTTGGTCTATTTCATATAGTAATATATATTCATGAGAAAAAACTTATGGCCTCCTAAGGATTTTGGGTTTATAACCCCAACAAAGTCCATTACCCATTGGGTGAATGGTAGTTATTCTATAATCAACTAAAATGGTATTACAACATGTTTTCTCCCTTGGTGAAGGTTTGAAATTTATGGCATAACCTAATTTGAGAATGTAAATATTTGAATAAGTTAGGCTAGTATTAGTTTACCTAGAGTATCTTGTATGTCATTTCATTCACTATTAGATGGCCAACGCCTAGTTTTTCATGGAAATTTACCATAACTTATTTGACCTTATCTTCTAATAAGCATTTAAGATAAATTATTTTGTGATTTTTCTTAAATATCACTCTATTATCTAGCATATTTTATGTTCCTTTTAGCCTAAGGGATCTTTTATGTATTTGATTTAACTCAAGATGTGTGTTCCCATAAAGTAAGTAATGTATGATTTGGGTATACCAATATTGATGTGGTAATAGAACTTAGTCTAATTGGTGCATATAAATAATCAAATCAATTGAAGTTGTGTAAGGCCATACCCTCTAACTAGATTGGCAATTTTTACTTCTAAATAAATCTCCTATATCTTGGTCATCCATATACCTTTGCATTAACCTAACTCATTGTGACCCAACATCTACTTGATTTCTAGGACTGACACAATTACTTGTACCTTTTTCTTGAGAATGTAATGATGGAACTTTATTTACAAATTTTATGAGCATACAGGCATGCTTATCCAGGATGGAATATTTCATCTCTAAATTCTTGAGATTGGTGTTCATAAAATTAATAGGGTGGTCCTCTCCATCCAATATTTATGTAAAACATGCATCAATGGTGTGTCAGAGGTGAAAGGATAAATGTACAAATACTTTGCATATTCTAGGGTGATTAACATGAGTGCTTGCATGATAGAATATTTTATATCTTATAAATCCTACTTATACTTAGCATGATACTCCACTTTTTCATCTTGTTTCAATATATCGTTTAAAGGATTTACAATTTTGACAAATCTAGAAATGAACTTCTGAACAAAATTATCTTTTCCAAATTTTTTTTTAACTCTTTCTTGTTATTAGGTAGAGATAATTTGGAAATAAAATCAAATATTTTAGGGTCAATAAAAATACCTTCTTGTGTGATGATATTATTGATAACCTTAACTTAAATGATGATGAACACACTCTTATTTAGGTTTAAAGAGATGCCATACCTCTTAAACTTGTCGAATACCTTTTGCAAATGGTGAATGTGATTTGACCTATATTTTAAGGACATAATTAAATCATCCATGTAAATTATTATGGATTTTTAAGTTAAAACTTCAAAATAAAAATACATAGCCCTTTGAAATGTTACTCTAACATTGACCAATATAAATGGAATTTAATTGTAGGAAAATCTACCCCATTTGGTGGTTAATGTAGTTTTAGCTCAATCCTCTAGATTGATTAAGACCTAATTGTACCCCAATAATACATCAAATAATTACATCATCTAGGATCTTCTCACCCTTTGAATCACTTCATCAAGGGAAGGAAATGGATAATTATTCTAATTTGAAGCTTAGTTCACCTTTTAAAAATATATAGATAAATGGATTTATCTATTCTTCTTTGACATGGGTAATAGTTTTGCTACCCAAGTAGAGTGATTCACTAGGAAGATTATTCCAATGGAGAGAAATTTGTGAACCTCTTTATGTATCAAGGATTCCATGATTAGGTTCATGGGCCTTTACCTTTGCCTAAATGGCTTTTGGTCTAGTTTTAATTTGATGGTGTGAGTAATCACCTTTGGATTGAATACTTTTAGTTATACATAGGCCCAAGAAATCACATATTTATACCTTAACATTAAATTTTGGAGTTTTTGTAGTTCTAGGTTCATCCAATTGGGACCTACGTTAACAATTTGGGGTCTATCTAAAGAACTGAGGTTAATGGTTTGAAAATTTGATTCTCAAACTTGGTATTATTAATTTGGGGTATAGGGTTGAATTTATCAAATGACTTTTATATTGAAATCATCCATTTTAGGATATATTTACCCTAAATATTAACAATCCCATCTTTATAAAGTTCATCCATAGGATTATCTCTATACTTTAATTATCTAGGCTTAAAACACCCTACTATTATTAAATAATTGGATAATATGTTGATCATACTCAAAGACCTAAAAAAATATTACATTATAAAGGATAGAGAGTTAATGGACTAGTTATATAGATAACTCTTACACTTTAGTGTCATCGAGGGGAGTTAAGCTTGCAATCAAGAATGCTAGTGAGTAAATGAATTGATTTTACTCCCTAGGTATGGGGATGCCATTAAATGTACTTAAAATATATATTAAGTCCCAAGATCTATGTTTATACTTTCTGAGGTATGATAACTTACATTGAAATATACTCTTAACCTAATTGACTACTAGCTTAGAATCAATACATACTCTCAGTTCCTTCACCTTATGTTTTGATACAAATGTAATCTTGGGATTAATTCCTTGTACTCTAATAGATTATTTGTGTAGGGTAGTTATAACCTATATGAATCTATGTGTCTCTCTCCTTGTGTATTTATCAATAGAATACCTACCCACTGCCATGTTTAGAATGAGCCCCATCTACATATAGATACCATAGGCCTAGAAATTTTGGCTCATTACTAGCTTTGTATTTACAAGGTTTCATGCTTGTTATATAAATCCATAAGTAGGGGGTCACTAAATTTACTCTCTCATTGATAACATTATATTTAGTTATCATATATTTTATATGGGGTTCCCTATCCACTCTGATATGATTAGCTACACCTCTCCAAGGTAACCACATATGAAATAAGTTAGTGGCCATGTACCCATTTAAGGTTGTAGACAAATACCTACTAAAGAACATTTTTTATGCATTGGTAATATCTACCACCTATATGTATTTGAAATACTAAACCGTAGGTTAAGATTCTAGTTGCATGTGGAAATTTAGAAGCTCACCTACTACCTTGACCTCTGATTTGTCAAGTTGGACCACTAGTTTGTTTGACTTGATGGGGATCAACACTAAATTTTCAAAAATGTTTGCATATATTACATTCATCGATGTTCCCAAATCCACTAGGTACTTGTGTAAGTTCTTCCTAGATAATGTAATAATTAGGAGAAAGGGAGGCACTTTGGTCTTATTTTCATGAATGAGTACATTAGTGTGGACTATTTTATGCTTAATTTTAGTAGGTTGTATTGGATTTTAAATTAGTAACTTTAGTAGAAGATAATTTTTTCCTATGATCTGAGCAAGTCCATGAAGGGTGCTATTTAATTTAATATTCCTCATGTCTTTTACTATGTTTTATCCTACCTTATTTTAAACTAGTGTGGTGTTTGTAGGAGATTTTTGTTTATGAAGATTGAGGGGTGGAGGGTCATTTTTAGTGTTATAATTTGGTGGGGTTACACCATTATTTAGGGGAGTTAAGGTAATAAGGGGATGTTATGATTTCCTATTATTAAAGGTATAGTTGTTCCTATAAAAGTGCAAGAATGCTTTAACTTCACTCATTCTTTCCTTTGACCTATTTTATTCTTGGTTAGGAAACACCATGGCTATGTTAGCATGTCTACCCATGTTAGATGATTATAGGTGGATTTGGACCACTTCATACTCCATCTCTATGTAGAAGATCTCAAAGGCACTACATAATTTTATACAATCAAGTTCCCCATGTGAGGCCATGCTATGCACGTGGTATTAGTTAGGCAGAGCTATTTCACGTATGTTAACTTTGTGTAGCATATTTTAGGAGGGATATAGGTGATTATGAGAAGGAATATAAATTATATTTTTTCTTTGGTAGGTTATTTTTTTTATGAAATTTAAGCATTTTAGTTGCCCATTTTTATTTATAGGATAAGAAAGTCATTACCTAGTTTTTAGACAATTTTTTAGATGGCATCAAAATCACTTTTTGTAAACACATAGGCTATAGCTTGGGTTTTGTTTGTTACTACTAACATTACTTGGTATTACAATTGAGGAACTATTTTATTATTCACTAGGTTTAGAAAACCTAAGTGTTGGTTTGGCATGGCATGAATCAAAGGGACTTGGTTCATTATGAGAAGTAGCTGAAGCATTGAAATATTATAGTGTGTGTTGGAAAATAAGCTCAATGTAGGGATATGTGGAAATGCATTATGGATTGGAGATGTCATGACCCCATGGGTTTAATTTCCTATCAATTTTTATGGCTTTAGAATAAACTAGGGGAAAGTTTATTATCATGGAGTCTCATCTTAAGAACATGGCCATCCATGGGTCTAAGGCATTCTTTTACTTCTCAAGTGATAGTCCGATGTTAGGTTGGTAAAGTATGGTGACTCAGATATACATTTTATTAATCTTAACATTGAATTTTTTGATAGGCTCATGGGGTTCTTATTTAATGCAAGTTAGCTATTTGAAAATGATGCTAGGGTCAATAACTTGCCCAAATTGGGCTAATAAAGTACTATTAAACTTGTCCTAGCTTGAAATTGTATTTTTGGGTAGATTAAGGAACCAGTCATAGATTGAATCTATCAAAGTGAAGGGGAAAAGTCCACATATTACATATTCATGTTCCATGTTGAGAAATATTATATGAGGTCACATTTTATTTAGCTATATACCCTACAATAGGAGTGAAGTAGGTAAGGAACCTTTTTAGGTTCTTAGGTAAGTCATGGACAACTCTAAGAATGTTGATAGCTAACTTGACTAACTAAGGTACTTGGAGATCCATTATGGGTGGTATATTTAGGGGATATGGGGAGGATGAGATAGTGGAATCAATAATAAGTATATTTTCATTTATATGATATTAATCTCTTTAATTCACTTGTACAAGTGAAATAATCATCCTACCTTTCTCAGACTTAGACTTGATAATTTGTGCAATAGGCTCCAAATTTTCTTAGGGTAAATTGATTGGTTAAAACTTCCTCATGAGGGTCTACATTAATTTGTATTTATTATTTTAAAGGTTATAATTTTTTAACAATAGAAAGAAACATTAGATAAAACAAATAAAAATATTGAATAAAATAATGGCCCTTCATCTAACACCAATTGGTATATGCATTTGAAGCACACAATAATGGATAAAACATAAAAGAATGACAACAAGAAGCACTATAATAAAATATTTCTATAAGGATAAAATTTTTATTGATAATTTATCAAATACTAAATGGAAAGTCTACAATAGTATATCACTCAAGGCCCTCCTTCTAGAGCTAGTTGTTGTTAGCCCCAAGATCTTGGTGCATCCAAAGGCATTCATGGGTTTGAGTGTTCCAAAAAGTAAATATGGTGATAATTAATTGGATAATATATCCCCTCATTAATTTTAGGAATGATGTTGATTCAGTCCAAAGATTGATCAATATGACATTATTTACTCATAGAGTAGTAGGTGTTACCATGTGGGTTCAATTTATTAGCTAAAAGAACCTCATTCATTACTTGCCATTAAATCAAACTTCATTAATTTTTAAATTAGAGGAGAAGTATTTTAAGTCCAAAATAAACATAAAAAGGATAATTCAAGGTAGAGTTTAAAAGATATGATTTTAGGCTTAAAAAGATGTTAATGTTTCAATAACTGAGTTTTAGTGTGCCTTGACATAGTTGTACCACTATGTGTCAAGTTTGACTGAGGGATCTAAATCATAAATAAAAAGGGAAAATGTCTAACAAAAATAGGTAAGAATTATTGATTTGTTAATATTTCACTAAATATCAACACTTAAAAGAGCCTATAATAGGTAACACATAGATTCATTAACATATTATGTAACATAAGTATGCATATTGAATGTGTTGCAAAGAAATAAAGAAATATTTACAAATGAGTTAGAAAAATAAGCATATTATAACCACTATATTCATCAAGTTGAGTTACTTAACATCAACATTGATCTAAAATAGAAATGACTGATACATTATAAAATAAACCAACTAGTTCAATAGAAAGAAAGAAATAACATTCATTAAAGTAAAGTTTCTTTTATAACAAACCAACCATGGAAAACACTTAAAGCTAAAAGGGTGAGGAATAATAGATGTAATCCTATCTTGATTTTAATATCACTTTGAAACCAAGTTTGTTAATCCTAAAAATGGATTGTAGTTTACAATATATATAGGATGGGGCTTTACTCAAAATAGCATGAGATTCCCATCCTTGGCCATGATGGCATATTAAAATTTTTTACAACTACATGAATTAAGAAAAGAGATAATATATTGAAATTTTCTCAAAAGATACCTGAGGTTCCACCTAACTGATACATAGACAAGCCACTGAAGAATTTCCTCCAAACTAATTGGACTATGCCTCCTTGATAGCTATCATGACTACCACTAGGTCAAACTCTCAATCTATCATGGCTAGATTCATTGGTGTCTCTTGAAATATCACCTTTGATTAGGCCACTAATATTTGATAAACTTGAACGAGGTCCTCTATTGACACTTTTACCTTTGATACTTGAGTGATACTCAAAGTGGAGTGATTAGATAGTTAAAGCACCCCTAGGATCCAGGTTTATTGACCTTATGATCCAATTTTATTGAAATTCATGACCTTATTCTTCATGACTTGGTCAAAGTGACCCAAGTTAAATCCAAACTCACCTATGTCTAGCATAGTTTCATTTATGTGGAATAACATAATGACGTTGATCTGAATGAAATAGGCCAACATATTTTCCCTACCTTCTTATAGAGGATCCACTACTATCTGTGTTAGGCTCATCAATTCTTAAATTAAATCCCTCATGATCCTATCATATATCTAGTGAAGGCTTATATTTGAAGTGGGCATGAGATTTAATTATAGGAACATGCCCTTGTGTATGACCATTGCTATCTTTTGGCACTTTATTTCCATGATTACAATTCTATCAAATAATGTTAGGGACCTTAGAAGATGTGCATTGTTATCCATCAAAATATCAACCACTTCTCCCAAAATGATAAAAGTTATATAAGGTCATCTTTGACTCATATGATTAGTTACATAAGGAGTTATCTCTTTACTTATGCCTTAAGGGATCAAAACTACTCTTGCATTTCCTCTATCAACTTATCTGACATATCATGTGTAGTTTGGAGCATAGAGACTAGGTCCTCAACCACTTTATCTTCTATTATAGATGTCTTATATTTATAGGTTTTCAAAACCATAGGGTTTCCATCCTAGATGAACTTCTATGTGAAGATTACCATCATATTACCTATGGTGAAGTTTAATTAGCACTAGACTTTAGGATAACCTTACATAATCATCTCAGGTACTTACGACATCATGGATACTCCTAGGGTATAACGAGGTGTTAGTGGTGTGGTAGAGATGTATGTGATAGATAAAGATCTAGGTGGAGGGAATACAATAAATATAGTGAATGAAAGAAGAGAGTAATGGAAGAGGAAGAGACATGGGGGAGAAAGGGGGCAGGATGAAAGGAGAGGCCCAAGGGAGCATTTTTTCCCACCACAAGATCTAGGTCAAGTTAACCTATGAGGTAATAACACTAGGGAGAGGGGGAGGAAATTGATTGGTTAAAAACAAGTCTCTAGGCATCCAAGATACTAGAAAATGGAGGATTAAGAATGATGCATAGAGAAACAAAATGTGGTGTAAGAGGTCAAGGATGAGTTTACTTTTATTTTTTCCCAAGCCTCTTACCTAGATCAGCTTTAAATATTATAGTGGATGAAGCTCTGGTGGTATAGGCTATGGGGGATAACTAAAGATGTTGATGGGTGACCATAAGTGTTGTTGATGTGGCCTAGACTGATTTAATTGTGTACATGGATGCACTTATTTTTGAGGAGGAAATAAAAATTTGTGCAGTTGGGGAACCTATAGATATCTGAACCTATAAAATAACATGTGGGGGCACTACATATATCCATACTTATGGAATGGATTGTACATATGGGAATTAGAAGGTGATAATTTTATGAATATCCAAATATAATAGAGCTTAGGTAAATTATGGAAGGGTTAAAATAGGAGAAAGTGGGGAAACAACTATAGCATGTTATTATGGGGAAGGGAAACTAAGAGGGGTCCCACTAGGTTACTAAATAATGGAGGAGTAGGGGAGGAATATATAGGGGTGATGATTATTGTTCCCTCATTGGGCTCATCTTTGAGTTAGTACTAATATTAAACCTGAGTGCCTACATATCCTAGGGTCAATACAATTGAAGTTGATCCACTTTAGGTTGAGTTGATTGGGGTTAAACTACCCAAAACTAAGCTACCTAGACTATAAGATGTGGTAAGGCTAGAGCAAAGGAACATGGAGGTGAAACTTGTGGAGGAGATTGCCTAGGAGGATAAGGATTTGAGACTCGTATAATTCTTCACTAGATATGGGGAGAGTTTCTTGAATATCCCCTTTGGGTTAAACATATATGGAAATGGAAATGCTAGCTTGGGTGGATGGTTTAGGCCAAGCTTGCTTTCTTTTCTTCTTCTTTAACTCAATTTGGGTGAACACATCATAATCATTATCAGGGTTGAGATAGAGATTGTCATCCTCATGAGGATGGTGGACATATTTTATGTTTATGTGGGACTTTTATCTCACCACATGGGACCAAATGACACATTATGGGTCCCAATATTGGTGTTCATCCCTTACCAGGGCATAAGAGTCCCTTCTAGCTACCATATTCTATAAAGGGGGAAATCCCTATACACATTGTGACTAATGGTTATTGGGAAGGGTGGGTAGGTATTATATTGGTAGTTGATGCAATGGCTGGAGACACCTTCCACCAGTTAGGAGGTGATTTCCTACTTTACTAGGTGGTCTCGAACTTGATAGGGTAGATGGAGGGGAGTATTAAGAGTGTTGTCCTAAATTATGATGTTGTCCCTATAATACTAGTAGTCACCAATGGGGGTAAGATAGTCCCTTATATCCTTTGATATTTGAGGCATGGATGGCTCATTAATGGATATGTATAATATTGGTAAAATTACTCACATATCTCTTAAATATGGTTTTGGTAATGGTTTCCATATAGCTTTTAAAAAACTACATGGACCACCAAGCCTCTAGAACCCCATGCTAAAAAGGTAGAAGATTTTAATGTGAGTGTCATGTATACAAAACCTACCAAGTAGCTCATAATGTAAAAGTTTCCTCCTCCTAAATCATCTCCCACTACCTTGATCAAATTGAAATTGATCATTCCCCTAACATCAAAAACCTAGTCTCCCTTAAGGATTATGTGAAACATTGGATTCATAGGAGGTTGATGTGGGTAACCACCTAAAAGTGGTAATTAGATGCTAAGAGTATTTCTTGAGTTACCCTATCCCTAGTCTATCCATATACCTATTTTAGAGCCTTAGACTTAAACTCATTATCATTCAGTAAACCATAGTCACCTACATGTAGTTAAGACATAGTCTCTAGACTATCACCTTTAACCCTAATCCAAATTTCTCAATAATCTACCAAAATGAAATTAGTGCCACATTTGGAACACTGCAACCACATGGTGCTAGTGTCCCCAATTGGGTGCTACTACCTTATCCCTAACTCTTCCTAATAGATAGTTTTTCAAATGTGTGCCCCTCCTAAGGTCAACCTAAGATCATTTTCTCATCCACAAAAACAAAAAAATCCTATAAATACAAGTCTAGTCCACCTCTATTCACTAGATGGAAAATAGATGCAAAATTTATTCAAACCAAAGAAAACATTATGAAAAATTAAGGTACACTATCCCTATTCTACCCTAATTTATGAATACTACCATCTACAACAATCTAAATTTCAATTTTCAAGTATTTAAAAGTTCAATCACATCCAAGGCATCCAAGTCCACTCTCATTTTATCATTCACTTGCACATACATCACACACTAGGTGGGAGAACTACATTAGACTTGATCCCTCTTTTGATTATTGGTATGTAGGAAACTCTCTACACAACTAGGTGTTGAAGATGTCCATTCCATCCTAATAACACACTCAATTATTACTCATATCATAATTGTAAAGCAAACTAGGGTTTTGAATAGAAAATTAATATTTCTAGGTACAATACAGAGATACAAGCTTCAATATCACAAAAAAACATATAAACATAAGTGTAGGTGCTCCCTAAAATATAAATAGTCCCACAAAAAGAAATTAGCTCCATATTGAGGACACTACACACATATGGTGCTACTATCCAAACTGAGTGATACTATTTAGTGAACATATGAATATCAAAATCTTGTTGGTGACTTGAACTAGTGCTTAGATCTCAAATTATAGAACCTAGATCATCCATAATAGTTAGTTTTCAGTTAAGTCTCTATTTATCCCTATTTGTTTCTATTTATAAAAATTCAAAAGAAGTCAAAGGTCATAATAAATCAGTAACTTAATTATTGTAGTTTATTTAAATAATTTAAGCATCTTATCCCTTTAATCTAAATTTAGAATTGCGCATTATAAAACCCTAACATGCTAAATCATTTGGCAAACCTATCTCATTTTTAATATTACTTCAAACCCTAACTTGCATTAATCCAAATTTTATGCAATAAATTTAGGGTTGCCTACTTCTGATTTTATAATTTTATTTAAACAACCTAGCTAATTAAAATCAATTTTACATTATGGTTTTAATTTATTTTACATGTAATTTAAATTATTACAAATAAACCCTAGACTCAAGCACCCTAACCTTAAACACACTTAGGGCTTGTATCCTTTTCTACTTATACTCAGATTTTATTTTCAAGCTCATATTTCTGATGCACATATCTTCTAATTCATATCATCATGATAATAATGACATAAGAAATAAATTACATTTTATTTCAAAGTTTCATACTTTATTTCACATGCTTATTCCCTTTACTTCAAAAGAAACTAAGAAAAGACATCAATACATGTATAGATGGTGCTTACTATCAAATACAATATTCATCATATTCCATAGCATGTTATCTTTATTCTATGTGAAAAATAATTAAGACATTATTCTTTAATCACATAGACATATGCATACATGATGTTTCAAATCAATTCAAATATCTTTCATGTTGCATTCTTTCCATAGCATGTTATCTTTATTCTATGTGCAAAATAATTAAGACATTATTCTTTAATCACATAGACATATGCATACATGATGTTTCAAATCAATTAAAATATCTTTCATTTTGCATCATTTCTTTCACATGTTATCTTTCTCCTATATGGAATTTCATTAACAAGAAAACCCATACACACATAGATGATTTATCACATTAACTAACCATTATGTTTCAAGTTTCAATGTCAGATCTTATGCACAAGAAAGAATCTCCATCTCTTCATCATCTCCATGAGAGTGATAGTTACTTTCCCTCTAACTAGTTTCATTCTATCATTCCTTCAAGAGATGATGTATCCTATAACAATGTCATTGATACCCCTACTCAACCTATTCACACTTCTTCCCTACATGGTGTGTGCCTACATGTTCAAATAGAAATAGCTAGGGTTTTCACTTGTGAGACTCTACATGATCAAGTTATCAGTATAAAAGAGATAATTATAGGTTTACAAAATCATAATCAAATATTACATGGAAAGATTACAATTCTGTAAAATTAATTTGATATAAAGGCCTCCAGGGAACAATAGTGTAAAACATGTTTATACATATTCAACTAGTCAGATTGTGGTAAACAATGTTACATATCAAAACATGACATCAAAATAAATTAATCTATAAATAGTGATTTAAAAAGAATTAAAATATCAAATAAGATCTCTAGTGAGATGCTCAAGGACATGATTAAATCTAAGTTAATCAACCTACCTCCTCCAGACCCAATGAGGAGATCTAGATATTTTTTTGCATATCATAAAATGCATGAGCACCACATAGATTCCTATTTAGCATTGAAAATGAAAATATGATAGATAATGCATATAAATGACTCACATAGTTACACATTATTCATACAACATATAATGGCACATCTACCAATTCAAAAAGGGTCACATTTTGAAATAGTATAAAAATGGTTACCAAAACATAATGACAAAAGGTTACAAAAGCACAATCAGATCAAGAAGCAATACAACAATCACAAATAAATCAAGAAAAGATAACTCTCAAAAAGGAGGATAAAAATTTAATATGGTATGGATTTGTTCAAAATTATATACAAAATTATGATTATCATGGCCAAAGTTTGGGCAAGTAGACCCAAGGCATCACTACTCCTATTCTAGTAGTTTTTAATATTGGTCAACAAGGTTTGGGATTTATTGAACATCATAAGGGACATTCATCATAGATATAATTTATCAAGGTAAAACATACATATACACATGAAATGTTATATAAATACTCAGATTATAATTTTCAAAGTCAAAATCATGCTCAACCAATAAGCATTATCAAAACATGTTTTCTAGTAAAAAAGCCTCCACAACACAGTATGTCTATGATAATCACAATTTCAAATGGAAAAATCATAATCAATATGTTAAATCACAATTCAAAAAGGTCAATCCATAGTATTAGGTAGTTCCCTCTAGTTTAATAGGTTATTATGATTCTAATGTGGAACAATATTATGATTTTTATGAGGAAAAATACATAGATTCTTAGTGTAACAACATTCAACTACAACATAGAAATCACACTACATGAAAGCTTATCAATCCTATTTTTGAAACAAGCCATGGTGATGGCGATTTTACCATGAGACTCATTGGTTATTATGGTTCCTACCTCTATACATACTTCGTTTCATCTCTCACTCCTTTCACATAGTTAATTTTCATATGCTTATACATAGATTATACTCAAAAAATACAAAAACATTCAAATATTTCAAAAATCCAATTTTTTTTATAGATTGTATGCATTGTTATGTTTACATTTTAACTACTTTTTAAATATATAATATTGTCATCTATCTTAGTATAGTCACTTTTATCATATACATATGCTTCACTTGTTCTTGTTGAGTGCTTACATATTCCAAATAGGACTCTAGTCCAATACATTGATCTAAATCAACTATCATCTACCCGTTGGGGTCATTTACACTAATCTGGGTTTATACATTGCTACATCTTCCCACTTTTGGGCATCTCCTACATAGTTTCCATAACCAAGTTTTATATTTAGATATTATACATTTCATTTATGCAATGATTTATATTGATATTGATCACTGCTATTCATTGCTCAAATTTTTTACTGACTATCACTAGTTAGCCTTATTATATATGCACCCTAGTATCTACATATATTTTTATTACATAGTTATACATGATTTAATTTCTAGTTCCTATACTAAACTTTATTGTGTTCCTATGATTCTTACATCTTTGAGGGATTTTAAATATGCCATTGTTCCTTATATTCTATGCCACTTATCTATTTGTATGACTTAGACATGTTCCCATGTCCCTTTGTGTGCTCTATCATGATTCTATATGTGGACATTTGAACATGTCCTTATCTAAGGATCTATGACAAATTTCTTATTTTTTGTGTATGTGGACATTTTAACATGTCCTTTTATGTCTTCATTCTCAAATTTAGTGACATGTGCCCATGTCCCTTGTATTTTGGTCCATTAGACTCTTTTTTATGTGCCTCATGTGTTAATATGTTTTGTTATTTATATGATTATACACCATGACACTTATATTTTTTTGTTACACACACACACACACACACACACACACACACACACACCAATTTTTGATTCCATGAGAGATCTCATGCATATACCTATCCTACTTGGGAGCCTTGATGCACATCATGCCCCATCTCCATATGTATTTACTCAGATTTTATTGTTTTTATAAATTGATTACATATATCTTGACACCCTTTTCTAATGCTAGATTAAATCATACATCTTACATTTCCTCTTATTGCTCAGATACATTTATGTTATGATGATATGCTTTACATTATATTGGAATATCATGCTCTGAGTAACACATTTTATAGAGGTACTTCTTTAGAGGGTAGTTCTTCCACAAGTTTCACAACTACCCTCAAAAGAGGGGGAATTTATAGGGGTTATTATAGTGATTAGAATCCTATTTTGATTTTCATAGATATATTTCAACATATAAGATCAATTTCAAATATCAGACTTAGGAAAGAAACATGACATAATAGAGGTTCATCAATCAATCCAAATAACATAGAGATCAGACCAAGCATCCATCAATGCCTAGATTAGTACACTAGCACCATAGGGGGATGTTTTCCACTATAGGGTGCTACTTTCTAGTATCCCCAACTTTAAGACAACCTAGATCATTTAGACTAATACACTAGGTATAATACATATTTGGAAAAATATAGTCTTAGGTTTGAAAAGTATGTTTAGATTTAGCTCAAATTCAATCATTTCAATTCAAATTCATACTAGTTACTTAGATTTAGGGGCATCATGCATGTCATTATCACTTATATATTTAGATTAGTTGCATAGGTTCAATTATTACATAATTGATTCATATTCAATATAATCAGATACTATATTGGGGTCATGTACATGACATATTAGTTTCCATATACTTAGCTTTGGATAGATTGATTAGATGGAATGGAAAACTCCATGTCATTCTCTATATTATATACACTTACTATCAGATTATAGGTTATCACTAGATTCATGCCTTAATCCATCTATAGTGGTTGGCATTCTTGAGTGGCCCAGAGCTACCTAATACACCTAAGTGTTCATGGAGTTAAATACATAGACAAATTACCTAGATACTTTTAGCACTTTACATAGTATAGTTATAGATTCATCTACTTCACATGAGGGGTAATGATGGATTCATGGCCTAATTTATTTATTAATCTACTTACATGAGAGGGTTCAACACACTTATAGTCTTATCCAAGCTATTCATACAGATCAAGATCCACTACACAGGGGTGGGCATTGATAGAGTCAAAAATATATTGAGTTCTTGATCCACCCATATAAGGATTGAGAAAGCCATCATATCAGTTTATGTTATTCAATGATATCATAATTATGGACATTCACACCATATATTATCTCTAAGTTAATGTATTGGTTCACAAACCCAATGAGGTGTATTCATTCCTTTCCTCTCTCTTTACTTAGTTATTTCATTTTAATAGAGTCTTTTTCATTTGATTGTTTCTTAAGTAAGGACTAATTTTTTCATGTTTCATTATAAGAAATTCTTGTGGATCATGTTACACATATGCAGACCTATATTCACATGTTCAAACTCAATTACATGGTCTTCACTTCTAAGATAAGTCTAGGTATGCTTCTTTTTCATTTATACTAGTCATTTCACTTTGCTACATTACTAGCATAAATGGGGGAAAAATGTAATCACCTAAGAATGGTAATTAGATGCTAAGAGTGTCATTTGAGTTACCCTATCCATAGGATATCCATATACCTATGATAGAGCCTTAGAATTACATTCCCAATCATTCAACACACCATAATATTCTATATCCAATCAATAAATAGTCCTTAAATTGTCACCTCTAACCCTAATCCAACTTTCTTAATAGTCTATCAAAAGGACATTAACACCACATTTTGGACACTATAGCCATATGGAACTAGTGTCCCCAATTGGGTAATACTATCATTATCCCTATATCTTCCCCTCCTAAAGTTATCTTAAGATCATTTTCTTATCCACACAAGCAACAAAATCTAATAATTACAAGTCTAATCCACCTCTATTCACTAGATGGAAAATATATTCAAACCAAAGATAAAGTTGTGAAAAATCAAGGTATATTATCCCTATTATACACTTATTTATATTTACTACCATATATAGTATCCCTAAGTTTAGTTTTCAAGTATCTCAAAGCTCAAGCACATTCAAGGCATGTAAGGCCACTCTCATTCTAGCATTCACTTGCACATACATCAAGCATTAGGTGGGAGAACTATATTGGAATTGATCCCTATTTGGAGTATTGGTATATATGAAAATATCTACATAATAAGGTGTTGAGGATGTCTAGTCTATCCTATTGACACACTCAATTCTTTCTCATATCATACTTGAAAAGAGAACTAGGGGTTTTCACATGAAATTAGGTTTTATAGGTATTATACAGAGTTATAGGCTTTGGTCTCATAGGAATAAAACATACAAACATAGGCACAAGTGTTCCTTAAAAGAAGAACAATCCCATAAAGAGGGCATTAACACCATATTGAGGACACTACACATGGATGACATTACTATCCAAACTAAGTGCTACTGTCTAGTGAACAAAAAAATATCAGAATCCTTTAGGCAAAACAAACTACTACTTAGATATCAAATTCTAGAACCCAGATCATCCACAATAGTCAATTTTTAGATAAATCTCTATTTATCCTTATTTCTTGTTATTTACAAAAAGTCAAAATAAGTCAAAGGTCATAAAAATAGTAACTTAAATATTTTAATTTATTTAATTGATTTAGACATCTCATACCTTTAATCTAAATTAGGAATTACACATTCTAAAACTCTAAAAGGTTAAATCAACATGAAAGTAGCTGTTTTCTCTAAATAGTCAGTATAGTAGTATCATATTTATGTATATTATCTTTTATTGAGTATGGTAATTGATTTTAGGTTGTCATTGATGTCAAAGAGAGCATGATTCATAGTGCATTAATAATAAAGCAATCAAATTGATGGTTTAGAGAGTGTTTGACTTAGTGAAGCAATTGATGGTATGAAAATATTGTAGAGACCCTATGGGGTATTATAAGTGCTTGGAGTGCTTATATAAGTGAAAATAATTCATTAAATCAGTCAAGTGAGTGTCTAGGTTCAAGTAGTCATCTTGATAGATAAAGTTGAATAGGTAGATTGATGACATCATATTTCACATGTGTGAATATTTTATGAGAATATTGATAGATGGATGGATTACCCTATGAAAAATGATCATTTGGTTCAAATTTTAGGTCATGATCTTCAATAGATAAAAATTTATTAAGGTGTAAAGTTGGTTTCTCAGGTAGAATTTACTAAGTTCCCATACTTGGCCAAAATTACATTATTGAAGATCTACGATGAACATTTAATCAGATCACATATCTAATAACAAGCATTTAATCTAATTAGATAAGGATATAATGGCATGTTTCAAATTATCAATATTTCATGTGCTAGTGACATGTGTCACAATCATGGAGTTTGAGCTATAGATCTAATGGCAAGCATGAAACCTATCAGATAGAGATCAATGGCGAGAGCATGATCATGAAGATTATGATCTAATAAAATGTGTTAAGTTAAATAGTCAAGATTTAATGTAGAGATACCAATTGGATGAATTTCATTAGAGCAAAATATTCAATGTGCTCAAAATGCACATAGAGATACCAAGTGGTGAAAGTTCATTGGTGACTAGTTGTAGGGTATGCAGAGGGCATGTAGAGATACAAAATGGCACAATCATAGAAGAAAGGATATAATATCAATGGTGAGAATAATACCAAGGATATCAATGGATCACATTTATTCAAATTTTTTATGGAGCACAAGATGAGCCCAAAGTGTCTGATGTTTAACATTAACACACTGACAATTGGAATTTGAATTTTCAAATTAAAGAGGGAAAACTAGTCTATAGTTTTTGAGCTATATATTTTGATCTAGGATAAATTTGCTATTGGATTAAAAGGAAAAGTTGAATAGGATTTCAAGTTTCATCTAGATAACATAGTTAAAAGGTTTGATTATACATACAATCAAATTTATTGAGCTCCAAAGATCATTGTATGTTCATTCATGGTGGTTGTATGTACAAAATTATGTTTAAGCAATTTGTGCTTTAGCTGAAGAGTGTTTCAGTGGGAGAAATCATTTTAATATGTCTTAGAGGTCATATGGAGTGCACCAATGTATTTAAAAGTGATATTATGTTCTTAATTTGATTAATAGAGTGCTAAAGAGGTAGTAGGTCTCTATATGACCTATAAGGGATACTAAGGCCTAATTGAAAGGTGTATCTACTTAAGTGTGACCCATATATGTTATGGCCAGCCTATGAGGATGGTATTGAGCTATGTGATAGAAGTCTTAAGGGTTAAAACAAATATTATGGATGACCTAGATGTTGATATTCATGAGGACTCTATAAAAGGTGAAGACCAAGGTAATGATTTATAGACTTGAATGTGGATGTATTAAGAGATCAAAAGATAGAGATGAAGGAAGAAGATCAAAGGAAGTGTGTTTAGTGGATGGACTAAAGTATAGAGAACATTGAGTATGAGTGAAGAATCATAGAGTGATCTAAAAGGGGTTTTTAGATGAATTTATTGTATGAGAAATTTTGAGTGTGTGTGAAGAGTTTAAAGATAGGTTTTATATGTTATTTATCCATTAAAATTTAAATGTAATCAAAGTTCTAGAGTTGTTGATTTCATAAGGTGTTGTGTGGGTGATCAACATCTAAAACAAGTGGGTGCTTGTTTATACTTAGTGGTGGGTACTCTTTATGAAGTGGGTGATTCACTAAAAGGTCTCATGGTTTTGATCATCTTATAGGAAAAGTATTCCATGTGTTTGTAGGCTTGAGAGTGGGTTTTATTCTCCAAGAGGGTTTCTCGCATAGATCTCATGTTGTGTGTATGATCTTGCATCATCTTTCATATTAATTATTATGAACATATTTTATGATTTATGAATTCTTGTGATCATTTATTAATAGTTTTAAAAGATTACATTTAAAGTTTGAAATATCTTTCATCACTAATTCACCCCCATCTCTTAGTGATTGTACCTCCAATAATTGGTATCAGAGTAGGACCTTCATTATAAGTTTAACCACTTGAAGGTGACCAAGGTACATTATGAAAATGAAATAGATGTAGGGTTTTTCAATAAAGAAAGAACCATTGTTTAATGAGTCAAATTATGCTTTCTAGAGTACCAGGATCAGGACATATATCATGTCTCTAAGGTTTGATATTTGGTAAACTATCATGGATGGTTGTACTACACCAATTACCCCTCCAACTAATGCTAATAAAAATAAGTTGAGTGAGAATAATTCTAAAGCTATGAATGCTATCATTTGTGTTCTATCTAAGGTTTAGTTCACCAAATTGATCTATTACAAGACTACCAAGGAAATTTGGGTCAAATTACAAACTATCTATGAAGGAGACTCAAAGGTAAAACTAGATAAGTAGTAGACCTACCAAAGGTAATTTTAAGGTCTCAAAATGAAGGAATAAGATATCATGGAATCCTATCTTCTAATGGTAGATGAGGTATTAAACATGATCAAAAGTCTTGGAGAGGTGATTGATGAAGCTATTGTAGTATAGAAGGTATTTAGGACTCTTACACTCAAGTTTGATTCAAAAGTTTTTGATGTATAATAAAGTCATGATCTCACTCAGTTGAACATGGATGAACTACATGGCATGTTTCCTACCTAAGAGATGAGAGATGATGAGGATAGACCTCCTAAGAAGGAAGAAACCTTCAAGGTGATCAAGGAGATAAAAGATAAGAAGAACAAGTTAAGTCTTGAAGACTTTGATCTTAATGAAGATAAAATTGAAGCCATGATTTCAAAAAATTTTAATGTAGTATCATGTAAGTATGAACAGAAACTTCCTTTAAAATATTTTTCATGTGGTAAGTTGGTCATTTTTTAGCTAGATGTCTAAATAGAGACAAGGTTAAACACAAAGCAGCTTATAAATAATCTCATGAGGATGAACACAAGAAATATGAGGGTCCTAGCAAGTACACAAATTTATTTAGTAATAAAAATGAAAATAATGAATGATATAAAGGTAGTAAGAGCCTTTGCAATGAATAAGATAGTAACTCATCTATAGAAGAAGTAAACACATCTGACAGTGATTATTCTTTTCATGATGAGGACATTAAAACATTGCTCATGGATTTTATTGATGATGAAGGTGAATGTTCTTTAAGAAGAGATTTATTTATAAAAGATAACTTAGAGGAAGAAGATAAGAAAGTCACTCTTGAATATAAATATCTAGATATTGTGGAAGAAATGAAGTTACTACAAAGAAAAAATTGAAAAAAAGATTCATTGATCAAATCCTATGAGGATTTTTTTTTTTTTTTTAAAGGATGAGTAAATAAGTCAAGGATCATGATGAGATCATACAACATATTGAAACTCAAGTTTTTAATATTAATGAATAATTAAATAATAAGGATGAAGAGTGTATCTTGTATCAATTAAAGATATACTCTTTGTAGATGAAACTAAATCAATCTATGAGCAAAAATATAGCTAATGATTTAGATAATAAGGATTAATTTACAAATGATCTTTAAGATATAAATATTGAGAATAAAAATAACAAAGAGATAATGTCACAAATCAAGGACTATAAATAATAATTTAGTGTGTTTGAAACAAGAATTAATGATGACACCAAGGAACATGAGTGCACTATCAAGCATCTCAATAGTTAATTAGAAACTATGTATACAAGCCTAAAACCAAATAAGATGAGTGTTTAAGGTATGTGATTAAATTTGAGTCATTAAAATATAATTTAAACAAGACATTTTGTAAGGTGAAGTCATTTTTGAAGTAGGAAAAGAGCTCAAATGATCTTGACAAAATTTTAAGTAGTCAAAATCATGATAGTGATAGATCTAGTCTTGGATACAAATAAAAATAAAAGCATGTAACTCAAGAAAAGATAAAGGATTTGAAGATAAATCATCAGTCAAGGAATTAAGGTATTAACAAAATGAATAAAAATTAGATCAGACAACCAAATGCTATAAGATATGTAAATTTCAATGGTTATTATTACTCTTACAATCAGTTTGGTCATTGGTAAAAATATTGTAAAATATCCTCAAAGAATGAATTTGCATGGAATTATGAGCAAGACAATGGAAATAATTAAGAACATCATCACTCAATATAGTCATTAGGTTCACAAGGAAAGAATGACATCTTTTGCTACAAGTGTCAAATATTTGGTCATATTACAAAGTTTTGCAATATCTTCATCAAGAGACCAAATGATCAGGTACATGAATAAATTCATGAAAATTTAGGATCAAAAGGTATGTAAAATTTGAGAAACCTAATTTGTTTCAAACATCATGAGAGATGTCACATAACAAGGTTCTACAAGAATGATCAGTATTATACTTCAAATATTATCAATCTTGACATGACAAAATTAGTGAATAGAAGCCTAAGAAGGTAAATGAAAAACAAGATCAAAGTGGGTTATTTTCCATGATAGAATAGGGAACAAGTTTAAGTATCAAGGAAAAATATTTATCTACCCAAATGGATAAGAAAATCAAGGAAGATCCTAAAATAAAAGAAAAGAATAAGGTTGAGAACCAATTCAATGTCAATCTGAAAATGAAGAAGGATTGCAAGTCAAGTAACATCATGGAGATATGGGATTCTCTTGATTTTTGGGATATTTAATCCCTATATTAAAAGTGGGTGTCTATACCTATGCTTCTTAGGAGACATGTTTCATATTTGGAAGCAAGTATGTGCACTTTAGGTAATGATCAACGTGCCATTCTGTACAAAGGTATGTTCTTTTCAATTTGATAATATGCAAGATGTGTTTGGATATGGGGGAGCTAACTCAGCTAGCTTGAGTGGCTTAAAGAAGATGTACATGATGTAAGTGGGAACATATGTGAAGATGGTTTAGTCATGATAGAAGTGTGAAGATGTCTACTACAATTGTGAATTCAAGAAGATTGACATGATGACTTGATCAAACCAAGTCATGTATTTTGACAAGGTATTGAATATTCATGCATGAGCAAATAGATCCTATGATTTATGTATGTAGAAAATTCCAAGGATTATAAAATCCCAAGTTCATACTGGTATATGTCAAAGAACATATGACATAATATGGAACATGATGTTAGGGGGAGATTTATAAACTGTGTGAGTAGTTTGTTAGGTCTAAGGATCAGAGAATTCCAAGTTCAGATTGGTGTATCTCAAAGGGGGAGGAATTGATTCATATTATTTAAAGTATGTAAGTATCCTGAGCATCTTAAAAAACTATTTTAATGATTATTAACATGTTGAGGAAGATACCCTTTATCATTAATGTCAAAGGGGGAGAAAGATAAAAATGAAGGATTTCAAATGAAGTCAATGTTCAAGTGAAGTAATTCTAAAGGTGTTTTGCCATCAATGACAAAGGGGGAGATTGTTGAGAATGTTCATTGATGTTAGGTTTTCATTTATGTCAAAGAGAACATGATTCATAGTGCATTAATGACAAAGTGATTAGTTTAATAGTTTAGAGAGTGTTTGACTTAATGAAGCAATTAATGGATGATATAAATGGTATGGAAATGTTGTAGAGACCCTATGGGGTTTTATAAGTGCTTTGAATGCTTATGTAAGTGAAATAAATTCATCAAAGTAGTCAAGTGAGTGTCTAGGTTCAAGTAGTCATCTTGATAGATAAAGCTATGTAAGTAGATTGATGATGTCATATTTCACACATGTGAAGGTTTTAGGAGTAGATTGATACATGGATAGATTCTCATATGAAAGGTGATAATGTGGTTCAAATTTTAGGTCATGATCTTTAGCAAGAAAAATCTATTAAGGTGTACAGTTGGTTTCTCAGGTAGAATTTAATAAGTTCCTATACTTAGTGAAATTTGCATTATCAAATATCCATGGTGGGCATTGTTGACCCAATTTTGTCCCTCAGGCAAAATCTCGATCACCTTCTACACCTACTTTGCATGGCCAGTCATTTCAAGTTGCAAGGTCCTCCTTCAAGGTTCAACAGCTCCATTTTAGAGCATTGATTCATCGGCCTCATTCGTTGACGTTCACAGTAGCAAGAGGCAGAGTCTTCAAACGCTCACAAGAAGGGAAAAAAATTGGGGCATTTGACACTTAGCAAAAAAGGAAGGGCAGACAAAATGCAGAGGGCGGCAGAATCGCCGCCCATAACTCAGGCAAGTAAAGAGGCCATTAACATCGACCGACATTGGCAAAACTGCCACCATCGGCAGCTTACATAGGCTGACATCGGAAAAAATGCCATGGTCGGCAGATTATCAGCCGACGTCGGTAGAAGTCCTAGATGCAATCCACTGCAGTGGGCAGCAAATTTGCCACCCACAACATGAGGTGGCAAAAAACACTTGCAGAACACAGGAAAAAGCCTGCCTAGCCACCAAAGGAGAAGACCAACATATAAAATGAGGCAACAAGCATGGTCTTGGTAGACTTGTGATGTCATCTACAATGTTTTTCACTCTTTCCAATGAGACTCCTCTTGGCTTTTCCCTATAAATAAGCAGACTTGTTCATTATCAGGATCTTCCCCACTTTTGTAAAGAGCACTGCTCTCCAAATTTTCCACTTGAATCAATAAAAGATAGTTTTACCTCTATTTGGATGGATCTTTCTGTGTATGCATTGAATCTTAATATGTGTCTAGTCATTGTCTCTTGATGCTCTCACAGGTTCAACACTAGCAAACCTGTGATCTACAAAGTGCCACTGTCTGCTGCTACCAAGAGTAGAGTTCTATTTTGGAGGTATAAAATAGGTGAGGTCACTTACAGTGTGTATTTCTCAGCACCTTGGTGAGTCCCTATTTCTTGTGCTTTCCACAAGAACCTCCATGTCATCCTAGAGACCTGGTCTTTTCTGCCAGATCTGAGTGTATGTATGTTTTTCCCTGATCTTGAGTGTGGATGTGGAAGGTCAACCTATTTTTGGTGTATCACCTCTTTTAGAGTAGGCTATTTGTTTTCATGCTTTTTCTTTATCTCTTTTCATCCCCCCGAGTATACCTATATACCTATATTTTGTGCTACCTAAAACAAACAAGATACATCAGAGGGAACTAGCCCATACCTAGAGACTCTCCTCTCCTGCTTCACCATCCCACAGGTGAGAGAGAGGTTTCCATGTTTCGGGGAGAGGGCAAGAATCCATTTTCCTGCTGCAGGGTGCACTTTCCAGTGTCAACAATTTTGGCATGCCCAGTGGGACTATATTTTTATCAAGTTTTTTAACGTAGTAAAGTTTCAGGATTGATGTTGGTCCTATTACAACAATTCAAGTTTCTTTAGCATCTGGCGACTCTGAGTAAATCTGCTAGTTAAGCAGTCTGGTGCCACCAAGAATCATCCACTTCTTGTATGTATACTTCTTTTGCACAAAATCATGGATTTTATTCTCCTTCATATAATATCGACTAGGCTCAAAATATTTATGGAATCCCCTCAAGTAGCTCTCCAGTTGCCCTACAACTATAAGGGAGATGGCGTTGGATTTTGAGAAGCAAACAATGGAAATCGATAGGCTGGAAGAGCAGCACAAGTATTAGTAGGATCTGATGTATAAAGAGGAGTGCTTGTTTAGGCAAGTGCAGGCCATACAATCCATGAAGGAAGAGGCACCAAAATGGAGAAATCCATCTTTTCAAGGTAGTCAGCCTTGTGTGCCCCCTCCTACCCTAAAGAAAACCCCCTCTTTTGCACCAAATCCATTTTACCAAATTGCACTTGCTCACTCCAAATCATCAAATACTGCTCCTCCCAATCCCGTGCACCTGGCCTTCCAACACCAGAGGGTATCAGAACAGCCTCCCATGGAAATCAATCTTTTCAACTCCTTAGATCAGGAATCTTCCACTGAGAATAATACCACCAGCCAGCACGTCCCTCTTCTAGAGGCTCCTCTAACACACCAACAATGTTTTCCTTGCATTCTTCAGCCTCCCCAAGTTTTCCAGCATAATGTGTAAATTCCAAGTTGGAGGAAAGAATGCCAAGGACCAGCTCAGAGCTTTGAAGAAGATCATGCTAGCCACCTCCAAGAAAGACTCTTCCAAGAAAACCTAGCTAGACAAATTGAAAACTTAGAGGCTAGGATGAAGCTATTCCTTGAAAGGGAGTTAATTTTTTTAGACCTTACGGAAGAGCCTCAGGACCTCGTGGAGAACAAAGTTGCTGCCTGTTCACAGGAGTAGAATTCAAATTCAGAGATCCTGAATTGGGGGAAGACAGTGGAATCATGGGGCAGCAAAGAGGAAGAAGAAAAGAAAGGTTTTTCTCAAAACCTTGAAGAAACTAAAGTTGCGCTTGTCTGTGATGATGCTGGCAGCCTCCAGGAAAAGCTTTTCCAAGAAGAGCTGAGTAGGAGGATAGCAGATTTGGAATTTAGAGAGTTTTCCCTCAGTCAATGTGTGATGGATGGTTCAGACCAAATAGCATATTCCATGCCTGAACACACCCCACCTACACATTTCCAAGAGAGTTATCATGCTATCCCTGATATTGATGAAGTGCTGATTAAGTGGAGAGAGGAGAATCATTCGATTCTAGCTCAAGGACTGTTCCCTCTTCCACCTATTTTCTCCACTTCACCTCTTCTTGAAGAAGAACCTGTTTTGCAAGAGGCAGGAGAGGAACAAAAGATCCAATCTGCAAGTCTTCAAGAGGCTATTATGAGCGACAACGAAGAAGAAATTGTCATTGATACTCCTTGTGAAGACCTTATCAATAGTGGAGAAGATGCAGGCCTTGCGTATATGTGGATGTTCCAGCAATTCGAGGAGGAACAAATGCATGGTAAGCTCTCTTCTCCTCTGTTCGATAAACTTCCTTGTTGTATTGATGAGGATGTCTACATTGAAGAACCTGAGAAAGAGGAAGATCAGGAGAATATTTTTGAAAATCTAGAGAACCTGATCAACAAAGAGGAAAAGGAGAGGTTTGTCTCCTTAGAGAAATACCTTGAAGAACTAAACTTTAAATAGATAAGTGAAGTCTTGTGGGATGAGCAATCATTTTTTGAGCCCCTTTTAGACATTGCCACATTTGACCTTCTTTAAGAAGGCCAAGAGGAAGCAGAGGATGAGTCTAACAGAGTTTTCAGTGAAGCAGAGGGAAACAAATCAGACCATAATACATTACAGAAGAATTGTGTAGATCAGAAGGCTTATGGTGATAAACCGGTAGCAATTAATTTCTTGGTGAGGGGCACCAATTTGAAGGACCAGCATTTAATAAGCCTCCAGGGACAATCAAAGTACGTATATATCAGAGGCATGTTTGAATATCCACTCGATTCTCAGCCAACTCAGGTGACAGGCAAGAAGAGCAAGTCACCATCTCTCTTTTTCTTTCAGCTACTTGCCTGTCATGATAAGTCTCTTCACCAGGAAGGGGACTTGAGAAATTTTCCTTTTGATCCAGGAGGGATGTGAACATTCCTAGTTAGCTGTATATAATAGTTTGCTTTCAATTGTTCTTCCTATTTTCCCTAAGTGTAGTTGCACAGTTAGTTGTTTTTAGCTTTGTGTGTTTCCCTTTATTTAGGGGTAATTCTGTATATTTTGATTTTGGGATTATCAAGCTATGGAGAACTCTCTTCAAAAGTCACCATCTGACTCTACACCCAATGGAATGTAAGGCAACTAAGTTCTAAGCCTAGCAGGCATGCTTCCCCTATGAGTTGCCAATTTGTTGACCCAATTTTGTCCCTCAGGCAAAATCTCGGTCACCTTCTACACCTACTTTGTATGGCCAGTCATTTCGAGTTGCAAGGTCCTCCTTCAGGGTTCAACAGCTTTGTTTCAGAGCATTGATTCATCAGCGTCATTCGTTGATGTTCACAGTAGCAAGAGGCAGAGTCTTCAAATGTTCACAAGAAGAAGGGAAAAAATTGGGGCATTCGACACTTAGCAAAAAAGGAAGGGCAGACAAAATGCAAAGGGTGGCAGAATCACCGCCCACAACACGGGTGGGTAAAAAGAGACTCCCTACATGCAATGCAGAGGGCAGCAAAATCACTGCCCACAATGCCAGTGGAGAAAGAGGCCATTAACATCGGCTGATGTCAGCAAAACTGCCACCGTCGGTAGCTTACATAGGCTGACATCGGCAAAACTGTCGCGGTTGGCAGATTATCGGCTGATGTCGGTAGAAGTCCTAGATGCAATCCACTACAGTGGGCAGCAAATTTGCTGCCCACAACATGAGGCAGCAAAAAACACTTTTAGAACACAGGAAAAAGTCCACCTAGCCGCCAGAGGAGAAGACCAGCATGCAAAATGAGGCAAAAAGCATGGTCTTGGCAGACTTGTGATGTCATCTACAGTATTTTTCACTCTTTCCAATGAGACTCCTCTTGGCTTTTCCCTATAAATAAGCAGACTTGTTCATTTATCAGGATCTTCCCCACTTTTGTAAAGAGCACTGCTCTCCAAATTTTCCACCTGAATCAATAAAAGACAGTTTTACCTCTATTTGGATGGATCTTTCTGTGTATGCATTGAATGTTAATCTGTGTCTAGTCATTGTCTCTTGATGCTCTCATAGGTTCAACACCAGCAAACCTGCGATCTACAAAGTGCCACTGTCTGCTGCTGCTAAGAGTAGAGTTCTATTTTGGAGGTATAAAATAGGTGAGGTCACTTACAGTGTGTATTTCTCAGCACCTTGGTGAGTCCTCGTTTCTTGTGCTTTCCATAAGAACCTCCCTGTCATCCCAGAGACCTGGTCTTTTCTGCCAGATCTAAGTGTATGTATGGTTTTCCCTAATTCTGAGTGTGGATGTGGAAGGTCAACCTATTTTTGGTGTATCACCTCTTTTAGAGTAGGCTATTTTTTTTCATGGTTTTTCTTTATCTCTTTTCATCCCCCCCAATATACCTATATACCTATATTTTATGTTACCTGAAACAAATAAGATACATCAGAGGGAACTAGCCCATACCTAGAGACTCTCCTCTCCTGCTTCGCTGTCCCACAGGTGAGAGAGGGGTTTCCATGTTGTGGGGAGAGGGCAGGAATCCATTTTCCTGCCGCAGGGTGCACTTTCCAGCGTCAACAAGCATTTAATCAGATCATAGATCTAATGGTGATAATTTAATCTAACTAGATAAGGATCTAATGGAACATTTAAAATTAAAATATTCAATATTATATGTGATAGTGACATGTGTCATAATCATGGAGTCTGAGTAGCAAATCTAATGGCAAGTGTGAAACCTGTCAGATAGAGATCAATGGTCAGCACATGATCACATAGATTATGATCAAACATAGCATATTGAGTCAAATAGTCAAGATTTCATGTGAATATTAAAAGTGTCATATGTTCATTGAATTCAAATATTCAATGTGCTTAGAAGGCATTTGGAGCTACAAAGTGATGGAAGTTCGTTGGTGACTGGTTGTAGGGTACGTAAAGGGCATGTAGAGCTACCAAATGGCATAATCATAAAAGTGAGGATCTAAGATCAATGGTGAGCATTCAAAGGTAAAGAACAAGCTACTCCCAATGAGATGAATGGAGATGTGTATTAAAAATTTTCAAAGAGCATGAGATGCAGTCAAAGTGTCTAATGCTTAACATTAACATAGTGACCGTTGGAAATTGAATTTTCAAAATAACGAGGGAAAACTAGTCTACAGTTTTTGAGCTATATATTTTGATCCAAGATAAATTTTATGTTAGATTAAAAGTAAAATTTGAATAATAATTGAAAGCACATCCATAAAACCTAGTTAAAAGGTTTTAATATCGATACATTCAAAGTTATTGATTTCCAAAGTTGACTGTATGTTTGTTCATGGTGGTTATATGTACAAAATTATGTTTAAGTAATTTGTGATTTAGTAGAAGAGTGTTTTTTTGGGATTAATAATTTGAAGCTATCTTAGAGGTCATATGGAGTGGACCCATGTATTTTAAAGTGGTCTTGTGTTATTAATTTGCTTAATAAATTGCTAAAGGGGTAATAGGTCTCTATCAGAGCTATAAGGGATACCAAGGTCTAATTGAAAGGCATAGATGCTTAAGTGTGACCCATGGATGCTATGGCTAACCTATGAGGATAGTATTGAGATATTTGATAGAAGTCTTAAGGGTTAAGGCAAGTATTATGGTTGACCTAGATTTTGATATTCATGAAGACTCTATAAAAGCTGAAGACTAAGGTATTGATTTCTAGACTTGAATGTAGATGTATTGAGAGAGAAAAATATAGAGACAAAGGAAGGAGATTAGAGGGAGTGTGCTTATTGGATGGAGTAAAGTACATATCAGATTGAGGATTATCAAAGAATCCTAGATTGATCCAAAAGTGGTATTTAGATGCATTACTTATATGATCAAGTATGAGTGTGTGTGAAGAGTTGAAAAAGAGGTGTTATACATTGTTTCTCCATTTAGATTGAAATGCAATCAAAGTTATAGAGTTGTTGATTTCATAAGGTGTTGTGTGGGTGCTCAACATATAGAAAAAGTGGGTGCTTATTCATACTTAGGGGTGGGTTTTCCTTATGAAGTGGGTGATTCACTAAAAGGTCTCATGTTTTTTATCATCTTATAGGAAAATTAGTCCATGTGTTTGTAGGTTTGAGAGTGGGTTTTATTCCCCAAGAGGGTTTCCCATGTAGATCTTGTGTTATGTGTATGATATTACATCATATTTATTATTCATTATTATTAATATATTTTATGATTTATGAATGATTTTGATCATTGATTAAGAGTTTGAAAGGACTACATTTGAAGTTTGAAATATCTTGCATCACTAATTCACCCCCTCCCTCTCAGTGATTATACCTCCAACATCTAGTCAAAGGTATGAATGGTATAGGAATTCACATCCATATTGTTGATTCATTTTGCATTTAGGTTCTCTACACCACCTTTTAAGACAATATATATATGGTATATGCTATTATAGGTACTCACCATAGCATAATCATAGGTGATTGTGTACTCCAAGAGGTTATAGTAAGATTTGAAGGTGCCTAGTGATATATATATATATATATATATACATATATATATATATACATATATATATATATACATATATATATATATATATATATATATATATATATACATATATATATATATAATATGATGCCATGAACTCATGGAATAGACCATGTCATAAACACCATCCTATGCTTATTTATCTATGAGTAGTAATTTTACGAATAAATTTACATAGGGGAGGACCTTCAAATTAGATTTAACTCAGTGTACCACACACTTTTCACATGCCCATAGGGAATATTCAAACTAAATATCATATTCATCATCAATGGAAAATTATTTGGGAACCAAATAAATTTACTTAAACATCTCATTATATTTATTGAAGCATTTTAGGTAATTTGGGAATGTGGTGTCCCTATACTTAGGTTTAGATTTAGGTTTGGAAGAAGAAGTAGTCATCACTAAAAGGATTAGCTCTCTTTTTATAAAAAAATATGAGTGAGAAAGGTATGGAGGGCACATTAATGTACAAAAAACAAGAAGGTAGAATGGTAACCTAGGAGAAATAATAATAAATGAGATCACTTAGGGGAACTTATAGGGATCCCCAAATATCTCCTATAGTGATGGTGCATGGATGCTAACTCAAGGTGAATTCAAAATTTGAGTTGGTGGCTAGATTTTACCATTTATTTCCTAATCTAGAATTAAAATAAATGATCTCAAATATGCATTACCTAATATATTTAGTGATTATGATATAACATTCCCATTTATCCAATAAAGGCCTAGTTCCCCATTTCATTAATGTAAAGATCATGGTAGGTACATGGTCATTTCATCTTAATGGCATCCCAGATAACCTATTTAATGTGCTACATGTATATCATTGATTAGTCTATACTATAATGGATACCACTTAGGTGTGCCTTGATACTTCTCATTTACATTTTTGGGAGTAGGAGTAACTCACTAGAGGAGTGAAGTGATGCATGGATTCTTTTGATTAATATTTTAGGTATATTTTTAATTTATTATTATTATTTGGGGGCTTCTCTAGTTTCCTCTATCAATTTGTATAGAAGTGCCACATGTCATGGTCTATTAGGCTAAGATCTCATAAGCTCTAACATCTTTGTTAGGTATGAGAGACTAACATCTTTGATAGTGGCCCACATAACATCATGTAGTCCATCTAGGTCCTCTCAAGATTTGAAATCTCTATTAAAACTAGAAGACTATTACATCTAACATCAAGGCCATTTGAGTGGTTGAGATATGGAACCTCTAGTCACTAGGGCCATGTGACATGTTCTCATTCAATCAAGCTCTCCCAAGATCTGACATATCTATCAGGACTAGGAGACTGACCATTCTAAGATATAGAGGATATAATTGATTGGGATATCCTATTTATGATATTTATATCAGATGGTTTAGGAATTAATGGTTTTTAATATTTGAAATCATGCAATGATTTATATTTTGATTTCTCAACTTGTAAAAACCCATGCAACGAGACTAAGTAAAAATGAATCCATGTAATCAAATATAATTCACCATTCATTGACATAAATTTAAAAGGTGCCATGTAGGAATTCATGAAACTGAGACTCTAATAATTTTAAAATAAGTTAAAATATACATGTTTATAATGTTATTACAATACAAATATTCTAAGTGTGAAAATGTGTTATTATACTTAGGACACAATAAAGCTTCAACTATGATTGAACATAAAAGTTATGAGTGGGATTTAACAAGGATAAAATTGCATTATGAATATAATGGATGCATGGAAAAACTAGGTCTAAATATAAATTTTAGGAATGAAAAATAAATACATTGATCAGGGAGAGGAGAAAAATCTAAGAACCTTGAATTTGAGTAAATTTGAAGAGGTGTCTCCCAATTCTCAGAATAAGGGGGTACATTGGTGAAATAGGGAGTACAATGGGATTATCCTTTTCCAAGATGTTAATAATATCATCCATATGCTTATTTTAGATGTATATCATTGTCATAATATTTTCTACACTCACTTTTTTCATTATTCTAACCCCCTTTTCCTCAATTTTTTCACATGGCAAGGCTTTGGGGCTCTCAAAACTTGACTTCAATATACATGTTGTGGTTTTTTTGGGTTATTTGTAATTAGGATATGTAAGATGCCTCGCCATACCATTATTAATAAAGTGTTAATAAATGGGAAGCCTTGGTATTTTATTTACGTCTGCTTGATGATGTCAAATGGATTTGGATCACCCTGAGTGACAAATACTTTTCCTAGGTGGAAGAACCTAATTTATTGGAAAATAGTTAAAGGGATTGATTTCATTATATTAATCTAGGGCCTTCTTAGGATCATTTTATAATTTATATATTTGTATATAAAATTTAACTATGTAAGCATGGTCCTGGGGACCAAATTGATAGACAATATAATGGTCCCAATAGAAGAGGATTTGAGGCTATTTTATCCCCTTAAGGTGTTTCTAATTGTGGATAAGTTGGTTTATCCATAGCTTATATTATGGATAAATGAAAAGGGGACTATATTGATAGCTTCTCCATCATCAACCACTGTTATCTACATGTAATTGTTATAAATAAAAACTTTTAAATAAAAGGTTGGATCCCCCCTCTTAGCCATCTTAGAATATGGGAAAATACTATTAAGGTTAAAAAAGTATCCAACATACTTCAAGTTTTACCTTTGGTAGGCATATATCAAGGTCTATGCCATTTATTTTATCCTAACACGAAGGTGTGATGTTAGTTATATTACCCAATACTAAGGCTTCAAATAATGTTTAATGATGGGTAGGAGAGTTTATTATAAGGTCCATAAATGAAATGTGGGAAAATGTATTTGTAAGATCAACAACTAAATCATATTTTCCCATGGGTGTGGAGTTGGTTTGGATATTACTCTCTATAATTTTTGAGGAAATGAGAGTAGTTGGTAGGTAATATCTTGTGTGAATGATGAAATTTACATCCTCATCTATTTATAATTATATAATGTCTATCATCCTAGTTTTACATTGAGGTCCTAGTTGGGGAGCCACATTAGGTGTTTGGTGTATAAGTTGAAGCTTTGATGACATGGGTTATATCTAAAATAGGCTAGTTAGTTGGGTCATCCTATGGTTGGTTTTGTATATTACACTATTCTAAATTATGAAATGGGTTTTGGTATATGAAAAAAATTGCATTATAGAGATCCACATGACCCATTGATGAAGTTTGGGGTTTAAATTAGCATTCCTTAGGAACATGTCCATGAAGGTTAATCATTTGCACTTAAGTAATATCTAGATAAATTTGTTATACTACCTATAGGCATATGTTTCATGACCAATGATTATGCATAAAATATAATATACATTGGGATTGTAATCTATAGCCCTTTGTTTTTGGACCTTTTGATTGAAATTTTGTTGGTTGTTATTTTGGTAAAAGTATTAGTTCTAGTTTTGGTCAATGTTTTAAAAATGATTTTGGAACTAGTTATGAAAATGAGTGTTGAGAGTTGGATGATGGTTAAAATACACCACATGAACTTCAAGTGGATGCTTTAATTATTTGTACCTCAAATTTAGTTACTAACATTATTATTATTCATGGGTTGATTTTGATTTTTATATACATTACTTATCTTCTTTTCATGATATGTCACTCCATATGTAGTGGTATTGTAGTTTTTACTTAGAAAATTGGGGCCTTGATTGTTTGGGATTTTTTGGTTTATATTTTGATCTCCCCCATTGTTTTTATTAGGGGTGATTATTTTCCCATTAGACCTATAAGTATTATAACCACTATAAATGGTAGCTTGATCTATTATTAGAGTGATTTTAAGTGCTTATTCATAAGACCTATACGTGAAAATTTGAACATCTTCCCTTGTCTCTTTGATGAGAGAATGCAAAAATAAATCATTTAATTCTCTATGGTCTATTTATGGGGTGATAGGTGAGGAGTATAAGACTTGCTACTATCTAGTGATGAAATAAGCAGTGGATTCATTTGATTCTTTATTGATGTACAATAAATCTCATATGCCAATCTTAAGCCACTTATTCATATCAAAGGCCTTAACAAAATAAATCATAATATTACAAAAGGAATGAATGAATGACTTGGGGAAGTGATGATACCAATCTAGTGTGATTCCTTCCAAGGTCTTTAGGAATATATGAGAAACTACCCCATCCTAAAGTAGAATATCCTTGAAAATAGTCATGTATGCTTTCACATGTACATTAGGATATTCTTCCCTTTTTATATCTGGGGAAGGGGACGTGGTAAGAGAATTACTCATATATTTTGGTCAAGGGGATCTTTCAAATATTATGTATAAGTCCACATGGCACTAAAATATTCTAAAATCATGTTGGAATGTTATTGATGGAGAGAGAGAGGTTGGGTAAAAAGTGGGTATAAAACCACTAAAGTAAAATAAATGTGTTATTAACATGGGGTATAGTAGGTCAAATCATAATTATCTAAATAAGTAGATTTGTAAAAAATATGGTAGTAGGTTGGAAATGAGTAGAAATAATGAGTGTCATTTGGTATTTTCAAAGGTGGAGTGTATATGTATGGCAAATTGGACAACATGTAGCAAGGGTATAATGAGTGGTGATGCATTGGTCACCATATTATGTGGATGAGGGTGTGATAAATAACATATTTTAGGAACTTGACTAGGGAGTTGATAACAAAACATAATTTTTGATGCCACAGGGTTAGGAACTCTATAGTTGAGGATATCCTTGAGGTTTTGGCTTGGTATATATTTAATGGGAGGTTCTATAGACTAATAATGTGACTATTTATAAGTTATTTTAGAGATATATGTATATGGGTAATGACCTTGGTTTTTTGGATTTATGGCAATCGCATTAGTTTGAAGAGAGGATTAGTTTCTCTCTATATCTTGAATATGTCCCACTAAGGTGTAAATGAACTCACTTAGTGAACAATTGGTGTTATATTTGGACTCCTCCTTTGTGTGAGGTTTGGGAGGAAAGGTTTCATAACCAATAATGGACTGGTTTATGTTATATGGATAAGAATGAGTCATCATGGGTTGTTCATGTGGGATGTAAGTTTTCTGGTTATCATTGGAGAGATATGATTATATTTAAAGTGTACTAAGCCCATCCTCTATAGAGTGGATTATTTTGACATATTATTCAAATCTTCCCATGCTTTTTATATCTAGGTTTTGAAAAATAATATGTGGTTTAGTGACAATCTATGGGTAGGTCCCATCTAAAATAGTGAAGGTCATGTTGATAGAGTTGGTTAATTAAGGTTTCATAAGAATCCAATAGTTATTGAATTAATAACTTAAAATTAGTTTGAAAGTTTGAAGAGTTTTGAAATTGATTATCTAAATTTTGAGTTGAGTTTCTCCAAATAAATAACGATGCTTCGCTTGGAATTTGATAGCTTCTTCTATAGGTATCAAGGTACAAATTAATCTCAAACTCTTATCCAAACATATTATGGGGGTATATATACCCATAAAATAAATGGAAGAGAGGAGAAAGGTAGATGAAATAAGAAAAAAAATATGTAAAAGGAGATACCTTTCATATTGGGTTAACCAATTTTTATACACTCCAAAAGTAACATTCTAACCTTCATGTACTTAAAATCTCAAGGTCTGGAAGAGAATACTAATGAATGGATAGTGAGATTAATGGTGTATGGATTTTTTTGGTTGGGATGATGTGATTGAGGGAATAAGGGTTAAAAAATACTTTTAGTTGAGTTAAGGTATATGAATAAGGTTATGAATAATGGATGGAAAGGGATGCTTGTGGAAATACCAAAATAACTCACAAATTTTATGCTATTTATTTAGAGAGATGAATTATGAAGAGATGGAATCTGATGAACACTTGATATAGATAAAGACAAGGTAACAAAGTTCTTGGTCAATACTAGGCTAAGGGAACTGAGTAAAGTTAGGTTAAATAAACCCATGTATTTGATTGGATCAACTAGGTTAACTATGGATGACCAATTTCATCCAAAAATTTAATCAAATTGAGTAAGGATAGGCCCAAGAATAAAAAGGGATGGAGGCTCATATTTGAATGTTCTTAACTTGGAATGTTGGGATACATATGGGTCCTAATACTAGGGCTTATATAGTGCATCATTGTTTATAAAGAGTGGTAATATGGTTAATTATGAGGTTTGGTATGGGAGTGGAAAAAAACATTGAGTTTAAGTTAGTAATCAAAATCACTTTGAAGGTTACTATCTAGAACAAAATCTAGTACATAATATTTCCTATATATAATTAAAATACTACCATTATTTTAGATTTGGAATTCTTGAATGTGAAACTACAACAATAAAAATACTTTTCCAATGAGATGGTTGTTTTTATTTTTGAGATTTTTATAAATATTTCAAAATGATAAAAAAATATTATAATGAATAAGGAAACTAATATAATAAATAAATAAATAAAAATGGAAAAAAATTCCTAAAACATAAATAATATTGAAATCAAGTAAATGAGAATAAGTAATTGGTGTGAATATCCAATCATTATGTAGTTAGATACTTTGTATGTTAAAATTTGACCTTGAGACTCTATAGAAAGAAACATAACACTTAAAATGGAAACACAAACATAATATATAAGAATATATCAATTTAAATGTGGCTAACTGATCATGAAAAACAAATTACCAACTACAAACTTATAAACTCCCTTATCTAACTTATGCAAAATTACTAGAATATGACTACAAACTAAGGATAAGTTCTTAAAAACAAAAAAAATAGGGATATGGTATGTGAAAACTTGTAAGATTAAATATCTCCTACAAATTTCAAATTTAAAATTATAATAAAAGTGAAATATTTGCAATGAGGAAGAAGAAGTTGTGAGTTGGAGTTATCAAAAGCTTGATTGGGAGCTTGGTCAAGTTAACTTGGAGGTGGTGGAGATTAACATAGTCAAGACCAAATATGTACTAGGAAAACAATAAGGTGACCCTAAGAGGCACAATAACAAACAAAATTGAAAACATGAAAAAACATGTGAAAAATCACGTCTTAGCAATCAGTTTCAAAAACATTTAAACAATGGTAAAACTATTGCTTTATATAGGTGGAGGTTTATGTAAACATTAATATGATTTTTTAAACCTTTAGTTAATTTCATAAAACCATTGTGGTAGTTCACAGAACCACCTTGGTAGTTACATAACTATTATAATGGTTATGCAAAATGTAGTGGTGGTTTCACCATGGCTCAAATATTTTTTTAAACATGACAAGAAGTGCAAGGAGTTAGGGGATAATTATATGCACATTTTCATGGATTTTAAAAATAAGGTATGTATTATTGAAATAATCACACATATCATTATTTCTAAGCTTGGTGAATACCAAGCCTAAATGTGTACACATTTTATAAATTTAAAATACATGCACATTTTATAAAGTTAAAATACATACACATTTTATAAATTTAAAATGCATACATGTTATATTGAATATGCATTAAAAAAAACACAAACATCCAAACCCTCATTTGTCATTTTTTTAATTTCACATTTTTTTTAAGTCCTCACATTTAACAGTTGAAACATGCTTTCATTCTCTTACCACAAGGAGAAAAAACACACTAGACTTGCTTGAATTTTCCAATTAGGTCAAAAATTTGACAATGCCATGAATAATGGGAGGTGGGTAAGATAAATTCCTACTAATTAACACAAATTTTAGTAATTAATTTTTATTTGCATTATTTATTTGTTAAAACCATTTTTTTAACAACCCATTAAAGTGTAATAAAAGACACTCCTAACCCTCCTAACCTTATTAACCCTCCTATCCCTCATACAATTTCATAAGACCCCAAATTAGTCAGGAAGATTTGGTTGCACGTTTGGTTGGAAAACAATACAAATTAAAGAGATAATTAAGATAATTATGGACCCTCTTTCAACTAACACCCATCATAATTATTTGGTAGATACTTTAGAGTTAGTAGTAATCCAATTTGACTCAATCACAAGTCAAATTAAAATATGGGAATCTTATAAATAGATGTAGGTCTTACTATGTTGATAAATTTTTAGTACGTGGTGTGAAGGATAATAAAACAATGAAATACAAAATTTGTACATTATTCATTGATCCATTAACTAATATACCACCTCTATTATTATGAAAATAGTTCCCAATCCATTTGTGATACTGTAATTTGATAAGAAATTTTTTTAGGGACCAAAGGTGGATGTTATTTGATTACCCACCTTATAAAAAACATTCTATTGTATTTTTTAAGAAAATATATTTAAAGTTTATCCTTAATGAGATTCTTAATAATTTTAAATAATTAGCATTATAGGGTTAAGGAAAATGCTCTGTATAATAAAGACTAGGTGTATGTCTTTTTCCTAATCAGCTTGTAATATCCCCTTTCAAAAATCTAATTCAGCCTAAGATCCAATCTGCAATGAATGAGGTTGTTAAGATTGACAATTTACACGTGATTTATGCATTTACTAACACATTATTTCTGTATACTAGTAATATTTTTGACACCAATGTTATAGAGGGTAGACATGGTGATACTCAAGCCAACATTCATGCCCAACCAAACCCTTCTAGATCTTGTGGCACTATATGTACTAGACCTTTAAATGAATATGGTGGTACTTCTCGGGACCTAGATGATATGGTTATGAGTGATGAATTTTTGGAACATATATTTGGTATGGAGATGTTGAATTCATTTGCCTAGGTATCTTATATATTTAACATGATAAATTTCAAATATATTTGTATTTAAAAGGTAATACTTAATATACATTGAAGTTTTTATAATATATATTTAGTTTTTAATGTTTCAAGAGGAGACGGTCCCATCATTTTCACAATTAGGTTGTGGGTCATCTACTAGTGTATATGTTGTTGTTAGATGATCAATGTATACATATATGAAGGCAATTTTTAATTAATAATATAATTCATGTAAATTTATTTATTCATATAGATATGGTCAACTAACAATCATATTTTGTTTGTTTAATTGATGAACACATTGGAGACTCCTCTATCTATATGGGAAGAAACAAACATAGGCATTGATATTACAATTTAATATGTGAAACAACTCACTAAAGTGTGTTAACTTGTATGGCAGAATTGTAAATATAGTTTTGTTTTAATAATTTTAATCTATAATTTTGAAAATGTAACTTACATGAATGCATTATGTACACATGGTTATTTGATTATGTCTAATAGTCCTATTTAGATGAATATCAGGCCAATAACTCATGTTGTTTCTCTATTTCACACTCTTGTGAATATGAATTAACCTATGATTGAACTTATTGAGTGTCACATTAAAATTTAGCATGACCATGAGATTATGGTAAGTGCACATTTAAAAAGTTTTTGTATCATTTAAAAATTAACTTATGAACTTCAGTGCATGTATAGTATGCAAATTTTCTAATCATATTTGCATTTGAATAGTGTCAAACACATGAGATATATTATCATAGAAGTACTCCAAATAAGATATTAGAGGAATCTAATAAATTTGAGGGATCTCCATATATGATTAAGGCATTTTAGGGAGAGCCTTCTTCAAGGAAGGAAAAGAGGGAGGATTTGTAGGAAAATAATATGCAATAAATATATCCATTATATTTTTAATAGAATTAAATGATTTAAATTTTATAAAAATAGTAATAAATAGTGAAAGTAAGATCTTAGATGGAAAACAACTGATATGGATGATATGGGTACTATAAACTGAGATGGAAGTTGATCTTAGTGTCATAAACTAGATCCAAGTATTAGACTCCTTTTGGATAATATCACCACAATTGGATAGTAAATCCATTATTGGAAAAGTGTTAGTAGTGTCTTGATATTGATATTAGTGTCCACTATGCAGGGCTATTCCAAGATTTTGGGTGCACCTATGTCTAGATCTCTGAGGTCTATTCCTACATGCACGAGTCTTAAAACCCTATATTTTGACTATAATAAAAAATTTATTATACAAACATTAATCCTCCATGTAACTAGGGCATATATTCCATATGAAATAAAAAGTGTATTTTTTAGTAGGGTAGGCTAGGCATCCTCAACACCTCATTGTAAAGAGAGTTTCTTACATACTAGTACTCTAAAGAGGGATCAAGCCTGATGTAGTTCTCCCCACCTAAGTATTGGTGCAAGTTCAAGTGATACTAATACAATAGTGGCCTTGAGTGAATTTAATGTGCTTGAGAATATAAATCTAGATAATCAATGCTTAGGGTTGTTGTAGATGATAATATGCAAAAGTAGGGTAGAATAGGGATTGATAACTTTAATTGGGCTCAACTTGTTCTGAATTTGATTGTGTATTTTTCATATGATTTCCACCTAGTGGTTAGAGGGATAAAATTCATGTATTTATATTGTTATGATGCTTTTTCAAGTGATAAAAGATGTCTAGGACAACCCTAGGAGGTTTAGACACCCCATTTTAGTTTCAACCATATTACAACTAGACTTCAGATTGATTTCTACCAAACCATGAAAATTAAGCCCAAGAATCATTAAATGTCCCAATTTCATTTACACATCAGAGATTAGTACATATAATCATGTTGAGGCATCCCTATTTGGGGTAATATTTTATACATAATAATAACCTCTCATGGAATCCTCTTTAGTCAAATTTTGACCAAGCAAATTAACAGATTAGCCTTTGGACCCATTAATCGAGGCACCTAAATAATTCCCAAAATGCAAAAGTGTTAAATAGAATGAATTAACTAAGAAAATATAGTTAAATGCTTAAGTGAAATTTACATGTTAAATTAGTGAATATTAATTTTGTAAAAAGGAGTTTTCAATAATATTGAGGTCATGATGATGTCATCATCCTTAAAGTCAAAGAATTAGAAATATATCCATTAAAGCCTTAAATTTAGAATTGGAGAGCCATGCTTAATAAATGGGATCTCTATCCCAAATATTAATTGCTTGTCCCCTCCTTAACTTAATTAGGGTTAAAATAAACCTAATCATGGTTAAATATAACTAACTTCACTTGAGTTAGATTTAGTTAGAGAACCTATAAATGCAAGTTCCAAGCCCATTATTTCCCAAGATCTCAAAGCCAAAGTTATAATGTTAAATTTTTGAGAGACAAAGATTTATTGTGTAATTTTATAATTAAAAATTATTTATATATTGATTCATCTGGCCAAATCCAAGCCAAACAAAAGCTAAAGTGACAAGGAGAATTATTTCAAGGATTACCATTGTTAAAGAATCTTTGAGCACACAACCAAGTACATTACTCCAAGGCCAACGACAACTCTTGTTCATAAGAATGGTGAAGAATAATTATTTTGTATTCTTTTTTTTATTACTGGCATTATTTTTATTGTCCTTGAATATCTAGGCTTGAGGTGTTATATTTCTTTATGTTTTTATTTATGTTTATCATACTAACACTTGACTAACTCCCCTCTTGGATTCCTATCTCACATAATGGCAAGCCCAATGGGACCACACACTACACATGCATAATGAGATCACATTTGGACATCCTTGGAGCTAATAAGAATTAATTTTAAACCTATTTTTTTTCAATTTGTCTAACATATCTATGTTTTGACTTTAACTACAAAATTACAAATTTGTTCTTGAAAAACTATGAATTTGGTAAGAAAAATAGGAAAACCATCAAGTGAAACTATGAAATCATTCTTGAGAATCACAAAAATGTCTCCATTTGAGCTTGGATATACAAAAATATGAGTTAAGGTCCCAATAATTTGAAATATTCAAGGCACACTATGAATTAACCCCATAGGGATCACAAAATTTCCTTTGTTTTATGGTTAATTGTGAAATTGTTTAGAAGCTGTGAAATTATGATTTACAATTTCAAAATCATTATTTATAGTTGAATTTTTTTTTACTAGTCAAATTGTGTTTTTGAATTGAGAAATAATTATTATAGGTTGAAAAATTATCTTTTTAAGTTGTGAAATTATATGTCTAACTATGAATTCACAATTAAATAACAAAATTACACTTATCTATTTTATAAGTTTTTCTACAATTTTTCCTCACAGTTATGAAATCAATGATATGAAGTGTAAAATCATTGAGATAAGTTGATAAATTATTTGGTAACTATGACATTTCTCTCTATAATTTTGTATTATGTTCTAGTTTTATGTGTTTTTATATGTCTGAATATTTCTATAGTTCATAGTCACAATGTAACTATGAAATCATTCAAGAGAGGCAATTTTTGTGTCTTATTGAGATAACTTGTAGGTTTTTCACCTTATATTAGGAAAAACTTAATACAATAACTTTATTTATAGATAATTGAGCCGCGAAAAATAAAATTTAAGTGATTTTAAATAAAAATTTCCTTTTGAAAATCAGAATTCACAATAAGGGTTAAAATTCATTCACATTTGGTTAAGGTGCTTAAAAATCACTTAATAAATTTGTATTTTAGTTTTAAAAATTTTTAAAGGTGAAAAAAATGCCAAGGGTATAAAATTTAAATCACATTTGATTTGGTGATATTAAAAAGAACATACACATTAGCTAGATCTCTTAAGGGCTTTTTCAAATTTTATTTTTTCTTTTTGTATTAACTAGTTTCAAATTTCATTGATTAAATTATTTATTTGTGTCAAACCAAAAATAATATGTATATTCTATCTCCCATCCCATTTATATAATCTAAGTGACCAAATTTTTTTGGTTTATTACCTTATTTTTAAAATATTGTCAGAAAGAATATATCGTATGCTCTTCCCAAGCTCTGAGTGACTTGGGTGACCTAGAAATGACCTATAAAATCTTTCTAATTCTCATTTATTTATTTTATTTCATTTGTATTGTGGTTAGGAGTTAATATCCTCTTCACAAGTTCTTTATGGGTGCATTGACTTGGGATTTCATCTCCCATCATCATACCAATGCCGCTCTATGGCAGGGTATATAAATCAAGGTATACAATACTAGGATTACCAAGGGGATTAGTGGATAGACTCTATGATCCTAATGAAAATTGGGTCAAGTCTTTATAAACACCATAATTAACTAATTAGTACATGGCTAAACTCATTTTTCAAAGGAAAATACATTTCTATAGTAACTTAGTGATAATGAACCTAATTGACATGATTTCACCCTTGTGTTAGCCATGCTTGGGACCATCTAGTATGTTTCAAAACTTTTAGATTTTTAGTCAACCCAACTTTCCTCAAAATTTATTCTTAAGTACGAGTGTTAATAAATATAAGTTTTTTCCATGTATCAATTCTTGAGAGAAAGAGGGGGGTGTAAAAACTCTAACTATATTTATTCTTTACTTTTTTAATTAACACTTAATTCCTTACTAGTTTTGGTATATCGATGGAAATTTTGGTAGAGGCTATGCACACCCATGTCAGTTTTAGGGATAGGATGATCCATTAGTACTATTTATAATTTATTTGATTTATATGTGTGTTTTGAGACTATTTTTTTTATTTGTTTAAAGTCAAAACATGTCATAATTATCAGATGTTTTCACCCTACTTTATCCTAATAAGTGTTACTCTATCAATTCTACATCACACTTTTGACTTAGAGTTTTTATCTCATAACCATTTGTGTACCACTTGTTTAAATGGGGCATCATTATGCTACTAATTTTGTCTCAAACCTTTTCCTTAGCTTTTTTAGTCTAAAACCATTGTTATACCATTTGATTGAAGGAGCTTACCTTGTTTCATACCAAGTTAAAAATCATGTGTATATTTGGTCTAAAAATGGTGTCATTATGCTATCCATTTGGGTCTAGGATGTTATCCATTTGAAAAATCCAAGTCTTTTTAAACATGTTTGTAATTTGTCTTGAAAATTTCAATTAGAAAATTGATTGGTATATGCCTAGTTCTTTCTTTGTTTTAGTTTGGGTGTTTACCTCTTACCTTTTGGATTATGTAACTTGGATTGATTCCTTGATAAATTAAAAAACCCTTTACCTATATCTAGGAAGTGGTTCATTTATGTGTGCCTCGAGTTTATTTGTTGACTTAAACTAAGGTCAATACTCACTTTTTGAGTATAACTCTAAGCATGATTAGCTTATAGGAGCCTTGCGTATCACTTGGACTTAAATTATTTACTCATCACTCTTTTTTTACTGCTTAAAATTGAATTTCCAAATTAGTTTAAGGTGTGTGCCTAGAGTGAGTTTTATATGTAAAATTCAAGTTTTTTTAAAAATCTATGTGCCTATATTGATTCAATTATTTCAAACTATTTGCCTTAGAGTTAGATTAATTGTAAGTTTTTACCTCAACCTAGTTTGTTTTAAAGTCTATCTTTGTGCCTTTTAACCAAAGACCTATCATTGCCTTAAAGTTTTTAAATATATTTCATGCCTTTTTAAGTCTAGATTTGTGATTTTTTACCAAATACCTAATAATTTTCATTTTAGACCTAGATTAGATTTGTTTGGAACACTTTTCCAAGAATAGGATTCAAATTTACCTTTCCTTTAACCATTTATGTGAGATACCTTAGAGTATTGGAGATATTTGAGCCAAATTTACATTGATAGTTCTTAAGAAGAGATTCATTCTAGGCCAAGTTTAAAAAAATTGCAACAATAGACCAATTTTTCCATATAGACCAATTTTCAAGACATTTTAAGGCATTGGCCAATATTTTTAGATCACATTTCAAGTTTCGTGTGAAATTTATACCCTTTTATTCATGAGACATTAGTCATGGGTTTGGATATGCCTTGTTACACATGTAGTGGTACCATGCATAATCTAGATTAAAAAAGTGTAATCATAAATGATCCCATTAATCAAGACCCATATGGGGATGATGTAATTTTTGAGATAGATCCATATCCCCCTTACACTAATCAATATGCAGAACAAGGGAAAGATCCATTAGTTAGTACACTCCTTTATCTAGGTTAGAAGCAAGAATAAATATCTCAATACCTTGTTAATACATAATTTATTATTGGACAAGTCTTACAACAACCCTATTGTATTACCACATTGATAAGTTATGACCCTTACTTTTTTAATGGCCACTTAATTGAGAATATGGATGAGATTTTAGTTAGGGCCATAGAGGTAGGAGCCAAGTTCTTAGTATAATTTCCCCATTAAAGTCTACCTAGTCTAGTTAGAGTGATTAGAAACATACCTCAAAACAAACCCATCAAACATTCCTCTACTAGTTACCATTAGACACTCATGCTAATGGCATACCAAGATTTAAATGTGCTTAAAAATGGAAGGGCCCCATGGTATACTAATTCACATAAATGTAGCAAACATATTATACTTATCTTAATCTATAATGGAATTTCAATGCTATGGCCATGTCAAATACCCTGCTTATAGAGATATCTCCCTCAATATGAGTGCTAGTTGATTATTTAGGCATACTAATATGATTTTGGACCAATTTTACCAAATTAAACTAGTAAGAAAAATTTAAATTCCCAATCATTAAGGAAGTGACTATGGATTCTACTCAACACCATGTGCCAAATGTAATGGATAAAATGCAAGTGTATCCCAATATAAACCAAGGTGGGTTAAATACACCACAAAATAATTTACAACATGAATTACCTCTTACCAATATTATGAGTGGTTTTAAAAAACAATAGGTGGGAATTCCTAGTTTCCAACCATAGTATGTTACTCCCACTCCTCAACCAATTTCTTATTCAAGAACACAACACTAGGGAATAAGCAGCCAGACATTACCCAATGTTTTACCCTAATAAGTGGTGAATGTTTCCCCACATCAATAGGTGATGGATAATATTTCATGACCAAAGACAAAGACCAATGTAACACCACAACACATGGTGGGTTAATTTCAAACATTATCTAATAAACAATGGATTCCTATTGGTCAATAAAAAATGCCAAACACCCAACAAACATACAATTCACAATAGGTGTTTGTTTAACAAATAGGTGATAAATTAGTGAAAATACCTATTAATAAATAGTTATATTTCATCCAAAAGGTACCACATATTCAAAGATATGGATTTAATCAATAATAAGTAACATTCATACATCTATATTTGACTAATTGATAATAAGTTCATAATCAAACTTAGTAGGAACAATACCTTCCACAAGGTCATATACTTCCATCATAGCCCCAATTCCCTCTGATTCAAAGCCATATTCTAAATCCAAACTAAAATATTTTCCAAGATTTTGAATGTGCTTGAAAATGGAAAGGGTCCCATGGTAGACTAATTCACACAAATGTAGCAAGCATATTAGACCTATATTAATCTAGAATGGAATTTCAATGCTATGGCCATGTCAAATACCCTACTTATAGACATATCTCCCTCAGTAAGAGTGCTAGTTAATTATTTAGGTCATACTAATATGAGTGTAGACCCATTTTACCAAATTAAATTGGTAGGAAACATTTTCAATGTCCCAATCACTAAGGAAGTGACTATGGATTATTGTCAAGACCATGTGCCATATGTAACGGATAAAATACAAGTGTATCTTAGTATAGACCAAGGTGGGTTAAATGTACCACAAAATAATTTACATCATGAAGTGCCTCTTACAAATATTGTGAGTGGTTTTCACCTACAAGGGGTAGGAATTCCTAGTTCCTAACCATATTAGGTTACTCCCACTCAACCAATTACTTATTCAAGCACAAAACACTAGGGAATAAGCAACCAAACATTACCCAATGTTTTACCCTAATAAGTGGTGAATGTTTCCCCACCTCAATAGGTGATGGATAATATTTCATGACCAAAGACACAGAATAATGTACCACCACAAAAAATGGTGGGTTCATTGCAAACATTATATAATAAATAATGGATTCTTATTGGTCAACAACAAATGCCAAACACCCAATAAACATACAATTCATAATAGGTGTTTGCTTAAAAAATACGTGATAACTTAGTGAAAATACCTATTAATAAATAGTTATATTTCATCTATAATGTACCACATATTCAAAGATAGGGATTTAATGAATAACAAGTACCATTTATACATCTAGGTTTGACTAGTTGATAATAAGTTCATATTCAAACTTAGTAGGCACAATACCTTCCACAAGGCCATATACATCTATCATATCCCGAATTCCCTCTGACTCAAATCCATATTCTAAATTCAAAATAGAATATTTACCAAGATTTGAATGTGATTTAAAAGGGAAAGGGCCCCATGGTAGACTAATTCATATAAATGTAGCAAGCATATCAGACTTATCTTAATCTAGAATGGAATTTCAATGTTATGGCCATGTCAAATACCCTACTTATAGAGATATCTCCCTTAGTAAGAGTGCTAGTTTATTATTTAGGTCATACTAATATGAGTGTGGACCCATTTTACCAAATTAAACTGGTAGGAAACATTTTCAATGTCCCAATCACTAAGGAAGTGACTATGGATTCTACTCAAGACCATGTGCCAAATGTAATGGATAAAATGCAAGTGTATCCCAATATATACCAATGTGGGTTAAATTTACCACAAAAAAATTTACAAAATTATGTTCCTCTTACCAATTTGTGAGTGGTTTTCAATAAAAAGGGGTAGGAATGCCTAGTTTCCAACCATAGTAGGCTACTCCCACTCCTCAACCAATTCTTATTCAAACATACAACACTAGGGAATAAGTAGCTAGACATTACCCAATGTTTCACCCTAATAAGTGGTGAATGTTTCCCCACCTCAATATGTGATGGATAATATTTCATGACCAAAGACACAGACCAATTTACCACCACAACACATGGTGGGTTCATTGAAAACATTATCTAATAAACAATGGATTCCTATTGGTCAATAAAAATGCCAAACACCCAACAAACATACAATTCAAAATAGGTGTTTGTTTAACAAATAGGTGATAACTTAGTGAAAATACCTATTAATAAATAGTCATATTTCATCCAAAAGGTACCACATATTCAAAGATATGGATTTAATCAATAAAAAGTACCATTTATATATCTAGGTTTGACTAGTTGATAATAAGTTCATAATCAAACTTAGTAGGCACAATACCTTCCACAAGGCCATATACTTCCACCATAGCCATAATTCCTTCCAACTCAAAACCATATTCTAAATCCAAACTAGATTATTCACCAAAAAATCATGTCATATCAACAAACTAATCCCAATACATGGATGCATATTCCTAGTAGATTAGTTCATCAAACCAACATTCCACAATGCTCCATTCCCCCATTGTACCCCGATCAAGGTAATCCACATTTAATCACCCAAACACAACCAATTTTACCATCAATTTTATTTTCCCAAATATTTATATAGATGAAGGATGTAATTACATCCATTTAAATGGGAAAATAGACTAAGAATTTCAAATTGGATGACATGTGCTCATATCCATTTAACATAGAATATCTCCAAATACCATTTCCTCTAAGTTATGAGCCTCCTAAATTTGAAAAATATAATGGTAAATGAGACCCTAAGTATCATTTAAAAGAGGTTTTTGTTTCTTTCTAGCTAGTGGCCTATAGTGACATGTACCTGCTTCTTCTTTTTCCTCAAAGTCTAGCTGGACAAGCCTTGGAGTGGATTCTCAAGTTGTTTTCAAATTAAATATCTAACTTTGCTTATATTTGGATAATTTTATACAACATTTCTTATACAATCTCAAGAATGATATTTTAGTAGTTGATTTTCATTAGGCCAAGTATAAATTTGGGGAAATCTTTACAAGTTACTTATAATGATGAAGAGTGCTTTCTAGTTACTTCACCCAGAATCTACCAGATAAACAATTGACATCTATATTTACCAAAAAATTACATAATGAAATATCTTATCACTTGGATCTTTATTTCACTCGCACATTCAAGGATATCATAGAGAAAGGTATATAGATTAAAAAATCCCTCATTGATAAAGGGATTATTAAGTTATCTTATTCAAACCAAAACCAAAACGAAATCCAAAACCAAAATTCAATCCCAAGTCTAAGCCCTAGCCTAGTCTAAATGCAAGTATCTACACCTACTCAAGATAATAACTTTGAAAAACCTAATATTTATAACTAAAATAAGAATTTTATTGGTAATGAGTCATTGAGTTACATCATGTTCAAATTGTGCAAACACTATATACTCATCCTATCCCATAAATTTAGCCTATCTAATAAGTGTAGTTTATGCCTCAACCTAAGTTAGCTCTTTAAATATTACAACCACCACCTTTGAAAATCCATACTAAAATAAGACCTAATTCTAGAGTCTTAAGTGACCTTGGTGAGGCTATTGAAGTAGTGTTTCACAAGTTATCCATGGGTAATATGATTAGTTGGCCAATTTCAAAACACTTTCCTGAAGGGGTACCTTATCTATATTGGTATAAATAGAATGAGTTTTGTGAATACTATCATGTTCATACATATTATATATGCCATTTTGTGTATATGAAACACCTCATTAAGAATATGTTAGAAAATGGAGAGATCTAGTTGGATAATAGATCATCTACTTTAAATCAAAACCTGGGTATCTACCAAAATCCTTTTCCACAACATAACAATACCAATTAACAATAACAATAACAAAGACCATAAAAACAAAAAAAAATATCACCAAAAAATGGATGGAACCAAAGTTATAATGACCCTAATAATAAATAGACCTATCACATAATATCACACTACAATAAAGTTGCAGGTCGTATTACAGGTGGTCATGTATCTACCATTACCATCAATCCTAGATTAAATACCAAAAAACCAAGACTACTACCTAATAATACCTATCAACCTCCCAATGTCAGTAATCCTTCCTTAACATATCACCATAGCTGAGTGTAACATCAACCAAGGATTACCATCTCAATCCCTATGTTGGTAACCCTTCATTCACTAGTGACCACACCCAAACACTCTAGAAATTAAGAATTACCCTCTCTATCCCATCTCCATTATTTTAAAGTTACAATGGTTCTTTACCCAATCTATATTGCATAATTAGAAATCAATAGTCTAAAGTCATAATCCTAGGTCCACAATCCCCTACCAATGAGCCAATCTAACCCTAAAATAATTACCGCTATTAAGTAAAAAGTTAATGATATTGTGGAACAAATCCAAAAGACACCTGCACAAATCTCTATTTTAGATTTTTTAAAAAAATCTACCATCTAAAAAAATATCCTTAATAAATTCTCAGGCTAGCCCCAAGTGCCCAATAACATTATACCAAACAAATTTTAGTCTTTGGTTAGACACCTAAACCTAAGCCAATAATTAACCTTAGACCAAAGTGATATGTCATCCTTTATCCCTCTCCATATTAACCCATTTTACATTAAATATGTTATAGTATGACACAAAGTTAAATGTATCCTCATAGATAATGGACCGTGCCTAAATATTGTCTCTCTAAAGTTAATCAAACATCTAGGATATGTAACAACTGACCTTCAGCCAGAGACTACTACTATCAAGGCCTATGATAATGAAGAATGGGAATCATAAGGAACCATCATTTTTCTAGTGGTCATTGGGAATTTAATCCATGACACCTTTTCCATGTGTTAGACTTGGATTTATTACATAATTTGTTTTTGGGTAGACCATGGATACATGAAATCTATGCAATACCTTTAACCTTGCACTAGTGTATCATGTTTCCTCACTTTGGGAAGTAATTAATTATCCATGGATATTTATCACCATATGAATATTGCAATCATTTGGAGGTTAAATATGAAAGATACAATTACCATTTTGGTCTAGACCCAATACCAAAGAAAGACAAAGATAAATAGATACTTGTTGAACTACTAGAGACCAATTGCATAGACCCTAATATCCTTGCCTCAACTTCACATATGCCTCTTGTTGAAATTTATAATCATTTAACCATTGTAGACAATGGTTAAATAGAGTATTTTATCCATGATACATTACATATATACAAACTTTCACAAAACCCCTATTCCTACATAAGGACCAAATCTAGACTAATATGCATGAAATGGAAACAAAAAGGAAAATGAAAGATTCATAAACTAACACCTTTTATATTCACAACAACCTCTAGCCAAGGGAAATATCTACTTTATAATGATGATTCTTGGTTATACAATGACAATTTGGCTAATCTCTACTAAAATACAAAGTATCCAATCCCTAATAAGATTATGGATAACCAAGTTTATGAAGGTAGAAGCTTGGGAGCAAATTAACAGGATACTATTGAGCCTATTTTTATGACTAAATATAAAGGAACTAGTGGTCTTAGATTTAAACCACCTGAGGCTTACCCTATATATCTTATTCATGTTCATACACCAATGACTAGTGACAATGATGCCAAAAAAAGCAAGTCTCAATCATAACATATACAAAGACCTAGTAAGGACTAATTTATTCAACCCATATACCATTTGTACCATCATGCCATTAATCCAACATTTTCCACTTAACCTTTATCACCCTTAACTCATATATTGGTACCAATAATAATCCAAAGTACATTTAGATGAGTTTGAGAATGACGAGGCTTTTTGTGATTTTCTAGGCTTGAGAGACAAAGTTCCTTTGGGAGACCATAAACAAGGGGTTTCTATCAAATTGGATCGCACTGCCTATTTTATAGAGTGAGTGAACACCTTTAGATAGAAACAAAAAATAAAACATTGAGGTTTTAAAGTGAAAATCTCTTTGAGGCACTTTTGGACTAGGGTAAAAATAAAGAAAAAGGTGAGTCTCTAGGCAAAAACCAATTTTAGGTACCACTATATGGGGGTGTTCACCCTTATTTGAATGAATCTTGAGAAACCACTATTAAAATATTATTTTTAGGTCTAAAATAAATATAGAGGAACAACATGCCTTTGATCAAATTGTCTAAGAATGTCCTATAATGTTTATTACATGACCCTTGCCACCATCAGGAGATTTAGATTCATAATGTTCAGGGGAACCTGAAGAACCACTCTGACCATAAGACTTTGTTATTTTTAGCCAATTTACATCTTTCCCAGCTATTCTAGAAGATATATTGACTCTCCTCATAGATGATATTATGTAAGTCAACATTGGGACACTAGAGGACCTAAAGTGGATCAAATTAGGCACATCCCTCACTTAGGAGTAACATGAAGTATTGACAGTGCTTTTGAGGAAGTTTGTTGACATATTTACATGGGCATATTTGGAAATGTTAGGTTTGGACCTTGCCTTGGTTATACACCATCTCATTGTCAATCTTGATGCCAAAACCATTAATAATAAACTATGTAAAATTCATCCTCATATTTCTATGTTAGTCAAGAAATAGTTGGATAAAATTTTAGAAGTGATATGCATAAGGATGATCAAATTTTCAAAGTGGATTTCAAGGATATAATTTTATAATAACCATATAGAGTAGTGGGAGGCTCTTCAAGGGTTTAGTTTTGGTAGCATGCATGCTTCCTAGCTGTATGCCTAATGATTTTGATTGCATAATCTCTATCCCCATCTATCAGACTATCGATCTTTATAGATCAAGGTAGGATTTTTGGTTTAAACATGCATTTACTACATTGAGTTGGCTCTCTCTACACTCATTGGGTAACTTTTTTCACATTCATTGTTATAAATGGCTATTGTCACCCATTATGTATCATTTGATGCATGGATTATTGGTGGGAGGAATAATAACAATGGTACTAAAGCAAAAAAAAAAATGTTCTAAAGGTTTATCATGAGGTAATTCCCTTGAATCAGACATGCCTGTGCTTGATTTAGTTTTAGAACTACCTAATTTTGATAAAGTTTGAGGATATTTTGAAAACTTTACTCTTATTTCATATTTTTTGGGTTGAGTCCCCCCAAAGAGCCTCCTTAAATAGTGGGTTCATAACCACTAGTAAAACCATGGGGTTAAATTAGAAGGTGTTTAAAACCTCACCAAGGGATTTTTTCTATTCTGTTTCAATAACCCTGATCACTATAAGGCCATTTTTAACCATGGGCCTTAGTTTATACGTAACACTTTGGTTGTTTTATCTCACTATACCAGGGAATTTTAGGTTTTAGAGCAGGCTAAACTCAAAATCCTAATTTGGATTGAGCTTCCTAGGTTGTCCTTGCCCTTATGGAATTTTATAGACTAGTTTATCAAGCCATAGGGGTGCTTCATTTTCCATGAGTATTATAAATTTTATGCCACTCACCCCCAACAAAGGGTCTATATTAAGATCAACCTTAATAAGGATTTCAAAGATTCCATTGATATTCAAGTTGGATATAACCATTTCACAAAGTGAGTATTGTATATAATTTTGCCGAATACTTTATTTTGGTACTAGTCATCTTCCCACATGATTAAGGAATGTCATCTCATGGTCCCCACATTTGCCATTTCCTAGGAATATAATAGGTCTAGCCCAAAACCCTTAGTTTGCACCTCTGATGGGTGGACCATTGTCACTAACCACAAAAATCTCCTTTTAGATTGCTAAATAGGAACAATGATTCCCACTCTTTGTATGCTTCTATCATTGCCTATATTTTAACTAAGTCCCCTCCATATTTGAAACCTCAACCACTTAAACCCATTTTATGCTCACCATAAGTGGCCACTACTATAGCCCCTTTGTTAGTCTTTATTACACCTAGCCTTACTTCACAACCCCCTTTGGGGGTGATAGACTCAGATTCCATGAATCTCATTACCTTTAGCCATAAAACTATGTTACATTGATCTCGTATCCCTTCACCTTCTAGTGAAGATGAATATGGGTCATATAAATGACAACCCTTTACTCCAAGAGATTTCAAAATCTTAGCCATTATTTTCAATAGGTTTTAGCCATCTTAGACCTCATGAAAGAGGGGGATATGAATCTTGATATCTCTCCATGCTAGTCAAGAATAGTTGTTAGCACTTTTTAAATATGAAGATATTATGCCTACAAGAATTCAAGATTTTTGACATCATGTTTCATTTTATTTCATGCATTATCTAGCCTAGGGGCATTTATCAAGCCACTCATCATGAATCTGGCAGAAGAGGAGTTATGACTTTATTTTCACTAGAGTTGTCCTAAGACATCATCTCATGGGGGTCTGACCCCTCAAATCTTATGGTTTAAACACTCTTTGATTTTGACAACCGCATAATTGGGTTAGTTAATTTTTATGCTTATAATGATGTTATTGAGTGTACCTTCTTATGGAGATGGCTAGCTAATTCACTTCCAGATGCTCACTAGATTCTTTATGGTGATTTCAATATGGTAGATTCACTAGAAAACAAATAAGGGTGGCTTCCCATGAGGTGGTGTGTAGGAGAATGTGAGGCTTAGTTATATTTACATAACAAACTCAAGTTGTTTGAACCCAATCACTATTGGTGAAAATATTCTCACTCACCCTGGTTCACTTGGTCTAGTTTTCACCAAGGTGAGGATAGGGTTATCAAAGGGCTTGATCAGGATCTATTATTAAAACAAGATCTTTTTTATTTTGTGCCTATATAAGGCCAACCTCTCTTGGCTATACTAGACACTTTTTTATTTGACCATCACCCCATTTGATTTAATTTTAAGTGGACTAGTCCTTAATTTTAGGTGCATACCACCCAATTTTACCTCAGCACTACTCATATCAAGCATGATCATACCTTGAATCACATTGGCCATATCTATAATCTTACTCTAAGACCCATAAGGTCTACTAGATAGATTATGTGGTGGTATGATGCTATCAAACATACTATCACTTTCCTTAGAATATATGATAAATAGGCTACCTTGTTTAGATGGCATATTCATCATGCCACCACTCAAGAGTTTATGAGAGCCTCCTAGGAGCTTAAGACCTTTCCTTTTAATGTATAATTATAGGTTCACATAGTTAATTAGAGATACAAAATCCAAGTTGCTAAAGCTTACAATGCCAGAGGAGCTCAATTATGCATCAAAATGCATTAGCTCAAGGTGGGGGACAAATTGACCAAGGAATTTTTTTGTCCTACTTTAGTCTAGATAAGTGGCTAATAGGATCAAGTCCATTAAAGGGGGAACTAGGTGCCAAAACAAATTACATAAGGTGATATAGGAATTTATTTCTTATTACCAAGAGGTGTTCACCTCTCAACCTGATACTACTACTAGACAAGATGCTCTCTCCCATTGTTTGAGAGTTGTTCCTTGTAAGCTTTCAAGGGCCTAGAGAGTTGTTTATGATTGACCTCTTAGTCTTAACAATCTTAAGTAAGCTATTACACATATGGCCACTGATAAGGCTCTATAATGGATGGGTTCCCTTATGATTTTTACCATTCTTTATGGGACATTGTGGGCTCTGACCTCCATAAGGTTTATCTTGAAACTTTGCATACCAATTCTTTAGGGACCCTCATAAATCAAGGAAATATTAATTTCATTCCCAAAGATAGAGACCTAAAAGTGATGACCAAATAGAGGCCTATTACTTTATTGAATGTTTCCTATAAGATTATTGCCAAAGATTTATCACTTAGGATCAAATATATTCTTCCTCTAGTTGTGAGGAGTAAACAAACTGGTTTCATTTATAATCATTATATCTTAGATAATGTGATAGATATTTGAGAAGGCATGGATTGGGCTATAACTTCCAATCAAAGAGTTATTTTTTTCAAGACTAACTTTGAGAAATCCTATGACTACATAGAATGACCCTTTATCATGGCCATGTTGCAGGCTCTTAGATTTGAACCAAAATTTATGCACATTGTCAACATGCTCTTTCAAGATGTTAGAGCTTGAATAAACATAAATGGTGCCTAGTCTCACATATTTGAGCTACATAGATCAATTAGACAAGGTTTCTTACTTGCCCCTACCCTTTATATGCTTGCTATAGAAGGTTTTAATTACCTTATAGCTGACTATACTTCTATGGGGATGGTTAAAGGTATCTCTCTTCTTGCCTTAGATTATAAATTGGTTAATGGTCACTTTGTGGACGAATCCTTTCTTACTCTCAAAGAAGATGAAGAGTCAGTTAGTAATGCCATGTAATGCCTTGATATTTTTTGTTTGGCCTCAAGATCTTCCATTCAATAGAAAAAAACCCAATGTTACAAATAATATGTCTCCTAAACCCCATTAATTTGAGGGTTACTAATGGAAATGTATCCTACTAGCCATTCAATTTAAATTATTTGGCATTCCTTTTACCTTTAGGGCTTCTCCTATTGATCTCTAGTATTATGTCATATAGAGGTTTGAAAAAAAATTGCCTATTGGATTATAAAGCCTCTTACTTTGGCTGGGAAATTTTAGATCTACTCCAAGGTCTTAGATGCTACTCATGTTTATTACTCTTCCTATTGGGCCCCTTCTAATGCCTCCTATGACAAGTTGGAAATAATTCTTCATGACTTTTTATAGGACAATTCTGAAGGCCATCAAGGGTTTCACAAAGTGTCTTGGGCCATTTATTGTAGGCCTAAAGAAGCAGGTGGTCTTGGCCTTATTAAAATTAAAATTTAGGGCATTGATCTTAGTGTTAAGTGGATTATAAGATGCTTGGAAGGAGATGAATCTTGGAAGATCCTTATCAAAAATTGTATTGCTCAAGGATCTCCTATAGGTAGGAAGGCATGGTAGGGTCTTGACTTGCATACCCTATTTATCACTCCTATGCCTATCAAAATAATTGGCTTCTTTGTCATACAAAGCATATGGAAGGCTTGAAAGAAGCTTAAGTCTCTCCTAGTTTAGGTTAGAGATGGATTCAAGAATGGTCTCTCTATTAATTCTCAATCTCTTTGGTGGTCCCTTATTCTCAACTTCCACAATGTTCCCTTTGTCATGGTTCCTTGGATAAAAAGTCTTAAGATTTTTAAAAAGGGTATTAAACACATTGGAGATAATTTTTGTAAGATCTCTCAAGACTAGCTACCTTAGAATATTGTGAAAGTTAGGTTTTAGCTTAAAAAAGATAAAGAATATGTTTTTGAAATTTAAAATGACATACCTAGTGAGTATCTACATAGAATTAGAGTGTCCTCTCTCACCCCATGGTGGAAGGATTATAATTGGCCTACATCCACTCTTTTTTGTCATTATGCCCCTAACTTTGGATATAATCTTCTTGCTCCCCAACATATAAATACTGAGGCACTCAATAGACATTGGAGTCTTAACTATCTTCACCATGTTTTGCTGAGGAGATTTAGTAATATATGGTGGGCTCTCTTGGAGCCTAAAAATGGTCACTTTATTTTGTTTATTATGTATCAAGGAATCCTTGTTGGAGACTAACTCTAGCATATGGGGGTTCCAAATCCCACTTTTCATGATTGTCACTGCCTAGAAACCCTTAAGCACCTTTTTTGGTTTGGTTACCATGCTCAATCTACCTAGAGATGGATTCACTCTCTTTTTAAGCCCTTCAGACTTGAAATGTTCACCTAGAAAATGACTCTCTTAGGGGACTCAACCTTGCTTCCTACAAGATATAATAGATTTTGGTAGATTTTTTTCACTAATATTTTATTTTAGATCTATAATTCTAAAAACAAAGCTTGTTTTAATCATGAAGATATGGAAATTGGGTTTTTAATTTCTAAAAAAACTAATGTGATATCTAATGTTACCCTTCATATCTAGATTTAGACAAAGAAAGTGTAGCTAAAACTTCACCATTTAGAGGAACTACTAGATCACTAAGGTAATGTCCCTTATGCTATCAGTCATGAGCCACCCAATCACACTCTTCCTTAGGGCAGTGGTTATGGATATAGGCATTCTTGGTCTTGAATTCGTAGGTCACAAATTTGGATGAGCTCCTTTCCTCACTCTCTCTAGCTATATCCTAGATGTGGGTAATCTCATCATGATAGTGGAAGTAGAGAAGGCTAGGTAGCTCCCTAGTAGGACAAGTTCCCATGATTGGTGCTTACAATTTCTCCACCTCGGTAAAATTTTGAGAATTCATAATAAAATCCTCATGATAAATATAATGATGAGGATCCCTAGCTGATGGGGGGTGGGGAGGGAAGCCTCAGGACCCTCCACCACCTTTGCCACCTACTACCATGTTTACTACTGCTACTTAATTGTTTGTTAGTTTTTGATTTATATTTTTTGGTTGTTAGTAAACACATGTTAAACTTTCTAGATGGTATGACCTTCTAGTTATTTCTACTACTTTCCCAGGGCTTTTTTAGCTTGGTGTGATTTTGGGGTGTGACTTTTCCACCCATCTTTTTTATATCACTAGCTCTATTTTATTTTGTAACTTTTTTAATATAATAAATTGTGATTTTCAATTAAAAAAATGGATTTCAAATATTGTTTTAGTGAGCAAGAATCCAAAAGGTATTATATTGTTCACTAATTTTTGATACATCAACAAGGCCTACTCAAAGGATAACTTTCCTATGCTAAACATTGACATGATTTTTGACTCTACAATAGGGTATGAAATGCTTTCCATCATGGATGGCTTTTTAGGATATAACTAGATCAGGATTGCACCAAAGGTCCAACACCAAATAATGTTCACCACTCCTTGGGGAATGTTTTATTATCAGGGCATGCCATTCAGCCTCAAAAATGTTGGGGTAACATACCAAAGAGATATGACTATTATATTCCATGATATGATGCATGATATTATCAGACTATGTAAATGACATATTAAGTAAATCTAATACATACATAGATCACCCAACCATACTATCAATAATATTTGAAAGGATTCATGAGTACAAGGTTTGACTTAATCCTAAGAAGTGCATATTTGGTATTATTTTAACTAAATATTTAGGCTTTATTGTCTCTCATCGAGGCATTAAAGTTGATCCTACCAAGGTTTAATCTAATATCAAGATGTTACCACCTTGCACTTTGAATTAGCCCCATAATTTTTATGGAAAAATCTAATCTACTAGATGATTCATTTCATAGTTAGTTGATAAATGCCATCCTTTTATTCATTTATTAGAAAAAGACATTAATTTTATCTAGGATAAATAATGTCAAAAGGAATTTGAGCACCTAAAGGAATACTTAGTCAATCCACCTAATCTATTACTGCCAATGCTAGGTAGGTCCTTCCTACTTTGCCTATCTACCACTAAAAATGACCTAGGGGCACTTTTGGCCCAACATGATGAACATGAGAAAGAAAATGTAGTGTATTATCTAAGCTATACATTGGTAACATATGAGCATAACTATATGACAATTGAAAAATATTTTTTAGATATGGTATTTATAGACCATAAGCTCTATCATTATATTCTCAACAACAAGACATAGTCATTCCAAATTATATCCGCTTAAGTATATACTATAAAAAATAACTTTATAAGTTTGCATGTCTAAGTGGATCATGCTTTGGAGTGAGTTTGAGATTGAATATCTTAACCAAAAGGCCATTAAAGGATACGTAATTATAGATCAACATATTGAATCTCTCATTTTAGATACTTAGCCACTTATTCTTACATTCTTATATAAATACATCATAACTATCATATAAACACCTCCTGAGGAGTAAAAATGGAAGCTATATTTTGATGGGTCATTCACTTCTCATGGATTAGGAGAAGGATTGTTATTCATTACACCATAGTGGATTCTCATTCCTAAATCATTTGATATCAACTTTCCCATAGTTTAATATGAATCTCTATTGTATGGATTTTTATAGTAATACAATGGAACATTCAACATTTACTAGTTCATGAAGATTCTCAATTTATTATTAATTAGGTTACAGACTAGTTTCAGACCAAAGATGGTAATTTGATATCACATAAAGCCATGATGGACATTATAAAGTAGTAGATTACTCACATTTAGTTTGAACACATACCTCATGCCAATAATAGGATAATAGATGCCATGGTTACCAATGGTTATTTGATTAGTAACATAGACAAGGCAAGATACTATCATTTCCTCCTTGAATATATTTTAGTGCTTGCTCATGAACCTTCAAACATTAAAATGATTTGTGATGTTTTTATTTCCAATATTATTTAGTATTCTAACTTATATTATTAGTTCAAGGCCAAGTCCTTCCAATATAACTTTCATGTAAGCAAAAAACACTTTCACACACCAACCCTCTCATTATACCTTATCTGGCCCAACCCATTATCGTAAAAGTTTTGATGGAACTCTAATATATTGTTTGAATTTGATAGAAGTTAGATTATCATTGAGGTAAGTTCATGAAGGATTTTGTGGTTCTCACACTAATAGGGACATCCTTATTAAAAATATCCTACGTACTAGTTATTATTGGATGAACATGGAATAAAATGCAACTACTTATGTGAAAAGATGTAAATAATGTCATAGACATGTAAATTTGTTCCATGCTCTGGCAAGAACACTCAAACTAATGACTACACCATGGCCATTTTTAACATAGGGACTCAATATCATAAGGAAGATTAACCCTACCTCATCAGATAGCCATAAGTATAACCTTACCACCATTTAGAAGTTTAATAAGTGGTTTGATGTTATACCTCTCACTTACATGACAATAAAAAAAATCCAAATTCATCTTCAACCATATCATTTACCATTATGGTTTCCCATCCGACATTATATTTGATAATGGAACATCATTTAAGAATAAGGACGTTAAGGTGCTCTATGTTGAGTTTAACATTACCCAAATTTTTTCCATTACGTATTACCCACAAGGTAATGGCTAAGTAGAGGCATCTAATAAGACCATTGTCAATATTCTGAAGAAGATTGTCAATGATGTTGGCCACAATTGGCACTTGTAGATATTTCAAGCCCTCTAGGCTTACTATACTAATTAAAATACTCTAATAAGAGCCACACCATATTCTCTTATCTATGATCATTGATGATGAAGATTATAGGGTAGCTTGTATACAATATCTAGAATTATTGGATGAAAAATGCATGGCCATTATAAATAGCCTTTGATCATATCATAACTAGTTACATGGTTAATATAATAGGTGTGTGAAGCATAGAGAGTTCAAACTTGGTGATTTTATCCTCAAATAAAACTATAAGAACACAATGTTTGAGAAAAATAAGAAAGACAAGTTCAAACATCATTGGATATGACTTTATATAATTGTTACTAACTATGGCTCTAGGGCTTAAAGGTTGGCTATACCGGAAGGAGATAAATTTGATGAACCCATGAACATAATACATCTCAAGAATTATTTCACTTGAGAGAATTGAGGTATTGTCTATGAGGATTGTTTACATTGTACTGTAATATCACCTTATTTTTACCATACCATTTACCATTATTTTTATACCTTCCCTATTTTTCTAGTGTTTATTTTTTCCCACCTTGCCCACCCTTTTTGAGCTTGGTTTTGATCCATTAGTACTTTTATAACCTATAGAGATTGGATTAAAATGAATTTTAAATGGTTAATTAATTATGGAGATTATTTGAGTACATATTTTTCAAAATGAGTAAGTATTTTGGGTCAGTATGATAGTGATTTGGAAATTACATTCTTCACTATTATCAAATTCTATCTCATTACTAGTGCTACTGATTATAACCAACTTTGAGAAAATTAGTATCACTAAACCTTGTCATTATTTCCTCATTGAAACCACCTTTGATAAAATAAGAACAACCCAATTTTTTATCCACATTGCCACATCATTGTTCTATACTTTTCCATTTTCCTATTCACAAACTTACTATTACCTAGTTGGATCTTCCATTGTAGGCAAAACTATAGTGACTTGAGGTCTCTTATGGGATTATGTAGGCAACACTCGATTTACATTGAGGTCATCTTAGCCACCCCATTTTCTATTATCTCTCCATTTTGAGATCATTTATAAGTTTTATTCTCTTTCAATTTTATGAGTTTGGGTTGTGTTTTATCTCATAATTATCCATTGAGTTGAGATACTAAAAACACCAAAAGCATTCAATGCTTTCCATAGATTTCACTGTCATAGATAGAACTATAGTGGCTTGAGGTCTATTTGGACTATGCAAGTAGTACTCAGTTTTTTTTAAAGTTAGCTTGGCCACCCTTGTTTGAACACTCTCTCCATTTTACAAACCTTTTTAGTTTGAACTCTCTCTCTCTATGTTGAGAGAATATTGTAGTCATGATCTCACCATTTTAAGAGTTGGACCATTATGTATCTCATAATTATTAATTGAATTGAGATACCTAGAAAATTTTAAAAACATTTAAAATATTTTTGAAAACCCCTAATATTGGAAAAGACCTAGGAAATCCTAAAAAACAAAAAATCATGAAAATTGGCTTAAAATTTCAATGATAAATACAAAGCCATCAAATTTTTTGGGAATGGACTATCTTATCTATCTAGCTTTTTTTCTAGGCCACCTTAGTCTTTTTCCTCCCATTTATGAGATAACTACATTGGTTAGAGGTTTACATAGACTATGTAGGTAGCACTTGGATACATGGGGTATCTCAGGTTAACTCAGCCACCACCATCATTTATTTTTTTAACACTTTTTTTCCTTAAGGAGTTTGGGACTCCTAACTATTTCATAAGTAACCACTTATACTTTAGTTTCCTCATCATTATTATCCTTAGACATATGCTCTTTCCATTTTATGAGATGATGTTTTGAGAATTGTGCATTTGAACTCAAATCACTAATGACCACTTAGATTTTATTATAAAATCACCATTTTGTAAGAATTTTTTGAGCCTACACTCTCACTATTTTATGATCTCATTCTCATTTCATTCCATAGATGTATTAAACACTATGAATTACCAATTTAGTTCATATGGAAACTCATATGTTGACATTTTGTATGGTTTTAGCCTAAACCATGCTCTTGTGCTTGCACAAGTTTTATATTTTCATGATTTCCTAATTATCAATATCATCCCCTATGTACTCTCAATTTACGAGACCATTCCCATATTCCTCTACAATTCAATTATGTTTTTTTCATCAATTTTATTCTATCTCATATCCCAAGAAAACTAAATTTGGCCTAAATTTCATGTTGGATATCATGTCCTTGAAACTATGTAGGCAATGCCCACTTGCCTAGTGCATCTAGAGTCAACTCAGCTACCCCTTCTTTTTCTTATATTTCCCCCATTTTGATTATTTGTGTCATTATCTCTTATAACATAGGGGTAATGTTTTCCATAATTTTTGTGTTGTTGTTCCTTGTAACATAGGGGAAACTATTTATCATTTATTATTGTATTATTTTACTTGTGTCATTATTACCTAGCTTAGGGGTTGTGCTATCTCCAAAAGTAACACCTTTGTTTAGCTTAGTCTATTTATCTTAGTTAGTTTGTTTAACTTTGTGTGTTTAGAATCATTTTTTATGCACTTTTATTTATTTTGGATTATTTACTTGTTTTATGTTTGTTTGTTTATTGGTGTTTTGTTTGTTTATTTGTTCATTTTTTATTTATTAGTGTTTTGTTGGTCTATTTATTTATTTATGTATCTCCATACTAGTAGGTAGCCCATACTAAAATCACTATTAGTTAAGACATCTATCTCCATACTAGTAGGTAGCCCAAATTCATGCTTATCTTATATGTTAGTTTATTATTACTTTGAAAGTATTGATTCAGTATGCAAACCCCATTTATCAATTTTCCATATTAAGGAAAATTGAGTAGACCTATCCTGATCATATCTACCCTATTATGGAAAAGGTGAATTGTGTCATGTTTCCATCTACCCTACTAGGGCACCTCACTATGCTAATGATTATAATCACCTTTGGGCAAATCATTATTTTCACTCATCTGCGCTACTAAAGCACCTCACTATGCCAATGATTATAACCAACTTTAGGAAAATCAATATTTAAACCCCCATTACCTATAGATCACATCATTTTATTCTTTTCAAGGGAATATTTAGGGGCTTTATTTTTTGCTCGATCCCTCAAGGGGGAATCCAAGGCTCATCTATTGCCCTTTGGGGCATTGGCCAAGGCATTAATAACTTTCTCATTCTTTTAGAAGACATTATTTTGCCTATGTTTATCAATGACTTCCAAAATAGGGGAAAACTGTAGACAACCTATTTTTGTTGAAACCATGTTTCAACCAAACTTTAGATTGATTTCTACTAAATAGTGCAAATTAAGCCTAAGCATCACTGAATGTCTTAATTTCATCTGCACATCATACACTAGTATCTACAATCAAATTGAGGCATCCCTATTTATGGTATTATCCTATATATAACAATAACCTATCATATATTCATCTCCAGTCAAATTTTAACCTAGAAAATTGATAGATTGGTCTTTAGGCGCATTAAGCTAGGTACCTAAATCATTTCTACAATGCAAAAGTGCTCAACAAAATGAATTAACTAAGTAAATACAATTAAATGCTTAAGTGATTTTTTAGTGTGAAATTAGTAAATATTAATTTAAAAAAAGAAAATTTCAATAAAATTGAGGTCATGATGATGTCATTATCCTCAAATTTAAGGAATTAGAAATATCTCCATTAAATCCTTAAATTCATAAATGGATAGCCATCTTAATAAATGGGATATTTATCCCATGTATTAATTATTTGTCCCTTCCTTAACTTAACTAGGGTTCAACTAAAGCTAATCATGATTAGATCTAACCTAACTTCACTTGGGTTAGAGTTATTTGGAGAACTTATAAATAGAAATACCAAGCGTATTGCTTAACAAACTCTCAAGGCCAAAGTTATAATGTTAAATTATTGAGAGATAAAGCTTTCTTGTGTAATGTTATAATTCAAAATTATTGATAGATTGATTCATCTTTCCAAAATGAAGACAAAGAAAACCCAAGTGACAAGGAGAAATGATGTAAGGAGAACCATTATTAAAGACTCTTTGAGCACAAACTGAGCACATTATTCTAAGGCCAACGTGTAACTCTTGATCACAAGGAAGGTGACGAATAATTTTTTTTCTTGTTTTGTTTGTTATTTGTATTGCTATTTTGCTCTTTGAGTAGCTAAGCTTGAGGTGTTAGATTCATTTATGCGTTTTAATTGATGTTTATCACACTAATAGTTGATTGACTCCCCTCTTGAATTCTTATTTCATAATAGGTTATAGTTTTGAACATATATCCATTTGGTAAAATATAAGGTAAAGGACATTAGTGTCATTTGGAGATAATAGAGCCATGTGGTACTAGTGTCCTTATAATGGTGCTAGTTTCTAGTTGGTAGAACACTAAACACAAAGCACTAGGATTAGAAAATGAGGGTTTGGGACTAATTTAGGGATGAATAAATACATTTGTGGCCCACATAAAGACTGGATAAGTGTGATAATAGGATCTATTATAGGTCTAGGGATAAGCTAGGGATAAGTAATCTCAAATAGCATTATTAGTGCTAAAATACCATTTTTGGGTGATTAAATTTGCCCCCTTGTTTTAGAAATGTATCAAATCAAAATGACTAAGATAAAGGACAAATATGAATACTTAGACTTATGTAGGGGGTGAAACCCTTGAAGCTAAGTCTATGTATATGAAGCATGTTCCAATGCATGCCTTAAATTAAATGTGTATAAATCAATCCTTACTTAAGAGATATAAAAAGCAAAAGACTAAATTGATTAGATAAGTAAAACTAAATAAAATTAAGTAAAGATATGGGAAATATAAAATGAATGAATACATATCAGTAGGTATTTAAACTAAAGAATGAACCTAGTGACAACCTATGTGTGTGCATGTATATAGTGATCAATCAATGAATAACTTGGACTAAGCTAATGGCTTGCTCAATCCTCATTTATGGGTGGTGTAATAACTTAATCCTTTTTTGACTCCATCATTTCCCACCCCTACTTGGTGGATTATGACTTATGAATAACTTGGATTGGATTGATGATGTGTTCGATCCTTTCATGTAGGTGGATCAAGAACTCAAGTAGATTATGACTCCATCATTTCCCACCCATGTGTAGTAGATGCATCTAAAACTAAACTATATTAAGTATTGTAAATGTCTAAATTATTATATCTAACTATGTACACCATTTCTATGGCCACTCAACTACATTAGGTAGATCCACATCACTTGGGAATGCCAACCACTAAAGATGGAGTAAGGCTTAAAACTAGTGTGCAACCTAGAATATGATGTTGAGTGTATACAATGTAAATAATGACATGAAATTTATCATTACATGTAATCAAATGGTGTGTAAGTGAGAATGAAAAAAAAATATTCCATGCACATGCCCCCAAATTTGATATTTGAGCATATGGATTCTAGATTGAGTTATAATAAATTGTATCTTGGTATCTTAACTAAATATGGGAATGTTCATGTGGTACATGATGTCCCCAATAAGAATAAATTGATATGAATATAATCTAAATTAATATTAATCTAATCAAAATTAAGCATAGTTGATAAATCTATAACTAAATCTAAACAACTGGTATTGTACCTACTATACTTTTCTATCCAATCTAAGATTTTTTGAAACTAAGGCTAATAGATGGTAGTATCATGTCTTGGATAATAGTGTCATTTTGAAAATGTGGTGCTAGTATACCAATTTGGGTGCTAGTGTCCTTATAGTCTAATTTTTGTGAAACTATGCTACTTTTTGATTCACTATTTTCCTACTATGTTTATCTATGTTTGATTTTATGTAAGTGAGCCTGTGTGTTAAAAATGTATTGTGAGTGGAATATAGGAGCCTAAAATATATGACAAACCCCTATGAATGCCTCTATTTTTATGAGAGTTTTTAATCTATGAAATAATTGTCCTTAAAATAAAAAGATGTACAAAATGTGTGTTAGTTAGAGTATATATGATAATTATGTAATAATCCAATATAATGTGCATGTATAACATCAAAATTTAAGATAATCTGAGCATAAGTATATAACTTAAGATGTATTTCATGTATAAAATTCACAATGGTACTAAGATATATATAATAATGTATGCTACAATAAATCTAAGTAAAACTGGGTAGCTACCTAGGGGATAGGACATGATGTCCATCACAACACCCAAGTAGGAAGGGTAGATGCATAAGGTCCCTCATGGCATCAAAATTTGGTGTGTGTAATAATTAAAGACAAATTCATGACCATGACACATACAATAAAGCATACATATAAAACACATGAGGTACACAAAGTATGCAAAGGGGCCATAATACAAGGGACATGGGCACATGTCACTAAATATAAGAAAACAAGATACACAAAGACATGTTCAAATGTCTACATATGCAAGAAAAAACAATTTGGATTAGAGCCACATATAAGGACATGTTCAAATGTCCACATACACAATCAAGAAGGAACACACAAGGATATGGGCACATATCCAAAGCATACATACTATGAAAACAAGTGGCATAGAGCCAATGAAAAATGGCATATTCAAAAGCCCTCAAATAGAAGAAGCATATAAATACAATAAATTCTACACTAGGAAATCTAAAAATGAATTTTTTCATGAACATAAAATACAAATATAGGTAAAAGCTAATATGTACATATATTAAGTCTAAAGTATTAGTAGTTAGAAAAAATTGGGTAAGTGTAGAATGATCCATATCAAGATATAACAATGAAAAATTTATGATGTAGAGTATAGAAAGATGTATCCTGGTAATTAAAACTATGTATAGGGTGCCCCCAAATTAGAAAATGTTTCAAATGAAGACCCCATGCATATGTGTATATGTGCACAATGGGTAGATGATAACAAATATGGATAGGTGTAGTGGACATGAGTCTTATAGCAATCTAAAAACACTTGCAAACAATAAGTGAAGCATTTATGTATGATAAAAAATGACTATACTAATATACCTAACATATGTAATGTCTAAAAAATATAAGTGTAAACATGGTAATATATACAATCTATAGTTTTTTATTTTCTAAGTAAATATTTGAATGTTTGCATTTTTTTGAAAATTTAAAATGTTTTTGTATTTTATATATATAAGTTATGCACAAAAAACATAAAAATGAAACTATGTAAAAGGATAAATAAATAAGGAAAGTATGTACAAGTAGGGAAGAACAATACTAACTGATGAGTCTTATGGGAGAATCACTATCACTATGTCCTATGTTAAAAATAGGAATGATAATCTCTCATTTAATATGATTGCTATGTTGGAATTGAATGGTGTTGTGGTAGGAGTATGAGTATTATTCACCATCAGAATCATAATAGCCTATAATTTTAGAGCAAATTATCTCATACTATGGAGCTAACCTTTCTGAATTATAATTTCACATATTGATTGTAATTTTTCCCTTTGAAAATGTGCTAATTATAGGTATATGATGCTCTATAGGATCTTTTGATAGAAAGGATTTTTTGATAATGATTATTGGCTTAACATGATTTTGACTTTAAAACATAAGTTCTTACTCTTTATATAACATTTATTGTGTATCTAGATTGTTGCCTTGATAAATTGTATATGTGAATGGTTTTCCTTAGGATGTTTAATAAATCCCAAACTTTGTTGACCAATATTATCAATTGCTAGAAAACTAGTGATGCCTTAGGCCTTCTTGCCCAAACCTTGAACATGATAATCAAACTATTGTAGATATTTTTGACCAAACCCATACTGACTTAAAAGTTGAGCCTCATTTTGGAGAGGTAGATTTACATCTTGTAATTGCTTTACTTATGCTTGTTGTACTATTTCTTATTCTAATTGTGCTATTGCAACCTTTTATTGTTATAAGTTATGATTTGATAACCAATTTTGCATTGTTTCTAAATTTGATCCATTTTAAATTTGTAAATGTGTCATTCTATGTTATTTGGATGAAGTGTAACTATGTGAGTTATTTATATCCATTACCTATTGTATGTTCTTTTTCAATGTTGAACATGAATTGGTGTGGTGCCCATGCAATCTATGATGTGCATAATAATATATGTCTCTCTTCACTAGGTGTAGAGGGGGTAGGTTGATCACCTTATCTTTAATCATTTCCCTTAGTATCTCAATTGAACTCTTACTTGATATTTGAATGATTTTTGAATCACTATTTGTATATGTACTTTGTTGTGATTTATGATTTGGATATGAAAAAGTGCTTGGAAATTATTTTCTAGGTGTATATATATACATGGTTTACACTAGCATATTATGGAGACTATGTACATGTAATATGAATTTATAATAATGTGACCTATTCACTTAATAAATGATTTTGATTCTACAAATATGATATTAGCTTGCTCATACTAATAATTTTATCCCTTAGAATATCATAAGTGCAAACCCTAGTTACTTCTGATTGAACATGTAGGAACACATCCTACAAGGAAGAGGTGTGAATAGGATTAATATGGGGATTAGTTACAATGGTATACGATGATTAATCTCATGGAGTGATAACATGGACCTAGTTATATGGAAAGTAGATATCATCCTCATGGATATGAGGAGGAGAAGGAGAATCTTTCCTTTGCATACTATATGACATTGAAACTTGAAATGTAGTTGTTAGCTTAAGTTCTTTTATCTTCTATGTGTGTAAGGGTTTGATTATTAATATAATACTAGATAAGAGAAAGATAACATGATATGAAATATGACATATATTTCAATTGATATAAAACATCATCTATACATGTGTTTATGCATTTTTTGAGTTCATTCTAAATTAAAGGGAACACACATGTAAATGAAAGTATTAAATTTTGAAACAAAAAGACATACCCTTATTCTATCATTATGATCATGATTACATCAAATAAAATTAGAAAATGTATAGATCTAGAACTTTAATGATGGAAACATAAACCCTAGGGTTATTTAGGGTTAGGGTTTGTGCAATATTGAAAGTAAGTTATGTTTACCAAATGTTTTAAACTTTTAGGACTTAGTGTATGTAAATCCTATGTTTGTTAAATATTTGAGTAGACTAAATCAAATAAATAATATACAATAAATAAAACCACTAATTTTTTATAGAATCGACTAGCTTTAACTTTTATAAAAATAGTAATAAATAGTGCAAGTAAGAACTTAGATAGAAAACAAATGATATGAGTGATATGGGTGATGGAAACTAAGATGGAAGCTGGTCTAAGTGTCATAAATTAAATACCAATGTAAAAACCCCTCAAGGATTATAGATTCACAATTAGACAATAGTGTCATTATTAGAAAAGTGGTGGTAGTGTTCTCTATGTACAGCTATCTTGAGATTATGGGTGTATGTTTATCTAGAAATCTGAGGTATGTTCCTATGTGTATGAGTCCTAAAACCCTATATTTTACCTATAAAAATTGATTTATTATGTAAAAGCTAATCCTACATATAACTAGGGCATTTAGTTGATATGAATTAAAAAGTGTGTTTGTTAGTAGGGTAGGTTGGACATCCTCAACACCCCACTATGAAGAGATTTGCCTACATACCAATATTATAAGTAGGGATCAAGCCTAATGTAGTTCTCCCCACCTAAGTGTGAATGCTAGTATAAAATTGTCTTTGAGTTATTTAAATATTCTTGAGACTAGAAATATAGATAATCTAAACTTAGGGTTGTTGTAGATGATAATATGTAGAAGTAGGGAAGAATAAGGATTGATAACCATAATTGTGCTCAACTTATTTTGAGTTTGAATGTGTATTTTGCATATGATTCCCATCTAGTAGTTAGAGGGATAAAATTCATGTATTTATATTATTTTGATGCTTATGCAGGTAATAAAATATGTATAGGCTGACCCTATGAGGTTATAATTTTAAAAATATATCCATTTGGAAAAATATAGGGAAAAAGACATTAGCACCATTTTGGGGACACTAGAACCATGTGGTGCTAGTGTCCTTATTATGGCGTTAGTGTCCAACTAGTAGAATACTAGGCATAAAGGGCCATGATTGGGAAATGAGGGTTTGAAGATAAGTTTAGGGATTGCTAGGGATACTTATGGCCCACATGAAGGATGGTTAAGTTTGATAAAAATATCTAGGATATATTTAGGGCTAAGATAGGGATAGGCAGTCTCAATTAGCTTTATTAACACTCAAATACCACTTTTGGGTGATTACATGTATAATTTATCCCACATTATTATTTCAAAACTAGTTTTGATGGTTGTATGGCCATAATAAAATATGATTATATTTAATATTTCCTTCATGTAATTAATAAAATTAAATTAAAATAATTGAATATTTTTTGAAATTAAAACTATATGGGAGAATATAGTATAATGTTTAAAACTTATAAAATAACTTTTTTAAAAAAAATTATTCACTATCAAAGAATGCAAGGTCTATTTTTGTATATAATCAAGCATCATTTTTTTAATCAACCAGTGATATATTTAAATATTTTTGTAGAATAAAACTTGGTATGAAGAGTCCTTGATAAAATATTTTACTTAGGACTTCCGTTGCTTTCATGGCCAACTTTTTGTATCTATGGGGGAAAAATGTAACTTTTATGCAGTCAAAAGATAAGTTCTTATCATCTTACTAAAATTTATGCCTTTGGACATCCCATTAAAAATATTTCAATTACAACATGTTTGGATATGAAAATTACATGTGATCCCATGACCAATACCTCCAAAGCCACCCAAATGCCCACTTTTACAATTGCTTAGGAACGTGAAAACATTGACAAAATACATGATCAATGTTAAAATTTTAGTTGGATATCTTCACCTCTAGTGCTTCATGCATGAGAAATGGAACCAAAAACACATTGGGAGTGGTGATAAATGTCTATGATCAAATTCTTGGCCTCTAATCAATGTTAGTTAAGAGACATAATACATGTTTTGAAATCAAGAATATCCTTCTGTTATGACCCCACTTTTCATTATCTATTATACTATTTAAAACATTATGGTTATTGTTGTATAATTAACTTTTATTTCTTTAAATCAAGTGAATTATATGGTTGGAATCAATGTAGTGGTATTTAGACTACATGATTGATGGCTTGGCATGTTTTGAATTAACACTTGATGGTTTTATATATTATTAATGTAGTTGATATTTTAGTATAGGTATTTAATTATTTATTGATTCTTTGATCAGATACTGTTGATGTAATTTTATGGTTGTAGTTACCATTTTATGAGATAACTTAATGTTGATAGTGGTGCATTGGGGTACTAGAGTGAATTATGAGTAGTTAGACAAGTCCAACATGTATTCATGATTTTTAGTTATATTCCCCATCATTAGACATCTTATCTAATTCATTTATTATGTCATTATCTTGACTTTATGACTTATCTCATTTCATTTTTGTACTATTTTATATCACTATGTTTGATTATCACATGTTGGCTTATATTCATTTTATTTTCCATTATTATCTTTTTATGGCCCATAACAAACTCCTTTCACATCTACAAATAACTTGCCACTCCTTCCATGCAAACTTTGATTGATTGGATCCTGCATGCCTACTTGGATTTTACTTGCTTACTTAGATATGGACTTCTTAAGGAACTACTTAGACCTACCCATGACACCCCCTTGGAATTTTACCTAGATTAATTGTTAAATGGTGGTGATATGGTATATAGTTCAATGGCATTAACATTTGAATGGTGGTTAATGTTAATTGGTTTTATTATTATTAATTTGGTTGATTATGTTTTGTTTATTGATTAGTGGGTTTGATCATTACAGAGGGTCATTTAATGACTATTGAATTGATTGGTATATTTTGGTGAGATTGCTTTTGGAAGTATTAACATCAATGTAGGAGGATTTCTCTCTCCTTATATTAAATACAAGTATTGAATGGGTATGGGGAGTTGGATGGAAGGCATGGATATTTAAGCAGTGGGTGAAAAGATTGGATGGGAGTAGGAATATGGATTAAAAATGGAGAAAATAATGAGATGTGTTCCACTAGTTTTTAACATAGACATGTTTTTGGATTTTTCACCATGGCTTGGAAACACAAGGTTTATTCATTCTATCTTGCTAGATTTTTGTGATTTTTCATCCTTTGCACTTTTAGGTAAGCTATTACCTATATTGTATCTAGTAATTTTTTCTTTTATGGAAAAATCTTAGAAAAATAGAGGCTACATATGCAGCTAGAAGTATTAGGACTTCTAGATACGTATCCAACACTCGATATAAAATGATATTCACATTTTTCATGTAAATTTTAAAAATGGATTCTTTATATATTATATAGTTTTGTTCAAATATTGGATTGAAATGTTTATTGTTATACTATGTGTGTTAAGAAAAGCTATATGGTTTTAAATTTTATTTCATCTAGTTCGGTTTGTTGATTTTGTTATATGGAAGAAGGGTTGACAGCTTTTTTGTTCTTTCTATGTGTATGGTGTATTTCATTATGGGTGTTTACACTTATGTTTTGTTTCATCAGTCTATCAACTAAATTTTTCATGGATTAATTTACATGCATTGGATGTATTATTTATTGGGTCATTTTGGTTAACCTACACTTAAAGTTTATATAAATATATGGGTTATTATGTTCTTGTGCTTATTTGAGTTGGTTTATTGTTGAAATGGGACACAAACCTTACTTAGTTTAACTATGTATTTTATGGTTGCTTGTTATTTATATGAAAGGATTAATTTATATATATTTTAGAAGGTTTTTTGGCATGAACTCTTAATTGGTTTTAATTGGATCATAATACTTATATTATCAATTACATTGTTAGGGATTAGATTTTACATTATGTAAGTTTGGATATTTATCGAGAGTTAAATAACATATTGGTTAGTGTGTAATCATATGGATAATACGATAAGCTATTATCCTATTGCATATAGGTTTGGTTTTATTATTATATGTATATTAAAAAGATAGTTTGTAATATATTATTTTTGTATAGGTATGGTATTTAGTTAAGCGGTTGAGAGTTTTTAGGGATTTGGAAATCCCCTATCATAGGAATGAGAGTCCTATATGTTTGTAATGTGTTTAAATGAAATTACTAGAGAAATAATAGGTAATATTCATAGTGTGATAAATATTATTATTGTGTGATTTAAATAATTCTATGTTTGGATCCTTTTTCTCTATGATTTGAATGAGCTAAATTCTAGTATAAGATCCTTTAATTACTTCATTTGGTATTAGATCAGGTTTGTGCACATCATGAAGTCTTGAGATTTCATATGGGGTAGAATAATTATTGTTCATAGTTTCCCCATCTCATAAAAGGAAATATTTTGTGAAGAGATTAATGTAGGTAGGTTAGGTCCTTAATTTTTTAGGCCATACATATTTCAAATATGTGAATGTTTTCTTTTCATACCAGTTAGAGTATCATTATCTTCTCCAAATATACAACTCTATCAAGTACCTTTCTACTCATAGATCACCTTTCATTAGACTACATACCTATTTATTGTTTCATGACTTACTCATTTTAAGTTGATTTGTTAATTTTCTTGTGGAGATATTCCAGATTTGTGTACAACTCAAAAAATTAGAGTCATCCCACAATTTCATAAATCATAACATGGTTTTATCTATTTCCCACCATCCACATCTAAAGTCTAATCATTAATCCACATTATCTACCAATGCATATTAATAATATTATCAAATGTATTCTATTCCTATCAATAACTATGTTCATACAGTCTTGAATATCTATATTTTTTGCTCTATCAATATGTATCATATTATTTATAACATCAAAAATGAATGTGGAGTTTGAATTTTGGTCACCTCCCTTCATAGTATCCGATGACACATACATTTCAAAGTGGAATTCTTGAGTACACTTGTGTAATCATACTTCATTTGGCTTTACAAAGATTTTAATGAAACTATTATTTGAGCCATTCAAAGGTAATATCTATTTATCAAACATTATGCTAAATGTTTTTGCCATCTTGTCAGATTACAAATTTGTCAATCTACAAATCCTACATTTATTCGTTATACTCTACTACTAACATAGATCTATAGAGTTAATTAGTACATTATAATTACTACTCAACATCATAACTCTAATCAACCTATTTCAAGGATTGGTTTCCTACTTGATAGGTTACATGTTTAATAGTAGGTCATTTTAACATCAAGAGTCTTTGTCAAATTTCTTACTTGAGTTTAGTATGTAGTTTTGGTTTTATTTTGTTGTTTACTCAATTAAGTTTTTTATTTTCTATTATCTAGTTAGTCCTTATTTGTCAAATTTGTCATAATAGCTTTTTTTTGTTATATTGAAAATTGATGGCAAGATTATTAGAGTCAATGGGTCATATCTCAAAAATAAAAGTAATTGTCATTTTATTGAAGTTATTTGGGTCTGTGTCAATAATGTTTTATAGGTTGTGTCAATATTTTTTAAATGTCAGAAATTTGTCAAAATATTTAAAAATTTTCATGTCATTACTATCAAAAGTTAGAGTCTTTATTTTGTGTCCTTCTAGTCATTATCAAAAAAATTCAAAAATTCAAAAATTCAAAATATTGGGTTATTTGTAAATGGATGCATTTTTTAGGCATACCCAATATTTGGTGAGCATGTCAATATTGTGGGGGGACCCTATTGTACTGAAAGCAACATGTATATGAGATTCAATTCATCATCAGATGAGTAAACAACTTTAGCAACTGGAAGATAGAAGAAACAAAGGCTGGAGGTTTTAGAACCTCTCGTCAATCACCAATAATGAGGTCTAGAATGTTTTGGTGACATTTTGTGTGGTGTGTTTTTATAGTTTCCACTATGTATTTTAAAAATAAGAACAAAATAATATACCTATTTAAGAAATTTAATTTGTGTATGTAATTCCAAACATAATTACTTAATGTAAAAACATTATGAAAGGATAAAAAGCACCAATGTAAGTTAGTTCATAGATATTTAAAGGGTTTGTGGTAGATAAAAAAAACCATAAGAGGTGAATAGTAGATAGAAGGAGGTTCATGTTCATGTCAAGGTTTGTCGTAAACCTTTAAAACCATGTGAGGAGTGAAGCTCTCTTTATATCAAGGTCATGAGAAAAATAGGGCATGCTACAAGGGGTGAGAATACTACAGGTAAGAGTGTGAATGTTTTTACACCATGTAAAAACTAAGGGGGGAAATGTTAGGAATTATTTTTTATATTATGTAAGTTTGGGTATTTATCAAGAGGTAAGTAGCATATTGGTTAGTGTGTAACCATATGGATAATATGATAAGATATTATAATGTCGCATATCGGTTTGGTTTTGTTATTAGATATATATTACAAAGATAGTTTGTAATATATTATTTTTGTATGGGTAAAGTATTTAGTTAAGTGGTTTAGAGTTTTTAGGTATTGGTAAATCCCCTATTATAAGAATTAGAGTCATATATATTTGTAATGTGTTCGAATAAAATTAATAGATAAATAATAGGTAGTAATATTCATAGTGTGAGAAATAATATTATTGTGTGATTTAAATAATTATACTACATGATCTAAATAATCTAAATTATGGTATAATATACTTTAACTACTTCATATATACATATATATTAAATGTTATTGAATTCTAGAAATGTTTGGGGTTTACTTTAATGTTTGGCGACTATGTTTTTCTTATAAATGAGTCTTGTATTCTTTTAAGGTTGAGTTATAGGGATGAGTTCTTTAAGCAAGATATTAAAATGGGTTCATGACCGAGGCACCCTATATGTGTTGCATGATGAGTTATGGTTTTGAATCGATTGGGTTTTCTTATTAATTCATTGACTAAGTTTACACACACATGTTATGGTTTATTTAAAGCAAATATTTTGAATGGGTTTCTTTGTTATTTATTTGAATGCATATATATATATATATATATATATATATATATATATATATATATATATATATATATATATGTATATGTATGTGTATATATATATACATATACATATACATATAAATATACATATAAATACACACACACCTATGTATGTATGTATGTATGTTCTAATGAGGAAGGACCAAGACAAGGACAAGAGTACCCAATTGTTAGTGTAATTCAAATGCCTATGGCTACACCCTAGATATAAGGATCTATATCTTCAAGGGTAGTCATAGATGAATCAGCTACCTTAGTCTAGCAAAGTTCCTCCTCATAGCCTAAAACTACCATTTGTTACAAGAGGAAGACTAGGACTCCCCTTACATGTAGTTATATAATTGAACAATCACACAAATTGCCTACCATGCCTCAATAAGTAGTGGAGGAGGAGGAAGAAGATTCTGATGAAGAAGTAGAGTTGGAGAAAGCTAAGGCTTTGAGCCTCAAGGGTGATAAGGTAAAATCATTGGTAGTGGAGGAACCCATACGTACTAAGGATTTATAAACCACTTCCTTATTCTCTTCTTCTGCTCTCATTTTTGGTTTTGTGTCAATTTCATCTCTCTTGAAAACTCCTAAGGTAAAATTTTTCACTTCCATATCTAATGATCCATTCAACTCCTCCTCTTTCTTGCATTTCGCGTCAATCACCAATGATGAGGTCTAGAATGTTTTGGTGACATTTTGTGTGGTGTGTTTTTATAGTTTCCACTATGTATTTTAAAAATAAGAACAAAATAATATACCTATTTAAGAAATGTAATTTGTGTATGTAATTCCAAACATAATTACCTAATTTAAAAACATTATGAAAGGATAAAAAGCACCAATGTAAGTCAGTTCATGGATCTTTAAAGGGTTTGTGGTAAATCCAAAAAACCATAAGAGGTGAACAATAGATAGAAGGAGGTTAATGTTCATGTCAAGATTTGTGGCAAACCTTTAAAACTATGTGAGGAGTGAAGCTCTCTTTATATCAAGGTCATGAGAAAAATAAGGCATGCTACAAGGGGTGAGCATGCTATAGGTGAGAGTGTGAATGTTTTTACACCATGTAAAAACTAAAGGGGGAATGTTAGGGATTTGTCTTTATATTATGTAAGTTTTGGTATTTATCTAGAGGTAAATAACATATTGGTTGGTGTGTAACCATATGGATAATATGATAAGATATTATATTGTCACATATAGGTTTGGTTTTATTATTAGATATATATGACAAAGATAATTTGCAATATATTATTTTTGTATGGGTAAGGTATTTAGTTAAGTGGTTGAGAGTTTTTAGGTATTTGGAAATCCCCTATTATAGGAATCAGATTAATATATATTTGTAATGTGTTCAAATGAAATTAATAAATAAATAATAGGTAGTAATATTCATAGTGTGAGAAATAATATTATTGTGTGATTTAAATAATTATATGTGTGGCTCCTTTTACTACATGATATAAATAATTTAAATTATGGTATAAGATCCTTTAAATACTTCATATATACATATATATTAAAGGTTGTTGAATTCTAGAAATGTTTGGGGTTTTCTTTAATGTTTGGCGACTGTGTTTTTCTTACATATGAGTCTTGTATTCTTTTAAGGCTGAGTTATACGGATGAATTATTTAAGAAAGATATTAAAATGGGTTGATGACTGAGGCACCCTATATGTGTTGTATGATGAGTTATGGTTTTAAATTGATTAGGTTTTAATATTAATTCATTGACTGAGTTTACACACACACACACACACACACACACACACATGTTATGGTTTATTTAAAGCAAATATTTTGAATGGGTTTATTTTTTATTTATTTTAATGAGCACACGCACACGCACACGCACACACACACACACACACACACACACACACACACACACACACACATCTATGGGTTCTTCTGAACAAAGGCTTTGACTCAGTTTTATATTGATGGGTTGTTTATATATATATATATATATATATATATATATATGTATATATATATATATGTATATATATATATATTTATATATATATATATGTATATATATATATATGTATATATATATATATGTGTATATATATGTATATATATATATGTATATATATATATATATATATGTATATATATATTTGTGTTTATTTTAATTGCTTTATGTATATCATTTAAATGATACATTTGAGGTAGCTATGTTATGGGAAAGTTATATGCTTGTCATTTTGGAAATATTCCTATGTGTGATTTATTGACTTGCCTCTATTAGGTTTTAGTATGAATATTAAGTGTTTATACTATGCTGAAAACTTTGATAATTTCAATGAAGTATATTGGAAATATTTTATAAATATTTTAACATGAGGGTTTGAATTTGGACCCATAAGTAGTTTTTATTTTGCATAGATTGTTTTTATATTGGTTCTAGTTAAAAAAATATATATATTATTAATTGTCTAATGGAATTATGGAATGATGTTTTATAGTTGAGTTGACTGGTTATCATGATTGTTGATTTAATGGTTTGGATGAGTTTTATGTTGTGATTTTTATTATGTTATATGATTGCTTCTTGATTGGCTCACCATTCCTAGACCAGACTTGAATAACTAAGTATTTAGTTTTTATGTTGTATATCTTGGTTATAAATTTGTAGTCATGATAACTCAGGCTGCCTACATATTTAGATGGGGATCCAAGTTGATTTTTTTGAAAACTATAGAAATGGATTAGTTGTTAATCCATTACTATATCATTAGACAACCTAAAAATATTTATCACCACTTCTAATTTATATCAATGATGGGTTGGTTATTTTTGTCTCCCCTCAAAATGGCGATTTTTGTCTTCATTTATGTTATGTTGTGTGTTGAGATGTCTATTGGTTCAGAATATCACTTGCTCATAATTATCTTATCATCCCTAGTTGTTTCAACTACCATCTAGATGATGGTTGGGGTGGCAAGGTCCACCAATGTTTGGACTCATAGGGCTAGTTATGAGGGTTTATACAATGCAGATATCTATTTATCTATTCTTGGATGATCTTGTAAACAATGTAAAGTAAGTGGTAATAAGTTATTTACACATTATTTACTTAGATGTAATGTTTAAATGTTAATTTATTCATGAACATAGTATTATATATTGATTTGATATGGGTCAATTATGTTAATAATGGATAATAAGTTAACCTATGTTGATAATAAAACATGAAAAAATAATGCAAGGCTTAAATGTTGCTTATATGGTAAGATGTTGAAGTGGTTTATGTTGCTAAAGGTAATTCAATTTATATACTAAGTTATTTAATGTTTAGATAGTTCTCCTTCCTATTTCTAAAGTATTATGTTGATATTATTAATGTATAATCACTCTTTTGATTTGGTTATATAACCATGTTAAGATAGACTTCATGCATATTACCAACTTAGAATAATCTTGATATTATCAATGCAGTATTAGTTTCTTGATTTAGCTACATGATCTTGTTATTATATCATTTTCACTTGATGGTTACTATGAGTAAATGTTTACTTAGTCATATACATAGTGCTACTTATAATCATATAAAATATATATGATAAATAACTTAGAGCTTCAAATTAATAATGGTTATCATGAATTCATTTAAATAGATACTTGTGAGTTGGTTTATATTGTAACTAGTAGATGTTGTGTGTGTGTGTGTGTGTGTGTGTGTGTGTGTGTGTGTGTGTGTGTATACATATATGTATGAAAGTGTTAATTTCATTTTCTCATTTAATATTAATTTTTTTATATAAATAAGTAATATTTTGGATTTGATTACTTGTTAAGAGACTACCTGGAATGTATTTAAAATGGTAATTCTTATATGAATTAATATAGAGTTGATTCTAAAACCATGTTAGATTACTCCAACATATGAAATGAGTCAAATAAATAGTGTTTATACTTCATTTTAATGTTGTATAAACAAGTGATGCCATATACGTACTTGATGATTTTCATCTCTTTGGATTGCATGTACTTTCATCCCTTTTATGATGGATTAACTTATTGCATTACTACACCATGGCATGCCCAACATTAATTTTTAAAATTTCCTTAAGTGGAACATTTTATTTTGGTTCCAGTCAACTTTAAACTCGACTAAATTCCTATTTTTGTGAAGTTTTATGCATTTAGTTGTATGTAAATCCTCTATTGTTCATATACTTTTAAATTGTGTAGTTCACTTAAAAACCTATTTAATACCAGCTTAGAATGAAATTGATCAAATCTAGAATATGATAAATTATTATACTTAATGAAATGTATTACCTTAGATGATAATGGAAATTATTATATAAAGAAGATTGTGCCTTTAATAAATTAATTTCAATATGAATGGTTAAGGTGATAGTTGTTATTGGTTTAAATAAATTATGAGTTAAAGAATCACCAAAAATATTGGAATATATGTAATTTAAGTATGTGTATACACATAATATTTTCAAACTTTTATCGATTACTCACACTTTGTATCTTGAGGGAATCCATCAAGTCTCAACCTCTCTGAGTGCATGCCTTAAGGGATACATTAGGAAAGTGGTGGATAGACCATTGGTGATTTTCTTGATTGTTGTCCCTTTTTCCACTTGTTATCTACACTTTTCTCTTGAAAACATTATCCCTAAGTTTGTTCTTCTATACTGTACCCTTTCTAGTTATTTGATACATTTTATCCTCCTATTCCACACCTTAATCCCCTTTTTTTAGTCATCTATAATAGGTCGACTAGGTCAACCCCATATAATTTCAGGTAATTTTTAGTTAGGAACTAGTTTGGCCTTTGGCCAATTTAACTCATGACCTAGTGAATAATTATTTGAAATAATGCTAGGTCAACTAGGTTGACCCTGTTGACCAAGATTTTTGGAAGGGTTTAGGGTCAAATATGACTATATATATATATATATATATATATAAGTTCATTTTGCCATTATTTAGAGAAGATAAGTAAGATTTATTACACATCTTCTTATTAACCATTATACTTAAGAAGCAATCTTAGGGTTTCATACTTTATTTGGAAATATGGATCTTATCTTATGGAGAAGTCTTTTGGATGCATTGATAGGTTGTGTAACCTAGAGCTAATTTGACTTTGTCATCCATACATAACACAATAACCTCTTTCAAATCACCTTGGCTAAGGGAGAGATTAAGGCTCGGTAGGTTCATCTTCAAAGATAATTATTCCTAAATTTGTTCCTATTTTGTAAGAGTATATAGATATGAATTTTTATTTTTATTTTATGAATTAGGATTCCATATATATTGACATGATTATATGTCTCTTATGCATGTTTAATTTTATTATTTATAACCCCTACTTTGTGCCACAAGCTTTGGTGAGCACTAGATTAGATTTACTTTACTTTTTATTAGTTTAGTGAATATAAAACATAGAACTACCTTAGGGTTATTGCATGATTGTTCTTGAATGGAGGCTTTGGAACCCTCCCTAGTATAGTGTATTATGGTAAGATATCCCCTAATAAAATCTAATGGATCCCCATATTGGTCATGATCTGACTTAACAAATGTGCCCTCAATCGAAAGTGTATGTTATGATATATCTTCTCTGAGTTAGGATTTATTTATAGACATGATGTATTTATGATTTCATACATTTTGGTGAACTTGATGTGAGCCTAACCATTATAGGTATTATTCCATGTATTTCATTATTTTATCATTTTATTTTATATATATATATATATATGATGTTGGGTAGAGTGTGTCAACATAGTACTAACTTCTGTGCATAGGTTTAACACATAGTTGCATCAATACGACTCTATTATATCTATGGAGGTTCTTCTTTAGGTATAGGATACTAGGTCAATTAAATCAACATAATATAGGTTTTAAAGATTTTAGACATCCAATTCAACATAAAAGGTTGACCCTGTACACTTCAAGCATCTATTTTAGCATACTAGGTCAACCAAGTCAACCCTATACATTTCTAGGATATTAACAACAGGTTTCTAAAAAGTTAGGTTGACCCAATCGACATAGTTAGTATAATTTTCAAGTATTAATAAAGGTTATTCAATATAAATCTCACTTATTTTCATCCTCCAACCAACCAAGTTTCCTTTCTATCCTTTTGTCTCTTTCCTTACAATCCTATTTTTCATAGTTTTTAGTCTTTAAAACTAACCCTATACAGTCAACTAGGTTGACCCTATCGATGCAATTTTATATTTTATATTTTGTCTAGAAAGTTATGTCAATTATGTTGATGTATTTCATTTTCAAACCTTTACTTCCATATTACAAAGGTGACACTATCGACCTTGTTTTGTATTCTATGCATACACTATCAACTGAATCGACATTGTACTATGTTTCAAAGTTAGAATTAACTCTTATGTGCTAGTAAGTAGCTCACACTTTAATTTATTGTTACTTTCATGCTTATAATAGATCTCATAGTCTAATTAGGTGTTTTTTCAATATACCATTTAGTTTCACTATTTTATCTTTTATGCACACACTACCAGATAATTAAATATTAAAAATTATTTTAACAATTGTCTACCCAAGGTCTACCTACTTGGATTTCATCACCAAGGGGGAAGCTGACTTCGTTTTCTAGCTAAGTATAAACATGTGGTTAATGGCATATTTTGGCTAAAAACCCAACACCCTTATCACTATAGTGTGTTAAGTGAGGGAGTAGTCCCTAATATGAAGCCAATACCATTATCGATATAGATCTATTTCAACCTAAATGTATTGAAATCATCCTTAGATTGCTTTCTAGTTCCTTGATTATAGCCAACTTCCTATCACATCCAAAATTATACTCTAATAATCTAACATCATTCAGGTTGACCACTTAGCTAGCTTTTAATTTTCAAGTTGATTTCTTGATTTTTGCTCAATTGTATGTTTTATTTCAAAAACTTTCATTGGCTAGCATTGGTGTAAGGTTTTGTGTTGTGTGCCTCAATTGAATCAACCTCATTGATCCAATTAATTATGTGTTTAATTTCATTTATTGATTTCATTAATACTTGAAAAATTATTCTTGTTTTAGTACATAGTCATTTTTGTCGATTCAACCTCTTATAGGATCTTTTTTATTCCCTATCTTATGTACTAGGTTGACCCACTCAACATTGTACACTTTTTTAACCTCTATTTGTTGTACTAGGCCGACCCAATCAACTTTATATAGTTTTTAAGCCCCATTTTTTGTACTAAGTCAACCTAGTTAGATCTATATTATTTATATCACTTCTTATCTCCTTGATATTTGCATCTCTCTTTCCTTTTTTAGTGTTTCTCATTCATCATGAACTTTCTATTTGAAGACAACACTAAGTTGCATTCAACAGACATGATGAGTATTACCAACCCTCATAGTGTCTCGCATAAGTAGAGTAGGGATCCTCTCTTATATGAGACTAATGCTAATATATATAATCACACAATGAACTATGGGACCCCTCCTCATTACTCTTTATAGTGTAATCCTCTCTTCTCACTAGAAGATTAACCTGAATTAGAGTATACCCCTGAAATGCTCTTCTTTATCTCTAAATTTACTCAACATCTGGGAAAATATCCTTCTACCATTTACCATCTTATGATTATTGGTCAATCCAAAGAGTCTCACTCACCTTTTCCCACATTCTCAAATGGATTTAATGGCACTACTTTCTTTTATTTTCATCTTATTCCCTTGATTATGACCCCTTATCATGCCATGACCTCTTCTTTTTTAAATTCTTCTACCTCCATGTCTAGTATCTCCACTAACATGGTATGTTATACATCTAGTGGGCCTCTCCTAAGACCCAATATTGTTAATAATTCCTCTAGTGCATCATTTTCTACCCAATATAATCATGCTTCTAGTGCTTCCTATTCTCACCCCTTCACTAGTTCATCTTTTACCACACAAGTAAATTTTTCCACTAGTACCTCACATTATAATAGTTCATCTCAAGCTCCTATAAACACCAATAGTGGCACCCAAGCCACTAATATAAAATATAATGATTCAAATAATGATAACAATATCAATCAAACCCACCAACTTTTTTTACACATAATTAATCAATTGAATAGTTTTAAAGTTCATAATACAAATCAAATGATGATAATGAAAAATCACCTTCTCCATATTTAAACTCATCCTCAACCAACATCTTGGGCCATGCATAATCAAAATGTTACCTCACCTCCTCTTTGATAGTACCAAGGAAATCTCATCCCTCAACCTCCTTTAGTAAAAAAAAACCATTAAACATATTCAAAATGAGCCTCTTACTACTCAAATTGATAATATTGATATAGGAGGTATCACCCCTACCATTTCTTATAATGGATCAGTCAATCCTACCCTTCATATACAAACATTTATAAATATTTATGAGAATTGGTTCAAATTGAATACCTTTACCACTACTAATCTCCTAGAAAAAACCCTCATGGGTGATGCTTTAGATTGGTACAACTAACTTAAAATTCATTCTATTACTAGTCTAGAAGATTTAGTAAATGCTCTAGTTCAAAAGTTACAAACTAATGATCTTCCTAAAAATACTTTGGCCCACTTTATAAATTGTAAAAAACTTGAAAATGAAATTGCCCAAGATTTTATTAAAAGGTGGAAAACATTGTCCAACAAATGTGAACATAACATGGCTAATTATAATCTTTTCCATCTCTTTATCAATGATCTTTTTCCCAAGTTGTAATATCAAGTCTGCTCTCTCTCTCCACATACTTTGGAGGAGGCAATTGACCAAGTAAAACATCAAAATTTCCTTATACATCAATTCAAGCCACCCCAACCTTCTATGGGTACTTATATCATACTTGAGAAAAAAATGATAATGCTACCAATGATGGTGTTAGAGATTCTTATGACACCATTCACACTATTCAAGCTATCATTCCTAACCAATATTTGGAACCATCTCCCTCTTCTCAAAAATACACCAATCGTCAATTATCTTCACCTAATAAAATCAATGTTCACAAACCCCTATCCTTAGTTTAATTACTAAAATGTCTACCTTGGCCTCTACCATGAGAACTTGATCCCACCTGTCCTATGAAACCTTGGTATGATCTTAACAGTTTTATTGGTTTCATGCATGTTACGGTCATTCTCATGAGACCTATAGGTTGCTTCATAATTTAGAAATGTATTTTCTTCTTGGTCTTAATTTTGATCATGATTAAATCATTCGAAAGTGTCAACAAGCCTATGACATTTATTTTAAGGCTCATGAAACACATACAAAATCTTAATCCTTGAATCATGCTAATGCTCATTTGGCTATCTACAAAGACCATCTTCTTAATCACCAACCTAATCAAGACAACCAAGACAATCCCACCATTTTCACTAACTATTTAGAAAGTATTTTTGACCCTACTCCTGAAGAGAATGTGGTTAATATGACTAATATGTGAAGGGTTATTATTTTCATTGACACTCAACCTATCTACACCCCTTTATTACATTTCATGTTATCTAGGATTCCTATTCAACTCATTTAAATGAGTTGGGGCAAGATGACCCTATAACCTTTGATTAACCAATTCCCATTCCTCCTTTAGATAAGACTTCCCATTTTATTTCCACCATCCATGCATCTTATTTACCTAACACTAATGATAATCAATATTCTACCAACACTTCTTATAATGATTCTTAAAACCAACCTAAACCAACTAATTTATCTTTGAAACATAATTTAATTTTTTTTTCTAAACCTTCTCGTTATTATCAATAAAAATTATCATGCACTTTATTTCCTCCTTCTGAAGACCTCCTTTAACACTATGCACCTATTTCAAACAACCTTCTTATGGGTTATGATGAGTGGCATCCCATCATAGAACTCAATAATTTACCATCTCAAATTTAATTCCTTGAGATTTTGAGTACCTATCCATGTCATCAAAACCATATTATGCAACTCTTATTTGAAATGAACATCCCTCATCCTCCTCTAGTAGGATGTGAAGCAACCTTATCTAGATTTGAAGATAACATATTACAACAATGTGAAGAAATGTCCATCCATGTTGATGAAACAATGGAAACTTCTCTTTCCTTAAAATTTCTTATTACTTCTATTATTATTTATGAGATTTATATTCATGTAGATTATCCTCCTCTATTCATTAGTGTTAGAATTGGCAATATCTAAGTTAAGTTCACCTTATTTTTGAGGGTTCTGGCACTTGTGTTGCCTCTCTCAATTTTATCAAAACCCTTAGATATTTTGAATGAAATATCAATTCCACACACAAAACATGTCAAGGATATGATTTAAATAAAATACCTCCTTTAGGTTATGTGTGGATTCCCATTACTATCTTACTTGTCACCATTCATGTGTAGGTGATGATCTTTAACTTTTTTCTATCTTATAACATCTTGCTCAGTAGGCCATGGACTCAATGTATGAGAGGAATTGCTTATTTCACCTTCCAATTCATTAAATTAACTTACAATGGAGTCATATATAGGATTTAGGGTGACAATAATCCTTGGAATTTCAAACAATTCCAAGACCATGGTGTCTTCAAGATTCCTACTCTTGAACCTTTTCCTAGTGTTTCATTATATGAGTCTCAATGAATTAACTTTCCTGTCAATTCAAATTGAGGTTAAAATGTTCATCCCAAACTCATTGGGAATATTTCTCTTAACCTCTTAAATTTTTATGATGATGAACCTGATGAGATCAATGTAAACATTAAAACTTTTGATCTCTCACCTGATTTCATCTCTCAGCTTCCTACTTCTTTACAGCCTCATTATCACAAACCTCCTTGTGAAGATATTCCCATTATCTTGACTAATACTCAACATTCTATTCATAACACTTCATCAAATGACAAAATCATCCTTAAGTACATCATTTATCTTTGCACACCTGACTACAATGATGGTTATTCCTTAGATGATCCATTATTAAGTTGTTTTGTTCAGGTTCATGATGTTAATATTATCCATTATCATTTTTATTTACTCTAGTATTTTCATGTATCTTCCCATAATCCATCATTTATAGTTCCTAATTTTAATATTTTTCATCTTTATCATAGGGTAGATAGGTGTTGACAACTCTAGTTTTTAAGGAACCTCATAGGAGTATTCTCATGGATCATGCTATGAATGGGACTTACTGCTTTGTTAGGTACCCTGACCACTATAGCTTGGTTATAACTAAGATGTGTGCAACCCTTATTCTATCTTTTGTATACCTTTCTCCTCCATTAATATATCCCACTATAGTCAAGCCCATTTATGCTAGCACTTTAGTTGAGCCTATTATTGCTCTCACTTTAGATGAGTCTCTCCTTGATTTTGATCCTATTACTCTTTCCATTAAGTCCAGTCCTATTATTTCCCCACCATCACATTTTCTTGGTGATGTTTTGATTAATTTACCTTAGATTTCTCTATTTCCCACCAAATAGGTTGACAAGCCTTCCCAAGCTTCTTCTATTCTTGTTACACCTCCTATTATGAGTACTTATACTAAGCTTACTCATAGGTATATCTATTGCTTCCATGGCACATATAACCATTCTTCCATTCATTGTCACAAGTTGAGATAATATATTGATACTTTACATATTTTTATCTCTCAATCATCAAAAAAGGCCATACCTCCCCTAAAGGTACTACCTGAGTATTATCCTAAGTATGGAGAGGTGTATTTTATTTGGCACCAATGTGGCACCCATTACATTGATCATTTCTACATCCTTCAGCAACATCTTAAAGATCACCTTATAACTATTACCACCCCTTCTACCATTCCTCCCACATGTTGTTCTCACAAGAAGGATCTATTGAGGTAAACATACCCCCCAATTTTGAAATAATAGGGACCCTTGTGTCAACTTATATCTTAAAATTGAAGAATCTAAACATTGATGTCTTTAACAAAATTTGAAGATCATCCACTTTATTAAGGAACATGATTGTGTGATTTAAATTATTTCAGACTAACCCTACTAATAAGGTTATGTGAGTCATTTTGTAAGTTCCATGAAGGATTTAAGATTTTGTGTTTAGAAACCTTGGATGGATCTTGATTCAAATTTAAATATTGGAGGGATCTAAGTTGGTGGGAACCAATTTAAAATATGATATAAATAAGGGGTTTGTATGGGTTTTAGTCATGTTTTCATAACATAACTTGAAATCTTATTTATTTCTTTCCCCTTTCTTTTCCCTAAGTTCCTCAAGTCTAATTTATCTTGGTTCCATGAGGTCCCTTTTTACATTACCTAACTTATCCTAATTCTTTAATACTAAGGTCCCAATAATTATCTTGACCTTATCCTTAATACCTTATGCTATGTGCTTTTATTTATGTCCTCGGGTCTAATAATTATCTCCCTCACTCTTTTTAGGATCCTATGATCAATGTTTGATTGAAGGATTTGATCAAATAGAGTGTCCTATCTAAAAAGCTTTGGCTTAAACAATGTTCACCATGATAGATCAATGGCAATTACTTACCCACTAGATTTGATCTAATGACATGAGGCATAAGAGGAAAATTCAAAAGGAGCATAAGGCCTCAAGCAATAGACATGTGGCCACTCAATGATCAAAAGGAAGAAATAAAGGGTCCCACCTAATAAAGACATCTAATTACTGACTAGGCCCCCTTGCATGGATTGATAGCTATCTCTCTCTCACTAGATTTGATCTAATGGCATGAGGCCCAAATAGACTTTTCAAAGGCATCCCAGGCTCTTGGTAATGATGTGTGCCACATTTTCATTTGAGCCACAACTACTAGGAAGTCAACGGTAATCACTCACTCACTAGATTTGATCCAGTGACATGAAAGGCCCAACAACAATTTAAATCTTTGTAATCTCAACACGTGGCTAGTGCTTGACCAAGGTGATAATTGATAAGAGATACGTAGTATGGAAAAAATATGTGAGGGTGTCAAGTGTCATGACTTTAAGCCTAGAGATCACTAGACCAATAAAAGCCAAGGACTTGGATTTAGATTGATGGATTATACTTGATCATTAGATTTGATCCAATGGCATTAAATAAAAGGAAAATTTTAAGATCCAATGGCTAGTATCTGAATGACACTTATGAATATTGTCACAAAAGCCTAGAATGGTACCACATGGACTCCACATAGGCATAAAAGGATAATTAGGGTAAGATAATAAAAGAATATTAGACATGATATTCAATGTAGGGGAAAGGATCAACGAAGGTAGAAGCATTAAGGAAGCTTTGGCTAGGAATGACAAATATTTTGATGAGATGGCTAATCAAGAAGAGGATAATATCATAAGGCTTTCCATATACTTAGGCCTAGTGGATGAACAACATGAAATAAATATGAGTATCATTCAGTAGTAAAGGGCCCCACCTCTAACATCTTAATTATCACTTACCTGAGACTTATCATATTCTTTTGTAAAGGCACATGCTATTTTGTTAGTGTGATTGCCTCTAGATCAACATGATTATAAAAGACACATGTATTATATTTTATTAAAAAGACAATTATCTTTATCTTTATACACATGTATTTTTAAACTAATTGATATACTTCATGGCTTTTCTATAAAGGTAGGTATTTCACTCAAATTTTTCTATTATTCAAAAGAAGGTAGTAAAAATAGAAATATGGGTTATGGTAGGAATACTTGATCAAAAGTGTTCATGCATTGAATCAAAAGATTGTGAAGATCTCCTCTTTGGCTTGGGAGGATGACCTGTATGTAAAAAAACACTAAAGCAAATTTGTGGGTTAGACAAGTAGCTGGGTAGATTGGCTAGTGTTAGCTAGATCTCAAAAGATAGAGCTTCTTTAGGGGCTATCAATCCACCATATTAGAATAATTAAGTTAATAAAATAGAAATATAGTACTTACGTCAATGGTCAAAAGGTACTAAAATTGATAATAAGAAATATTTGATAAGGAGACATGCTAGAATGATCAAATTAGTGATAAAATAATTAGTGCTAGTGTTAATGCATCAAGATGTGATTCAATAAATCTAAAAGGGGCCTATGAGTGGTCAAAAACACAAAAAAGTGAATTGGGCCAACAAAAAGAGGTGAAATTAGCTTATTATCTTTTTTTTCCATAGGTGACCATTGACAGTTGGTTGACCATTGACGGTTGGGTTGACCATCAATGGTTGACTATGTCTAAATAAAGACTTTATCAATGGCTAATTATTGTGATTCAAGAATTAATTTTGAGAGTTGGGTAAGGGCTAAATTGATTACAAAATGGAAATAAAGCACATGAATATTAACAACCAAGATCTTGTCTTACCAGAAGTGGGTTAGATGAGTAGTTGGCATGGTTGACTCATAGGTGAGATCTAGATTGATTTTGATAGAGTAATGGTGCCTAAAATATTAGATGAGAGGAAATGGAAAATTAGATCTTAATAGAATGGCTTGATAATGTGGATGATGTTGGTTGACCTATAAAAGAAAACTTTGAGTACCTACATTCTTGATAATAATTGTAGATCCTTTTATTCTTACAACTCTCTCCTTCTTATAGGTAAGGGATAAAGGTTCAAGAGGGAGTGTACTGAGGTATTCTAAATATAATTCATCCATGAAATGCCTCACAAGGAGATTTGGATGACTTATATTTAGAAAAGGTCACTAGTGGTTTGCATGGTGTTTGCACATAAAAGGTTAGGTAGTTGAGCCTGATCGTCGATGATTTTGCTAATCATCAATGGTTAGCCTAATCATTGATGATCGAGGCTAAATGTCAAAATAGCCTAAAGGGCCATGTTTAAGCCTAGTAAAGCTAAACTAATGAAAATAGGCTTAGGTAATTAAAAAAGGTCTAAGGGTTCTACTAGGGGTTGCAACACTTGAAAATACATGTGTGAAATTCTGGTGTCTACATTTGCCCCCGTTTTATTGTGTGTCTTGAATTGACAAGTTATAAAATAAAAATGAAAGTTGGATAAGGTTAAGGTTACCCTAGGTTAGGAGGAGGTATTCCCCCTAAAATTGAAATGTGATGAGGTCAAACAAAATTAGTTCAAGGTTTGATAAGTGGTAGGTGGTAGGGTGAGATGTAGAACCTATAAATAAAAAAAAGACTAAATACGATAGGGTAGATCACACAAAGAATAAAGTTGCCAATGTTAATAAATAATAAGGTTGGTGTGAAGAAGAAAAGTGACCAATGTATCACATGACTAATATAGGCATGGAAGTGGGATACACCTATTAGTCTCCAAGGTAGATTTAGTGTTTTACTAGGTATCCAAGGCAGGAAGTGCTCTTGTGAAAACACCAAATGGGTCAATGTGTGATGGGCATCTAAGGTAAGAAGTGCTCCTATGAAAATAAAAATTATCTAGTTTTTATACTAGATGGTACAAATTACAAATAAGTAACCTAGCAAGGTTAGTTGGTGTGGTCAAAATGACCTAGGCAAAGTCATCATAATACATGTGCATAGTTTAGGTAATAGGGTCATCATCAAGGTGGACATGAGAAAATGTGTGGGTTGGGGTATGGCCAAGATAACTCCACATTCATTAGGTAAGTAGACACTACCTACATAGTAAAGGGGATTCAACATCATACAACAAATTTAGGCCAAATGTAGTTCTTGCTCAAAGGGTAGTTCTGAGGTTAATTCTTAGGTGAATAGGTCATTGAGATTACACACGATATATTACTAAGTGATAAAAATACATGAAGAAAATGGCTAGTGTCAAGGTGGACATGGTCAAATGGGGTTGGTAGAGAAGGGTTTGATTTTTTAAAGGGTAAGGGTCATGTTTTTGATCCTAGAAAGAGAGGTTTTAGGTTGGTTTGTGTTAAAAAATATGAAAGAAAAAACATGGGCCCCTAACTGTTGATGGTTAGGGGCTAAAAGGGTTGATAATCAGTGGTTACCCTAACCATCGACGGTCAAGGGGAAACACTAAAAGGCCAAAAAAGATAAAAAGTGAAATTGAAATGTAATTTTCATCATTTATCACATTCAATCCATGCTTTTTTCTCTATCAAGATTTTTGCCTGTTACTATTGTGATTTTAGACTAGAGTTTGACTGAGGTAACCACAAGGTGGGGACTTATGATTTGTACTTGCATTGACTAAGATGGATGGTGGAAGAGGGTGTGGCTAGGTAGAGGGACCCAGGCTTTGACCATGGCATCACTCACAAAATGAGGTAGGAGGTGTTTTAAAATTAATGATTATTTATGTTAAATGGAAATGAATGGGTGTACTAGTGGAATTAGGTTAAAAAACTAGTTTATTTGTGTTTAGGGGTGTAATGCCCTAGATTTAGGTTTTTGATAAATTGATACATGTGTTTCTTGTTGTGATCAATTAAATGGTTGTATAGGTTGGGGAAGGGTAGGGTAGAAGGCTCAGGTATGTTTATGGTAGGATTAGTATGGTTTTGATAGGGTTTAGGGAGGGTAGGGTTTATCACTTCACTATAAGTGATTACACTCAGTGACTGTCAGTGGTCTGAGCATGACCATTGATGATCAACTAATCATCGATGGTCAAGCTAAAGAATAAAGGCTTTTTAAGGGACCACTATGGTTGGTCCAAGCATCGATGATCAACCTCTTAATGGAAGAGGGTTAAACCTAGATTTATTTTTAAAGGTATAGATAATAATGAAAAAGACAAATTTTGTTGAAAAAATCTTGTTTGATAGATGGTGTGGGTGCTAAGTTATTAAAGGGGGTTAGGTTTGTTGTGTGAATGATGGGTTGGGATGATATGGGAAAAAGTGTCAAGTAGGAAATCTATATTGTGTATTTTGTTTAAGAGGGTTAGGTGTGGGTTTGGTTGGTTTATAGGTTAAATAGGGTATTTAAAGGTTATGAATTAGTTGTTGGGTAGATTTATCTAAGTTTTGTAGGTAATGATGGATTGTTATTTGAATTGTTTAGAGGTAGGGTGGTGGGTGTGATAAGTTAGTTTAGAATAGGTTGAAAATTTTGGGTGTATGCCATTACTGAGCTCGATTAGGAAAACCAAGTGTGCTTACTCACATGGTTATTTTGTAAGCATGATACTAGATCTAGCTGAGGGATTGAATTCCTAAGCCCTTCACTGAGGTACATGATACAATGATAAATTATGAGTGGTGACACATGGAGGCTATCAGATTAGGCATGATGCATCATTATTAGCATGTACCCTATGACCTTGCCATGCTTATCACACTCATCAAGAGATGGGACCTTATGATAAACAACTTTTGGTTGTCAATATGAGAGATTACTATTCTATTAGAGGATGTTTCTAAGACTGCCAAATTTCCTATTTGAAGGGATCCGATATATCACATAGAGAGTGAGGAGAGAGATTACTATATGGAGCTCATATATGATGATGATTAAACAGATGCATAATTTCATGCTAGTGGGTTTGGTTATGGCCCCTTATATCAAAGGGTACCTAGAGATAGGTGTTCAACTATGATGATGATGATGATGGCACTGATGAGATTCATGTTGCTAAATTTAGTTGGTGGCCACTTC